>JAUIMM010000136.1:3130000-4330000 GCA_031769625.1 Taudactylus pleione
AAAAATATATTTTTTTGTGTTTGTGAATTGTGTGCACAGTAGCCACACGTGCATCAACAAAGAAGTGCCAAGCGTGCGCCTGTGTCCCATAAATAAAGGGCCAGCTGGATTGACTGCTAAAGGGTGCTGTAACCCCCAAAGGACACTCCAAACAAAATAAAAAAATATATTTTTTTGTGTTTGTGAATTGTGTGCGCAGTAGCCGCACGTGCATCAACAAAGTAGTGCCAAGCGTGCGCCTGTGTCCCATAAATAAAGGGCCGGCTGGATTGACCGCTAAAGGGTGCTGTAACCCCCAAAGGGCACTCCAAACAAAATTTAAAAATATATTATTTTTTGTATTTGTGAATTGTGTGCGCAGTAGCCGCACGTGCATCAACAAAGTAGTGCCAAGCATGTGCCTGTGTCCCATAAATAAAGGGCCAGCTGGATTGACTGCTAAAGGGTGCTGTAACCCCCAAAGGGCACTCCAAACAAAATAAAAAAATATATTTTTTTGTGTTTGTGAATTGTGTGCACAGTAGCCACACGTGCATCAACAAAGAAGTGCCAAGCGTGCGCCTGTGTCCCATAAATAAAGGGCCGGCTGGATTGACTGCTAAAGAGTGCTGTAACCCCCAAAGGGCACTCCAAACAAAATAAAAAATATATATTTTTTTGTGTTTGTGAATTGTGTGCGCAGTAGCTGCACGTGCATCAACAAATTAGTGCCAAGCGTGCTCCTGTGTCCCATAAATAAAGGTCCGGCTGGATTGACCGCTAAAGGGTGCTGTAACCCCCAAAGGGCACTCCAAACAAAATTAAAATATATATTTTTTTGTGTTTGTGAATTATGTGCGCAGTAGCCGCACGTGCATCAACAAAGTAGTGGCAAGCGTGCACCTGTGTCCCATAAATAAAGGGCCGGCTGGATTGACTGCTAAAGGGTGCTGTAACCCCCAAAGGGCACTCCAAACAAAATAAAATAATATATTTTTTTGTGTTTGTGAATTGTGTGCGCAGTAGCCGCACGTGCATCAACAAAGAAGTGCCAAGCGTGCGCCTGTGTCCCATAAATAAAGGGCCAGCTGGATTGACCGCTACAGAGTGTTGTAACCCCCAAAGGGCACTCGAAACAAATTAAAAAAATATATTTTTTTGTGTTTGTGAATTGTGTGCGCAGTAGCCGCACGTGCATCAACAAAGTAGTGCCAAGAGTGCGCCTTTGTCCCATAAATAAAGGGCCGGCTGGATTGACCACTAAAGGGTGCTGTAACCCCCAAAGGGCACTCCAAACAAAATTAAAAAATATATTTTTTTGTGTTTGTGAATTGTGTGCGCAGGAGCCGCACGTGCATCACCAAAGTAGTGCCAAGCGTGCGCCTGTGTCCCATAAATAAAGGGCCGGCTGGATTGACCACTAAAGGGTGATGTAACCCCCAAAGGGCACGCCAAACAAAATAAAAATATATATTTTTTTGTGTTTGTGAATTGTGTGCGCAGTAGCCGCACGTGCATCAACAAAGTAGTGCCAAGCGTGCGCCTGTGTCCCATAAATGAAGGGCCGGCTGGATTGACTGCTAAAGGGTGCTGTAACCCCCAAAGGGCACTCCAAACAAAATAAAAAAATATATTTTTTGTGTTTGTGAATTGTGTGCGCAGTAGCCGCACGTGCATCAACAAAGTAGTGCCAAGCGTGTGCCTGTATCCCATAAATAAAGGGCCGGCTGGATTGACCACTAAAGGGTGCTGTAACCCCTAAAGGGCACTCCAAACAAAATTAAAATATATATTTTTTTGTGTTTGTGAATTGTGTGCGCAGTAGCCGCACGTGCATCAACAAAGTAGTGCCAAGCATGCACCTGTGTCCCATAAATAAAGGGCCAGCTGAATTGACAGCTAAAGGGTGCTGTAACCCCCAAAGGGCACTCCAAACAAAATAAAAAAATATATTTTTTTGTGTTTGTGAATTGTGTGCACAGTAGCCACACGTGCATCAACAAAGAAGTGCCAAGCGTGCGCCTGTGTCCCATAAATAAAGGGCCAGCTGGATTGACTACTAAAGGGTGTTGTAACCCCCAAAGGGCACTCCAAACAAAATAAAAAAATATATTTTTTTGTGTTTGTGAATTGTGTGCGCAGTAGCCGCACGTGCATCAACAAAGTAGTGCCAAGCATGCGCCTGTGTCCCATAAATAAAGGGCCGGCTGGATTGACCGCTAAAGGGTGCTGTAACCCCCAAAGGGCACTCCAAACAAAATTAAAAAATATATTATTTTTTGTATTTGTGAATTGTGTGCGCAGTAGCCGCACGTGCATCAACAAAGTAGTGCCAAACATGTGCCTGTGTCCCATAAATAAAGGGACAGCTGGATTGACCGCTAAAGGGTGCTGTAACCCCCAAAGGGCACTCCAAACAAAATTAAAAAATATATTATTTTTTGTATTTGTGAATTGTGTGCACAGTAGCCACACGTGCATCAACAAAGAAGTGCCAAGCGTGCGCCTGTGTCCCATAAATAAAGGGCCGGCTGGATTGACTGCTAAAGAGTGCTGTAACCCCCAAAGGGCACTCCAAACAAAATAAAAAATATATATTTTTTTGTGTTTGTGAATTGTGTGCGCAGTAGCTGCACGTGCATCAACAAAGTAGTGCCAAGCGTGCGCCTGTGTCCCATAAATAAAGGTCCGGCTGGATTGACCGCTAAAGGGTGCTGTAACCCCCAAAGGGCACTCCAAACAAAATAAAAAAATATATTTTTTTGTGTTTGTGTATTGTGTGTGCAGTAGCCGCACGTGCATCAACAAAGTAGTGCCAAGCGTGCGCCTGTGTCCCATAAATAAAGGGCCGGCTGGATTGACCGCTAAAGGGTGCTGTAACCCCCAAAGGGCACTCCAAACAAAATTAAAAAAAATATTTTTTTGTGTTTGTGAATTGTGTGCGCAGTAGCCGCACGTGCATCAACAAAGAAGTGCCAAGCGTGCACCTGTGTCCCATAAATAAAGGGCCAGCTGGATTGACAACTAGAGAGTGCTGTAACCCCCAAAGGGCACTCCAAACAAATTAAAAAATTATTTTTTTGTGTGTTTGTGAATTGTGTGCGCAGTTGCCGCACGTGCATCAACAAAGTAGTGCCAAGCATGCGCCTGTGTCCAAAAAATAAAGGGCCGGCTGAATTGACTGCTAAAGGGTGCTGTAACCCCCAAAGGGCACTCCAAACAAAATAAAAAAGTATATTTTTTTGTGTTTGTGAATTGTGTGCGCAGTAGCCGAACGTGCATCAACAAAGTAGTGGAAAGCGTGCGCCTGTGTCCCATAAATAAAGGGCCAGCTGGATTTACTGCTAAAGGGTGCTGTAACCCCCAAAGGGCACTCCAAACAAAATAAAAAAATACATTTTTTTGTGTTTGTGAATTGTGTGCGCAGTAGCCGCACGTGCATCAACAAAGTAGTGCCAAGCATGCGCCTGTGTCCCATAAATAAAGGGCCAGCTGGATTGACCGCTAAAGGGTGCTGTAACCCCCAAAGGGCACTCCAAACAAAATTAAAAATTATATTTTTTTGTATTTGTGAATTGTGTGCGCAGTAGCCGCACATGCATCAACAAAGAAGTGCCAAGCGTGCGCCTGTGTCCCATAAATAAAGGGCCGGCTGGATTGACCGCTAAAGAGTGCTGTAACCCCCAAAGGGCACTCCAAACAAAATAAAAAATATATATTTTTTTGTGTTTGTGAATTGTGTGCGCCGTAGCTGCACGTGCATCAACAAAGTATTGCCAAGCGTGCGCCTGTGTCCCATAAATAAAGATCCGGCTGGATTGACCGCTAAAGGGTGCTGTGACCCCCAAAGTGCACTCCAAACAAAATAAAAATATATATTTTTTTGTGTTTGTGAATTGTGTGCGCAGTAGCCGCACGTGCATCAACAAAGAAGTGCCAAGCGTGCGCCTGTGTCCCATAAATAAAGGGCCAGCTGGATTGACCGCTACAGAGTGCTGTAACCCCCAAAGGGCACTCGAAACAAATTAAAAAAATATATTTTTTTGTGTTTGTGAATTGTGTGCGCAGTAGCCGCACGTGCATCAACAAAGTAGTGCCAAGCGTGCGCCTTTGTCCCATAAATAAAGGGCCGGCTGGATTGACCGCTAAAGGGTGCTGTAACCCCCAAAGGGCACTCCAAACAAAATAAAAAAATATATTTTTTTGTGTTTGTGAATTGTGTGCGCAGGAGCCGCACGTGCATCACCAAAGTAGTGCCAAGCGTGCGCCTGTGTCCCATAAATAAAGGGCCGGCTGGATTGACCACTAAAGGGTGATGTAACCCCCAAAGGGCACGCCAAACAAAATAAAAATATATATTTTTTTGTGTTTGTGAATTGTGTGTGCAGTAGCCGCACGTGCATCAACAAAGTAGTGCCAAGCGTGCGCCTGTGTCCCATAAATGAAGGGCCGGCTGGATTGACTGCTAAAGGGTGCTGTAACCCCCAAAGGGCACTCCAAACAAAATAAAAAAATATATTTTTTGTGTTTGTGAATTGTGTGCGCAGTAGCCGCACGTGCATCAACAAAGTAGTGCCAAGCGTGTGCCTGTGTCCCATAAATAAAGGGCCGGCTGGATTGACCGCTAAAGGGTGCTGTAACCCCCAAAGGGCACTCCAAACAAAATAAAAAATATATATTTTTTTGTGTTTGTGAATTGTTTGCGCAGTAGCCGCACGTGCATCAACAAAGTAGTGCCAAGCATGCGACTGTATCCCATAAATAAAGGGCCGGCTGGATTGAGGACTAAAGGGTGCTGTAACCCCTAAAGGGCACTCCAAACAAAATAAAAATATATATTTTTTTGTGTTTGTGAATTGTGTGCGCAGTAGCCGCACGTGCATCAACAAAGTAGTGCCAAGCATGCACCTGTGTCCCATAAATAAAGGGCCAGCTGAATTGACAGCTAAAGGGTGCTGTAACCCCCAAAGGGCACTCCAAACAAAATAAAAAAATATATTTTTTTGTGTTTGTGAATTGTGTGCGCAGTAGCCGCACGTGCATCAACAAAGTAGTGCCAAGCGTGTGCCTGTGTCCCATAAATAAAGGGCCGGCTGGATTGACCACTAAAGGGTGCTGTAACCCCTAAAGGGCACTCCAAACAAAATTAAAATATGTATTTTTTTGTGTTTGTGAATTGTGTGCGCAGTAGCAGCACGTGCATCAACAAAGTAGTGCCAAGCATGCACCTGTGTCCCATAAATAAAGGGCCAGCTGAATTGACAGCTAAAGGGTGCTGTAACCCCCAAAGGGCACTCCAAACAAAATAAAAAAAAATATTTTTTTGTGTTTGTGAATTGTGTGCACAGTAGCCACACGTGCATCAACAAAGAAGTGCCAAGCGTGCGCCTGTGTCCCATAAATAAAGGGCCAGCTGGTTTGACTGCTAAAGGGTGCTGTAACCCACAAAGGGCACTCCAAACAAAATAAAAAAATATATTTTTTTGTGTTTGTGAATTGTGTGCGCAGTAGCCGCACGTGCATCAACAAAGTAGTGCCAAGCGTGCGCCTGTGTCCCATAAATAAAGGGCCGGCTGGATTGACCGCTAAAGGGTGCTGTAACCCCCAAAGGGCACTCCAAACAAAATTAAAAAATATATTATTTTTTGTATTTGTGAATTGTGTGCGCAGTAGCCGCACGTGCATCAACAAAGAAGTGCCAAGCGTGCGCCTGTGTCCCATAAATAAAGGGCCGGCTGGATTGACTGCTAAAGAGTGCTGTAACCCCCAAAGGGCACTCCAAACAAAATAAAAAATATATATTTTTTTGTGTTTGTGAATTGTGTGCGCAGTAGCTGCACGTGCATCAACAAAGTAGTGCCAAGCGTGCGCCTGTGTCCCATAAATAAAGGTCCGGCTGGATTGACCGCTAAAGGGTGCTGTAACCCCCAAAGGGCACTCCAAACAAAATAAAAAAATATATTTTTTTGTGTTTGTGTATTGTGTGTGCAGTAGCCGCACGTGCATCAACAAAGTAGTGCCAAGCATGCGCCTGTGTCCCATAAATAAAGGGCCGGCTGGATTGACCGCTAAAGGGTGCTGTAACCCCCAAAGGGCACTCCAAACAAAATTAAAAAAAATATTTTTTTGTGTTTGTGAATTGTGTGCGCAGTAGCCGCACGTGCATCAACAAAGAAGTGCCAAGCGTGCACTTGTGTCCCATAAATAAAGGGCCAGCTGGATTGACCACTAGAGAGTGCTGTAACCCCCAAAGGGCACTCCAAACAAATTAAAAAATTATTTTTTTGTGTGTTTGTGAATTGTGTGCGCAGTAGCCGCACGTGCATCAACAAAGTAGTGCCAAGCGTGCGCCTGTGTCCAAAAAATAAAGGGCCGGCTGAATTGACTGCTAAAGGGTGCTGTAACCCCCAAAGGGCACTCCAAACAAAATAAAAAAGTATATTTTTTTGTGTTTGTGAATTGTGTGCGCAGTAGCCGAACGTGTATCAACAAAGTAGTGGCAAGCATGCGCCTGTGTCCCATAAATAAAGGGCCGGCTGGATTGACTGCTAAAGGGTGCTGTAACCCCCAAAGGGCACTCCAAACAAAATAAAATATAATTTTTTTTGTGTTTGTGAATTGTGTGCGCAGTAGCCGCACGTGCATCAACAAAGTAGTGCCAAGCATGCGCCTGTGTCCCATAAATAAAGGGCCAGCTGGATTGACCGCTAAAGGGTGCTGTAACCCCCAAAGGGCACTCCAAACAAAATTAAAAAATATATTTTTTTGTATTTGTGAATTGTGTGCGCAGTAGCCGCACATGCATCCACAATGAAGTGCCAAGCGTGCGCCTGTGTCCCATAAATAAAAGGCCGGCTGGATTGACCGCTAAAGAGTGCTGTAACCCCCAAAGGGCACTCCAAACAAAATAAAAAATATATATTTTTTTGTGTTTGTGAATTGTGTGCGCCGTAGCTGCACGTGCATCAACAAAGTATTGACAAGCGTGCGCCTGTGTCCCATAAATAAAGATCCGGCTGGATTGACCGCTAAAGGGTGCTGTGACCCCCAAAGTGCACTCCAAACAAAATAAAAATATATATTTTTTTGTGTTTGTGAATTGTGTGCGCAGTAGCCGCACGTGCATCAACAAAGAAGTGCCAAGCGTGCGCCTGTGTCCCATAAATAAAGGGCCAGCTGGATTGACCGCTACAGAGTGCTGTAACCCCCAAAGGGCACTCGAAACAAATTAAAAAAAAATATTTTTTTGTGTTTGTGAATTGTGTGCGCAGTAGCCGCACGTGCATCAACAAAGTAGTGCCAAGCGTGCGCCTTTGTCCCATAAATAAAGGGCCGGCTGGATTGACCGCTAAAGGGTGCTGTAACCCCCAAAGGGCACTCCAAACAAAATAAAAAAATATATTTTTTTGTGTTTGTGAATTGTGTGCGCAGGAGCCGCACGTGCATCACCAAAGTAGTGCCAAGCGTGCGCCTGTGTCCCATAAATAAAGGGCCGGCTGGATTGACCACTAAAGGGTGATGTAACCCCCAAAGGGCACGCCAAACAAAATAAAAATATATATTTTTTTGTGTTTGTGAATTGTGTGTGCAGTAGCCGCACGTGCATCAACAAAGTAGTGCCAAGCGTGCGCCTGTGTCCCATAAATGAAGGGCCGGCTGGATTGACTGCTAAAGGGTGCTGTAACCCCCAAAGGGCACTCCAAACAAAATAAAATATAATTTTTTTTGTGTTTGTGAATTGTGTGCGCAGTAGCCGCACGTGCATCAACAAAGTAGTGCCAAGCATGCGCCTGTGTCCCATAAATAAAGGGCCAGCTGGATTGACCGCTAAAGGGTGCTGTAACCCCCAAAGGGCACTCCAAACAAAATTAAAAAATATATTTTTTTGTATTTGTGAATTGTGTGCGCAGTAGCCGCACATGCATCCACAATGAAGTGCCAAGCGTGCGCCTGTGTCCCATAAATAAAAGGCCGGCTGGATTGACCGCTAAAGAGTGCTGTAACCCCCAAAGGGCACTCCAAACAAAATAAAAAATATATATTTTTTTGTGTTTGTGAATTGTGTGCGCCGTAGCTGCACGTGCATCAACAAAGTATTGACAAGCGTGCGCCTGTGTCCCATAAATAAAGATCCGGCTGGATTGACCGCTAAAGGGTGCTGTGACCCCCAAAGTGCACTCCAAACAAAATAAAAATATATAATTTTTTGTGTTTGTGAATTGTGTGCGCAGTAGCCGCACGTGCATCAACAAAGAAGTGCCAAGCGTGCGCCTGTGTCCCATAAATAAAGGGCCAGCTGGATTGACCGCTACAGAGTGCTGTAACCCCCAAAGGGCACTCGAAACAAATTAAAAAAAAATATTTTTTTGTGTTTGTGAATTGTGTGCGCAGTAGCCGCACGTGCATCAACAAAGTAGTGCCAAGCGTGCGCCTTTGTCCCATAAATAAAGGGCCGGCTGGATTGACCGCTAAAGGGTGCTGTAACCCCCAAAGGGCACTCCAAACAAAATAAAAAAATATATTTTTTTGTGTTTGTGAATTGTGTGCGCAGGAGCCGCACGTGCATCACCAAAGTAGTGCCAAGCGTGCGCCTGTGTCCCATAAATAAAGGGCCGGCTGGATTGACCACTAAAGGGTGATGTAACCCCCAAAGGGCACGCCAAACAAAATAAAAATATATATTTTTTTGTGTTTGTGAATTGTGTGTGCAGTAGCCGCACGTGCATCAACAAAGTAGTGCCAAGCGTGCGCCTGTGTCCCATAAATGAAGGGCCGGCTGGATTGACTGCTAAAGGGTGCTGTAACCCCCAAAGGGCACTCCAAACAAAATAAAAAAATATATTTTTTGTGTTTGTGAATTGTGTGCGCAGTAGCCGCACGTGCATCAACAAAGTAGTGCCAAGCGTGTGCCTGTGTCCCATAAATAAAGGGCCGGCTGGATTGACCGCTAAAGGGTGCTGTAACCCCCAAAGGGCACTCCAAACAAAATAAAAAATATATATTTTTTTGTGTTTGTGAATTGTGTGCGCAGTAGCTGCACGTGCATCAACAAAGTAGTGCCAAGCATGCGACTGTATCCCATAAATAAAGGGCCGGCTGGATTGACCACTAAAGGGTGCTGTAACCCCTAAAGGGCACTCCAAACAAAATAAAAATATATATTTTTTTGTGTTTGTGAATTGTGTGCGCAGTAGCCGCACGTGCATCAACAAAGTAGTGCCAAGCATGCACCTGTGTCCCATAAATAAAGGGCCAGCTGAATTGACAGCTAAAGGGTGCTGTAACCCCCAAAGGGCACTCCAAACAAAATAAAAAAATATATTTTTTTGTGTTTGTGAATTGTGTGTGCAGTAGCCGCACGTGCATCAACAAAGTAGTGCCAAGCGTGCGCCTGTGTCCCATAAATAAAGGGCCGGCTGGATTGACCGCTAAAGGGTGCTGTAACCCCCAAAGGGCACTTCAAACAAAATTAAAAAAAATATTTTTATGTTTGTGAATTGTGTGCGCAGTAGCCGCACGTGCATCAACAAAGAAGTGCCAAGCGTGCGCCTGTGTCCCATAAATAAAGGGCCAGCTGGATTGACCGCTACAGAGTGCTGTAACCCCCAAAGGGCACTCCAAACAAATTAAAAAATTATTTTTTTTTGTGTTTGTGAATTGTGTGCGCAGTTGCCGCTCATGCATCAACAAAGTAGTGCCAAGCGTGCGCCTGTGTCCCAAAAATAAAGGGCCGGCTGGATTGACCGCTAAAGGGTGCTGTAACCCCCAAAGGGTACTCCAAACAAAATAAAAAAGTATATTTTTTTGTGTTTGTGAATTGTGTGCGCAGTAGCCGCACGTGCATCAACAAAGTAGTGGCAAGCATGCGCCTGTGTCCCATAAATAAAGGGCCGGCTGGATTGACTGCTAAAGGGTGCTGTAACCCCCAAAGGGCACTCCAAACAAAATAAAAAAATATATTTTTTTGTGTTTGTGAATTGTGTGCGCAGTAGCCGCACGTGCATCAACAAAGTAGTGCCAAGCGTGCGCCTGTGTCCCATAAATAAAGGGCCAGCTGGATTGACTGCTAAAGGGTGCTGTAACCCCCAAAGGGCACTCCAAACAAAATAAAAAAATATATTTTTTTGTGTTTGTGAATTGTGTGCACAGTAGCCACACGTGCATCAACAAAGAAGTGCCAAGCATGCGCCTGTGTCCCATAAATAAAGGGCCAGCTGGATTGACTGCTAAAGGGTGCTGTAACCCCCAAAGGGCACTCCAAACAAAATAAAAAAATATATTTTTTTGTGTTTGTGAATTGTGTGCGCAGTAGCCGCACGTGCATCAACAAAGTAGTGCCAAGCGTGCGCCTGTGTCCCATAAATAAAGGGCCGGCTGGATTGACCGCTAAAGGGTGCTGTAACCCCCAAAGGGCACTCCAAACAAAATTAAAAAATATATTTTTTTGTATTTGTGAATTGTGTGCGCAGTAGCCGCACGTGCATCAACAAAGTAGTGCCAAGCATGTGCCTGTATCCCATAAATAAAGGGCCAGCTGGATTGACTGCTAAAGGGTGCTGTAACCCCCAAAGGGCACTCCAAACAAAATAAAAAAATATATTTTTTTGTGTTTGTGAATTGTGTGCACAGTAGCCACACGTGCATCAACAAAGAAGTGCCAAGCGTGCGACTGTGTCCCATAAATAAAGGGCCGGATGGATTGACTGCTAAAGAGTGCTGTAACCCCCAAAGGGCACTCCAAACAAAATAAAAAATATATATTTTTTTGTGTTTGTGAATTGTGTGCGCAGTAGCTGCACGTGCATCAACAAAGTAGTGCCAAGCGTGCGCCTGTGTCCCATAAATAAAGGTCCGGCTGGATTGACCGCTAAAGGGTGCTGTAACCCCCAAAGGGCACTCCAAACAAAATAAAAATATATATTTTTTTGTGTTTGTGAATTGTGTGCGCAGTAGCCGAGCGAGCATCAACAAAGTAGTGCCAAGCGTGCGCCTGTGTCCCATAAATAAAGGGCCGGCTGGATTGACCGCTAAAGGGTGCTGTAACCCCCAAAGGGCACTCCAAACAAAATAAAAAAATATATTTTTTTGTGTTTGTGAATTGTGTGCGCAGTAGCCGCACGTGCATCAACAAAGTAGTGCCAAGCGTGCACCTGTGTCCCATAAATAAAGGGCCGGCTATATTGACCGCTAAAGGGTGCTGTAACCCCCAAAGGGCACTCCAAACAAAATAAAAATATATATTTTTTTGTGTTTGTGAATTGTGTGCGCAGTAGCCGAGCGAGCATCAACAAAGTAGTGCCAAGCGTGCGCCTGTGTCCCATAAATAAAGGGCCGGCTGGATTGACCGCTAAAGGGTGCTGTAACCCCCAAAGGGCACTCCAAACAAAATAAAAAAATATATTTTTTTGTGTTTGTGAATTGTGTGCGCAGTAGCCGCACGTGCATCAACAAAGTAGTGCCAAGCGTGCGCCTGTGTCCCATAAACAAAAAGGCCGGCTGGATTGACTGCTAAAGGGTGCTGTAACCCCCAAAGGGCACTTCAAACAAAATAAAAAAATATATTTTTTTGTGTTTGTGAATTGTGTGCGCAGTAGCCGCACGTGCATCAACAAAGTAGTGCCAAGCGTGCACCTGTGTCCCATAAATAAAGGGCCAGCTGAATTGACAGCTAAAGGGTGCTGTAACCCCCAAAGGGCACTCCAAACAAAATAAAAAAATATATTTTTTTGTGTTTGTGAATTGTGTGTGCAGTAGCCGCACGTGCATCAACAAAGTAGTGCCAAGCGTGCGCCTGTGTCCCATAAATATAGGGCAGGCTGGATTGACCGCTAAAGGGTGCTGTAACCCCCAAAGGGCACTCCAAACAAAATTTTAAAAAATATTTTTTTGTGTTTGTGAATTGTGTGCGCAGTAGCCGCACGTGCATCAACAAAGAAGTGCCAAGCATGCGCCTGTGTCCCATAAATAAAGGGCCAGCTGGATTGACCACTAGAGAGTGCTGTAACCCCCAAAGGGCACTCCAAACAAATTAAAAAATTATTTTTTTTTGTGTTTGTGAATTGTGTGTGCAGTTGCCGCACGTGCATCAACAAAGTAGTGCCAAGCGTGCGCCTGTGTCCAAAAAATAAAGGGCCGGCTGAATTGACTGCTAAAGGGTGCTGTAACCCCCAAAGGGCACTCCAAACAAAATAAAAAAGTATATTTTTTTGTGTTTGTGAATTGTGTGCGCAGTAGCCGAACGTGCATCAACAAAGTAGTGGGAAGCGTGCGCCTGTGTCCCATAAATAAAGGGCCGGCTGGATTGACTGCTAAAGGGTGCTGTAACCCCCAAAGGGCACTCCAAACAAAATAAAAAAATATATTTTTTTGTGTTTGTGAATTGTGTGCGCAGTAGCCGCACGTGCATCAACAAAGTAGTGCCAAGCATGCGCCTGTGTCCCATAAATAAAGGGCCAGCTGGATTGACCGCTAAAGGGTGCTGTAACCCCCAAAGGGCACTCCAAACAAAATTAAAAAATATATTTTTTTGTATTTGTGAATTGTGTGCGCAGTAGCCGCACGTGCATCAACAAAGAAGTGCCAAGCGTGCGCCTGTGTCCCATAAATAAAGGGCCGGCTGGTTTGACCGCTAAAGGGTGCTGTAACCCCCAAAGGGCACTCCAAACAAAATAAAAAAATATATTTTTTTGTGTTTGTGAATTGTGTGTGCAGTAGCCGCACGTGCATCAACAAAGTAGTGCCAAGCGTGCGCCTGTGTCCCATAAATAAAGGGCCGGCTGGATTGACCGCTAAAGGGTGCTGTAACCCCCAAAGGGCACTCCAAACAAAATTAAAAAATATATTTTTTTGTGTTTGTGAATTGTGTGCGCAGTAGCCGCACGTGCATCAACAAAGTAGTGCCAAGCGTGCGCCTTTGTCCCATAAATAAAGGGCCGGCTGGATTGACCGCTAAAGGGTGCTGTAACCCCCAAAGGGCACTCCAAACAAAATAAAAAAATATATTTTTTTGTGTTTGTGAATTGTGTGCGCAGGAGCCGCACGTGCATCACCAAAGTAGTGCCAAGCATGCGCCTGTGTCCCATAAATAAAGGGCCGGCTGGATTGACCACTAAAGGGTGATGTAACCCCCAAAGGGCACGCCAAACAAAATAAAAATATATATTTTTTTGTGTTTGTAAATTGTGTGTGCAGTAGCCGCACGTGCATCAACAAAGTAGTGCCAAGCGTGCGCCTGTGTCCCATAAATGAAGGGCCGGCTGGATTGACTGCTAAAGGGTGCTGTAACCCCCAAAGGGCACTCCAAACAAAATAAAAAAATATATTTTTTGTGTTTGTGAATTGTGTGCGCAGTAGCCGCACGTGCATCAACAAAGTAGTGCCAAGCGTGTGCCTGTGTCCCATAAATAAAGGGCCGGCTGGATTGACCGCTAAAGGGTGCTGTAACCCCCAAAGGGCACTCCAAACAAAATAAAAAATATATATTTTTTTGTGTTTGTGAATTGTGTGCGCAGTAGCCGCACGTACATCAACAAAGTAGTGCCAAGCATGCGACTGTATCCCATAAATAAAGGGCCGGCTGGATTGACCACTAAAGGGTGCTGTAACCCCTAAAGGGCACTCCAAACAAAATAAAAATATATATTTTTTTGTGTTTGTGAATTGTGTGCGCAGTAGCCGCACGTGCATCAACAAAGTAGTGCCAAGCATGCACCTGTGTCCCATAAATAAAGGGCCAGCTGAATTGACAGCTAAAGGGTGCTGTAACCCCCAAAGGGCACTCCAAACAAAATAAAAAAATATATTTTTTTGTGTTTGTGAATTGTGTGTGCAGTAGCCGCACGTGCATCAACAAAGTAGTGCCAAGCGTGCGCCTGTGTCCCATAAATAAAGGGCCGGCTGGATTGACCGCTAAAGGGTGCTGTAACCCCCAAAGGGCACTTCAAACAAAATTAAAAAAAATATTTTTATGTTTGTGAATTGTGTGCGCAGTAGCCGCACGTGCATCAACAAAGAAGTGCCAAGCGTGCGCCTGTGTCCCATAAATAAAGGGCCAGCTGGATTGACCGCTACAGAGTGCTGTAACCCCCAAAGGGCACTCCAAACAAATTAAAAAATTATTTTTTTTTGTGTTTGTGAATTGTGTGCGCAGTTGCCGCTCATCCATCAACAAAGTAGTGCCAAGCGTGCGCCTGTGTCCCAAAAATAAAGGGCCGGCTGGATTGACCGCTAAAGGGTGCTGTAACCCCCAAAGGGTACTCCAAACAAAATAAAAAAGTATATTTTTTTGTGTTTGTGAATTGTGTGCGCAGTAGCCGCACGTGCATCAACAAAGTAGTGGCAAGCATGCGCCTGTGTCCCATAAATAAAGGGCCGGCTGGATTGACTGCTAAAGGGTGCTGTAACCCCCAAAGGGCACTCCAAACAAAATAAAAAAATATATTTTTTTGTGTTTGTGAATTGTGTGCGCAGTAGCCGCACGTGCATCAACAAAGTAGTGCCAAGTGTGCGCCTGTGTCCCATAAATAAAGGGCCGGCTGGATTGACCGCTAAAGGGTGCTGTAACCCCCAAAGGGCACTCCAAACAAAATTAAAAAATATATTTTTTTGTATTTGTGAATTCTGTGCGCAGTAGCCGCACGTGCATCAACAAAGTAGTGCCAAGCATGTGCCTGTGTCCCATAAATAAAGGGCCAGCTGGATTGACTGCTAAAGGGTGCTGTAACCCCCAAAGGGCACTCCAAACAAAATAAAAAAATATATTTTTTTGTGTTTGTGAATTGTGTGCACAGTAGCCACACGTGCATCAACAAAGAAGTGCCAAGCGTGCGCCTGTGTCCCATAAATAAAGGGCCAGCTGGATTGACTGCTAAAGGGTGCTGTAACCCCCAAAGGGCACTCCAAACAAAATAAAAAAATATATTTTTTTGTGTTTGTGAATTGTGTGCGCAGTAGCTGCACGTGCATCAACAAAGTAGTGCCAAGCGTGCGCCTGTGTCCCATAAATAAAGGTCCGGCTGGATTGACCGCTAAAGGGTGCTGTAACCCCCAAAGGGCACTCCAAACAAAATAAAAAAATAATTTTTTTTGTGTTTGTGAATTGTGTGCGCAGTAGCCGCACGTGCATCAACAAAGTAGTGCCAAGCGTGCACCTGTGTCCCATAAATAAAGGGCCGGCTGGATTGACCGCTAAAGGGTGCTGTAACCCCCAAAGGGCACTCCAAACAAAATAAATAAATATTTTTTTTGTGTTTGTGAATTGTGTGCACAGTAGCCACATGTGCATCAACAAAGTAGTGCCAAGCGTGCGCCTGTGTCCCATAAATAAAGATCCGGCTGGATTGACCGCTAAAGGGTGCTGTGACCCCCAAAGGGCACTCCAAACAAAATTAAAATATATATTTTTTTGTGTTTGTGAATTATGTGCGCAGTAGCCGCACGTGCATCAACAAAGTAGTGGCAAGCGTGCACCTGTGTCCCATAAATAAAGGGCCGGCTGGATTGACTGCTAAAGGGTGCTGTAACCCCCAAAGGGCACTCCAAACAAAATAAAAAAATATATTTTTTTGTGTTTGTGAATTGTGTGCACAGTAGCCACACGTGCATCAACAAAGAAGTGCCAAGCGTGCGCCTGTGTCCCATAAATAAAGGGCCGGCTGGATTGACTGCTAAAGAGTGCTGTAACCCCCAAAGGGCACTCCAAACAAAATAAAAAATATATATTTTTTTGTGTTTGTGAATTGTGTGCGCAGTAGCTGCACGTGCATCAACAAAGTAGTGCCAAGCGTGCGCCTGTATCCCATAAATAAAGGTCCGGCTGGATTGACCGCTAAAGGGTGCTGTAACCCCCAAAGGGCACTCCAAACAAAATAAATAAATATTTTTTTTGTGTTTGTGAATTGTGTGCACAGTAGCCGCATGTGCATCAACAAAGTAGTGCCAAGCGTGCACCTGTGTCCCATAAATAAAGGGCCGGCTATATTGACCGCTAAAGGGTGCTGTAACCCCCAAAGGGCACTCCAAACAAAATAAAAATATATATTTTTTTGTGTTTGTGAATTGTGTGCGCAGTAGCCGAGCGAGCATCAACAAAGTAGTGCCAAGCGTGCGCCTGTGTCCCATAAATAAAGGGCCGGCTGGATTGACCGCTAAAGGGTGCTGTAACCCCCAAAGGGCACTCCAAACAAAATAAAAAAATATATTTTTTTGTGTTTGTGAATTGTGTGCGCAGTAGCCGCACGTGCATCAACAAAGTAGTGCCAAGCGTGCGCCTGTGTCCCATAAACAAAAAGGCCGGCTGGATTGACTGCTAAAGGGTGCTGTAACCCCCAAAGGGCACTTCAAACAAAATAAAAAAATATATTTTTTTGTGTTTGTGAATTGTGTGCGCAGTAGCCGCACGTGCATCAACAAAGTAGTGCCAAGCGTGCACCTGTGTCCCATAAATAAAGGGCCAGCTGAATTGACAGCTAAAGGGTGCTGTAACCCCCAAAGGGCACTCCAAACAAAATAAAAAAATATATTTTTTTGTGTTTGTGAATTGTGTGTGCAGTAGCCGCACGTGCATCAACAAAGTAGTGCCAAGCGTGCGCCTGTGTCCCATAAATAAAGGGCAGGCTGGATTGACCGCTAAAGGGTGCTGTAACCCCCAAAGGGCACTCCAAACAAAATTTAAAAAAATATTTTTTTGTGTTTGTGAATTGTGTGCGCAGTAGCCGCACGTGCATCAACAAAGAAGTGCCAAGCGTGCGCCTGTGTCCCATAAATAAAGGGCCAGCTGGATTGACCACTAGAGAGTGCTGTAACCCCCAAAGGGCACTCCAAACAAATTAAAAAATTATTTTTTTTTGTGTTTGTGAATTGTGTGCGCAGTTGCCGCACGTGCATCAACAAAGTAGTGCCAAGCGTGCGCCTGTGTCCAAAAAATAAAGGGCCGGCTGAATTGACTGCTAAAGGGTGCTGTAACCCCCAAAGGGCACTCCAAACAAAATAAAAAAGTATATTTTTTTGTGTTTGTGAATTGTGTGCGCAGTAGCCGAACGTGCATCAACAAAGTAGTGGGAAGCGTGCGCCTGTGTCCCATAAATAAAGGGCCGGCTGGATTGACTGCTAAAGGGTGCTGTAACCCCCAAAGGGCACTCCAAACAAAATAAAAAAATATTTTTTTGTGTGTTTGTGAATTGTGTGCGCAGTAGCCGCACGTGCATCAACAAAGTAGTGCCAAGCATGCGCCTGTGTCCCATAAATAAAGGGCCAGCTGGATTGACCGCTAAAGGGTGCTGTAACCCCCAAAGGGCACTCCAAACAAAATTAAAAAATATATTTTTTTGTATTTGTGAATTGTGTGCGCAGTAGCCGCACGTGCATCAACAAAGAAGTGCCAAGCGTGCGCCTGTGTCCCATAAATAAAGGGCCGGCTGGTTTGACCGCTAAAGGGTGCTGTAACCCCCAAAGGGCACTCCAAACAAAATAAAAAAATATATTTTTTTGTGTTTGTGAATTGTGTGTGCAGTAGCCGCACGTGCATCAACAAAGTAGTGCCAAGCGTGCGCCTGTGTCCCATAAATAAAGGGCCGGCTGGATTGACCGCTAAAGGGTGCTGTAACCCCCAAAGGGCACTTCAAACAAAATTAAAAAATATATTTTTTTGTGTTTGTGAATTGTGTGCGCAGTAGCCGCACGTGCATCAACAAAGTAGTGCCAAGCGTGCGCCTTTGTCCCATAAATAAAGGGCCGGCTGGATTGACCGCTAAAGGGTGCTGTAACCCCCAAAGGGCACTCCAAACAAAATAAAAAAATATATTTTTTTGTGTTTGTGAATTGTGTGCGCAGGAGCCGCACGTGCATCACCAAAGTAGTGCCAAGCGTGAGCCTGTGTCCCATAAATAAAGGGCCGTCTGGATTGACCACTAAAGGGTGATGTAACCCCCAAAGGGCACGCCAAACAAAATAAAAATATATATTTTTTTGTGTTTGTGAATTGTGTGTGCAGTAGCCGCACGTGCATCAACAAAGTAGTGCCAAGCGTGCGCCTGTGTCCCATAAATGAAGGGCCGGCTGGATTGACTGCTAAAGGGTGCTGTAACCCCCAAAGGGCACTCCAAACAAAATAAAAAAATAATTTTTTTTGTGTTTGTGAATTGTGTGCGCAGTAGCCGCACGTGCATCAACAAAGTAGTGCCAAGCGTGCACCTGTGTCCCATAAATAAAGGGCCGGCTGGATTGACCGCTAAAGGGTGCTGTAACCCCCAAAGGGCACTCCAAACAAAATAAATAAATATTTTTTTTGTGTTTGTGAATTGTGTGCACAGTAGCCACATGTGCATCAACAAAGTAGTGCCAAGCGTGCGCCTGTGTCCCATAAATAAAGATCCAGCTGGATTGACCGCTAAAGGGTGCTGTGACCCCCAAAGGGCACTCCAAACAAAATTAAAATATATATTTTTTTGTGTTTGTGAATTATGTGCGCAGTAGCCGCACGTGCATCAACAAAGTAGTGGCAAGCGTGCACCTGTGTCCCATAAATAAAGGGCCGGCTGGATTGACTGCTAAAGGGTGCTGTAACCCCCAAAGGGCACTCCAAACAAAATAAAAAAATATATTTTTTTGTGTTTGTGAATTGTGTGCACAGTAGCCACACGTGCATCAACAAAGAAGTGCCAAGCGTGCGCCTGTGTCCCATAAATAAAGGGCCGGCTGGATTGACTGCTAAAGAGTGCTGTAACCCCCAAAGGGCACTCCAAACAAAATAAAAAATATATATTTTTTTGTGTTTGTGAATTGTGTGCGCAGTAGCTGCATGTGCATCAACAAAGTAGTGCCAAGCGTGCGCCTGTGTCCCATAAATAAAGGTCCGGCTGGATTGACCGCTAAAGGGTGCTGTAACCCCCAAAGGGCACTCCAAACAAAATAAATAAATATTTTTTTTGTGTTTGTGAATTGTGTGCACAGTAGCCGCATGTGCATCAACAAAGTAGTGCCAAGCGTGCACCTGTGTCCCATAAATAAAGGGCCGGCTATATTGACCGCTAAAGGGTGCTGTAACCCCCAAAGGGCACTCCAAACAAAATAAAAATATATATTTTTTTGTGTTTGTGAATTGTGTGCGCAGTAGCCGAGCGAGCATCAACAAAGTAGTGCCAAGCGTGCGCCTGTGTCCCATAAATAAAGGGCCGGCTGGATTGACCGCTAAAGGGTGCTGTAACCCCCAAAGGGCACTCCAAACAAAATAAAAAAATATATTTTTTTGTGTTTGTGAATTGTGTGCGCAGTAGCCGCACGTGCATCAACAAAGTAGTGCCAAGCGTGCGCCTGTGTCCCATAAACAAAAAGGCCGGCTGGATTGACTGCTAAAGGGTGCTGTAACCCCCAAAGGGCACTTCAAACAAAATAAAAAAATATATTTTTTTGTGTTTGTGAATTGTGTGCGCAGTAGCCGCACGTGCATCAACAAAGTAGTGCCAAGCGTGCACCTGTGTCCCATAAATAAAGGGCCAGCTGAATTGACAGCTAAAGGGTGCTGTAACCCCCAAAGGGCACTCCAAACAAAATAAAAAAATATATTTTTTTGTGTTTGTGAATTGTGTGTGCAGTAGCCGCACGTGCATCAACAAAGTAGTGCCAAGCGTGCGCCTGTGTCCCATAAATAAAGGGCAGGCTGGATTGACCGCTAAAGGGTGCTGTAACCCCCAAAGGGCACTCCAAACAAAATTTAAAAAAATATTTTTTTGTGTTTGTGAATTGTGTGCGCAGTAGCCGCACGTGCATCAACAAAGAAGTGCCAAGCGTGCGCCTGTGTCCCATAAATAAAGGGCCGGCTGGATTGACCGCTAAAGGGTGCTGTAACCCCCAAAGGGCACTTCAAACAAAATTAAAAAAAATATTTTTATGTTTGTGAATTGTGTGCGCAGTAGCCGCACGTGCATCAACAAAGAAGTGCCAAGCGTGCGCCTGTGTCCCATAAATAAAGGGCCAGCTGGATTGACCGCTACAGAGTGCTGTAACCCCCAAAGGGCACTCCAAACAAATTAAAAAATTATTTTTTTTTGTGTTTGTGAATTGTGTGCGCAGTTGCCGCTCATGCATCAACAAAGTAGTGCCAAGCGTGCGCCTGTTTCCCAAAAATAAAGGGCTGGCTGGATTGACCGCTAAAGGGTGCTGTAACCCCCAAAGGGTACTCCAAACAAAATAAAAAAGTATATTTTTTTGTGTTTGTGAATTGTGTGCGCAGTAGCCGCACGTGCATCAACAAAGTAGTGGCAAACATGCGCCTGTGTCCCATAAATAAAGGGCCGGCTGGATTGACTGCTAAAGGGTGCTGTAACCCCCAAAGGGCACTCCAAACAAAATAAAAAAATATATTTTTTTGTGTTTGTGAATTGTGTGCGCAGTAGCCGCACGTGCATCAACAAAGTAGTGCCAAGCGTGCGCCTGTGTCCCATAAATAAAGGGCCGGCTGGATTGACTGCTAAAGGGTGCTGTAACCCCCAAAGGGCACTCCAAACAAAATTAAAAAATATATTTTTTTGTATTTGTGAATTCTGTGCGCAGTAGCCGCACGTGCATCAACAAAGTAGTGCCAAGCATGTGCCTGTGTCCCATAAATAAAGGGCCAGCTGGATTGACTGCTAAAGGGTGCTGTAACCCCCAAAGGGCACTCCAAACAAAATAAAAATATATATTTTTTTGTGTTTGTGAATTGTGTGCACAGTAGCCACACGTGCATCAACAAAGAAGTGCCAAGCGTGCGCCTGTGTCCCATAAATAAAGGGCCAGCTGGATTGACTGCTAAAGGGTGCTGTAACCCCCAAAGGGCACTCCAAACAAAATAAAAAAATATATTTTTTTGTGTTTGTGAATTGTTTGCGCAGTAGCCGCACGTGCATCAACAAAGTAGTGCCAAGCGTGCGCCTGTGTCCCATAAATAAAGGGCCGGCTGGATTGACCGCTAAAGGGTGCTGTAACCCCCAAAGGGCACTCCAAACAGAATTAAAAAATATATTTTTTTGTATTTGTGAATTGTGTGCGCAGTAGCCGCACGTGCATCAACAAAGTAGTGCCAAGCATGTGCCTGTGTCCCATAAATAAAGGGCCAGCTGGATTGACTGCTAAAGGGTGCTGTAACCCCCAAAGGGCACTCCAAACAAAATAAAAAAATATATTTTTTTGTGTTTGTGAATTGTGTGCACAGTAGCCACACGTGCATCAACAAAGAAGTGCCAAGCGTGCGCCTGTGTCCCATAAATAAAGGGCCGGCTGGATTGACTGCTAAAGAGTGCTGTAACCCCCAAAGGGCACTCCAAACAAAATAAAAAATATATATTTTTTTGTGTTTGTGAATTGTGTGCGCAGTAGCTGCACGTGCATCAACAAAGTAGTGCCAAGCGTGCGCCTGTGTCCCATAAATAAAGGTCCGGCTGGATTGACCGCTAAAGGGTGCTGTAACCCCCAAAGGGCACTCCAAACAAAATAAAAAAATAATTTTTTTTGTGTTTGTGAATTGTGTGCGCAGTAGCCGCACGTGCATCAACAAAGTAGTGCCAAGTGTGCACCTGTGTCCCATAAATAAAGGGCCGGCTGGATTGACCGCTAAAGGGTGCTGTAACCCCCAAAGGGCACTCCAAACAAAATAAATATTATTTTTTTTGTGTTTGTGAATTGTGTGCACAGTAGCCACATGTGCATCAACAAAGTAGTGCCAAGCGTGCACCTGTGTCCCATAAATAAAGGGCCGGCTATATTGACCGCTAAAGGGTGCTGTAACCCCCAAAGGGAACTCCAAACAAAATAAAAATATATATTTTTTTGTGTTTGTGAATTGTGTGCGCAGTAGCCGAGCGAGCATCAACAAAGTAGTGCCAAGCGTGCGCCTGTGTCCCATAAATAAAGGGCCGGCTGGATTGACCGCTAAAGGGTGCTGTAACCCCCAAAGGGCACTCCAAACAAAATAAAAAAATATATTTTTTTGTGTTTGTGAATTGTGTGCGCAGTAGCCGCACGTGCATCAACAAAGTAGTGCCAAGCGTGCGCCTGTGTCCCATAAACAAAAAGGCCGGCTGGATTGACCGCTAAAGGGTGCTGTAACCCCCAAAGGGCACTTCAAACAAAATAAAAAAATATATTTTTTTGTGTTTGTGAATTGTGTGCGCAGTAGCCGCACGTGCATCAACAAAGTAGTGCCAAGCGTGCACCTGTGTCCCATAAATAAAGGGCCAGCTGAATTGACAGCTAAAGGGTGCTGTAACCCCCAAAGGGCACTCCAAACAAAATAAAAAAATATATTTTTTTGTGTTTGTGAATTGTGTGTGCAGTAGCCGCACGTGCATCAACAAAGTAGTGCCAAGCGTGCGCCTGTGTCCCATAAATAAAGGGCCGGCTGGATTGACCGCTAAAGGGTGCTGTAACCCCCAAAGGGCACTCCAAACAAAATTTAAAAAAATATTTTTTTGTGTTTGTGAATTGTGTGCGCAGTAGCCGCACGTGCATCAACAAAGAAGTGCCAAGCGTGCGCCTGTGTCCCATAAATAAATGGCCAGCTGGATTGACCACTAGAGAGTGCTGTAACCCCCAAAGGGCACTCCAAACAAATTAAAAAATTATTTTTTTTTGTGTTTGTGAATTGTGTGCGCAGTTGCCGCACGTGCATCAACAAAGTAGTGCCAAGCGTGCGCCTGTGTCCAAGAAATAAAGGGCTGGCTGAATTGACTGCTAAAGGGTGCTGTAACCCCCAAAGGGCACTCCAAACAAAATAAAAAAGTATATTTTTTTGTGTTTGTGAATTGTGTGCGCAGTAGCCGAACGTGCATCAACAAAGTAGTGGGAAGCGTGCGCCTGTGTCCCATAAATAAAGGGCCGGCTGGATTGACTGCTAAAGGGTGCTGTAACCCCCAAAGGGCACTCCAAACAAAATAAAAAAATATATTTTTTTGTGTTTGTGAATTGTGTGCGCAGTAGCCGCACGTGCATCAACAAAGTAGTGCCAAGCATGCGCCTGTGTCCCATAAATAAAGGGCCAGCTGGATTGACAGCTAAAGGGTGCTGTAACCCCCAAAGGGCACTCCAAACAAAATTAAAAAATATATTTTTTTGTATTTGTGAATTGTGTGCGCAGTAGCCGCACGTGCATCAACAAAGAAGTGCCAAGCGTGCGCCTGTGTCCCATAAATAAAGGGCCGGCTGGTTTGACCGCTAAAGAGTGCTCTAACCCCCAAAGGGCACTCCAAACTAAATAAAAAATATATATTTTTTTGTGTTTGTGAATTGTGTGCGCAGTAGCCGCACGTGCATCAACAAAGTATTGCCAAGCGTGCGCCTGTGTCCCATAAATAAAGATCCGGCTGGATTGACCGCTAAAGGGTGCTGTGACCCCCAAAGGGCACTCCAAACAAAATTAAAATATATATTTTTTTGTGTTTGTGAATTATGTGCGCAGTAGCCGCACGTGCATCAACAAAGTAGTGGCAAGCGTGCACCTGTGTCCCATAAATAAAGGGCCGGCTGGATTGACTGCTAAAGGGTGCTGTAACCCCCAAAGGGCACTCCAAACAAAATAAAAAAATATATTTTTTTGTGTTTGTGAATTGTGTGCGCAGTAGCCGCACGTGCATCAACAAAGAAGTGCCAAGCGTGCGCCTGTGTCCCATAAATAAAGGGCCAGCTGGATTGACCGCTACAGAGTGCTGTAACCCCCAAAGGGCACTCGAAACAAATTAAAAAAATATATTTTTTTGTGTTTGTGAATTGTGTGCGCAGTAGCCGAGCGAGCATCAACAAAGTAGTGCCAAGCGTGCGCCTGTGTCCCATAAATAAAGGGCCGGCTGGATTGACCGCTAAAGGGTGCTGTAACCCCCAAAGGGCACTCCAAACAAAATAAAAAAATATATTTTTTTGTGTTTGTGAATTGTGTGCGCAGCAGCCGCACGTGCATCAACAAAGTAGTGCCAAGCGTGCGCCTGTGTCCCATAAACAAAAAGGCCGGCTGGATTGACCGCTAAAGGGTGCTGTAACCCCCAAAGGGCACTTCAAACAAAATAAAAAAATATATTTTTTTGTGTTTGTGAATTGTGTGCGCAGTAGCCGCACGTGCATCAACAAAGTAGTGCCAAGCGTGCTCCTGTGTCCCATAAATAAAGGGCCAGCTGAATTGACAGCTAAAGGGTGCTGTTACCCCCAAAGGGCACTCCAAACAAAATAAAAAAATATATTTTTTTGTGTTTGTGAATTGTGTGTGCAGTAGCCGCACGTGCATCAACAAAGTAGTGCCAAGCGTGCGCCTGTGTCCCATAAATAAAGGGCCGGCTGGATTGACCGCTAAAGGGTGCTGTAACCCCCAAAGGGCACTCCAAACAAAATTTAAAAAAATATTTTTTTGTGTTTGTGAATTGTGTGCGCAGTAGCCGCACGTGCATCAACAAAGAAGTGCCAAGCGTGCGCCTGTGTCCCATAAATAAAGGGCCAGCTGGATTGACCACTAGAGAGTGCTGTAACCCCCAAAGGGCACTCCAAACAAATTAAAAAATTATTTTTTTTTGTGTTTGTGAATTGTGTGCGCAGTTGCCGCACGTGCATCAACAAAGTAGTGCCAAGCGTGCGCCTGTGTCCAAAAAATAAAGGGCCGGCTGAATTGACTGCTAAAGGGTGCTGTAACCCCCAAAGGGCACTCCAAACAAAATAAAAAAGTATATTTTTTTGTGTTTGTGAATTGTGTGCGCAGTAGCCGAACGTGCATCAACAAAGTAGTGGGAAGCGTGCGCCTGTGTCCCATAAATAAAGGGCCGGCTGGATTGACTGCTAAAGGGTGCTGTAACCCCCAAAGGGCACTCCAAACAAAATAAAAAAATATATTTTATTGTGTTTGTGAATTGTGTGCGCAGTAGCCGCACGTGCATCAACAAAGTAGTGCCAAGCATGCGCCTGTGTCCCATAAATAAAGGGCCAGCTGGATTGACAGCTAATGGGTGCTGTAACCCCCAAAGGGCACTCCAAACAAAATTAAAAAATATATTTTTTTGTATTTGTGAATTGTGTGCGCAGTAGCCGCACGTGCATCAACAAAGAAGTGCCAAGCGTGCGCCTGTGTCCCATAAATAAAGGGCCGGCTGGTTTGACCGCTAAAGAGTGCTCTAACCCCCAAAGGGCACTCCAAACAAAATAAAAAATATATATTTTTTTGTGTTTGTGAATTGTGTGCGCAGTAGCCGCACGTGCATCAACAAAGTATTGCCAAGCGTGCGCCTGTGTCCCATAAATAAAGATCCGGCTGGATTGACCGCTAAAGGGTGCTGTGACCCCCAAAGGGCACTCCAAACAAAATTAAAATATATATTTTTTTGTGTTTGTGAATTATGTGCGCAGTAGCCGCACGTGCATCAACAAAGTAGTGGCAAGCGTGCACCTGTGTCCCATAAATAAAGGGCCGGCTGGATTGACTGCTAAAGGGTGCTGTAACCCCCAAAGGGCACTCCAAACAAAATAAAAAAATATATTTTTTTGTGTTTGTGAATTGTGTGCGCAGTAGCCGCACGTGCATCAACAAAGAAGTGCCAAGCGTGCCTGTGTCCCATAAATAAAGGGCCAGCTGGATTGACCGCTACAGAGTGCTGTAACCCCCAAAGGGCACTCGAAACAAATTAAAAAAATATATTTTTTTGTGTTTGTGAATTGTGTGCGCAGTAGCCGCACGTGCATCAACAAAGTAGTGCCAAGCGTGCGCCTTTGTCCCATAAATAAAGGGCCGGCTGGAATGACCGCTAAAGGGTGCTGTAACCCCCAAAGGGCACTCCAAACAAAATAAAAAAATATATTTTTTTGTGTTTGTGAATTGTGTGCGCAGGAGCAGCACGTGCATCACCAAAGTAGTGCCAAGCGTGCGCCTGTGTCCCATAAATAAAGGGCCGGCTGGATTGACCACTAAAGGGTGATGTAACCCCCAAAGGGCACTCCAAACAGAATTAAAAAATATATTTTTTTGTATTTGTGAATTGTGTGCGCAGTAGCCGCACGTGCATCAACAAAGTAGTGCCAAGCATGTGCCTGTGTCCCATAAATAAAGGGCCAGCTGGATTGACTGCTAAAGGGTGCTGTAACCCCCAAAGGGCACTCCAAACAAAATAAAAAAATATATTTTTTTGTGTTTGTGAATTGTGTGCACAGTAGCCACACGTGCATCAACAAAGAAGTGCCAAGCGTGCGCCTGTGTCCCATAAATAAAGGGCCGGCTGGATTGACTGCTAAAGAGTGCTGTAACCCCCAAAGGGCACTCCAAACAAAATAAAAAATATATATTTTTTTGTGTTTGTGAATTGTGTGCGCAGTAGATGCACGTGCATCAACAAAGTAGTGCCAAGCGTGCGCCTGTGTCCCATAAATAAAGGTCCGGCTGGATTGACCGCTAAAGGGTGCTGTAACCCCCAAAGGGCACTCCAAACAAAATAAAAAAATAATTTTTTTTGTGTTTGTGAATTGTGTGCGCAGTAGCCGCACGTGCATCAACAAAGTAGTGCCAAGCGTGCACCTGTGTCCCATAAATAAAGGGCCGGCTGGATTGACCGCTAAAGGGTGCTGTAACCCCCAAAGGGCACTCCAAACAAAATAAATAAATATTTTTTTTGTGTTTGTGAATTGTGTGCACAGTAGCCACATGTGCATCAACAAAGTAGTGCCAAGCGTGCACCTGTGTCCCATAAATAAAGGGCCGGCTATATTGACCGCTAAAGGGTGCTGTAACCCCCAAAGGGCACTCCAAACAAAATAAAAATATATATTTTTTTGTGTTTGTGAATTGTGTGCGCAGTAGCCGAGCGAGCATCAACAAAGTAGTGCCAAGCGTGCGCCTGTGTCCCATAAATAAAGGGCCGGCTGGATTGACCGCTAAAGGGTGCTGTAACCCCCAAAGGGCACTCCAAACAAAATAAAAAAATATATTTTTTTGTGTTTGTGAATTGTGTGCGCAGTAGCCGCACGTGCATCAACAAAGTAGTGCCAAGCGTGCGCCTGTGTCCCATAAACAAAAAGGCCGGCTGGATTGACCGCTAAAGGGTGCTGTAACCCCCAAAGGGCACTTCAAACAAAATAAAAAAATATATTTTTTTGTGTTTGTGAATTGTGTGCGCAGTAGCCGCACGTGCATCAACAAAGTAGTGCCAAGCGTGCACCTGTGTCCCATAAATAAAGGGCCAGCTGAATTGACAGCTAAAGGGTGCTGTAACCCCCAAAGGGCACTCCAAACAAAATAAAAAAATATATTTTTTTGTGTTTGTGAATTGTGTGTGCAGTAGCCGCACGTGCATCAACAAAGTAGTGCCAAGCGTGCGCCTGTGTCCCATAAATAAAGGGCCGGCTGGATTGACCGCTAAAGGGTGCTGTAACCCCCAAAGGGCACTCCAAACAAAATTTAAAAAAATATTTTTTTGTGTTTGTGAATTGTGTGCGCAGTAGCCGCACGTGCATCAACAAAGAAGTGCCAAGCGTGCGCCTGTGTCCCATAAATAAATGGCCAGCTGGATTGACCACTAGAGAGTGCTGTAACCCCCAAAGGGCACTCCAAACAAATTAAAAAATTATTTTTTTTTGTGTTTGTGAATTATGTGCGCAGTTGCCGCACGTGCATCAACAAAGTAGTGCCAAGCGTGCGCCTGTGTCCAAGAAATAAAGGGCCGGCTGAATTGACTGCTAAAGGGTGCTGTAACCCCCAAAGGGCACTCCAAACAAAATAAAAAAGTATATTTTTTTGTGTTTGTGAATTGTGTGCGCAGTAGCCGAACGTGCATCAACAAAGTAGTGGGAAGCGTGCGCCTGTGTCCCATAAATAAAGGGCCGGCTGGATTGACTGCTAAAGGGTGCTGTAACCCCCAAAGGGCACTCCAAACAAAATAAAAAAATATATTTTTTTGTGTTTGTGAATTGTGTGCGCAGTAGCCGCACGTGCATCAACAAAGTAGTGCCAAGCGTGCGCCTGTGTCCCATAAATAAAGGGCCGGCTGGATTGACCGCTAAAGGGTGCTGTAACCCCCAAAGGGCACTCCAAACAAAATTTAAAAAAATATTTTTTTGTGTTTGTGAATTGTGTGCGCAGTAGCCGCACGTGCATCAACAAAGAAGTGCCAAGCGTGCGCCTGTGTCCCATAAATAAATGGCCAGCTGGATTGACCACTAGAGAGTGCTGTAACCCCCAAAGGGCACTCCAAACAAATTAAAAAATTATTTTTTTTTGTGTTTGTGAATTATGTGCGCAGTTGCCGCACGTGCATCAACAAAGTAGTGCCAAGCGTGCGCCTGTGTCCAAGAAATAAAGGGCCGGCTGAATTGACTGCTAAAGGGTGCTGTAACCCCCAAAGGGCACTCCAAACAAAATAAAAAAGTATATTTTTTTGTGTTTGTGAATTGTGTGCGCAGTAGCCGAACGTGCATCAACAAAGTAGTGGGAAGCGTGCGCCTGTGTCCCATAAATAAAGGGCCGGCTGGATTGACTGCTAAAGGGTGCTGTAACCCCCAAAGGGCACTCCAAACAAAATAAAAAAATATATTTTTTTGTGTTTGTGAATTGTGTGCGCAGTAGCCGCACGTGCATCAACAAAGTAGTGCCAAGCATGCGCCTGTGTCCCATAAATAAAGGGCCAGCTGGATTGACAGCTAAAGGGTGCTGTAACCCCCAAAGGGCACTCCAAACAAAATTAAAAAATATATTTTTTTGTATTTGTGAATTGTGTGCGCAGTAGCCGCACGTGCATCAACAAAGAAGTGCCAAGCGTGCGCCTGTGTCCCATAAATAAAGGGCCGGCTGGTTTGACCGCTAAAGAGTGCTCTAACCCCCAAAGGGCACTCCAAACAAAATAAAAAATATATATTTTTTTGTGTTTGTGAATTGTGTGCGCAGTAGCCGCACGTGCATCAACAAAGTATTGCCAAGCGTGCGCCTGTGTCCCATAAATAAAGATCCGGCTGGATTGACCGCTAAAGGGTGCTGTGACCCCCAAAGGGCACTCCAAACAAAATTAAAATATATATTTTTTTGTGTTTGTGAATTATGTGCGCAGTAGCCGCACGTGCATCAACAAAGTAGTGGCAAGCGTGCACCTGTGTCCCATAAATAAAGGGCCGGCTGGATTGACTGCTAAAGGGTGCTGTAACCCCCAAAGGGCACTCCAAACAAAATAAAAAAATATATTTTTTTGTGTTTGTGAATTGTGTGCGCAGTAGCCGCACGTGCATCAACAAAGAAGTGCCAAGCGTGCGCCTGTGTCCCATAAATAAAGGGCCAGCTGGATTGACCGCTACAGAGTGCTGTAACCCCCAAAGGGCACTCGAAACAAATTAAAAAAATATATTTTTTTGTGTTTGTGAATTGTGTGCGCAGTAGCCGAGCGAGCATCAACAAAGTAGTGCCAAGCGTGCACCTGTGTCCCATAAATAAAGGGCCGGCTGGATTGACCGCTAAAGGGTGCTGTAACCCCCAAAGGGCACTCCAAACAAAATAAAAAAATATATTTTTTTGTGTTTGTGAATTGTGTGCGCAGCAACCGCACGTGCATCAACAAAGTAGTGCCAAGCGTGCGCCTGTGTCCCATAAACAAAAAGGCCGGCTGGATTGACCGCTAAAGGGTGCTGTAACCCCCAAAGGGCACTTCAAACAAAATAAAAAAATATATTTTTTTGTGTTTGTGAATTGTGTGCGCAGTAGCCGCACGTGCATCAACAAAGTAGTGCCAAGCGTGCTCCTGTGTCCCATAAATAAAGGGCCAGCTGAATTGACAGCTAAAGGGTGCTGTAACCCCCAAAGGGCACTCCAAACAAAATAAAAAAATATATTTTTTTGTGTTTGTGAATTGTGTGTGCAGTAGCCGCACGTGCATCAACAAAGTAGTGCCAAGCGTGCGCCTGTGTCCCATAAATAAAGGGCCGGCTGGATTGACCGCTAAAGGGTGCTGTAACCCCCAAAGGGCACTCCAAACAAAATTTAAAAAAATATTTTTTTGTGTTTGTGAATTGTGTGCGCAGTAGCCGCACGTGCATCAACAAAGAAGTGCCAAGCGTGCGCCTGTGTCCCATAAATAAAGGGCCAGCTGGATTGACCACTAGAGAGTGCTGTAACCCCCAAAGGGCACTCCAAACAAATTAAAAAATTATTTTTTTTTGTGTTTGTGAATTGTGTGCGCAGTTGCCGCACGTGCATCAACAAAGTAGTGCCAAGCGTGCGCCTGTGTCCAAAAAATAAAGGGCCGGCTGAATTGACTGCTAAAGGGTGCTGTAACCCCCAAAGGGCACTCCAAACAAAATAAAAAAGTATATTTTTTTGTGTTTGTGAATTGTGTGCGCAGTAGCCGAACGTGCATCAACAAAGTAGTGGGAAGCGTGCGCCTGTGTCCCATAAATAAAGGGCCGGCTGGATTGACTGCTAAAGGGTGCTGTAACCCCCAAAGGGCACTCCAAACAAAATAAAAAAATATATTTTATTGTGTTTGTGAATTGTGTGCGCAGTAGCCGCACGTGCATCAACAAAGTAGTGCCAAGCATGCGCCTGTGTCCCATAAATAAAGGGCCAGCTGGATTGACAGCTAATGGGTGCTGTAACCCCCAAAGGGCACTCCAAACAAAATTAAAAAATATATTTTTTTGTATTTGTGAATTGTGTGCGCAGTAGCCGCACGTGCATCAACAAAGAAGTGCCAAGCGTGCGCCTGTGTCCCATAAATAAAGGGCCGGCTGGTTTGACCGCTAAAGAGTGCTCTAACCCCCAAAGGGCACTCCAAACAAAATAAAAAATATATATTTTTTTGTGTTTGTGAATTGTGTGCGCAGTAGCCGCACGTGCATCAACAAAGTATTGCCAAGCGTGCGCCTGTGTCCCATAAATAAAGATCCGGCTGGATTGACCGCTAAAGGGTGCTGTGACCCCCAAAGGGCACTCCAAACAAAATTAAAATATATATTTTTTTGTGTTTGTGAATTATGTGCGCAGTAGCCGCACGTGCATCAACAAAGTAGTGGCAAGCGTGCACCTGTGTCCCATAAATAAAGGGCCGGCTGGATTGACTGCTAAAGGGTGCTGTAACCCCCAAAGGGCACTCCAAACAAAATAAAAAAATATATTTTTTTGTGTTTGTGAATTGTGTGCGCAGTAGCCGCACGTGCATCAACAAAGAAGTGCCAAGCGTGCGCCTGTGTCCCATAAATAAAGGGCCAGCTGGATTGACCGCTACAGAGTGCTGTAACCCCCAAAGGGCACTCGAAACAAATTAAAAAAATATATTTTTTTGTGTTTGTGAATTGTGTGCGCAGTAGCCGAGCGAGCATCAACAAAGTAGTGCCAAGCGTGCGCCTGTGTCCCATAAATACAGGGCCGGCTGGATTGACCGCTAAAGGGTGCTGTAACCCCCAAAGGGCACTCCAAACAAAATAAAAAAATATATTTTTTTGTGTTTGTGAATTGTGTGCGCAGCAGCCGCACGTGCATCAACAAAGTAGTGCCAAGCGTGCGCCTGTGTCCCATAAACAAAAAGGCCGGCTGGATTGACCGCTAAAGGGTGCTGTAACCCCCAAAGGGCACTTCAAACAAAATAAAAAAATATATTTTTTTGTGTTTGTGAATTGTGTGCGCAGTAGCCGCACGTGCATCAACAAAGTAGTGCCAAGCGTGCTCCTGTGTCCCATAAATAAAGGGCCAGCTGAATTGACAGCTAAAGGGTGCTGTAACCCCCAAAGGGCACTCCAAACAAAATAAAAAAATATATTTTTTTGTGTTTGTGAATTGTGTGTGCAGTAGCCGCACGTGCATCAACAAAGTAGTGCCAAGCGTGCGCCTGTGTCCCATAAATAAAGGGCCGGCTGGATTGACCGCTAAAGGGTGCTGTAACCCCCAAAGGGCACTCCAAACAAAATTTAAAAAAATATTTTTTTGTGTTTGTGAATTGTGTGCGCAGTAGCCGCACGTGCATCAACAAAGAAGTGCCAAGCGTGCGCCTGTGTCCCATAAATAAAGGGCCAGCTGGATTGACCACTAGAGAGTGCTGTAACCCCCAAAGGGCACTCCAAACAAATTAAAAAATTATTTTTTTTTGTGTTTGTGAATTGTGTGCGCAGTTGCCGCACGTGCATCAACAAAGTAGTGCCAAGCGTGCGCCTGTGTCCAAAAAATAAAGGGCCGGCTGAATTGACTGCTAAAGGGTGCTGTAACCCCCAAAGGGCACTCCAAACAAAATAAAAAAGTATATTTTTTTGTGTTTGTGAATTGTGTGCGCAGTAGCCGAACGTGCATCAACAAAGTAGTGGGAAGCGTGCGCCTGTGTCCCATAAATAAAGGGCCGGCTGGATTGACAGCTAAAGGGTGCTGTAACCCCCAAAGGGCACTCCAAACAAAATAAAAAAATATATTTTATTGTGTTTGTGAATTGTGTGCGCAGTAGCCGCACGTGCATCAACAAAGTAGTGCCAAGCATGCGCCTGTGTCCCATAAATAAAGGGCCAGCTGGATTGACAGCTAATGGGTGCTGTAACCCCCAAAGGGCACTCCAAACAAAATTAAAAAATATATTTTTTTGTATTTGTGAATTGTGTGCGCAGTAGCCGCACGTGCATCAACAAAGAAGTGCCAAGCGTGCGCCTGTGTCCCATAAATAAAGGGCCGGCTGGTTTGACCGCTAAAGAGTGCTCTAACCCCCAAAGGGCACTCCAAACAAAATAAAAAATATATTTTTTTTTGTGTTTGTGAATTGTGTGCGCAGTAGCCGCACGTGCATCAACAAAGTATTGCCAAGCGTGCGCCTGTGTCCCATAAATAAAGATCCGGCTGGATTGACCGCTAAAGGGTGCTGTGACCCCCAAAGGGCACTCCAAACAAAATTAAAATATATATTTTTTTGTGTTTGTGAATTATGTGCGCAGTAGCCGCACGTGCATCAACAAAGTAGTGGCAAGCATGCACCTGTGTCCCATAAATAAAGGGCCGGCTGGATTGACTGCTAAAGGGTGCTGTAACCCCCAAAGGGCACTCCAAACATAATAAAAAAATATATTTTTTTGTGTTTGTGAATTGTGTGCGCAGTAGCCGCACGTGCATCAACAAAGAAGTGCCAAGCGTGCCTGTGTCCCATAAATAAAGGGCCAGCTGGATTGACCGCTACAGAGTGCTGTAACCCCCAAAGGGCACTCGAAACAAATTAAAAAAATATATTTTTTTGTGTTTGTGAATTGTGTGCGCAGTAGCCGCACGTGCATCAACAAAGTAGTGCCAAGCGTGCGCCTTTGTCCCATAAATAAAGGGCCGGCTGGATTGACCGCTAAAGGGTGCTGTAACCCCCAAAGGGCACTCCAAACAAAATAAAAAAATATATTTTTTTGTGTTTGTGAATTGTGTGCGCAGGAGCAGCACGTGCATCACCAAAGTAGTGCCAAGCGTGCGCCTGTGTCCCATAAATAAAGGGCCGGCTGGATTGACCACTAAAGGGTGATGTAACCCCCAAAGGGCACGCCAAACAAAATAAAAATATATATTTTTTTGTGTTTGTGAATTGTGTGCGCAGTAGCCGCACGTGCATCAACAAAGTAGTGCCAAGCGTGCGCCTGTGTCCCATAAATGAAGGGCCGGCTGGATTGACTGCTAAAGGGTGCTGTAACCCCCAAAGGGCACTCCAAACAAAATAAAAAAATATATTTTTTGTGTTTGTGAATTGTGTGCGCAGTAGCCGCACGTGCATCAACAAAGTAGTGCCAAGCGTGTGCCTGTGTCCCATAAATAAAGGGCCGGCTGGATTGACTGCTAAAGGGTGCTGTAACCCCCAAAGGGCACTCCAAACAAAATAAAAAATATATATTTTTTTGTGTTTGTGAATTGTGTGCGCAGTAGCCGCACGTGCATCAACAAAGAAGTGCCAAGCATGCGACTGTATCCCATAAATAAAGGGCCGGCTGGATTGACCACTAAAGGGTGCTGTAACCCCTAAAGGGCACTCCAAACAAAATTAAAATATATATTTTTTTGTGTTTGTGAATTGTGTGCGCAGTAGCCGCACGTGCATCAACAAAGTAGTGCCAAGCATGCACCTGTGTCCCATAAATAAAGGGCCAGCTGAATTGACAGCTAAAGGGTGCTGTAACCCCCAAAGGGCACTCCAAACAAAATAAAAAAATATATTTTTTTGTGTTTGTGAATTGTGTGTGCAGTAGCCGCACGTGCATCAACAAAGTAGTGCCAAGCGTGCGCCTGTGTCCCATAAATAAAGGGCCGGCTGGATTGACCGCTAAAGGATGCTGTAACCCCCAAAGAGCACTTCAAACAAAATTAAAAAAAATATTTTTGTGTTTGTGAATTGTGTGCGCAGTAGCCGCACGTGCATCAACAAAGAAGTGCCAAGCGTGCGCCTGTGTCCCATAAATAAAGGGCCAGCTGGATTGACCACTAGAGAGTGCTGTAACCCCCAAAGGGCACTCCAAACAAATTAAAAAATTATTTTTTTTTGTGTTTGTGAATTGTGTGCGCAGTTGCCGCTCATGCATCAACAAAGTAGTGCCAAGCGTGCGCCTGTGTCCCATAAATAAAGGGCCAGCTGAATTGACAGCTAAAGGGTGCTGTAACCCCCAAAGGGCACTCCAAACAAAATAAAAAAATATATTTTTTTGTGTTTGTGAATTGTGTGTGCAGTAGCCGCACGTGCATCAACAAAGTAGTGCCAAGCGTGCGCCTGTGTCCCATAAATAAAGGGCCGGCTGGATTGACCGCTAAAGGGTGCTGTAACCCCCAAAGGGCACTCCAAACAAAATTAAAAAATATATATTTTTGTGTTTGTGAATTGTGTGCGCAGTAGCCGCACGTGCATCAACAAAGAAGTGCCAAGCATGCGCCTGTGTCCCATAAATAAAGGGCCAGCTGGATTGACCACTAGAGAGTGCTGTAACCCCCAAAGGGCACTCCAAACAAATTAAAAAATTATTTTTTTTTGTGTTTGTGAATTGTGTGCGCAGTTGCCGCACGTGCATCAACAAAGTAGTGCCAAGCGTGCACCTGTGACCAAAAAATAAAGGGCCGGCTGAATTGACTGCTAAAGGGTGCTGTAACCCCCAAAGGGCACTCCAAACAAAATAAAAAAGTATATTTTTTTGTGTTTGTGAATTGTGTGCGCAGTAGCCGAACGTGCATCAACAAAGTAGTGGAAGCGTGCGCCTGTGTCCCATAAATAAAGGGCCGGCTGGATTGACTGCTAAAGGGTGCTGTAACCCCCAAAGGGCACTCCAAACAAAATAAAAAAATATATTTTTTTGTGTTTGTGAATTGTGTGCGCAGTAGCCGCACGTGCATCAACAAAGTAGTGCCAAGCATGCGCCTGTGTCCCATAAATAAAGGGCCAGCTGGATTGACCGCTAAAGGGTGCTGTAACCCCCAAAGGGCACTCCAAACAAAATTAAAAAAAATATTTTTTTGTATTTGTGAATTGTGTGCGCAGTAGCCGCACGTGCATCAACAAAGAAGTGCCAAGCGTGCGCCTGTGTCCCATAAATAAAGGGCCAGCTGGTTTGACCAGTAAAGAGTGCTGTAACCCCCAAAGGGCACTCCAAACAAAATAAAAAATATATATTTTTTTGTGTTTGTGAATTGTGTGCGCAGTAGCCGCACGTGCATCAACAAAGTAGTGCCAAGCGTGCGCCTGTGTCCCATAAATAAAGATCCGGCTGGATTGACCGCTAAAGGGTGCTGTGACCCCCAAAGGGCACTCCAAACAAAATTAAAATATATATTTTTTTGTGTTTGTGAATTATGTGCGCAGTAGCCGCACGTGCATCAACAAAGTAGTGGCAAGCGTGCACCTGTGTCCCATAAATAAAGGGCTGGCTGGATTGACTGCTAAAGGGTGCTGTAACCCCCAAAGGGCACTCCAAACAAAATAAAAAAATATATTTTTTTGTGTTTGTGAATTGTGTGCGCAGTAGCCGCACGTGCATCAACAAAGAAGTGCCAAGCATGCGCCTGTGTCCCATAAATAAAGGGCCAGCTGGATTGACTGCTACAGAGTGCTGTAACCCCCAAAGGGCACTCGAAACAAATAAAAAAAATATATTTTTTTGTGTTTGTGAATTGTGTGCGCAGTAGCCGCACGTGCATCAACAAAGTAGTGCCAAGCGTGCGCCTTTGTCCCATAAATAAAGGGCCGGCTGGATTGACCGCTAAAGGGTGCTGCAACCCCCAAAGGGCACTCCAAACAAAATAAAAAAATATATTTTTTTGTGTTTGTGAATTGTGTGCGCAGGAGCCGCACGTGCATCACCAAAGTAGTGCCAAGCGTGCGCCTGTGTCCCATAAATAAAGGGCCGGCTGGATTGACCACTAAAGGGTGATGTAACCCCCAAAGGGCACGCCAAACAAAATAAAAATATATATTTTTTTGTGTTTGTGAATTGTGTGCGCAGTAGCCGCACGTGCATCAACAAAGTAGTGCCAAGCGTGCGCCTGTGTCCCATAAATGAAGGGCCGGCTGGATTGACTGCTAAAGGGTGCTGTAACCCCCAAAGGGCACTCCAAACAAAATTGAAAAAAAAAATATTTTTTGTGTTTGTGAATTGTGTGCGCAGTAGAAGCACGTGCATCAACAAAGTAGTGCCAAGCGTGTGCCTGTGTCCCATAAATAAAGGGCCGGCTGGATAGACCGCTAAAGGGTGCTGTAACCCCCAAAGGGCACTCCAAACAAAATAAAAAATATATATTTTTTTGTGTTTGTGAATTGTGTGCGCAGTAGCCGCACGTGCATCAACAAAGTAGTGCCAAGCATGCGTCTGTATCCCATAAATAAAGGGCCGGCTGGATTGACCACTAAAGGGTGCTGTAACCCCTAAAGGGCACTCCAAACAAAATTAAAATATATATTTTTTTGTGTTTGTGAATTGTGTGCGCAGTAGCCGCACGTGCATCAACAAAGTAGTGCCAAGCATGCACCTGTGTCCCATAAATAAAGGGCCAGCTGAATTGACAGCTAAAGGGTGTTGTAACCCCCAAAGGGCACTCCAAACAAAATAAAAAAATATATTTTTTTGTGTTTGTGAATTGTGTGTGCAGTAGCCGCACGTGCATCAACAAAGTAGTGCCAAGCGTGCGCCTGTGTCCCATAAATAAAGGGCCAGCTGGATTGACCACTAGAGAGTGCTGTAACCCCCAAAGGGCACTCCAAACAAATTAAAAAATTATTTTTTTTTGTGTTTGTGAATTGTGTGCGCAGTTGCCGCTCATGCATCAACAAAGTAGTGCCAAGCGTGCGCCTGTGTCCCAAAAATAAAGGGCCGGCTGGATTGACCGCTAAAGGGTGCTGTAACCCCCAAAGGGCACTCCAAACAAGATAAAAAAGTATATTTTTTTGTGTTTGTGAATTGTGTGCGCAGTAGCCGCACGTGCATCAACAAAGTAGTGCCAAGCGTGCGCCTGTGTCCCATAAATAAAGGGCCGGCTGGATTGACCGCTAAAGGGTGCTGTAACCCCCAAAGGGCACTCCAAACAAAATTAAAAAATATATATTTTTGTATTTGTGAATTGTGTGCGCAGTAGCCGCACGTGCATCAACAAAGTAGTGCCAAGCATGTGCCTGTGTCCCATAAATAAAGGGCCAGCTGGATTGACTGCTAAAGGGTGCTGTAACCCCCAAAGGGCACTCCAAACAAAATAAAAAAATATATTTTTTTGTGTTTGTGAATTGTGTGCGCAGTAGCCGCACGTGCATCAACAAAGTAGTGCTAAGCGTGCGCCTGTGTCCCATAAATAAAGGGCCAGCTGGATTGACTGCTAAAGGGTGCTGTAACCCCCAAAGGGCACTCCAAACAAAATTAAAAAATATATTTTTTTGTATTTCTGAATTGTGTGCGCAGTAGCCGCACGTGCATCAACAAAGTAGTGCCAAGCATGTGCCTGTGTCCCATAAATAAAGGGCCAGCTGGATTGACTGCTAAAGGGTGCTGTAACCCCCAAAGTGCACTCCAAACAAAATAAAAAAATATATTTTTGTGTGTTTGTGAATTGTGTGCACAGTAGCCACACGTGCATCAACAAAGAAGTGCCAAGCGTGCGCCTGTGTCCCATAAATAAAGGGCCGGCTGGATTGACTGCTAAAGAGTGCTGTAACTCCCAAAGGGCACTCCAAACAAAATAAAAAATATATATTTTTTTGTGTTTGTGAATTGTGTGCGCAGTAGCTGCACGTGCATCAACAAAGTAGTGCCAAGCGTGCGCCTGTGTCCCATAAATAAAGGTCCGGCTGGATTGACCGCTAAAGGGTGCTGTAACCCCCAAAGGGCACTCCAAACAAAATAAATAAATATTTTTTGGGGGTTTGTGAATTGTGTGCACAGTAGCCGCATGTGCATCAACAAAGTAGTGCCAAGCGTGCACCTGTGTCCCATAAATAAAGGGTCGGCTGGATTGACCACTAAAGGGTGCTATAACCCCCACAGGGCACTCCAAACAAAATAAAAATATATATTTTTTTGTGTTTGTGAATTGTGTGCGCAGTAGCCGAGCGTGCATCAACAAAGTAGTGCCAAGCATGCGCCTGTGTCCCATAAATAAAGGGCCGGCTGGATTGACCGCTAAAGGGTGCTGTAACCCCCAAAGGGCACTCCAAACAAAATAAAAAAATATATTTTTTTGTGTTTGTGAATTGTGTGCGCAGTAGCCGCACGTGCATCAACAAAGTAGTGCCAAGCGTGCGCCTGTGTCACATAAACAAAAGGGCCAGCTGGATTGACCACTAAAGGGTGCTGTAACCCCCAAAGGGCACTTCAAACAAAATAAAAAAATATATTTTTTTGTGTTTGTGAATTGTGTGCGCAGTAGCCGCACGTGCATCAACAAAGTAGTGCCAAGCGTGCACCTGTGTCCCATAAATAAAGGGCCAGCTGAATTGACAGCTAAAGGGTGCTGTAACCCCCAAAAGGGCACTCCAAACAAAATAAAAAAATATATTTTTTTGTGTTTGTGAATTGTGTGTGCAGTAGCCGCACGTGCATCAACAAAGTAGTGCCAAGCGTGCGCCTGTGTCCCATAAATAAAGGGCCGGCTGGATTGACCGCTAAAGGGTGCTGTAACCCCCAAAGGGCACTCCAAACAAAATTAAAAAAAATATTTTTTTGTGTTTGTGAATTGTGTGCGCAGTAGCCGCATGTGCATCAACAAAGAAGTGCCAAGCGTGCGCCTGTGTCCCATAAATAAAGGGCCAGCTGGATTGACCACTAGAGAGTGCTGTAACCCCCAAAGGGCACTCCAAACAAATTAAAAAATTATTTTTTTTTGTGTTTGTGAATTGTGTGCGCAGTTGCCACACGTGCATCAACAAAGTAGTGCCATGCGTGCGCCTGTGTCCAAAAAATAAAGGGCCGGCTGAATTGACTGCTAAAGGGTGCTGTAACCCCCAAAGGGCACTCCAAACAAAATAAAAAAGTATATTTTTTTGTGTTTGTGAATTGTGTGCTCAGTAGCCGAACATGCATCAACAAAGTAGTGGCAAGCGTGCGCCTGTGTCCCATAAATAAAGGGCCAGCTGGATTGACTGCTAAAGGGTGCTGTAACCCCCAAAGGGCACTCCAAACAAAATAAAAATATATATTTTTTTGTGTTTGTGAATTGTGTGCGCAGTAGCCGCACGTGCATCAACAAAGTAGTGCCAAGCATGCGCCTGTGTCCCATAAATAAAGGGCCAGCTGGATTGACCGCTAAAGGGTGCTGTAACCCTCCAAAGGGCACTCCAAACAAAAATAAAAAATATATTTTTTTGTATTTGTGAATTGTGTGCGCAGTAGCCGCACGTGCATCAACAAAGAAGTGCCAAGCGTGCGCCTGTGTCCCATAAATAAAGATCCAGCTGGATTGACCGCTAAAGCGTGCTGTAACCCCCAAAGGGCACTCCAAACAAAATAAAAAAATATATTTTTTTGTGTTTGTGAATTGTGTGCGCAGTAGCCGCACGTGCATCAACAAAGTAGTTCCAAGCGTGCGCCTTTGTCCCATAAATAAAGGGCCGGCTGGATTGACCGTTAAAGGGTGCTGTAACCCCCAAAGGGCACTCCAAACAAAATAAAAAAATATATTTTTTTGTGTTTGTGAATTGTGTGCGCAGGAGCCGCATGTGCATCACCAAAGTAGTGCCAAGCGTGCGCCTGTGTCCCATAAATGAAGGGCCGGCTGGATTGACTGCTAAAGGGTGCTTTAACCCCCAAAGGGCACTCCAAACAAAATAAAAAAATATATTTTGTGTGTTTGTGAATTGTGTGCGCAGTAGCCGCACGTGCATCAACAAAGTAGTGCCAAGCATGTGCCTGTGTCCCATAAATAAAGGGCCGGCTGGATTGACCGCTAAAGGGTGCTGTAACCCCCAAAGGGCACTCCAAACAAAATAAAAATATATATTTTTTTGTGTTTGTGAATTGTGTGCGCAGTAGCCGCACGTGCATCAACAAAGTAGTGCCAAGCATGCACCTGTGTCCCATAAATAAAGGGCCAGCTGAATTGAAAGCTAAAGGGTGCTGTAACCCCCAAAGGGCACTCCAAACAAAATAAAAATATATATTTTTTTGTGTTTGTGAATTGTGTGTGCAGTAGCCGCACGTGCATCAACAAAGTAGTGCCAAGCGTGCGCCTGTGTCCCATAAATAAAGGGCCGGCTGGATTGACCGCTAAAGGGTGCTGTAACCCCCAAAGGGCACTCCAAACAAAATTAAAAAATATATTTTTTGTGTTTGTTTATTGTGTGCGCAGTAGCCGCACGTGCATCAACAAAGAAGTGCCAAGCGTGCGCCTGTGTCCCATAAATAAAGGGCCAGCTGGATTGACCACTATAGAGTGCTGTAACCCCCAAAGGGCACTCCAAACAAATTAAAAAATTATTTTTTTTTGTGTTTGTGAATTGTGTGCGCAGTTGCTGCACGTGCATCAACAAAGTAGTGCCAAGCGTGCGCCTGTGTCCCAAAAATAAAGGGCCGGCTGAATTGACTGCTAAAGGGTGCTGTAACCCCCAAAGGGCACTCCAAACAAAATAAAAAAGTATATTTTTTTGTGTTTGTGAATTGTGTGCGCAGTAGCCGCACGTGCATCAACAAAGTAGTGCCAAGCGTGCGCCTGTGTCCCATAAATAATGGGCCGGCTGGATTGACCGCTAAAGGGTGCTGTAACCCCCAAAGGGCACTCCAAACAAAATTAAAAAATATATTTTTTTGTATTTGTGAATTCTGTGCGCAGTAGCCGCACGTGCATCAACAAAGTAGTGCCAAGCATGTGCATGTGTCCCATAAATAAAGGGCCAGCTGGATTGACTGCTAAAGGGTGCTGTAACCCCCAAAGGGCACTCCAAACAAAATAAAAAAATATATTTTTTTGTGTTTGTGAATTGTGTGCACAGTAGCCACACGTGCATCAACAAAGAAGTGCCAAGCGTGCGCCTGTGTCCCATATATAAAGGGCTGGCTGGATTGACTGCTAAAGGGTGCTGTAACCCCCAAAGGGCACTCCAAACAAAATAAAAAAATATATTTTTTTGTGTTTGTGAATTGTGTGCGCAGTAGCCGCACGTGCATCAACAAAGTAGTGCCAAGCGTGCGCCTGTGTCCCATAAATAAAGGGCCGGCTGGATTGACTGCTAAAGGGTGCTGTAACCCCCAAAGGGCACTCCAAACAAAATTAAAAAATATATTTTTTTGTATTTGTGAATTGTGTGCGCAGTAACCGCACGTGCATCAACAAAGTAGTGCCAAGCATGTGCCTGTGTCCCATAATTAAAGGGCCAGCTGGATTGACTGCTAAAGGGTGCTGTAACCCCCAAAGGGCACTCCATACAAAATAAAAAAAAATATTTTTTTGTGTTTGTGAATTGTGTGCACAGTAGCCACACGTGCATCAACAAAGAAGTGCCAAGCGTGCGCCTGTGTCCCATAAATAAAGGGCCGGCTGGATTGACCGCTAAAGGGTGCTGTAACCCCCAAAGGGCACTCCAAACAAAATAAAAAAATATATTTTTTTGTGTTTGTGAATTGTGTGCGCAGTAGCCGCACGTGCATCAACAAAGTAGTGCCAAGCGTGCGCCTGTGTCCCATAAACAAAAGGGCCGGCTGGATTGACCGCTAAAGGGTGCTGTAACCCCCAAAGGGCACTTCAAACAAAATAAAAAAATATATTTTTTTGTGTTTGTGAATTGTGTGCGCAGTAGCCGCACGTGCATCAACAAAGTAGTGCCAAGCGTGCACCTGTGTCCCATAAATAAAGGGCCAGCTGAATTGACAGCTAAAGGGTGCTGTAACCCCCAAAAGGGCACTCCAAACAAAATAAAAAAATATATTTTTTTGTGTTTGTGAATTGTGTGTGCAGTAGCCGCACGTGCATCAACAAAGTAGTGCCAAGCGTGCGCCTGTGTCCCATAAATAAAGGGCCGGCTGGATTGACCGCTAAAGGGTGCTGTAACCCCCAAAGGGCACTCCAAACAAAATTAAAAAAAATATTTTTTTGTGTTTGTGAATTGTGTGCGCAGTAGCCGCATGTGCATCAACAAAGAAGTGCCAAGCGTGCGCCTGTGTCCCATAAATAAAGGGCCAGCTGGATTGACCACTAGAGAGTGCTGTAACCCCCAAAGGGCACTCCAAACAAATTAAAAAATTATTTTTTTTTGTGTTTGTGAATTGTGTGCGCAGTTGCCACACGTGCATCAACAAAGTAGTGCCAAGCGTGCGCCTGTGTCCAAAAAATAAAGGGCCGGCTGAATTGACTGCTAAAGGGTGCTGTAACCCCCAAAGGGCACTCCAAACAAAATAAAAAAGTATATTTTTTTGTGTTTGTGAATTGTGTGCGCAGTAGCCGAACGTGCATCAACAAAGTAGTGGCAAGCGGGCGACTGTGTCCCATAAATAAAGGGCCGGCTGTATTGACTGCTAAAGGGTGCTGTAACCCCCAAAGGGCACTCCAAACAAAATAAAAAAATATATTTTTTTGTGTTTGTGAATTGTGTGCGCAGTAGCCAAACGTGCATCAACAAAGTAGTGCCAAGCATGCGCCTGTGTCCCATAAATAAAGGGCCAGCTGGATTGACCGCTAAAGGGTGCTGTAACCCCCAAAGGGCACTCCAAACAAAAATAAAAAATATATTTTTTTGTATTTGTGAATTGTGTGCGCAGTAGCCGCACGTGCATCAACAAAGAAGTGCCAAGCGTGCGCCTGTGTCCCATAAATAAAGATCCGGCTGGATTGACCGCTAAAGGGTGCTGTAACCCCCAAAGGGCACTCCAAACAAAATAAAAATATATTTATTTTTGTGTTTGTGAATTGTGTGCGCAGTAGCCGCACGTGCATCAAGAAAGTAGTTCCAAGCGTGCGCCTTTGTCCCATAAATAAAGGGCCGGCTGGATTGACCGCTAAAGGGTGCTGTAACCCCCAAAGGGCACTCCAAACAAAATAAAAAAATATATTTTTTTGTGTTTGTGAATTGTGTGCGCAGGAGCCGCACGTGCATCACCAAAGTAGTGCCAAGCGTGCGCCTGTGTCCCATAAATGAAGGGCCGGCTGGATTGACTGCTAAAGGGTGCTTTAACCCCCAAAGGGCACTCCAAACAAAATAAAAAAATATATTTTTTGTGTTTGTGAATTGTGTGCGCAGTAGCCGCACGTGCATCAACAAAGTAGTGCCAAGCGTGTGCCTGTGTCCCATAAATAAAGGGCCGGCTGGATTGACCGCTAAAGGGTGCTGTAACCCCCAAAGGGCACTCCAAACAAAATAAAAATATATATTTTTTTGTGTTTGTGAATTGTGTGCGCAGTAGCCGCACGTGCATCAACAAAGTAGTGCCAAGCATGCACCTGTGTCCCATAAATAAAGGGCCAGCTGAATTGAAAGCTAAAGGGTGCTGTAACCCCCAAAGGGCACTCCAAACAAAATAAAAAAATATATTTTTTTGTGTTTGTGAATTGTGTGTGCAGTAGCCGCACGTGCATCAACAAAGTAGTGCCAAGCGTGCGCCTGTGTCCCATAAATAAAGGGCCGGCTGGATTGACTGCTAAAGGGTGCTGTAACCCCCAAAGGGCACTCCAAACAAAATAAAAAAATATATTTTTTTGTGTTTGTGAATTGTGTGCGCAGTAGCCGCACGTGCATCAACAAAGTAGTGCCAAGCGTGCGCCTGTGTCCCATAAATAAAGGGCCGGCTGGATTGACTGCTAAAGGGTGCTGTAACCCCCAAAGGGCACTCCAAACAAAATTAAAAAATATATTTTTTTGGATTTGTGAATTGTGTGCGCAGTAGCCGCACGTGCATCAACAAAGTAGTGCCAAGCATGTGCCTGTGTCCCATAATTAAAGGGCCAGCTGGATTGACTGCTAAAGGGTGCTGTAACCCCCAAAGGGCACTCCAAACAAAATAAAAAAATATATTTTTTTGTGTTTGTGAATTGTGTGCACAGTAGCCACACGTGCATCAACAAAGAAGTGCCAAGCGTGCGCCTGTGTCCCATAAATAAAGGGCCAGCTGGATTGACTGCTAAAGGGTGCTGTAACCCCCAAAGGGCACTCCAAACAAAATAAAAAAGTATATTTTTTTGTGTATGTGAATTGTGTGCGCAGTAGCCGCACGTGCATCAACAAAGTAGTGGCAAGCGTGCGCCTGTGTCCCATAAATAAAGGGCCTGCTGAATTGACTGCTAAAGGGTGCTGTAACCCCCAAAGGGCACTCCAAACAAAATAAAAAAATATATTTTTTTGTGTTTGTGAATTGTGTGCGCAGTAGCCGCACGTGCATCAACAAAGTAGTGCCAAGCGTGCGCCTGTGTCCCATAAATAAAGGGCCGGCTGGATTGACCGCTAAAGGGTGCTGTAACCCCCAAAGGGCACTCCAAACAAAAAAAATATATATTTTTTTGTGTTTGTTTATTGTGTGCGCAGTAGCCGCACGTGCATCAACAAAGTAGTGCCAAGCGTGCACCTGTGTCCCATAAATAAAGGGCCAGCTGAATTGACAGCTAAAGGGTGCTGTAACCCCCAAAGGGCACTCCAAACAAAATTAAAAAATATATTTTTGTGTGTTTGTGAATTGTGTGCGCAGTAGCCGCACGTGCATCAACAAAGTAGTGGCAAGCGTGCGCCTGTGTCCCATAAATAAAGGGCCTGCTGAATTGACTGCTAAAGGGTGCTGTAACCCCCAAAGGGCACTCCAAACAAAATAAAAAAATATATTTTTTTGTGTTTGTGAATTGTGTGCGCAGTAGCTGCACGTGCATCAACAAAGTAGTGCCAAGCGTGCGCCTGTGTCCCATAAATAAAGGGCTGGCTGGATTGACCGCTAAAGGGTGCTGTAACCCCCAAAGGGCACTCCAAACAAAATTAAAAAATATATTTTTTTGTATTTGTGAATTGTGTGCGCAGTAGCTGCACGTGCATCAACAAAGTAGTGCCAAGCGTGCGCCTGTGTCCCATAAATAAAGGGCCAGCTGGATTGACTGCTAAAGGGAGCTGTAACCCCCAAAGGGCACTCCAAACAAAATTAAAAAATATATTTTTTTGGATTTGTGAATTGTGTGCGCAGTAGCCGCACGTGCATCAACAAAGTAGTGCCAAGCATGTGCCTGTGTCCCATAATTAAAGGGCCAGCTGGATTGACTGCTAAAGGGTGCTGTAACCCCCAAAGGGCACTCCAAACAAAATAAAAAAAAATATTTTTTTGTGTTTGTGAATTGTGTGCACAGTAGCCACACGTGCATCAACAAAGAAGTGCCAAGCGTGCGCCTGTGTCCCATAAATAAAGGGCCGGCTGGATTGACCGCTAAAGGGTGCTGTAACCCCCAAAGGGCACTCCAAACAAAATAAAAAAATATATTTTTTTGTGTTTGTGAATTGTGTGCGCAGTAGCCGCACGTGCATCAACAAAGTAGTGCCAAGCGTGCGCCTGTGTCCCATAAACAAAAGGGCCGGCTGGATTGACCGCTAAACGGTGCTGTAACCCCCAAAGGGCACTTCAAACAAAATAAAAAAATATATTTTTTTGTGTTTGTGAATTGTGTGCGCAGTAGCCGCACGTGCATCAACAAAGTAGTGCCAAGCGTGCACCTGTGTCCCATAAATAAAGGGCCAGCTGAATTGACAGCTAAAGGGTGCTGTAACCCCCAAAAGGGCACTCCAAACAAAATAAAAAAATATATTTTTTTGTGTTTGTGAATTGTGTGTGCAGTAGCCGCACGTGCATCAACAAAGTAGTGCCAAGCGTGCGCCTGTGTCCCATAAATAAAGGGCCGGCTGGATTGACCGCTAAAGGGTGCTGTAACCCCCAAAGGGCACTCCAAACAAAATTAAAAAAAATATTTTTTTGTGTTTGTGAATTGTGTGCGCAGTAGCCGCATGTGCATCAACAAAGAAGTGCCAAGCGTGCGCCTGTGTCCCATAAATAAAGGGCCAGCTGGATTGACCACTAGAGAGTGCTGTAACCCCCAAAGGGCACTCCAAACAAATTAAAAAATTATTTTTTTTTGTGTTTGTGAATTGTGTGCGCAGTTGCCACACGTGCATCAACAAAGTAGTGCCAAGCGTGCGCCTGTGTCCAAAAAATAAAGGGCCGGCTGAATTGACTGCTAAAGGGTGCTGTAACCCCCAAAGGGCACTCCAAACAAAATAAAAAAGTATATTTTTTTGTGTTTGTGAATTGTGTGCGCAGTAGCCGAACGTGCATCAACAAAGTAGTGGCAAGCGTGCGCCTGTGTCCCATAAATAAAGGGCCGGCTGTATTGACTGCTAAAGGGTGCTGTAACCCCCAAAGGGCACTCCAAACAAAATAAAAAAATATATTTTTTTGTGTTTGTGAATTGTGTGCGCAGTAGCCGCACGTGCATCAACAAAGTAGTGCCAAGCATGCGCCTGTGTCCCAAAAACTAAAGTGCCAGCTGGATTGACCGCTAAAGGGTGCTGTAACCCCCAAAGGGCACTCCAAACAAAAATAAAATATATATTTTTTTGTATTTGTGAATTGTGTGTGCAGTAGCCGCACGTGCATCAACAAAGAAGTGCCAAGCGTGCGCCTGTGTCCCATAAATAAAGGGCCGGCTGGATTGACCGCTAAAGAGTGCTGTAACCCCCAAAGGGCACTCCAAACAAAATAAAAATTATATATTTTTTTGTGTTTGTGAATTGTTTTCGCAGTAGCTGCACGTGCATCAACAAAGTATTGCCAAACGTGCGCCTGTGTCCCATAAATAAAGATCCGGCTGGATTGACCGCTAAAGGGTGCTGTAACCCCCAAAGGGCACTCCAAACAAAATAAAAAAATATATTTTTTTGTGTTTGTGAATTGTGTGCGCAGTAGCCGCACGTGCATCAAGAAAGTAGTTCCAAGCATGCGCCTTTGTCCCATAAATAAAGGGCCGGCAGGATTGACCGCTAAAGGGTGCTGTAACCCCCAAAGGGCACTCCAAACAAAATAAAAAAATATATTTTTTTGTGTTTGTGAATTGTGTGCGCAGGAGCCACACGTGCATCACCAAAGTAGTGCCAAGCATGCGCCTGTGTCCCATAAATGAAGGGCCGGCTGGATTGACTGCTAAAGGGTGCTTTAACCCCCAAAGGGCACTCCAAACAAAATAAAAAAATATATTTTTTTGTGTTTGTGAATTGTGTGTGCAGTAGCCGCACGTGCATCAACAAAGTAGTGCCAAGCGTGCGCCTGTGTCCCATAAATAAAGGTCCGGCTGGATTGACTGCTAAAGTGTGCTGTAACCCCCAAAGGGCACTCCAAACAAAATTAAAAAAAATATTTTTTGTGTTTGTTTATTGTGTGCGCAGTAGCCGCACGTGCATCAACAAAGAAGTGCCAAGCGTGCGCCTGTGTCCCATAAATAAAGGGCCAGCTGGATTGACCACTAGATAGTGCTGTAACCCCCAAAGGGCACTCCAAACAAATTAAAAAATTATTTTTTTTTGTGTTTGTGAATTGTGTGCGCAGTTGCTGCACGTGCATCAACAAAGTAGTGCCAAGCGTGCGCCTGTGTCCCAAAAATAAAGGGCCGGCTGAATTGACTGCTAAAGGGTGCTGTAACCCCCAAAGGGCACTCCAAACAAAATAAAAAAGTATATTTTTTTGTATTTGTGAATTGTGTGCACAGTAGCCACACGTGCATCAACAAAGAAGTGCCAAGCGTGCGCCTGTGTCCCATAAATAAAGGGCTAGCTGGATTGACTGCTAAAGGGTGCTGTAACCCCCAAAGGGCACTCCAAACAAAATAAAAAAGTATATTTTTTTGTGTATGTGAATTGTGTGCGCAGTAGCCGCACGTGCATCAACAAAGTAGTGGCAAGCGTGCGCCTGTGTCCCATAAATAAAGGGCCTGCTGAATTGACTGCTAAAGGGTGCTGTAACCCCCAAAGGGCACTCCAAACAAAATAAAAAAATATATTTTTTTGTGTTTGTGAATTGTGTGCGCAGTAGCCGCACGTGCATCAACAAAGTAGTGCCAAGCGTGCGCCTGTGTCCCATAAATAAAGGGCCGGCTGGATTGACCGCTAAAGGGTGCTGTAACCCCCAAAGGGCACTCCAAACAAAAAAAATATATATTTTTTTGTGTTTGTTTATTGTGTGCGCAGTAGCCGCACGTGCATCAACAAAGTAGTGCCAAGCGTGCACCTGTGTCCCATAAATAAAGGGCCAGCTGAATTGACAGCTAAAGGGTGCTGTAACCCCCAAAGGGCACTCCAAACAAAATTAAAAAATATATTTTTGTGTGTTTGTGAATTGTGTGCGCAGTAGCCGCACGTGCATCAACAAAGTAGTGGCAAGCGTGCGCCTGTGTCCCATAAATAAAGGGCCTGCTGAATTGACTGCTAAAGGGTGCTGTAACCCCCAAAGGGCACTCCAAACAAAATAAAAAAATATATTTTTTTGTGTTTGTGAATTGTGTGCGCAGTAGCTGCACGTGCATCAACAAAGTAGTGCCAAGCGTGCGCCTGTGTCCCATAAATAAAGGGCTGGCTGGATTGACCGCTAAAGGGTGCTGTAACCCCCAAAGGGCACTCCAAACAAAATTAAAAAATATATTTTTTTGTATTTGTGAATTGTGTGCGCAGTAGCCGCACGTGCATCAACAAAGTAGTGCCAAGCGTGCGCCTGTGTCCCATAAATAAAGGGCCAGCTGGATTGACTGCTAAAGGGAGCTGTAACCCCCAAAGGGCACTCCAAACAAAATTAAAAAATATATTTTTTTGGATTTGTGAATTGTGTGCGCAGTAGCCGCACGTGCATCAACAAAGTAGTGCCAAGCATGTGCCTGTGTCCCATAATTAAAGGGCCAGCTGGATTGACTGCTAAAGGGTGCTGTAACCCCCAAAGGGCACTCCAAACAAAATAAAAAAAAATATTTTTTTGTGTTTGTGAATTGTGTGCACAGTAGCCACACGTGCATCAACAAAGAAGTGCCAAGCGTGCGCCTGTGTCCCATAAATAAAGGGCCGGCTGGATTGACCGCTAAAGGGTGCTGTAACCCCCAAAGGGCACTCCAAACAAAATAAAAAAATATATTTTTTTGTGTTTGTGAATTGTGTGCGCAGTAGCCGCACGTGCATCAACAAAGTAGTGCCAAGCGTGCGCCTGTGTCCCATAAACAAAAGGGCCGGCTGGATTGACCGCTAAACGGTGCTGTAACCCCCAAAGGGCACTTCAAACAAAATAAAAAAATATATTTTTTTGTGTTTGTGAATTGTGTGCGCAGTAGCCGCACGTGCATCAACAAAGTAGTGCCAAGCGTGCACCTGTGTCCCATAAATAAAGGGCCAGCTGAATTGACAGCTAAAGGGTGCTGTAACCCCCAAAAGGGCACTCCAAACAAAATAAAAAAATATATTTTTTTGTGTTTGTGAATTGTGTGTGCAGTAGCCGCACGTGCATCAACAAAGTAGTGCCAAGCGTGCGCCTGTGTCCCATAAATAAAGGGCCGGCTGGATTGACCGCTAAAGGGTGCTGTAACCCCCAAAGGGCACTCCAAACAAAATTAAAAAAAATATTTTTTTGTGTTTGTGAATTGTGTGCGCAGTAGCCGCATGTGCATCAACAAAGAAGTGCCAAGCGTGCGCCTGTGTCCCATAAATAAAGGGCCAGCTGGATTGACCACTAGAGAGTGCTGTAACCCCCAAAGGGCACTCCAAACAAATTAAAAAATTATTTTTTTTTGTGTTTGTGAATTGTGTGCGCAGTTGCCACACGTGCATCAACAAAGTAGTGCCAAGCGTGCGCCTGTGTCCAAAAAATAAAGGGCCGGCTGAATTGACTGCTAAAGGGTGCTGTAACCCCCAAAGGGCACTCCAAACAAAATAAAAAAGTATATTTTTTTGTGTTTGTGAATTGTGTGCGCAGTAGCCGAACGTGCATCAACAAAGTAGTGGCAAGCGTGCGCCTGTGTCCCATAAATAAAGGGCCGGCTGTATTGACTGCTAAAGGGTGCTGTAACCCCCAAAGGGCACTCCAAACAAAATAAAAAAATATATTTTTTTGTGTTTGTGAATTGTGTGCGCAGTAGCCGCACGTGCATCAACAAAGTAGTGCCAAGCATGCGCCTGTGTCCCAAAAACTAAAGTGCCAGCTGGATTGACCGCTAAAGGGTGCTGTAACCCCCAAAGGGCACTCCAAACAAAAATAAAATATATATTTTTTTGTATTTGTGAATTGTGTGCGCAGTAGCCGCACGTGCATCAACAAAGAAGTGCCAAGCGTGCGCCTGTGTCCCATAAATAAAGGGCCGGCTGGATTGACCGCTAAAGAGTGCTGTAACCCCCAAAGGGCACTCCAAACAAAATAAAAATTATATATTTTTTTGTGTTTGTGAATTGTTTTCGCAGTAGCTGCACGTGCATCAACAAAGTATTGCCAAACGTGCGCCTGTGTCCCATAAATAAAGATCCGGCTGGATTGACCGCTAAAGGGTGCTGTAACCCCCAAAGGGCACTCCAAACAAAATAAAAAAATATATTTTTTTGTGTTTGTGAATTGTGTGCGCAGTAGCCGCACGTGCATCAAGAAAGTAGTTCCAAGCATGCGCCTTTGTCCCATAAATAAAGGGCCGGCAGGATTGACCGCTAAAGGGTGCTGTAACCCCCAAAGGGCACTCCAAACAAAATAAAAAAATATATTTTTTTGTGTTTGTGAATTGTGTGCGCAGGAGCCACACGTGCATCACCAAAGTAGTGCCAAGCATGCGCCTGTGTCCCATAAATGAAGGGCCGGCTGGATTGACTGCTAAAGGGTGCTTTAACCCCCAAAGGGCACTCCAAACAAAATAAAAAAATATATTTTTTTGTGTTTGTGAATTGTGTGTGCAGTAGCCGCACGTGCATCAACAAAGTAGTGCCAAGCGTGCGCCTGTGTCCCATAAATAAAGGTCCGGCTGGATTGACCGCTAAAGGGTGCTGTAACCCCCAAAGGGCACTCCAAACAAAATTAAAAAAAATATTTTTTGTGTTTGTTTATTGTGTGCGCAGTAGCCGCACGTGCATCAACAAAGAAGTGCCAAGCGTGCGCCTGTGTCCCATAAATAAAGGGCCAGCTGGATTGACCACTAGATAGTGCTGTAACCCCCAAAGGGCACTCCAAACAAATTAAAAAATTATTTTTTTTTGTGTTTGTGAATTGTGTGCGCAGTTGCTGCACGTGCATCAACAAAGTAGTGCCAAGCGTGCGCCTGTGTCCCAAAAATAAAGGGCCGGCTGAATTGACTGCTAAAGGGTGCTGTAACCCCCAAAGGGCACTCCAAACAAAATAAAAAAGTATATTTTTTTGTGTTTGTGAATTGTGTGCGCAGTAGCCGCACGTGCATCAACAAAGTAGTGGCAAGCGTGCGCCTGTGTCCCATAAATAAAGGGCCTGCTGAATTGACTGCTAAAGGGTGCTGTAACCCCCAAAGGGCACTCCAAACAAAATAAAAAAATATATTTTTTTCTGTTTGTGAATTGTGTGCGCAGTAGCCGCACGTGCATCAACAAAGTAGTGCCAAGCATGTGCCTGTGTCCCATAAATAAAGGGCCAGCTGGATTGACTGCTAAAGGGTGCTGTAACCCCCAAAGGGCACTCCAAACAAAATAAAAAAATATATTTTTTTGTGTTTGTGAATTGTGTGCACAGTAGCCACACGTGCATCAACAAAGAAGTGCCAAGCGTGCGCCTGTGTCCCATAAATAAAGGGCTGGCTGGATTGACTGCTAAAGCGTGCTGTAACCCCCAAAGGGCACTCCAAACAAAATAAAAAAATATATTTTTTTGTGTTTGTGAATTGTGTGCGCAGTAGCCGCACGTGCATCAACAAAGTAGTGCCAAGCGTGCGCCTGTGTCCCATAAATAAAGCGCCAGCTGGATTGACTGCTAAAGGGTGCTGTAACCCCCAAAGGGCACTCCAAACAAAATTAAAAAATTTATTTTTTTGGATTTGTGAATTGTGTGCGCAGTAGCCGCACGTGCATCAACAAAGTAGTGCCAAGCATGTGCCTGTGTCCCATAATTAAAGGGCCAGTTGGATTGACTGCTAAAGGGTGCTGTAACCCCCAAAGGGCACTCCAAACAATAAAAAAATATATTTTTTTGTGTTTGTGAATTGTGTGCACAGTAGCCACACGTGCATCAACAAAGAAGTGCCAAGCGTGCGCCTGTGTCCCATAAATAAAGGGCCAGCTGGATTGACTGCTAAAGGGTGCTGTAACCCCCAAAGGGCACTCCAAACAAAATAAAAAAATATATTTTTTTGTGTTTGTGAATTGTGTGCGCAGTAGCCGCACGTGCATCAACAAAGTAGTGCCAAGCGTGCGCCTGTGTCCCATAAATAAAGGGCCGGCTGGATTGACCGCTAAAGGGTGCTGTAACCCCCAAAGGGCACTCCAAACAAAATAAAAAAATATATTTTTTTGTGTTTGTGAATTGTGTGTGCAGTAGCCGCACGTGCATCAACAAAGTAGTGCCAAGCGTGCACCTGTGTCCCATAAATAAAGGGCCAGCTGGATTGACCGCTAAAGGGTGCTGTAACCCCCAAAGGGCACTCCAAACAAAATTAAAAAAAATATTTTTTTGTGTTTGTGAATTGTGTGCGCAGTAGCCGCACGTGCATCAACAAAGTAGTGCCAAGCATGTGCCTGTGTCCCATAATTTAAGGGCCAGCTGGATTGACTGCTAAAGGGTGCTGTAACCCCCAAAGGGCACTCCATACAAAATAAATAAATATATTTTTTTGTGTTTGTGAATTGTGTGCACAGTAGCCACACGTGCATCAACATAGAAGTGCCAAGCGTGCGCCTGTGTCCCATAAATAAAGGGCCGGCTGGATTGACCGCTAAAGGGTGCTGTAACCCCCAAAGGGCAATCCAAACAAAATAAAAAAATATATTTTTTTGTGTTTGTGAATTGTGTGCGCAGTAGCCGCACGTGCATCAACAAAGTAGTGCCAAGCGTGCGCCTGTGTCCCATAAACAAAAGGGCCGGCTGGATTGACCGCTAAAGGGTGCTGTAACCCCCAAAGGGCACTTCAAACAAAATAAAAAAATATATTTTTTTGTGTTTGTGAATTGTGTGCGCAGTAGCCGCACGTGCATCAACAAAGTAGTGCCAAGCGTGCACCTGTGTCCCATAAATAAAGGGCCAGCTGAATTGACAGCTAAAGGGTGCTGTAACCCCCAAAAGGGCACTCCAAACAAAATAAAAAAATATATTTTTTTGTGTTTGTGAATTGTGTGTGCAGTAGCCGCACGTGCATCAACAAAGTAGTGCCAAGCGTGCGCCTGTGTCCCATAAATAAAGGGCCGGCTGGATTGACCGCTAAAGGGTGCTGTAACCCCCAAAGGGCACTCCAAACAAAATTAAAAAAAATATTTTTTTGTGTTTGTGAATTGTGTGCGCAGTAGCCGCATGTGCATCAACAAAGAAGTGCCAAGCGTGCGCCTGTGTCCCATAAATAAAGGGCCAGCTGGATTGAACACTAGAGAGTGCTGTAACCCCCAAAGGGCACTCCAAACAAATTTAAAAATTTTTTTTTTGTGTGTTTGTGAATTGTGTGCGCAGTTGCCACACGTGCATCAACAAAGTAGTGCCAAGCGTGCGCCTGTGTCCAAAAAATAAAGGGCCGGCTGAATTGACTGCTAAAGGGTGCTGTAACCCCCAAAGGGCACTCCAAACAAAATAAAAAAGTATATTTTTTTGTGTTTGTGAATTGTGTGCGCAGTAGCCGAACGTGCATCAACAAAGTAGTGGCAAGCGTGCGCCTGTGTCCCATAAATAAAGGGCCGGCTGGATTGACCGCTAAAGGGTGCTGTAACCCCCAAAGGGCACTCCAAACAAAAATAAAAAATATATTTTTTTGTATTTGTGAATTGTGTGCGCAGTAGCCGCACGTGCATCAACAAAGAAGTGCCAAGCGTGCGCCTGTGTCCCATAAATAAAGGGCCGGCTGGATTGACCGCTAAAGAGTGCTGTAACCCCCAAAGGGCACTCCAAACAAAATAAAAATTATATATTTTTTTGTGTTTGTGAATTGTTTTCGCAGTAGCTGCACGTGCATCAACAAAGTATTGCCAAGCGTGCGCCTGTGTCCCATAAATAAAGATCTGGCTGGATTGACCACTAAAGGGTGCTGTAACCCCCAAAGGGCACTCCAAACAAAATAAAAATATATATTTTTTTGTGTTTGTGAATTGTGTGCGCAGTAGCCGCACGTGCATCAAGAAAGTAGTTCCAAGCGTGCACCTTTGTCCCATAAATAAAGGGCCGGCTGGATTGACCGCTAAAGGGTGCTGTAACCCCCAAAGGGCACTCCAAACAAAATAAAAAAATATATTTTTTTGTGTTTGTGAATTGTGTGCGCAGGAGCCGCACGTGCATCACCAAAGTAGTGCCAAGCGTGCGCCTGTGTCCCATAAATGAAGGGCCGGCTGGATTGACTGCTAAAGGGTGCTTTAACCCCCAAAGGGCACTCCAAACAAAATAAAAAAATATATTTTTTGTGTTTGTGAATTGTGTGCGCAGTAGCCGCACGTGCATCAACAAAGTAGTGCCAAGCGTGTGCCTGTGTCCCATAAATAAAGGGCCGGCTGGATTGACCGCTAAAGGGTGCTGTAACCCCCAAAGGGCACTCCAAACAAAATAAAAAAATAATTTTTTTTGTGTTTGTGAATTGTGTGCGCAGTAGCCGCACGTGCATCAACAAAGTGGTGCCAAGCATGCACCTGTGTCCCATAAATAAAGGGCCAGCTGAATTGAAAGCTAAAGGGTGCTGTAACCCCCAAAGGGCACTCCAAACAAAATAAAAAAATATATTTTTTTGTGTTTGTGAATTGTGTGTGCAGTAGCCGCACGTGCATCAACAAAGTAGTGCCAAGCGTGCGCCTGTGTCCCATAAATAAAGGGCCGGCTGGATTGACCGCTAAAGGGTGCTGTAACCCCCAAAGTTCACTCCAAACAAAATTAAAAAAAATATTTTTTGTGTTTGTTTATTGTGTGCGCAGTAGCCGCACGTGCATCAACAAAGAAGTGCCAAGCGTGCGCCTGTGTCCCATAAATAAAGGGCCAGCTGGATTGACCACTAGAGAGTGCTGTAACCCCCAAAGGGCACTCCAAACAAATTAAAAAATTATTTTTTTTTGTGTTTGTGAATTGTGTGCGCAGTTGCTGCACGTGCATCAACAAAGTAGTGCCAAGCGTGCGCCTGTGTCCCAAAAATAAAGGGCCGGCTGAATTGACTGCTAAAGGGTGCTGTAACCCCCAAAGGGCACTCCAAACAAAATAAAAAAGTATATTTTTTTGTGTATGTGAATTGTGTGCGCAGTAGCCGCACGTGCATCAACAAAGTAGTGGCAAGCGTGCGCCTGTGTCCCATAAATAAAGGGCCTGCTGATTTGACTGCTAAAGGGTGCTGTAACCCCCAAAGGGCACTCCAAACAAAATAAAAATATATATTTTTTTGTGTTTGTGAATTGTGTGCGCAGTAGCCGCACGTGCATCAACAAAGTAGTGCCAAGCGTGCGTCTGTGTCCCATAAATAAAGGGCCGGCTGGATTGACCGCTAAAGGGTGCTGTAACCCCCAAAGGGCACTCCAAACAAAATTAAAAAATATATTTTTTTGTATTTGTGAATTGTGTGCACAGTAGCCGCACGTGCATCAACAAAGTAGTGCCAAGCATGTGCCTGTGTCCCATAAATAAAGGGCCAGCTGGATTGACTGCTAAAGGGTGCTGTAACCCCCAAAGGGCACTCCAAACAAAATAAAAAAATATATTTTTTTGTGTTTGTGAATTGTGTGCACAGTAGCCACACGTGCATCACCAAAGTAGTGCCAAGCATGCGCCTGTGTCCCATAAATGAAGGGCCGGCTGGATTGACTGCTAAAGGGTGCTTTAACCCCCAAAGGGCACTCCAAACAAAATAAAAAAATATATTTTTTTGTGTTTGTGAATTGTGTGTGCAGTAGCCGCACGTGCATCAACAAAGTAGTGCCAAGCGTGCGCCTGTGTCCCATAAATAAAGGTCCGGCTGGATTGACCGCTAAAGGGTGCTGTAACCCCCAAAGGGCACTCCAAACAAAATTAAAAAAAATATTTTTTGTGTTTGTTTATTGTGTGCGCAGTAGCCGCACGTGCATCAACAAAGAAGTGCCAAGCGTGCGCCTGTGTCCCATAAATAAAGGGCCAGCTGGATTGACCACTAGATAGTGCTGTAACCCCCAAAGGGCACTCCAAACAAATTAAAAAATTATTTTTTTTTGTGTTTGTGAATTGTGTGCGCAGTTGCTGCACGTGCATCAACAAAGTAGTGCCAAGCGTGCGCCTGTGTCCCAAAAATAAAGGGCCGGCTGAATTGACTGCTAAAGGGTGCTGTAACCCCCAAAGGGCACTCCAAACAAAATAAAAAAGTATATTTTTTTGTGTTTGTGAATTGTGTGCGCAGTAGCCGCACGTGCATCAACAAAGTAGTGGCAAGCGTGCGCCTGTGTCCCATAAATAAAGGGCCTGCTGAATTGACTGCTAAAGGGTGCTGTAACCCCCAAAGGGCACTCCAAACAAAATAAAAAAATATATTTTTTTCTGTTTGTGAATTGTGTGCGCAGTAGCCGCACGTGCATCAACAAAGTAGTGCCAAGCATGTGCCTGTGTCCCATAAATAAAGGGCCAGCTGGATTGACTGCTAAAGGGTGCTGTAACCCCCAAAGGGCACTCCAAACAAAATAAAAAAATATATTTTTTTGTGTTTGTGAATTGTGTGCACAGTAGCCACACGTGCATCAACAAAGAAGTGCCAAGCGTGCGCCTGTGTCCCATAAATAAAGGGCTGGCTGGATTGACTGCTAAAGCGTGCTGTAACCCCCAAAGGGCACTCCAAACAAAATAAAAAAATATATTTTTTTGTGTTTGTGAATTGTGTGCGCAGTAGCCGCACGTGCATCAACAAAGTAGTGCCAAGCGTGCGCCTGTGTCCCATAAATAAAGCGCCGGCTGGATTGACTGCTAAAGGGTGCTGTAACCCCCAAAGGGCACTCCAAACAAAATTAAAAAATTTATTTTTTTGGATTTGTGAATTGTGTGCGCAGTAGCCGCACGTGCATCAACAAAGTAGTGCCAAGCATGTGCCTGTGTCCCATAATTAAAGGGCCAGTTGGATTGACTGCTAAAGGGTGCTGTAACCCCCAAAGGGCACTCCAAACAATAAAAAAATATATTTTTTTGTGTTTGTGAATTGTGTGCACAGTAGCCACACGTGCATCAACAAAGAAGTGCCAAGCGTGCGCCTGTGTCCCATAAATAAAGGGCCGGCTGGATTGACTGCTAAAGGGTGCTGTAACCCCCAAAGGGCACTCCAAACAAAATAAAAAAATATATTTTTTTGTGTTTGTGAATTGTGTGCGCAGTAGCCGCACGTGCATCAACAAAGTAGTGCCAAGCGTGCGCCTGTGTCCCATAAATAAAGGGCCAGCTGGATTGACCGCTAAAGGGTGCTGTAACCCCCAAAGGGCACTCCAAACAAAATAAAAATATATATTTTTTTGTGTTTGTGAATTGTGTGCGCAGTAGCCGCACGTGCATCAACAAAGTAGTGCCAAGCGTGCACCTGTGTCCCATAAATAAAGGGCCAGCTGAATTGACAGCTAAAGGGTGCTGTAACCCCCAAAGGGCACTCCAAACAAAATAAAAAAATATATTTTTTTGTGTTTGTGAATTGTGTGTGCAGTAGCCGCACGTGCATCAACAAAGTAGTGCCAAGCGTGCACCTGTGTCCCATAAATAAAGGGCCAGCTGGATTGACCGCTAAAGGGTGCTGTAACCCCCAAAGGGCACTCCAAACAAAATTAAAAAAAATATTTTTTTGTGTTTGTGAATTGTGTGCGCAGTAGCCGCACGTGCATCAACAAAGTAGTGCCAAGCATGTGCCTGTGTCCCATAATTAAAGGGCCAGCTGGATTGACTGCTAAAGGGTGCTGTAACCCCCAAAGGGCACTCCATACAAAATAAATAAATATATTTTTTTGTGTTTGTGAATTGTGTGCACAGTAGCCACACGTGCATCAACAAAGAAGTGCCAAGCGTGCGCCTGTGTCCCATAAATAAAGGGCCGGCTGGATTGACCGCTAAAGGGTGCTGTAACCCCCAAAGGGCACTCCAAACAAAATAAAAAAATATATTTTTTTGTGTTTGTGAATTGTGTGCGCAGTAGCCGCACGTGCATCAACAAAGTAGTGCCAAGCGTGCGCCTGTGTCCCATAAACAAAAGGGCCGGCTGGATTGACCGCTAAAGGGTGCTGTAACCCCCAAAGGGCACTTCAAACAAAATAAAAAAATATATTTTTTTGTGTTTGTGAATTGTGTGCGCAGTAGCCGCACGTGCATCAACAAAGTAGTGCCAAGCGTGCACCTGTGTCCCATAAATAAAGGGCCAGCTGAATTGACAGCTAAAGGGTGCTGTAACCCCCAAAAGGGCACTCCAAACAAAATAAAAAAATATATTTTTTTGTGTTTGTGAATTGTGTGTGCAGTAGCCGCACGTGCATCAACAAAGTAGTGACAAGCGTGCGCCTGTGTCCCATAAATAAAGCGCTGGCTGGATTGACCGCTAAAGGGTGCTGTAACCCCCAAAGGGCACTCCAAACAAAATTAAAAAAAATATTTTTTTGTGTTTGTGAATTGTGTGCGCAGTAGCCGCATGTGCATCAACAAAGAAGTGCCAAGCGTGCGCCTGTGTCCCATAAATAAAGGGCCAGCTGGATTGAACACTAGAGAGTGCTGTAACCCCCAAAGGGCACTCCAAACAAATTTAAAAAATTTTTTTTTTTGTGTTTGTGAATTGTGTGCGCAGTTGCCACACGTGCATCAACAAAGTAGTGCCAAGCGTGCGCCTGTGTCCAAAAAATAAAGGGCCGGCTGAATTGACTGCTAAAGGGTGCTGTAACCCCCAAAGGGCACTCCAAACAAAATAAAAAAGTATATTTTTTTGTGTTTGTGAATTGTGTGCGCAGTAGCCGAACGTGCATCAACAAAGTAGTGGCAAGCGTGCGCCTGTGTCCCATAAATAAAGGGCCGGCTGTATTGACTGCTAAAGGGTGCTGTAACCCCCAAAGGGCACTCCAAACAAAATAAAAAAATATATTTTTTTGTGTTTGTGAATTGTGTGCGCAGTAGCCGCACGTGCATCAACAAAGTAGTGCCAAGCATGCGCCTGTGTCCCATAAATAAAGGGCCAGCTGGATTGACCGCTAAAGGGTGCTGTAACCCCCAAAGGGCACTCCAAACAAAAATAAAAAATATATTTTTTTGTATTTGTGAATTGTGTGCGCAGTAGCCGCACGTGCATCAACAAAGAAGTGCCAAGCGTGCGCCTGTGTCCCATAAATAAAGGGCCGGCTGGATTGACCACTAAAGAGTGCTGTAACCCCCAAAGGGCACTCCAAACAAAATAAAAATTATATATTTTTTTGTGTTTGTGAATTGTTTTCGCAGTAGCTGCACGTGCATCAACAAAGTATTGCCAAGCGTGCGCCTGTGTCCCATAAATAAAGATCCGGCTGGATTGACCACTAAAGGGTGCTGTAACCCCCAAAGGGCACTCCAAACAAAATAAAAATATATATTTTTTTGTGTTTGTGAATTGTGTGCGCAGTAGCCGCACGTGCATCAAGAAAGTAGTTCCAAGCGTGCGCCTTTGTCCCATAAATAAAGGGCCGGCTGGATTGACCGCTAAAGGGTGCTGTAACCCCCAAAGGGCACTCCAAACAAAATAAAAAAATATATTTTTTTGTGTTTGTGAATTGTGTGCGCAGGAGCCGCACGTGCATCACCAAAGTAGTGCCAAGCGTGTGCCTGTGTCCCATAAATAAAGGGCCGGCTGGATTGACCGCTAAAGGGTGCTGTAACCCCCAAAGGGCACTCCAAACAAAATAAAAAAATATTTTTTTTTGTGTTTGTGAATTGTGTGCGCAGTAGCCGCACCTGCATCAACAAAGTGGTGCCAAGCATGCACCTGTGTCCCATAAATAAAGGGCCAGCTGAATTGAAAGCTAAAGGGTGCTGTAACCCCCAAAGGGCACTCCAAACAAAATAAAAAAATATATTTTTTTGTGTTTGTGAATTGTGTGTGCAGTAGCCGCACGTGCATCAACAAAGTAGTGCCAAGCGTGCGCCTGTGTCCCATAAATAAAGGGCCAGCTGGATTGACCGCTAAAGGGTGCTGTAACCCCCAAAGTTCACTCCAAACAAAATTAAAAAAAATATTTTTTGTGTTTGTTTATTGTGTGCGCAGTAGCCGCACGTGCATCAACAAAGAAGTGCCAAGCGTGCGCCTGTGTCCCATAAATAAAGGGCCAGCTGGATTGACCACTAGAGAGTGCTGTAACCCCCAAAGGGCACTCCAAACAAATTAAAAAATTATTTTTTTTTGTGTTTGTGAATTGTGTGCGCAGTTGCTGCACGTGCATCAACAAAGTAGTGCCAAGCGTGCGCCTGTGTCCCAAAAATAAAGGGCCGGCTGAATTGACTGCTAAAGGGTGCTGTAACCCCCAAAGGGCACTCCAAACAAAATAAAAAAGTATATTTTTTTGTGTATGTGAATTGTGTGCGCAGTAGCCGCACGTGCATCAACAAAGTAGTGGCAAGCGTGCGCCTGTGTCCCATAAATAAAGGGCCTGCTGATTTGACTGCTAAAGGGTGCTGTAACCCCCAAAGGGCACTCCAAACAAAATAAAAATATATATTTTTTTGTGTTTGTGAATTGTGTGCGCAGTAGCCGCACGTGCATCAACAAAGTAGTGCCAAGCGTGCGTCTGTGTCCCATAAATAAAGGGCCGGCTGGATTGACCGCTAAAGGGTGCTGTAACCCCCAAAGGGCACTCCAAACAAAATTAAAAAATATATTTTTTTGTATTTGTGAATTGTGTGCACAGTAGCCGCACGTGCATCAACAAAGTAGTGCCAAGCATGTGCCTGTGTCCCATAAATAAAGGGCCAGCTGGATTGACTGCTAAAGGGTGCTGTAACCCCCAAAGGGCACTCCAAACAAAATAAAAAAATATATTTTTTTGTGTTTGTGAATTGTGTGCACAGTAGCCACACGTGCATCAACAAAGAAGTGCCAAGCGTGCGCCTGTGTCCCATAAATAAAGGGCTGGCTGGATTGACTGCTAAAGGGTGCTGTAACCCCCAAAGGGCACTCCAAACAAAATAAAAAAATATATTTTTTTGTGTTTGTGAATTGTGTGCGCAGTAGCCGCACGTGCATCAACAAAGTAGTGACAAGCGTGCGCCTGTGTCCCATAAATAAAGGGCCGGCTGGATTGACTGCTAAAGGGTGCTGTAACCCCCAAAGGGCACTCCAAACAAAATTAAAAAATATATTTTTTTGGATTTGTGAATTGTGTGCGCAGTAGCCGCATGTGCATCAACAAAGTAGTGCCAAGCATGTGCCTGTGTCCCATAATTAAAGGGCCGGCTGGATTGACTGCTAAAGGGTGCTGTAACCCCCAAAGGGCACTCCAAACAAAATAAAAAAATATATTTTTTTGTGTTTGTGAATTGTGTGCACAGTAGCCACACGTGCATCAACAAAGAAGTGCCAAGCGTGCGCCTGTGTCCCATAAATAAAGGGCCGGCTGGATTGACTGCTAAAGGGTGCTGTAACCCCCAAAGGGCACTCCAAACAAAATAAAAAAATATATTTTTTTGTGTTTGTGAATTGTGTGCGCAGTAGCCGCACGTGCATCAACAAAGTAGTGCCAAGCGTGCGCCTGTGTCCCATAAATAAAGGGCCGGCTGGATTGACCGCTAAAGGGTGCTGTAACCCCCAAAGGGCACTCCAAACAAAATAAAAATATATATTTTTTTGTGTTTGTGAATTGTGTGCGCAGTAGCCGCACATGCATCAACAAAGTAGTGCCAAGCGTGCACCTGTGTCCCATAAATAAAGGGCCAGCTGAATTGACAGCTAAAGGGTGCTGTAACCCCCAAAGGGCACTCCAAACAAAATTAAAAAATATATTTTTTTGTGTTTGTGAATTGTGTGCGCAGTAGCCGCACGTGCATCAACAAAGTAGTGGCAAGCGTGCGCCTGTGTCCCATAAATAAAGGGCCTGCTGAATTGACTGCTAAAGGGTGCTGTAACCCCCAAAGGGCACTCCAAACAAAATAAAAAAATATATTTTTTTGTGTTTGTGAATTGTGTGCGCAGTAGCCGCACGTGCATCAACAAAGTAGTGCCAAGCGTGCGCCTGTGTCCCATAAATAAAGGGCCGGCTGGATTGACCGCTAAAGGGTGCTGTAACCCCCAAAGGGCACTCCAAACAAAATTAAAAAATATATTTTTTTGTATTTGTGAATTGTGTGCGCAGTAGCAGCACGTGCATCAACAAAGTAGTGCCAAGCGTGCGCCTGTGTCCCATAAATAAAGGGCCGGCTGGATTGACTGCTAAAGGGTGCTGTAACCCCCAAAGGGCACTCCAAACAATATTAAAAAATATATTTTTTTGGATTTGTGAATTGTGTGCGCAGTAGCCGCACGTGCATCAACAAAGTAGTGCCAAGCATGTGCCTGTGTCCCATAATTAAAGGGCCAGCTGGATTGACTGCTAAAGGGTGCTGTAACCCCCAAAGGGCACTCCAAACAAAATAAAAAAAAATATTTTTTTGTGTTTGTGAATTGTGTGCACAGTAGCCACACGTGCATCAACAAAGAAGTGCCAAGCGTGCGCCTGTGTCCCATAAATAAAGGGCCGGCTGGATTGACCGCTAAAGGGTGCTGTAACCCCCAAAGGGCACTCCAAACAAAATAAAAAAATATATTTTTTTGTGTTTGTGAATTGTGTGCGCAGTAGCCGCACGTGCATCAACAAAGTAGTGCCAAGCGTGCGCCTGTGTCCCATAAACAAAAGGGCCGGCTGGATTGACTGCTAAACGGTGCTGTAACCCCCAAAGGGCACTTCAAACAAAATAAAAAAATATATTTTTTTGTGTTTGTGAATTGTGTGCGCAGTAGCCGCACGTGCATCAACAAAGTAGTGCCAAGCGTGCACCTGTGTCCCATAAATAAAGGGCCAGCTGAATTAACAGCTAAAGGGTGCTGTAACCCCCAAAAGGGCACTCCAAACAAAATAAAAAAATATATTTTTTTGTGTTTGTGAATTGTGTGTGCAGTAGCCGCACGTGCATCAACAAAGTAGTGCCAAGCGTGCGTCTGTGTCCCATAAATAAAGGGCCAGCTGGATTGACCGCTAAAGGGTGCTGTAACCCCCAAAGGGCACTCCAAACAAAATTAAAAAAAATATTTTTTTGTGTTTGTGAATTGTGTGCGCAGTAGCCGCATGTGCATCAACAAAGAAGTGCCAAGCGTGCGCCTGTGTCCCATAAATAAAGGGCCAGCTGGATTGACCACTAGAGAGTGCTGTAACCCCCAAAGGGCACTCCAAACAAATTAAAAAATTATTTTTTTTTGTGTTTGTGAATTGTGTGCGCAGTTGCCACACGTGCATCAACAAAGTAGTGCCAAGCGTGCGCCTGTGTCCAAAAAATAAAGGGCCGGCTGAATTGACTGCTAAAGGGTGCTGTAACCCCCAAAGGGCACTCCAAACAAAATAAAAAAGTATATTTTTTTGTGTTTGTGAATTGTGTGCGCAGTAGCCGAACGTGCATCAACAAAGTAGTGGCAAGCGTGCGCCTGTGTCCCATAAATAAAGGGCCGGCTGTATTGACTGCTAAAGGGTGCTGTAACCCCCAAAGGGCACTCCAAACAAAATAAAAAAATATATTTTTTTGTGTTTGTGAATTGTGTGCGCAGTAGCCGCACGTGCATCAACAAAGTAGTGCCAAGCATGCGCCTGTGTCCCATAAATAAAGGGCCAGCTGGATTGACCGCTAAAGGGTGCTGTAACCCCCAAAGGGCACTCCAAACAAAAATAAAATATATATTTTTTTGTATTTGTGAATTGTGTGCGCAGTAGCCACACGTGCATCAACAAAGAAGTGCCAAGCGTGCGCCTGTGTCCCATAAATAAAGGGCCGGCTGGATTGACCGCTAAAGAGTGCTGTAACCCCCAAAGGGCACTCCAAACAAAATAAAAATTATATATTTTTTTGTGTTTGTGAATTGTTTTCGCAGTAGCTGCACGTGCATCAACAAAGTATTGCCAAGCGTGCGCCTGTGTCCCATAAATAAAGATCCGGCTGGATTGACCGCTAAATGGTGCTGTAACCCCCAAAGGGCACTCCAAACAAAATAAAAAAATATATTTTTTTGTGTTTGTGAATTGTGTGCGCAGTAGCCGCACGTGCATCAAGAAAGTAGTTCCAAGCGTGCGCCTTTGTCCCATAAATAAAGGGCCGGCTGGATTGACCGCTAAAGGGTGCTGTAACCCCCAAAGGGCACTCCAAACAAAATAAAAAAATATATTTTTTTGTGTTTGTGAATTGTGTGCGCAGGAGCCGCACGTGCATCACCAAAGTAGTGCCAAGCGTGCGCCTGTGTCCCATAAATGAAGGGCCGGCTGGATTGACTGCTAAAGGGTGCTTTAACCCCCAAAGGGCACTCCAAACAAAATAAAAAAATATATTTTTTTGTGTTTGTGAATTGTGTGTGCAGTAGCCGCACGTGCATCAACAAAGTAGTGCCAAGCGTGCGCCTGGGTCCCATAAATAAAGGTCCGGCTGGATTGACCGCTAAAGGGTGCTGTAACCCCCAAAGGGCACTCCAAACAAAATTAAAAAATATATTTTTTGTGTTTGTTTATTGTGTGCGCAGTAGCCGCACGTGCATCAACAAAGAAGTGCCAAGCGTGCGCCTGTGTCCCATAAATAAAGGGCCAGCTGGATTGACCACTAGAGAGTGCTGTAACCCCCAAAGGGCACTCCAAACAAATTAAAAAATTATTTTTTTTTGTGTTTGTGAATTGTGTGCGCAGTTGCTGCACGTGCATCAACAAAGTAGTGCCAAGCGTGCGCCTGTATCCCAAAAATAAAGGGCCGGCTGAATTGACTGCTAAAGGGTGCTGTAACCCCCAAAGGGCACTCCAAACAAAATAAAAAAATATATTTTTTTGTGTTTGTGAATTGTGTGCGCAGTAGCCGCACGTGCATCAACAAAGTAGTGGCAAGCGTGCGCCTGTGTCCCATAAATAAAGGGCCTGCTGAATTGACTGCTAAAGGGTGCTGTAACCCCCAAAGGGCACTCCAAACAAAATAAAAAAATATATTTTTTTGTGTTTGTGAATTGTGTGCGCAGTAGCCGCACGTGCATCAACAAAGTAGTGCCAAGCATGCGCCTGTGTCCCATAAATAAAGGGCCGGCTGGATTGACCGCTAAAGGGTGCTGTAACCCCCAAAGGGCACTCCAAACAAAATTAAAAAATATATTTTTTTGTATTTGTGAATTGTGTGCGCAGTAGCCGCACGTGCATCAACAAAGTAGTGCCAACCATGTGCCTGTGTCCCATAAATAAAGGGCCAGCTGGATTGACTGCTAAAGGGTGCTGTAACCCCCAAAGGGCACTCCAAACAAAATAAAAAAATATATTTTTTTGTGTTTGTGAATTGTGTGCACAGTAGCCACACGTGCATCAACAAAGAAGTGCCAAGCGTGCGCCTGTGTCCCATAAATAAAGGGCTGGCTGGATTGACTGCTAAAGGGTGCTGTAACCCCCAAAGGGCACTCCAAACAAAATAAAAAAATATATTTTTTTGTGTTTGTGAATTGTGTGCGCAGTAGCCGCACATGCATCAACAAAGTAGTGCCAAGCGTGCGCCTGTGTCCCATAAATAAAGCGCCGGCTGGATTGACTGCTAAAGGGTGCTGTAACCCCCAAAGGGCACTCCAAACAAAATTAAAAAATTTATTTTTTTGGATTTGTGAATTGTGTGCGCAGTAGCCGCACGTGCATCAACAAAGTAGTGCCAAGCATGTGCCTGTGTCCCATAATTAAAGGGCCAGTTGGATTGACTGCTAAAGGGTGCTTTAACCCCCAAAGGGCACTCCAAACAAAATAAAAAAATATATTTTTTTGTGTTTGTGAATTGTGTGCACAGTAGCCACACGTGCATCAACAAAGAAGTGCCAAGCGTGCGCCTGTGTCCCATAAATAAAGGGCCGGCTGGATTGACTGCTAAAGGGTGCTGTAACCCCCAAAGGGCACTCCAAACAAAATAAAAAAATATATTTTTTTGTGTTTGTGAATTGTGTGCACAGTAGCCGCACGTGCATCAACAAAGTAGTGCCAAGCGTGCGCCTGTGTCCCATAAATAAAGGGCCGGCTGGATTGACCGCTAAAGGGTGCTGTAACCCCCAAAGGGCACTCCAAACAAAATAAAAATATATATTTTTTTGTGTTTGTGAATTGTGTGCGCAGTAGCCGCACGTGCATCAACAAAGTAGTGCCAAGCGTGCACCTGTGTCCCATAAATAAAGGGCCAGCTGAATTGACAGCTAAAGGGTGCTGTAACCCCCAAAGGGCACTCCAAACAAAATAAAAAAATATATTTTTTTGTGTTTGTGAATTGTGTGTGCAGTAGCCGCACGTGCATCAACAAAGTAGTGCCAAGCGTGCGCCTGTGTCCCATAAATAAAGGGCCAGCTGGATTGACCGCTAAAGGGTGCTGTAACCCCCAAAGGGCACTCCAAACAAAATTAAAAAAAATATTTTTTTGTGTTTGTGAATTGTGTGCGCAGTAGCCGCACGTGCATCAACAAAGTAGTGCCAAGCATGTGCCTGTGTCCCATAATTAAAGGGCCAGTTGGATTGACTGCTAAAGGGTGCTGTAACCCCCAAAGGGCACTCCAAACAAAATAAAAAAATATATTTTTTTGTGTTTGTGAATTGTGTGCACAGTAGCCACAGGTGCATCAACAAAGAAGTGCCAAGCGTGCGCCTGTGTCCCATAAATAAAGGGCCGGCTGGATTGACTGCTAAAGGGTGCTGTAACCCCCAAAGGGCACTCCAAACAAAATAAAAAAATATATTTTTTTGTGTTTGTGAATTGTGTGCGCAGTAGCCGCACGTGCATCAACAAAGTAGTGCCAAGCGTGCGCCTGTGTCCCATAAATAAAGGGCCGGCTGGATTGACCGCTAAAGGGTGCTGTAACCCCCAAAGGGCACTCCAAACAAAATAAAAATATATATTTTTTTGTGTTTGTGAATTGTGTGCGCAGTAGCCGCACGTGCATCAACAAAGTAGTGCCAAGCGTGCACCTGTGTCCCATAAATAAAGGGCCAGCTGAATTGACAGCTAAAGGGTGCTGTAACCCCCAAAGGGCACTCCAAACAAAATAAAAAAATATATTTTTTTGTGTTTGTGAATTGTGTGTGCAGTAGCCGCACGTGCATCAACAAAGTAGTGCCAAGCGTGCGCCTGTGTCCCATAAATAAAGGGCCAGCTGGATTGACCGCTAAAGCGTGCTGTAACCCCCAAAGGGCACTCCAAACAAAATTAAAAAAAATATTTTTTTGTGTTTGTGAATTGTGTGCGCAGTAGCCGCACATGCATCAACAAAGAAGTGCCAAGCGTGCGCCTGTGTCACATTAATAAAGGGCCAGCTGGATTGACCACTAGAGAGAGCTGTAACCCCCAAAGGCACTCCAAACAAATTAAAAAATTATTTTTTTGTGTGTTTGTGAATTGTGTGCGCAGTTGCCGCACGTGCATCAACAAAGTAGTGCCAAGCGTGCGCCTGTGTCCCAAAAATAAAGGGCCGGCTGAATTGACTGCTAAAGGGTGCTGTAACCCCCAAAGGGCACTCCAAACAAAATAAAAAAGTATATTTTTTTGTGTTTGTGAATTGTGTGCGCAGTAGCCGCACGTGCATCAACAAAGTAGTGGCAAGTGTGCACCTGTGTCCCATAAATAAAGGGCCGGCTGGATTGACTGCTAAAGGGTGCTGTAACCCCCAAAGGTCACTCCAAACTAAATAAAAAAATATATTTTTTTGTGTTTGTGAATTGTGTGCGCAGTAGCCGCACGTGCATCAATAAAGTAGTGCCAAGCGTGCGCCTGTGTCCCATAAATAAAGGGCCAGCTGGATTGACCGCTAAAGGGTGCTGTAACCCCCAAAGGGCACTCCAAACAAAATTAAAAAATATATTTTTTTGTATTTGTGAATTGTGTGCGCAGTAGCCGCACGTGCATCAACAAAGTAGTGCCAAGCATGTGCCAGTGTCCCATAAATAAAGGGCTAGCTGGATTGACTGCTAAAGGGTGCTGTAACCCCCAAAGGGCACTCCAAACAAAATAAAAAAATATATTTTTTTGTGTTTGTGAATTGTGTGCACAGTAGCCACACGAGCATCAACAAAGAAGTGCCAAGCGTGCGCCTGTGTCCCATAAATAAAGGGCCGGCTGGATTGACCGCTAAAGAGTGCTGTAACCCCCAAAGGGCACTCCAAACAAAATAAAAAATATATATTTTTTTGTGTTTGTGAATTGTGTGCGCAGTAGCTGCACGTGCATCAACAAAGTAGTGCCAAGCGTGCGCCTGTGTCCCATAAATAAAGGTCCGGCTGGATTGACCGCTAAGGGTGCTGTAACCCCCATAGGGCACTCCAAACAAAATAAAAATATATTTTTTTTTGTGTTTGTGAATTGTGTGCGCAGTAGCCGCACGTGCATCAACAAAGTAGTGCCAAGCATGCACCTGTGTCCCATAAATAATGGGCTGGCTGGATTGACCGCTAAAGGGTGCTGTAACCCCCAAAGGGCACTCCAAACAAAATAAATAAATATTTTTTTTGTGTTTGTGAATTGTGTGCACAGTAGCCGCATGTGCATCAACAAAGTAGTGCCAAGCGTGCACCTGTGTCCCATAAATAAAGGGCCGGCTGGATTGACCGCTAAAGGGTGCTGTAACCCCCAAAGGGCACTCCAAACAAAATAAAAATATATATTTTTTTGTGTTTGTGAATTGTGTGCGCAGTAGCTGCACGTGCATCAACAAAGTAGTGCCAAGCGTGCGCCTGTGTCCCATAAATAAAGGGCCGGCTGGATTGACTGCTAAAGGGTGCTGTAACCCCCAAAGGGCACTCCAAACAAAATAAAAAATATATATTTTTTTGTGTTTGTGAATTGTGTGCGCAGTAGCCGAGCGTGCATCAACAAAGTAGTGCCAAGCGTGCGCCTGTGTCCCATAAATAAAGGGCCGGCTGGATTGACCGCTAAAGGGTGCTGTAACCCCCAAAGGGCACTCCAAACAAAATAAAAAAATATATTTTTTTGTGTTTGTGAAGTGTGTGTGCAGTAGCCGCACGTGCATCAACAAAGTAGTGCCAAGCGTGCGCCTGTGTCCCATAAACAAAAGGGCCGGCTGGATTGACCGCTAAAGGGTGCTGTAACCTCCAAAGGGCACTTCAAACAAAATAAAAAAATATATTTTTTTGTGTTTGTGAATTGTGTGCGCAGTAGCCGCACGTGCATCAACAAAGAAGTGCCAAGCGTGCGCCTGTGTCCCATAAATAAAGGGCCAGCTGGATTGACCATTAAAGGGTGCTGTAACCCCCAAAGGGCACTCCAAACAAAATTAAAAAATATATTTTTTTGTGTTTGTGAATTGTGTGCGCAGTAGCCGCACGTGCATCAACAAAGAAGTGCCAAGCGTGTGCCTGTGTCCCATAAATAAAGGGCCGGCTGGATTGACTGCTAAAGGTTGCTGTAACCCCCAAAGGGCACTCCAAACAAAATAAAAAAATATATTTTTTTGTGTTTGTGAATTGTGTGCACAGTAGCCACACATGCATCAACAAAGTAGTGGCAAGCGTGCGCCTGTGTCCAAAAAATAAAGGGCCAGCTGGATTGACCGCTAAAGGGTGCTGTAACCCCCAAAGGGCACTCCAAACAAAATAAGAAAAAATTATTTTTTGGGGTTTGTGAATTGTGTGCACAGTATCCACACGTGCATCAACAAAGTAGTGCCAAGCGTGCGCCTGTGTCCCATAAATAAAGGTCCGGCTGGATTGACCGCTAAAGGGTGCTGAAACCCCCAAAGGGCACTCCAAACAAAATAAAAAAATATATTTTTTTGTGTTTGTGAATTGTGTGCGCAGTACCCGCACGTGCATCAACAAAGTAGTGCCAAGCGTGCACCTGTGTCCCATAAATAAAGGGCCAGCTGGATTGACTGCTAAAGGGTGCTGTAACCCCCAAAGGGCACTCCAAACAAAATAAATAAATATTTTTTTTTGTGTTTGTGAATTGTTTGCTAGTAGCCGCACGTGCATCAACAAAGTAGTGCCAAGCATGCGCCTGTATCCCATAAATAATGGGCCAGCTGGATTGACCACTAAAGGGTGCTGTAACCCATAAAGGGCACTCCAAACAAAATAAAAATATATATTTTTTTGTGTTTGTGAATTGTGTTCGCAGTAGCCGCACGTGCATCAACAAAGAAGTGCCAAGCGTGCGCCTGTGTCCCATAAATAAAGGGCCAGCTGGATTGACCGCTACAGAATGCTGTAACCCCCAAAGGGCACTCGAAACAAATTAAAAATATATATTTTTTTGTGTTTGTGAATTGTGTGCGCAGTAGCCGCACGTGCATCAACAAAGTAGTGCCAAGCGTGCGCCTGTGTCCCATAAATAAAGGGCCGGCTGGATTGACCACTAAAGGGTGCTGTAACCCCCAAAGGGCACTCCAAACAAAATAAAAATATATATTTTTTTGTGTTTGTGAATTGTGTGCGCAGTAGCCGCATGTGTATCAACAAAGTAGTGCCAAGCGTGCACCTGTGTCCCATAAATAAAGGGCCAGCTGAATTGACTGCTAAAGGGTGCTGTAACCCCCAAAGGGCACTCCAAACAAAATAAAAAAATATTTTTTTTTGTGTTTGTGAATTGTGTGTGCAGTAGCCGCACGTGCATCAACAAAGTAGTGCCAAGCGTGCGCCTGTGTCCCATAAATAAAGGGCCAGCTGGATTGACCGCTAAAGGGTGCTGTAACCCCCAAAGGGCACTCCAAACAAAATAAAAAAATATATTTTTTTGTGTTTGTGAATTGTGTGCGCAGTAGCCTCACGTGCATCAACAAAGTAGTGCCAAGCATGCGCCTGTGTCCCATAAATAAAGGGCCGGCTGGATTGACCACTAAAGGTTGCTGTAACCCCCAACGGGCACTTCAAACAAAATAAAAAAATATATTTTTTTGTGTTTGTGAATTGTGTGCGCAGTAGCCGCACGTGCATCAACAAAGTAGTGCCAAGCGTGCGCCTGTGTCCCATAAATAAAGGGCCAGCTGGATTGACCGCTAAAGGGTGCTGTAACCCCCAAAGGGCACTCCAAACAAAATTAAAAAATATATTTTTTTGTGTTTGTGAATTGTGTGCGCAGTAGCCGCACGTGCATCAACAAAGTAGTGCCAAGCGTGTGCCTCTGTCCCATAAATAAAGGGCCGGCTGGATTGACTGCTAAAGGGTGCTGTAACCCCCAAAGGGCACTCCAAACAAAATAAAAAAATATATTTTTTTGTGTTTGTGAATTATGTGCACAGTAGCCACACGTGCATCAACAAAGTAGTGGCAAGCGTGCGCCTGTGTCCCATAAATAAAGGGCCAGCTGGATTGACCGCTAAAGGGTGCTGTAACCCCCAAAGGGCACTCCAAACAAAATAAGAAAAAAATATTTTTTGGGGTTTGTGAATTGTGTGCACAGTATCCACACGTGCATCAACAAAGTAGTGCCAAGTGTGCGCCTGTGTCCCATAAATAAAGGTCCAGCTGGATTGACCGCTAAAGGGTGCTGTAACCCCCAAAGGGCACTCCAAACAAATTAAAAAAATATATTTTTATGTGTTTGTGAATTGTGTGCGCAGTACCCGCACGTGCATCAACAAAGTAGTGCCAAGCGTGCACCTGTGTCCCATAAATAAAGGGCCGGCTGGATTGACCGCTAAAGGGTGCTGTAACCCCCAAAGGGCACTCCAAACTAAATAAATAAATATTTTTTTTTGTGTTTGTGAATTGTGTGCGCAGTAGCCGCACGTGCATCAACAAAGTAGTGCCAAGCATGTGCCTGTGTCCCATAATTAAAGGGCCAGTTGGATTGACTGCTAAAGGGTGCTGTAACCCCCAAAGGGCACTCCAAACAAAATAAAAAAATATATTTTTTTGTGTTTGTGAATTGTGTGCACAGTAGCCACAGGTGCATCAACAAAGAAGTGCCAAGCGTGCGCCTGTGTCCCATAAATAAAGGGCCGGCTGGATTGACTGCTAAAGGGTGCTGTAACCCCCAAAGGGCACTCCAAACAAAATAAAAAAATATATTTTTTTGTGTTTGTGAATTGTGTGCGCAGTAGCCACACGTGCATCAACAAAGTAGTGCCAAGCGTGCGCCTGTGTCCCATAAATAAAGGGCCGGCTGGATTGACCGCTAAAGGGTGCTGTAACCCCCAAAGGGCACTCCAAACAAAATAAAAATATATATTTTTTTGTGTTTGTGAATTGTGTGCGCAGTAGCCGCACGTGCATCAACAAAGTAGTGCCAAGCGTGCACCTGTGTCCCATAAATAAAGGGCCAGCTGAATTGACAGCTAAAGGGTGCTGTAACCCCCAAAGGGCACTCCAAACAAAATAAAAAAATATATTTTTTTGTGTTTGTGAATTGTGTGTGCAGTAGCCGCACGTGCATCAACAAAGTAGTGCCAAGCGTGCGCCTGTGTCCCATAAATAAAGGGCCAGCTGGATTGACCGCTAAAGTGTGCTGTAACCCCCAAAGGGCACTCCAAACAAAAAATATTTTTTTGTGTTTGTGAATTGTGTGCGCAGTAGCCGCACGTGCATCAACAAAGAAGTGCCAAGCGTGCGCCTGTGTCACATAAATAAAGGGCCAGCTGGATTGACCACTAGAGAGAGCTGTAACCCCCAAAGGGCACTCCAAACAAATTAAAAAATTATTTTTTTGTGTGTTTGTGAATTGTGTGCGCAGTTGCCGCACGTGCATCAACAAAGTAGTGCCAAGCGTGCGCCTGTGTCCCAAAAATAAAGGGCCGGCTGAATTGACTGCTAAAGGGTGCTGTAACCCCCAAAGGGCACTCCAAACAAAATAAAAAAGTATATTTTTTTGTGTTTGTGAATTGTGTGCGCAGTAGCCGCACGCGCATCAACAAAGTAGTGGCAAGCGTGCGCCTGTGTCCCATAAATAAAGGGCCGGCTGGATTGACTGCTAAAGGGTGCTGTAACCCCCAAAGGGCACTCCAAACTAAATAAAAAAATATATTTTTTTGTGTTTGTGAATTGTGTGCGCAGTACCCGCACGTGCATCAACAAAGTAGTGCCAAGCGTGCACCTGTGTCCCATAAATAAAGGGCCAGCTGGATTGACTGCTAAAGGGTGCTGTAACCCCCAAAGGGCACTCCAAACAAAATAAATAAATATTTTTTTTTGTGTTTGTGAATTGTTTGCTAGTAGCCGCACGTGCATCAACAAAGTAGTGCCAAGCATGCGCCTGTATCCCATAAATAATGGGCCAGCTGGATTGACCACTAAAGGGTGCTGTAACCCATAAAGGGCACTCCAAACAAAATAAAAATATATATTTTTTTGTGTTTGTGAATTGTGTTCGCAGTAGCCGCACGTGCATCAACAAAGAAGTGCCAAGCGTGCGCCTGTGTCCCATAAATAAAGGGCCAGCTGGATTGACCGCTACAGAATGCTGTAACCCCCAAAGGGCACTCGAAACAAATTAAAAATATATATTTTTTTGTGTTTGTGAATTGTGTGCGCAGTAGCCGCACGTGCATCAACAAAGTAGTGCCAAGCGTGCGCCTGTGTCCCATAAATAAAGGGCCGGCTGGATTGACCACTAAAGGGTGCTGTAACCCCCAAAGGGCACTCCAAACAAAATAAAAATATATATTTTTTTGTGTTTGTGAATTGTGTGCGCAGTAGCCGCACGTGTATCAACAAAGTAGTGCCAAGCGTGCACCTGTGTCCCATAAATAAAGGGCCAGCTGAATTGACTGCTAAAGGGTGCTGTAACCCCCAAAGGGCACTCCAACCAAAATAAAAAAATAAATTTTTTTGTGTTTGTGAATTGTGTGTGCAGTAGCCGCACGTGCATCAACAAAGTAGTGCCAAGCGTGCGCCTGTGTCCCATAAATAAAGGGCCAGCTGGATTGACCGCTAAAGGGTGCTGTAACCCCCAAAGGGCACTCCAAACAAAATAAAAAAATATATTTTTTTGTGTTTGTGAATTGTGTGCGCAGTAGCCTCACGTGCATCAACAAAGTAGTGCCAAGCATGCGCCTGTGTCCCATAAATAAAGGGCCAGCTGGATTGACCACTAAAGGTTGCTGTAACCCCCAACGGGCACTTCAAACAAAATAAAAAAATATATTTTTTTGTGTTTGTGAATTGTGTGCGCAGTAGCCGCACATGCATCAACAAAGTAGTGCCAAGCGTGCGCCTGTGTCCCATAAATAAAGGGCCAGCTGGATTGACCGCTAAAGGGTGCTGTAACCCCCAAAGGGCACTCCAAACAAAATTAAAAAATATATTTTTTTGTGTTTGTGAATTGTGTGCGCAGTAGCCGCACGTGCATCAACAAAGTAGTGCCAAGCGTGTGCCTCTGTCCCATAAATAAAGGGCCGGCTGGATTGACTGCTAAAGGGTGCTGTAACCCCCAAAGGGCACTCCAAACAAAATAAAAAAATATATTTTTTTGTGTTTGTGAATTATGTGCACAGTAGCCACACGTGCATCAACAAAGTAGTGGCAAGCGTGCGCCTGTGTCCCATAAATAAAGGGCCAGCTGGATTGACCGCTAAAGGGTGCTGTAACCCCCAAAGGGCACTCCAAACAAAATAAGAAAAAAATATTTTTTGGGGTTTGTGAATTGTGTGCACAGTATCCACACGTGCATCAACAAAGTAGTGCCAAGTGTGCGCCTGTGTCCCATAAATAAAGGTCCAGCTGGATTGACCGCTAAAGGGTGCTGTAACCCCCAAAGGGCACTCCAAACAAATTAAAAAAATATATTTTTATGTTTGTGAATTGTGTGCGCAGTACCCGCACGTGCATCAACAAAGTAGTGCCAAGCGTGCACCTGTGTCCCATAAATAAAGGGCCGGCTGGATTGACCGCTAAAGGGTGCTGTAACCCCCAAAGGGCACTCCAAACAAAATAAATAAATATTTTTTTTTGTGTTTGTGAATTGTGTGCGCAGTAGCCGCACGTGCATCAACAAAGTAGTGCCAAGCATGTGCCTGTGTCCCATAATTAAAGGGCCAGTTGGATTGACTGCTAAAGGGTGCTGTAACCCCCAAAGGGCACTCCAAACAAAATAAAAAAATATTTTTTTTTGTGTTTGTGAATTGTGTGCACAGTAGCCACAGGTGCATCAACAAAGAAGTGCCAAGCGTGCGCCTGTGTCCCATAAATAAAGGGCCGGCTGGATTGACTGCTAAAGGGTGCTGTAACCCCCAAAGGGCACTCCAAACAAAATAAAAAAATATATTTTTTTGTGTTTGTGAATTGTGTGCGCAGTAGCCACACGTGCATCAACAAAGTAGTGCCAAGCGTGCGCCTGTGTCCCATAAATAAATGGCCGGCTGGATTGACCGCTAAAGGGTGCTGTAACCCCCAAAGGGCACTCCAAACAAAATAAAAATATATATTTTTTTGTGTTTGTGAATTGTGTGCGCAGTAGCCGCACGTGCATCAACAAAGTAGTGCCAAGCGTGCACCTGTGTCCCATAAATAAAGGGCCAGCTGAATTGACAGCTAAAGGGTGCTGTAACCCCCAAAGGGCACTCCAAACAAAATAAAAAAATATATTTTTTTGTGTTTGTGAATTGTGTGTGCAGTAGCCGCACGTGCATCAACAAAGTAGTGCCAAGCGTGCGCCTGTGTCCCATAAATAAAGGGCCAGCTGGATTGACCGCTAAAGTGTGCTGTAACCCCCAAAGGGCACTCCAAACAAAAAATATTTTTTTGTGTTTGTGAATTGTGTGCGCAGTAGCCGCACGTGCATCAACAAAGAAGTGCCAAGCGTGCGCCTGTGTCACATAAATAAAGGGCCAGCTGGATTGACCACTAGAGAGAGCTGTAACCCCCAAAGGGCACTCCAAACAAATTAAAAAATTATTTTTTTGTGTGTTTGTGAATTGTGTGCGCAGTTGCCGCAGGTGCATCAACAAAGTAGTGCCAAGCGTGCGCCTGTGTCCCAAAAATAAAGGGCCGGCTGAATTGACTGCTAAAGGGTGCTGTAACCCCCAAAGGGCACTCCAAACAAAATAAAAAAGTATATTTTTTTGTGTTTGTGAATTGTGTGCGCAGTAGCCGCACGTGCATCAACAAAGTAGTGGCAAGCGTGCGCCTGTGTCCCATAAATAAAGGGCCGGCTGGATTGACTGCTAAAGGGTGCTGTAACCCCCAAAGGGCACTCCAAACTAAATAAAAAAATATATTTTTTTGTGTTTGTGAATTGTGTGCGCAGTAGCCGCACGTGCATCAATAAAGTAGTGCCAAGCGTGTGCCTGTGTCCCATAAATAAAGGGCCAGCTGGATTGACCGCTAAAGGGTGCTGTAACCCCCAAAGGGCACTCCAAACAAAATTAAAAAATATATTTTTTTGTATTTGTGAATTGTGTGCGCAGTAGCCGCACGTGCATCAACAAAGTAGTGCCAAGCATGTGCCAGTGTCCCATAAATAAAGGGCCAGCTGGATTGACTGCTAAAGGGTGCTGTAACCCCCAAAGGGCACTCCAAACAAAATAAAAATATATATTTTTTTGTGTTTGTGAATTGTGTGCACAGTAGCCACACGTGCATCAACAAAGAAGTGCCAAGCGTGCGCCTGTGTCCCATAAATAAAGGGCCGGCTGGATTGACCGCTAAAGAGTGCTGTAACCCCCAAAGGGCACTCCAAACAAAATAAAAAATATATATTTTTTTGTGTTTGTGAATTGTGTGCGCAGTAGCTGCACGTGCATCAACAAAGTAGTGCCAAGCGTGCGCCTGTGTCCCATAAATAAAGGTCCGGCTGGATTGACCGCTAAGGGTGCTGTAACCCCCATAGGGCACTCCAAACAAAATAAAAATATATATTTTTTTGTGTTTGTGAATTGTGTGCGCAGTAGCCGCACGTGCATCAACAAAGTAGTGCCAAGCATGCACCTGTGTCCCATAAATAATGGGCCGGCTGGATTGACCGCTAAAGGGTGCTGTAACCCCCAAAGGGCACTCCAAACAAAATAAATAAATATTTTTTTTGTGTTTGTGAATTGTGTGCACAGTAGCCGCATGTGCATCAACAAAGTAGTGCCAAGCGTGCACCTGTGTCCCATAAAAAAAGGGCCGGCTGGATTGACCGCTAAAGGGTGCTGTAACCCCCAAAGGGCACTCCAAACAAAATAAAAATATATATTTTTTTGTGTTTGTGAATTGTGTGCGCAGTAGCTGCACGTGCATCAACAAAGTAGTGCCAAGCGTGCGCCTGTGTCCCATAAATAAAGGGCCGGCTGGATTGACTGCTAAAGGGTGCTGTAACCCCCAAAGGGCACTCCAAACAAAATAAAAAATATATATTTTTTTGTGTTTGTGAATTGTGTGCGCAGTAGCCGAGCGTGCATCAACAAAGTAGTGCCAAGCGTGCGCCTGTGTCCCATAAATAAAGGGCCGGCTGGATTGACCGCTAAAGGGTGCTGTAACCCCCAAAGGGCACTCCAAACAAAATAAAAAAATATATTTTTTTGTGTTTGTGAAGTGTGTGTGCAATAGCCGCACGTGCATCAACAAAGTAGTGCCAAGCGTGCGCCTGTGTCCCATAAACAAAAGGGCCGGCTGGATTGACCGCTAAAGGGTGCTGTAACCTCCAAAGGGCACTTCAAACAAAATAAAAAAATATATTTTTTTGTGTTTGTGAATTGTGTGCGCAGTAGCCGCACGTGCATCAACAAAGTAGTGCCAAGCGTGCGCCTGTGTCCCATAAATAAAGGGCCGGCTGGATTGACCATTAAAGGGTGCTGTAACCCCCAAAGGGCACTCCAAACAAAATTAAAAAATATATTTTTTTGTGTTTGTGAATTGTGTGCGCAGTAGCCGCACGTGCATCAACAAAGAAGTGCCAAGCGTGTGCCTGTGTCCCATAAATAAAGGGCCGGCTGGATTGACTGCTAAAGGTTGCTGTAACCCCCAAAGGCCACTCCAAACAAAATAAAAAAATATATTTTTTTGTGTTTGTGAATTGTGTGCACAGTAGCCACACATGCATCAACAAAGTAGTGGCAAGCGTGCGCCTGTGTCCCATAAATAAAGGGCCAGCTGGATTGACCGCTAAAGGGTGCTGTAACCCCCAAAGGGCACTCCAAACAAAATAAGAAAAAATTATTTTTTGGGGTTTGTGAATTGTGTGCACAGTATCCACACGTGCATCAACAAAGTAGTGCCAAGCGTGCGCCTGTGTCCCATAAATAAAGGTCCGGCTGGATTGACCGCTAAAGGGTGCTGAAACCCCCAAAGGGCACTCCAAACAAAATAAAAAAATATATTTTTTTGTGTTTGTGAATTGTGTGCGCAGTACCCGCACGTGCATCAACAAAGTAGTGCCAAGCGTGCACCTGTGTCCCATAAATAAAGGGCCAGCTGGATTGACTGCTAAAGGGTGCTGTAACCCCCAAAGGGCACTCCAAACAAAATAAATAAATATTTTTTTTTGTGTTTCTGAATTGTGTGCTAGTAGCCGCACGTGCATCAACAAAGTAGTGCCAAGCATGCGCCTGTATCCCATAAATAATGGGCCAGCTGGATTGACCACTAAAGGGTGCTGTAACCCATAAAGGGCACTCCAAACAAAATAAAAATATATATTTTTTTGTGTTTGTGAATTGTGTTCGCAGTAGCCGCACGTGCATCAACAAAGAAGTGCCAAGCGTGCGCCTGTGTCCCATAAATAAAGGGCCAGCTGGATTGACCGCTACAGAATGCTGTAACCCCCAAAGGGCACTCGAAACAAATTAAAAATATATATTTTTTTGTGTTTGTGAATTGTGTGCGCAGTAGCCGCACGTGCATCAACAAAGTAGTGCCAAGCGTGCGCCTGTGTCCCATAAATAAAGGGCCGGCTGGATTGACCACTAAAGGGTGCTGTAACCCCCAAAGGGCACTCCAAACAAAATAAAAATATATATTTTTTTGTGTTTGTGAATTGTGTGCGCAGTAGCCGCACGTGTATCAACAAAGTAGTGCCAAGCGTGCACCTGTGTCCCATAAATAAAGGGCCAGCTGAATTGACTGCTAAAGGGTGCTGTAACCCCCAAAGGGCACTCCAACCAAAATAAAAAAATAAATTTTTTTGTGTTTGTGAATTGTGTGTGCAGTAGCCGCACGTGCATCAACAAAGTAGTGCCAAGCGTGCGCCTGTGTCCCATAAATAAAGGGCCAGCTGGATTGACCGCTAAAGGGTGCTGTAACCCCCAAAGGGCACTCCAAACAAAATAAAAATATATATTTTTTTGTGTTTGTGAATTGTGTGCGCAATAGCCGCACGTGCATCAACAAAGTAGTGCCAAGCATGCGCCTGTGTCCCATAAATAAAGGGCCGGCTGGATTGACCACTAAAGGTTGCTGTAACCCCCATCGGGCACTTCAAACAAAATAAAAAAATATATTTTTTTGTGTTTGTGAATTGTGTGCGCAGTAGCCGCACGTGCATCAACAAAGTAGTGCCAAGCGTGCGCCTGTGTCCCATAAATAAAGGGCCAGCTGGATTGACCGCTAAAGGGTGCTGTAACCCCCAAAGGGCACTCCAAACAAAATTAAAAAATATATTTTTTTGTGTTTGTGAATTGTGTGCGCAGTAGCCGCACGTGCATCAACAAAGTAGTGCCAAGCGTGTGCCTCTGTCCCATAAATAAAGGGCCGGCTGGATTGACTGCTAAAGGGTGCTGTAACCCCCAAAGGGCACTCCAAACAAAATAAAAAAATATATTTTTTTGTGTTTGTGAATTATGTGCACAGTAGCCACACGTGCATCAACAAAGTAGTGGCAAGCGTGCGCCTGTGTCCCATAAATAAAGGGCCAGCTGGATTGACCGCTAAAGGGTGCTGTAACCCCCAAAGGGCACTCCAAACAAAATAAGAAAAAAATATTTTTTGGGGTTTGTGAATTGTGTGCACAGTATCCACACGTGCATCAACAAAGTAGTGCCAAGTGTGCGCCTGTGTCCCATAAATAAAGGTCCAGCTGGATTGACCGCTAAAGGGTGCTGTAACCCCCAAAGGGCACTCCAAACAAATTAAAAAAATATATTTTTATGTGTTTGTGAATTGTGTGCGCAGTACCCGCACGTGCATCAACAAAGTAGTGCCAAGCGTGCACCTGTGTCCCATAAATAAAGGGCCGGCTGGATTGACTGCTAAAGGGTGCTGTAACCCCCAAAGGGCACTCCAAACAAAATAAATAAATATTTTTTTTTGTGTTTGTGAATTGTGTGCGCAGTAGCCGCACGTGCATCAACAAAGTAGTGCCAAGTGTGCACGTGTGTCCAATAAATAAAGGGCCGGCTGGATTGACTGCTAAAGGGTGCTGTAACCCCCAAAGGGTACTCCAAACAAAATGAAAATATACATTTTTTTGTGTTTGTGAATTGTGTGCGCAGTAGCCGCACGTGCATCAACAAAGAAGTGCCAAGCGTGCGCCTGTGTCCCATAAATAAAGTGCCAGCTGGATTGACTGCTACAGAGTGCTGTAACCCCCAAAGGGCACTCGAAACAACTAAAAAAAAAATATTTTTTTGTGTTTGTGAATTGTGTGCGCAGTAGCCGCACGTGCATCAACAAAGTAGTGCCAAGCGTGCGCCTGTGTCCCATAAATAAAGGTCCAGCTGGATTGACCGCTAAAGGGTGCTGTAACCCCCAAAGGGCACTCCAAACAAATTAAAAATATATATTTTTTTGTGTTTGTGAATTGTGTGCACAGTACCCGCACGTGCATCAACAAAGTAGTGCCAAGTGTGCACGTGTGTCCAATAAATAAAGGGCCGGCTGGATTGACTGCTAAAGGGTGCTGTAACCCCCAAAGGGTACTCCAAACAAAATAAAAATATATATTTTTTTGTGTTTGTGAATTGTGTGCGCAGTAGCCGCACGTGCATCAACAAAGAAGTGCCAAGCGTGCGCCTGTGTCCCATAAATAAAGGGCCAGCTGGATTGACTGCTACAGAGTGCTGTAACCCCCAAAGGGCACTCGAAACAAATTAAAAAAATATATTTTTTTGTGTTTGTGAATTGTGTGCGCAGTAGCCGCACGTGCATCAACAAAGTAGTGCCAAGCGTGCGCCTGTGTCCCATAAATAAAGGGCCGGCTGGATTGACCGCTAAAGAGTGCTGTAACCCCCAAAGGGCACTCCAAACAAAATAAAAAAATATATTTTTTTGTGTTTGTGAATTGTGTGCGCAGGAGCCGCACGTGCATCAACAAAGTAGTGCCAAGTGTGCACGTGTGTCCAATAAATAAAGGGCCGGCTGGATTGACTGTTAAAGGGTGCTGTAACCCCCAAAGGGCACTCCAAACAAATTAAAAATATATATTTTTTTGTGTTTGTGAATTGTGTGCGCAGTAGCCGCACGTGCATCAACAAAGAAGTGCCAAGCGTGCGCCTGTGTCCCATAAATAAAGGGCCAGCTGGATTGACTGCTACAGAGTGCTGTAACCCCCAAAGGGCACTCGAAACAAATTAAAAAAATATATTTTTTTGTGTTTGTGAATTGTGTGCGCAGTAGCCGCACGTGCATCAACAAAGAAGTGCCAAGCGTGCGCCTGTGTCCCATAAATAAAGGGCCAGCTGGATTGACCGCTAAAGGGTGCTGTAACCCCCAAAGGGCACTCCAAACAAAATAAAAATATATATTTTTTTGTGTTTGTGAATTGTGTGCGCAGGACCCGCACGTGCATCAACAAAGTAGTGCCAAGTGTGCACGTGTGTCCAATAAATAAAGGGCCGGCTGGATTGACTGCTAAAGGGTGCTGTAACCCCCAAAGGGCACTCCAAACAAAATAAAAATATATATTTTTTTGTGTTTGTGAATTGTGTGCGCAGGAGCCGCACGTGCATCAACAAAGAAGTGCCAAGCGTGCGCTTGTGTCCCATAAATAAAGGGCAAGCTGGATTGACTGCTACAGAGTGCTGTAACCCCCAAAGGGCACTCGAAACAAATTAAAAATATATATTTTTTTGTGTTTGTGAATTGTGTGCGCAGTAGCCGCACGTGCATCAACAAAGTAGTGCCAAGCGTGCGCCTGTGTCCCATAAATAAAGGGCCGGCTGGATTGACCGCTAAAGGGTGCTGTAACCCCCAAAGGGCACTCCAAACAAAATAAAAAAATATATTTTTTTGTGTTTGTGAATTGTGTGCGCAGGAGCCGCACGTGCATCAACAAAGTAGTGCCAAGCGTGCGCCTGTGTCCCATAAATAAAGGGCCAGCTGGATTGACTGCTAAAGGGTGCTGTAACCCCAAAGGGCACTCCATACAAAATAAAAAAATATTTTTTTTTGTGTTTGTGAATTGTGTGTGCAGTATACGCACGTGCATCAACAAAATAGTGCCAAGCGTGCGCCTGTGTCCCATAAATAAAAGGCCAGCTGGACTGACCACTAAAGGGTGCTGTAACCCCCAATGGGCACGCCAAACAAAATAAAAATATATATTTTTTTGTGTTTGTGAATTGTGTGCACAGTACCCGCACGTGCATCAACAAAGTAGTGCCAAGTGTGCACGTGTGTCCAATAAATAAAGGGCCGGCTGGATTGACTGCTAAAGGGTGCTGTAACCCCCAAAGGGTACTCCAAACAAAATAAAAATATATATTTTTTTGTGTTTGTGAATTGTGTGCGCAGTAGCCGCACGTGCATCAACAAAGAAGTGCCAAGCGTGCGCCTGTGTCCCATAAATAAAGGGCCAGCTGGATTGACTGCTACAGAGTGCTGTAACCCCCAAAGGGCACTCGAAACAAATTAAAAAAATATATTTTTTTGTGTTTGTGAATTGTGTGCGCAGTAGCCGCACGTGCATCAACAAAGTAGTGCCAAGCGTGCGCCTGTGTCCCATAAATAAAGGGCCGGCTGGATTGACCGCTAAAGAGTGCTGTAACCCCCAAAGGGCACTCCAAACAAAATAAAAAAATATATTTTTTTGTGTTTGTGAATTGTGTGCGCAGGAGCCGCACGTGCATCAACAAAGTAGTGCCAAGTGTGCACGTGTGTCCAATAAATAAAGGGCCGGCTGGATTGACTGTTAAAGGGTGCTGTAACCCCCAAAGGGCACTCCAAACAAATTAAAAATATATATTTTTTTGTGTTTGTGAATTGTGTGCGCAGTAGCCGCACGTGCATCAACAAAGAAGTGCCAAGCGTGCGCCTGTGTCCCATAAATAAAGGGCCAGCTGGATTGACTGCTACAGAGTGCTGTAACCCCCAAAGGGCACTCGAAACAAATTAAAAAAATATATTTTTTTGTGTTTGTGAATTGTGTGCGCAGTAGCCGCACGTGCATCAACAAAGAAGTGCCAAGCGTGCGCCTGTGTCCCATAAATAAAGGGCCAGCTGGATTGACCGCTAAAGGGTGCTGTAACCCCCAAAGGGCACTCCAAACAAAATAAAAATATATATTTTTTTGTGTTTGTGAATTGTGTGCGCAGGACCCGCACGTGCATCAACAAAGTAGTGCCAAGTGTGCACGTGTGTCCAATAAATAAAGGGCCGGCTGGATTGACTGCTAAAGGGTGCTGTAACCCCCAAAGGGCACTCCAAACAAAATAAAAATATATATTTTTTTGTGTTTGTGAATTGTGTGCGCAGGAGCCGCACGTGCATCAACAAAGAAGTGCCAAGCGTGCGCTTGTGTCCCATAAATAAAGGGCAAGCTGGATTGACTGCTACAGAGTGCTGTAACCCCCAAAGGGCACTCGAAACAAATTAAAAATATATATTTTTTTGTGTTTGTGAATTGTGTGCGCAGTAGCCGCACGTGCATCAACAAAGTAGTGCCAAGCGTGCGCCTGTGTCCCATAAATAAAGGGCCGGCTGGATTGACCGCTAAAGGGTGCTGTAACCCCCAAAGGGCACTCCAAACAAAATAAAAAAATATATTTTTTTGTGTTTGTGAATTGTGTGCGCAGGAGCCGCACGTGCATCAACAAAGTAGTGCCAAGCGTGCGCCTGTGTCCCATAAATAAAGGGCCAGCTGGATTGACTGCTAAAGGGTGCTGTAACCCCAAAGGGCACTCCATACAAAATAAAAAAATATTTTTTTTTGTGTTTGTGAATTGTGTGTGCAGTATACGCACGTGCATCAACAAAATAGTGCCAAGCGTGCGCCTGTGTCCCATAAATAAAAGGCCAGCTGGATTGACCACTAAAGGGTGCTGTAACCCCCAATGGGCACGCCAAACAAAATAAAAATATATATTTTTTTGTGTTTTTGAATTGTGTGCGCAGTATCCTCGCGTGCATCAACAAAGTAGTGCCAAGCGTGCGCCTGTGTCCCATAAATGAAGAGCCGGCTGGATTGACTGCTAAAGGGTGCTGTAACCCCCAAAGGGCACTCCAAACAAAATAAAAAAATATATTTTTTGTGTTTGTGAATTGTGTGCGCAGTAGCCGCACGTGCATCAACAAAGTAGTGCCAAGCGTGTGCCTGTGTCCCATAAATAAAGGGCCGGCTGGATTGACTACTAAAGGGTGCTGTAACCCCCAAAGGGCACTCCAAACAAAATAAAAAATATATATTTTTTTGTGTTTGTGAATTGTGTGCGCAGTAGCCGCACGTGCATCAACAAAGAAGTGCCAAGCGTGCGCCTGTGTCCCATAAATAAAGGGCCAGCTGGATTGACTGCTACAGAGTGCTGTAACCCCCAAAGGGCACTCGAAACAAATAAAAAAAAAATATTTTTTTGTGTTTGTGAATTGTGTGCGCAGTAGCCGCACGTGCATCAACAAAGTAGTGCCAAGCGTGCGCCTGTGTCCCATAAATAAAGGGCCGGCTGGATTGACCACTAAAGGGTGCTGTAACCCCCAAAGGGCACTCCAAACAAAATAAAAAAATATATTTTTTTGTGTTTGTGAATTGTGTGCGCAGGAGCCGCACGTGCATCAACAAAGTAGTGCCAAGTGTGCACGTGTGTCCAATAAATAAAGGGCCGGCTGGATTGACTGTTAAAGGGTGCTGTAACCCCCAAAGGGCACTCCAAACAAAATAAAAATATATATTTTTTTGTGTTTGTGAATTGTGTGCGCAGTAGCCGCACGTGCATCAACAAAGAAGTGCCAAGCGTGCACTTGTGTCCCATAAATAATGGGCCAGCTGGATTGACTGCTACAGAGTGCTGCAACCCCCAAAGGGCACTCGAAACAAATTAAAAAAAAATATTTTTTTGTGTTTGTGAATTGTGTGCGCAGTAGCCGCACGTGCATCAACAAAGTAGTGCCAAGCGTGCGCCTGTGTCCCATAAATAAAGGGCCAGCTGGATTGACCGCTAAAGGGTGCTGTAACCCCCAAAGGGCACTCCAAACAAAATAAAAAAATATATTTTTTTGTGTTTGTGAATTGTGTGCGCAGGAGCCGCACGTGCATCAACAAAGTAGTGCCAAGTGTGCACGTGTGTCCAATAAATAAAGGGCCAGCTGTATTGACTGCTAAAGGGTGCTGTAACCCCAAAGGGCACTCCAAACAAAATAAAAATATATTTTTTTTTGTGTTTGTGAATTGTGTGTGCAGTAGCCGCATGTGCATCAACAAAGAAGTGCCAAGCGTGCGCTTGTGTCCCATAAATAAAGGGCCAGCTGGATTGACTGCTACAGAGTGCTGTAACCCCCAAAGGGCACTCGAAACAAATTAAAAAAAAATATTTTTTGTGTTTGTGAATTGTGTGCGCAGTAGCCGCACGTGCATCAACAAAGTAGTGCCAAGCGAGCGCCTGTGTCCCATAAATAAAGGGCCGGCTGGATTGACCGCTAAAGGGTGCTGTAACCCCCAAAGGGCACTCCAAACAAAATAAAAAAATATATTTTTTTGTGTTTGTGAATTGTGTGCGCAGGAGCCGCACGTGCATCAACAAAGTAGTGCCAAGCGTGCGCCTGTGTCCCAAAAATAAAGGGCCAGCTGGATTGACTGCTAAAGGGTGCTGTAACCCCAAAGGGCACTCCATACAAAATAAAAAAATATTTTTTTTTGTGTTTGTGAATTGTGTGTGCAGTATACGCACGTGCATCAACAAAATAGTGCCAAGCGTGCGCCTGTGTCCCATAAATAAAAGGCCAGCTGGATTGACCACTAAAGGGTGCTGTAACCCCCAAAGGGCACGTCAAACAAAATAAAAATATATATTTTTTTGTGTTTGTGAATTGTGTGCGCAGTAGCCGCATGTGCATCAACAAAGTAGTGCCAAGCGTGCGCCTGTGTCCCATAAATGAAGAGCCGGCTGGATTGACTGCTAAAGGGTGCTGTAACCCCCAAAGGGCACTCCAAACAAAATAAAAAAATATATTTTTTGTGTTTGTGAATTGTGTGCGCAGTAGCCGCACGTGCATCAACAAAGTAGTGCCAAGCGTGTGCCTGTGTCCCATAAATAAAGGGCCAGCTGGATTGACCGCTAAAGGGTGCTGTAACCCCCAAAGGGCACTCCAAACAAAATAAAAAATATATATTTTTTTGTGTTTGTGAATTGTGTGCGCAGTAGCCGCACGTGCATCAACAAAGTAGTGCCAAGTGTGCACGTGTGTCCAATAAATAAAGGGCCGGCTGGATTGACTGCTAAAGGGTGCTGTAACCCCCAAAGGGCACTCCAAACAAAATAAAAATATATATTTTTTTGTGTTTGTGAATTGTGTGCGCAGTAGCCGCACGTGCATCAACAAAGAAGTGCCAAGCGTGCGCCTGTGTCCCATAAATAAAGGGCCAGCTGGATTGACTGCTACAGAGTGCTGTAACCCCCAAAGGGCACTCGAAACAAATTAAAAAAATATATTTTTTTGTGTTTGTGAATTGTGTGCGCAGTAGCCGCACGTGCATCAACAAAGTAGTGCCAAGCGTGCGCCTGTGTCCCATAAATAAAGGGCCGGCTGGATTTACCGCTAAAGGGTGCTGTAACCCCCAAAGGGCACTCCAAACAAAATAAAAAAATATATTTTTGTGTGTTTGTGAATTGTGTGCGCAGGAGCCGCACGTGCATCAACAAAGTAGTGCCAAGTGTGCACGTGTGTCCAATAAATAAAGGGCCGGCTGGATTGACTGCTAAAGGGTGCTGTAACCCCCAAAGGGCACTCCAAACAAAATAAAAATATATATTTTTTTGTGTTTGTGAATTGTGTGCGCAGTAGCCGCACGTGCATCAACAAAGAAGTGCCAAGCGTGCGCTTGTGTCCCATAACTAAAGGGCCAGCTGGATTGACTGCTACAGAGTGCTGCAACCCCCAAAGGGCACTCGAAACAAATTAAAAAAAAATATTTTTTTGTGTTTGTGAATTGTGTGCGCAGTAGCTGCACGTGCATCAACAAAGTAGTGCCAAGCGTGCGCCTGTGTCCCATAAATAAAGGGCCAGCTGGATTGACCGCTAAAGGGTGCTGTAACCCCCAAAGGGCACTCCAAACAAAATAAAAAAATATATTTTTTTGTGTTTGTGAATTGTGTGCGCAGGAGCCGCACGTGCATCAACAAAGTAGTGCCAAGCGTGCGCCTGTGTCCCATAAATAAAGGGCCAGCTGGATTCACTGCTAAAGGGTGCTGTAACCCCAAAGGGCACTCCAAACAAAATAAAAAAATATTTTTTTTTGTGTTTGTGAATTGTGTGTGCAGTAGACGCACGTGCATCAACAAAATAGTGCCAAGCGTGCGCCTGTGTCCCATAAATAAAGGGCCAGCTGGATTGACCACTAAAGGGTGCTGTAACTCCCAAAGGGCACGCCAAACAAAATAAAAATATATTTTTTTGTGTTTGTGAATTGTGTGCGCAGTAGCCGCACGTGCATCAACAAAGTAGTGCCAAGCGTGCGCCTGTGTCCCATAAATGAAGAGCCAGCTGGATTGACTGCTACAGAGTGCTGTAACCCCCAAAGGGCACTCGAAACAAATTAAAAAAAATTATTTTTTTGTGTTTGTGAATTGTGTGCGCAGTAGCCGCACGTGCATCAACAAAGTAGTGCCAAGCGTGCGCCTGTGTCCCATAAATAAAGGGCCAGCTGGATTGACCACTAAAGGGTGCTGTAACCCCCAAAGGGCACTCCAAACAAAATAAAAATATATATTTTTTTGTGTTTGTGAATTGTGTGCGCAGGAGCCGCACGTGCATCAACAAAGTAGTGCCAAGTGTGCACGTGTGTCCAATAAATAAAGGGCCGGCTGGATTTACTGCTAAAGGGTGCTGTAACCCCCAAAGGGCACTCCAAACAAAATAAAAATATATATTTTTTTGTGTTTGTGAATTGTGTGCGCAGTAGCCGCACGTGCATCAACAAAGAAGTGCCAAGCGTGCGCTTGTGTCCCATAAATAAAGGGCCAGCTGGATTGACTGCTACAGAGTGCTGTAACCCCCAAAGGGCACTCGAAACAAATAAAAAAAAAAATTTTTTTGTGTTTGTGAAATGTGTGCGCAGTAGCCGCACGTGCATCAACAAAGTAGTGCCAAGCGTGAGCCTGTGTCCCATAAATAAAGGGCCGGCTGGATTGACCGCTAAAGGGTGCTGTAACCCCGAAAGGGCTCTCCAAACAAAATAAAAAAATATATTTTTTTGTGTTTGTGAATTGTGTGCGCAGGAGCCGCACGTGCATCAACAAAGTAGTGCCAAGCGTGCGCCTGTGTCCCATAAATAAAGGGCCAGCTGGATTGACTGCTAAAGGGTGCTGTAACCCCAAAGGGCACTCCAAACAAAATAAAAAAATATTTTTTTTGTGTTTGTGAATTGTGTGCGCAGTAGCCGCACATGCATCAACAAAGTAGTGCCAAGCGTGTGCCTGTGTCCCATAAATAAAGGGCCGGCTGGATTGACCGCTAAAGGGTGCTGTAACCCCCAAAGGGCACTCCAAACAAAATAAAAAATATATATTTTTTTGTGTTTGTGAATTGTGTGCGCAGTAGCCGCACGTGCATCAACAAAGTAGTGCCAAGCGTGCACCTGTGTCCCATAAATAAAGGGCCGGCTGAATTGACCGCTAAAGGGTGCTGTAACCCTCAAAGGGCACTCCAAACAAAATAAAAAAAAATATTTTTTTGTGTTTGTGAATTGTGTGCGCAGTAGCCGCACGTGCATCAACAAAGTAGTGCCAAGCGTGCGCCTGTGTCCCATAAATGAAGGGCCTGCTGGATTGACTGCTAAAGGGTGCTGTAACCCCCAAAGGGCACTCCAAACAAAATAAAAAAATATATTTTTTGTGTTTGTGAATTGTGTGCGCAGTAGCCGCACGTGCATCAACAAAGTAGTGCCAAGCGTGCGCCTGTGTCCCATAAATAAAGGTCCGGCTGGATTGACCGCTAAAGGGTGCTGTAACCCCCAAAGGGCACTCCAAACAAAATAAATAAATATTTTTTTTTGTGTTTGTGAATTGTGTGCGCAGTAGCCGCACGTGCATCAACAAAGTAGTGCCAAGTGTGCACGTGTGTCCAATAAATAAAGGGCCGGCTGGATTGACTGCTAAAGGGTGCTGTAACCCCCAAAGGGCACTCCAAACAAAATGAAAATATATATTTTTTTGTGTTTGTGAATTGTGTGCGCAGTAGCCGCACGTGCATCAACAAAGAAGTGCCAAGCGTGCGCCTGTGTCCCATAAATAAAGGGCCGGCTGGATTGACCGATAAAGGGTGCTGTAACCCCCAAAGGGCACTCCAAACAAAATAAAAAAATATATTTTTTTGTGTTTGTGAATTGTGTGCGCAGGAGCCGCACGTGCATCAACAAAGTAGTGCCAAGCGAGCGCCTGTGTCCCATAAATAAAGGGCCAGCTGGATTGACCGCTAAAGGGTGCTGTAACCCCAAAGGGCACTCCAAACAAAATAAAAAAATATTTTTTTTTGTGTTTGTGAATTGTGTGTGCAGTAGACGCACGTGCATCAACAAAATAGTGCCATGCGTGCGCCTGTGTCCCCTAAATAAAGGGCCGGCTGGATTGACCACTAAAGGGTGCTGTAACCCCCAAAGGGCATGCCAAACAAAATAAAAATATATATTTTTTTGTGTTTGTGAATTGTGTGCGCAGTAGCCGCACGTGCATCAACAAAGTAGTGCCAAGCGTGCGCCTGTGTCCCATAAATGAAGGGCCTGCTGGATTGACCGCTAAAGGGTGCTGTAACCCCCAAAGGGCACTCCAAACAAAATAAATAAATATTTTTTTTTGTGTTTGTGAATTGTGTGCGCAGTAGCCGCACGTGCATCAACAAAGTAGTGCCAAGTGTGCACGTGTGTCCAATAAATAAAGGGCCGGCTGGATTGACTGCTAAAGGGTGCTGTAACCCCCAAAGGGCACACCAAACAAAATGAAAATATATATTTTTTTGTGTTTGTGAATTGTGTGCGCAGTAGCCGCACGTGCATCAACAAAGAAGTGCCAAGCGTGCGCCTGTGTCCCATAAATAAAGGGCCAGCTGGATTGACTGCTACAGAGTGCTGTAACCCCCAAAGGGCACTCGAAACAAATTAAAAAAAAATATTTTTTTGTGTTTGTGAATTGTGTGCGCAGTAGCCGCACGTGCATCAACAAAGTAGTGCCAAGCGTGCGCCTGTGTCCCATAAATAAAGGTCCAGCTGGATTGACCGCTAAAGGGTGCTGTAACCCCCAAAGGGCACTCCAAACAAATTAAAAAAATATATTTTTTTGTGTTTGTGAATTGTGTGCGCAGTACCCGCACGTGCATCAACAAAGTAGTGCCAAGCGTGCACCTGTGTCCCATAAATAAAGGGCCGCCTGGATTGACCGCTAAAGGGTGCTGTATCCCCCAAAGGGCACCCCAAACAAAATAAATAAATATTTTTTTTTGTGTTTGTGAATTGTGTGCGCAGTAGCCGCACGTGCATCAACAAAGTAGTGGCAAGTGTGCACGTGTGTCCAATAATTAAAGGGCCAGCTGGATTGACTGCTAAAGGGTGCTGTAACCCCCAAAGGGCACTCCAAACAAAATAAAAATATATTTTTTTTTGTGTTTGTGAATTGTGTGCGCAGTAGCCGCACGTGCATCGACAAAGAAGTGCCAAGCGTGCGCCTGTGTCCCATAAATAAAGGGCCAGCTGGATTGACTGCTACAGAGTGCTGTAACCCCCAAAGGGTACTCGAAACAAATTAAAAAAATATATTTTTTTGTGTTTGTGAATTGTGTGCGCAGTAGCCGCACGTGCATCAACAAAGTAGTGCCAAGCGTGAGCCTGTGTCCCATAAATAAAGGGCCGGCTGGATTGACCGCTAAAGGGTGCTGTAACCCCGAAAGGGCTCTCCAAACAAAATAAAAAAATATATTTTTTTGTGTTTGTGAATTGTGTGCGCAGGAGCCGCACGTGCATCAACAAAGTAGTGCCAAGCGTGCGCCTGTGTCCCATAAATAAAGGGCCAGCTGGATTGACTGCTAAAGGGTGCTGTAACCCCAAAGGGCACTCCAAACAAAATAAAAAAATATTTTTTTTGTGTTTGTGAATTGTGTGCGCAGTAGCCGCACATGCATCAACAAAGTAGTGCCAAGCGTGTGCCTGTGTCCCATAAATAAAGGGCCGGCTGGATTGACCGCTAAAGGGTGCTGTAACCCCCAAAGGGCACTCCAAACAAAATAAAAAATATATATTTTTTTGTGTTTGTGAATTGTGTGCGCAGTAGCCGCACGTGCATCAACAAAGTAGTGCCAAGCGTGCACCTGTGTCCCATAAATAAAGGGCCGGCTGAATTGACCGCTAAAGGGTGCTGTAACCCTCAAAGGGCACTCCAAACAAAATAAAAAAAAATATTTTTTTGTGTTTGTGAATTGTGTGCGCAGTAGCCGCACGTGCATCAACAAAGTAGTGCCAAGCGTGCGCCTGTGTCCCATAAATGAAGGGCCTGCTGGATTGACTGCTAAAGGGTGCTGTAACCCCCAAAGGGCACTCCAAACAAAATAAAAAAATATATTTTTTGTGTTTGTGAATTGTGTGCGCAGTAGCCGCACGTGCATCAACAAAGTAGTGCCAAGCGTGCGCCTGTGTCCCATAAATAAAGGTCCGGCTGGATTGACCGCTAAAGGGTGCTGTAACCCCCAAAGGGCACTCCAAACAAAATAAATAAATATTTTTTTTTGTGTTTGCGAATTGTGTGCGCAGTAGCCGCACGTGCATCAACAAAGTAGTGCCAAGTGTGCACGTGTGTCCAATAAATAAAGGGCCGGCTGGATTGACTGCTAAAGGGTGCTGTAACCCCCAAAGGGCACTCCAAACAAAATGAAAATATATATTTTTTTGTGTTTGTGAATTGTGTGCGCAGTAGCCGCACGTGCATCAACAAAGAAGTGCCAAGCGTGCGCCTGTGTCCCATAAATAAAGGGCCGGCTGGATTGACTGCTAAAGGGTGCTGTAACCCCAAAGGGCACTCCAAACAAAATAAAAAAATATTTTTTTTTGTGTTTGTGAATTGTGTGTGCAGTAGACGCACGTGCATCAACAAAATAGTGCCATGCGTGCGCCTGTGTCCCCTAAATAAAGGGCCGGCTGGATTGACCACTAAAGGGTGCTGTAACCCCCAAAGGGCATGCCAAACAAAATAAAAATATATATTTTTTTGTGTTTGTGAATTGTGTGCGCAGTAGCCGCACGTGCATCAACAAAGTAGTGCCAAGCGTGCGCCTGTGTCCCATAAATGAAGGGCCTGCTGGATTGACTGCTAAAGGGTGCTGTAACCCCCAAAGGGCACTCCAAACAAAATAAAAAAATATATTTTTTGTGTTTGTGAATTGTGTGCGCAGTAGCCGCACGTGCATCAACAAAGTAGTGCCAAGCGTGCGCCTGTGTCCCATAAATAAAGGTCCGGCTGGATTGACCGCTAAAGGGTGCTGTAACCCCCAAAGGGCACTCCAAACAAAATAAATAAATATTTTTTTTTGTGTTTGTGAATTGTGTGCGCAGTAGCCGCACGTGCATCAACAAAGTAGTGCCAAGTGTGCACGTGTGTCCAATAAATAAAGGGCCGGCTGGATTGACTGCTAAAGGGTGCTGTAACCCCCAAAGGGCACACCAAACAAAATGAAAATATATATTTTTTTGTGTTTGTGAATTGTGTGCGCAGTAGCCGCACGTGCATCAACAAAGAAGTGCCAAGCGTGCGCCTGTGTCCCATAAATAAAGGGCCAGCTGGATTGACTGCTACAGAGTGCTGTAACCCCCAAAGGGCACTCGAAACAAATTAAAAAAAAATATTTTTTTGTGTTTGTGAATTGTGTGCGCAGTAGCCGCACGTGCATCAACAAAGTAGTGCCAAGCGTGCGCCTGTGTCCCATAAATAAAGGTCCAGCTGGATTGACCGCTAAAGGGTGCTGTAACCCCCAAAGGGCACTCCAAACAAATTAAAAAAATATATTTTTTTGTGTTTGTGAATTGTGTGCGCAGTACCCGCACGTGCATCAACAAAGTAGTGCCAAGCGTGCACCTGTGTCCCATAAATAAAGGGCCGCCTGGATTGACCGCTAAAGGGTGCTGTATCCCCCAAAGGGCACCCCAAACAAAATAAATAAATATTTTTTTTTGTGTTTGTGAATTGTGTGCGCAGTAGCCGCACGTGCATCAACAAAGTAGTGGCAAGTGTGCACGTGTGTCCAATAATTAAAGGGCCAGCTGGATTGACTGCTAAAGGGTGCTGTAACCCCCAAAGGGCACTCCAAACAAAATAAAAATATATTTTTTTTTGTGTTTGTGAATTGTGTGCGCAGTAGCCGCACGTGCATCGACAAAGAAGTGCCAAGCGTGCGCCTGTGTCCCATAAATAAAGGGCCAGCTGGATTGACTGCTACAGAGTGCTGTAACCCCCAAAGGGTACTCGAAACAAATTAAAAAAATATATTTTTTTGTGTTTGTGAATTGTGTGCGCAGTAGCCGCACGTGCATCAACAAAGTAGTGCCAAGCGTGCACCTGTGTCACATAAATAAAGGGCCGGCTGGATTGACCGCTAAAGGGTGCTGTAACCCCCAAAGGGCACTCCAAACAAAATAAATAAATATTTTTTTTTGTGTTTGTGAATTGTGTGCGCAGTAGCCGCACGTGCATCAACAAAGAAGTGCCAAGCATGCGTCTGTGTCCCATAAATAAAGGGCCAGCTGGATTGACTGCTACAGAGTGCTGTAACCCCCAAAGGGCACTCGAAACAAATTAAAAAAATATATTTTTTTGTGTTTGTGAATTGTGTGCGCAGTAGCCGCACATGCTTCAACAAAGTAGTGCCAAGCGTGCGCCTGTGTCCCATAAATAAAGGGCCGGCTGGATTGACCGCTAAAGGGTGCTGTAACCCCCAAAGGGCACTCCAAACAAAATAAAAAAATATATTTTTTTGTGTTTGTGAATTGTGTGCGCAGGAGCCGCACGTACATCAACAAAGTAGTGCCAAGCGTGCGCCTGTGTCCCATAAATAAAGGGCCAGCTGGATTGACTGCTAAAGGGTGCTGTAACCCCAAAGGGCACTCCAAACAAAATAAAAAAATATTTTTTTTTGTGTTTGTGAATTGTGTGTGCAGTAGCCGCACGTGCATCAACAAAGAAGTGCCAAGCGTGCGCCTGTGTCCCATAAATAAAGTGCCAGCTGGATTGACTGCTACAGAGTGCTGTAACCCCCAAAGGGCACTCGAAACAAATAAAAAAAAAATATTTTTTTGTGTTTGTGAATTGTGTGCGCAGTAGCCGCACGTGCATCAACAAAGTAGTGCCAAGCGTGCGCCTGTGTCCCATAAATAAAGGTCCAGCTGGATTGACCGCTAAAGGGTGCTGTAACCCCCAAAGGGCACTCCAAACAAATTAAAAATATATATTTTTTTGTGTTTGTGAATTGTGTGCACAGTACCCGCACGTGCATCAACAAAGTAGTGCCAAGTGTGCACGTGTGTCCAATAAATAAAGGGCCGGCTGGATTGACTGCTAAAGGGTGCTGTAACCCCCAAAGGGTACTCCAAACAAAATAAAAATATATATTTTTTTGTGTTTGTGAATTGTGTGCGCAGTAGCCGCACGTGCATCAACAAAGAAGTGCCAAGCGTGCGCCTGTGTCCCATAAATAAAGGGCCAGCTGGATTGACTGCTACAGAGTGCTGTAACCCCCAAAGGGCACTCGAAACAAATTTAAAAAAAATATTTTTTTGTGTTTGTGAATTGTGTGCGCAGTAGCCGCACTTGCATCAACAAAGTAGTGCCAAGCGTGCACCTGTGTCCCATAAATAAAGGGCCGGCTGGATTGACCGCTAAAGGGTGCTGTAACCCCCAAAGGGCACTCCAAACAAAATAAATAAATATTTTTTTTTGTGTTTGTGAATTGTGTGCGCAGTAGCCGCATGTGCATCAACAAAGTAGTGCCAAGCGTGCACCTGTGTCCCATAAATAAAGGGCCGGCTGGATTGACTGCTAAAGGGTGCTGTAACCCCCAAAGGGCACTCCAAACAAAATTAAAATATATATTTTTTTGTGTTTGTGAATTGTGTGCGCAGTAGCCGCACGTGCATCAACAAAGAAGTGCCAAGCGTGCGCCTGTGTCCCATAAATAAAGGGCCAGCTGGATTGACTGCTACAGAGTGCTGTAACCCCCAAAGGGCACTCGAAACAAATTAAAAAAATATATTTTTTTGTGTTTGTGAATTGTGTGCGCAGTAGCCGCACGTGCATCAACAAAGTAGTGCCAAGCGTGCGCCTGTGTCCCATAAATAAAGGGCCGGCTGGATTGACCGCTAAAGAGTGCTGTAACCCCCAAAGGGCACTCCAAACAAAATAAAAAAATATATTTTTTTGTGTTTGTGAATTGTGTGCGCAGGAGCCGCACGTGCATCAACAAAGTAGTGCCAAGTGTGCACGTGTGTCCAATAAATAAAGGGCCGGCTGGATTGACTGTTAAAGGGTGCTGTAACCCCCAAAGGGCACTCCAAACAAAATAAAAATATATATTTTTTTGTGTTTGTGAATTGTGTGCGCAGTAGCCGCACGTGCATCAACAAAGAAGTGCCAAGCGTGCGCCTGTGTCCCATAAATAAAGGGCCAGCTGGATTGACTGCTACAGAGTGCTGTAACCCCCAAAGGGCACTCCAAACAAAATAAAAATATATATTTTTTTGTGTTTGTGAATTGTGTGCGCAGGACCCGCACGTGCATCAACAAAGTAGTGCCAAGTGTGCACGTGTGTCCAATAAATAAAGGGCCGGCTGGATTGACTGCTAAAGGGTGCTGTAACCCCCAAAGGGCACTCCAAACAAAATAAAAATATATATTTTTTTGTGTTTGTGAATTGTGTGCGCAGTAGCCGCACGTGCATCAACAAAGAATTGCCAAGCGTGCGCTTGTGTCCCATAAATAAAGGGCAAGCTGGATTGACTGCTACAGAGTGCTGTAACCCCCAAAGGGCACTCGAAACAAATTAAAAAAAAATTTTTTTTTGTGTTTGTGAATTGTGTGCGCAGTAGCCGCACGTGCATCAACAAAGTAGTGCCAAGCGTACGCCTGTGTCCCATAAATAAAGGGCCGGCTGGATTGACCGCTAAAGGGTGCTGTAACCCCCAAAGGGCACTCCAAACAAAATAAAAAAATATATTTTTTTGTGTTTGTGAATTGTGTGCGCAGGAGCCGCACGTGCATCAACAAAGTAGTGCCAAGCGTGCGCCTGTGTCCCATAAATAAAGGGCCAGCTGGATTGACTGCTAAAGGGTGCTGTAACCCCAAAGGGCACTCCATACAAAATAAAAAAATATTTTTTTTTGTGTTTGTGAATTGTGTGTGCAGTATACGCACGTGCATCAACAAAATAGTGCCAAGCGTGCGCCTGTGTCCCATAAATAAAAGGCCAGCTGGATTGACCACTAAAGGGTGCTGTAACCCCCAAAGGGCACGCCAAACAAAATAAAAATATATATTTTTTTGTGTTTTTGAATTGTGTGCGCAGTATCCGCGCGTGCATCAACAAAGTAGTGCCAAGCGTGCGCCTGTGTCCCATAAATGAAGAGCCGGCTGGATTGACTGCTAAAGGGTGCTGTAACCCCCAAAGGGCACTCCAAACAAAATAAAAAAATATATTTTTTGTGTTTGTGAATTGTGTGCGCAGTAGCCGCATGTGCATCAACAAAGTAGTGCCAAGCGTGTGCCTGTGTCCCATAAATAAAGGGCCGGCTGGATTGACCACTAAAGGGTGCTGTAACCCCCAAAGGGCACTCCAAACAAAATAAAAAATATATATTTTTTTGTGTTTGTGAATTGTGTGCGCAGTAGCCGCACGTGCATCAACAAAGTAGTGCCAAGTGTGCACGTGTGTCCAATAAATAAAGGGCCGGCTGGATTGACTGCTAAAGGGTGCTGTAACCCCCAAAGGGCACTCCAAACAAAATAAAAATATATTTTTTTTTGTGTTTGTGAATTGTGTGCGCAGTAGCCGCACGTGCATCAACAAAGAAGTGCCAAGCGTGCGCCTGTGTCCCATAAATAAAGGGCCAGCTGGATTGACTGCTACAGAGTGCTGTAACCCCCAAAGGGCACTCGAAACAAATAAAAAAAAAATATTTTTTTGTGTTTGTGAATTGTGTGCGCAGTAGCCGCACGTGCATCAACAAAGTAGTGCCAAGCGTGCGCCTGTGTCCCATAAATAAAGGGCCGGCTGGATTGACCGCTAAAGGGTGCTGTAACCCCCAAAGGGCACTCCAAACAAAATAAAAAAATATATTTTTTTGTGTTTGTGAATTGTGTGCGCAGGAGCCGCACGTGCATCAACAAAGTAGTGCCAAGTGTGCACGTGTGTCCAATAAATAAAGGGCCGGCTGGATTGACTGTTAAAGGGTGCTGTAACCCCCAAAGGGCACTCCAAACAAAATAAAAATATATATTTTTTTGTGTTTGTGAATTGTGTGTGCAGTAGCCGCACGTGCATCAACAAAGAAGTGCCAAGCGTGCACTTGTGTCCCATAAATAATGGGCCAGCTGGATTGACTGCTACAGAGTGCTGCAACCCCCAAAGGGCACTCAAAACAAATTAAAAAAAAATATTTTTTTGTGTTTGTGAATTGTGTGCGCAGTAGCCGCACGTGCATCAACAAAGTAGTGCCAAGCGTGCGCCTGTGTCCCATAAATAAAGGGCCAGCTGGATTGACCGCTAAAGGGTGCTATAACCCCCAAAGGGCACTCCAAACAAAATAAAAAAATATATTTTTTTGTGTTTGTGAATTGTGTGCGCAGGAGCCGCACGTGCATCAACAAAGTAGTGCCAAGTGTGCACGTGTGTCCAATAAATAAAGGGCCAGCTGTATTGACTGCTAAAGGGTGCTGTAACCCCAAAGGGCACTCCAAACAAAATAAAAATATATTTTTTTTTGTGTTTGTGAATTGTGTGTGCAGTAGCCGCACGTGCATCAACATAGAAGTGCCAAGCGTGCGCTTGTGTCCCATAAATAAAGGGCCAGCTGGATTGACTGCTACAGAGTGCTGTAACCCCCAAAGGGCACTCGAAACAAATTAAAAAAAAATATTTTTTTGTGTTTGTGAATTGTGTGCGCAGGAGCCGCACGTGCATCAACAACGTAGTGCCAAGCGTGCGCCTGTGTCCCAAAAATAAAGGGCCAGCTGGATTGACTGCTAAAGGGTGCTGTAACCCCAAAGGGCACTCCATACAAAATAAAAAAATATTTTTTTTTGTGTTTGTGAATTGTGTGTGCAGTATACGCACGTGCATCAACAAAATAGTGCCAAGCGTGCGCCTGTGTCCCATAAATAAAAGGCCAGCTGGATTGACCACTAAAGGGTGCTGTAACCCCCAAAGGGCACGCCAAACAAAATAAAAATATATATTTTTTTGTGTTTGTGAATTGTGTGCGCAGTAGCCGCACGTGCATCAACAAAGCAGTGCCAAGCGTGCGCCTGTGTCCCATAAATGAAGAGCCGGCTGGATTGACTGCTAAAGGGTGCTGTAACCCCCAAAGGGCACTCCAAACAAAATAAAAAAATATATTTTTTGTGTTTGTGAATTGTGTGCGCAGTAGCCGCACGTGCATCAACAAAGTAGTGCCAAGCGTGTGCCTGTGTCCCATAAATAAAGGGCCGGCTGGATTGACCGCTAAAGGGTGCTGTAACCCCCAAAGGGCACTCCAAACAAAATAAAAAATATATATTTTTTTGTGTTTGTGAATTGTGTGCGCAGTAGCCGCACGTGCATCAACAAAGTAGTGCCAAGTGTGCACGTGTGTCCAATAAATAAAGGGCCGGCTGGATTGACTGCTAAAGGGTGCTGTAACCCCCAAAGGGCACTCCAAACAAAATAAAAATATATATTTTTTTGTGTTTGTGAATTGTGTGCGCAGTAGCCGCACGTGCATCAACAAAGAAGTGCCAAGCGTGCGCCTGTGTCCCATAAATAAAGGGCCAGCTGGATTGACTGCTACAGAGTGCTGTAACCCCCAAAGGGCACTCGAAACAAATTAAAAAAAAATATTTTTTTGTGTTTGTGAATTGTGTGCGCAGTAGCCGCACGTGCATCAACAAAGTAGTGCCAAGCGTGCGCCTGTGTCCCATAAATAAAGGGCCGGCTGGATTTACCGCTAAAGGGTGCTGTAACCCCCAAAGGGCACTCCAAACAAAATAAAAAAATATATTTTTGTGTGTTTGTGAATTGTGTGCGCAGGAGCCGCACGTGCATCAACAAAGTAGTGCCAAGTGTGCACGTGTGTCCAATAAATAAAGGGCCGGCTGGATTGACTGCTAAAGGGTGCTGTAACCCCCAAAGGGCACTCCAAACAAAATAAAAATATATATTTTTTTGTGTTTGTGATTTGTGTGCGCAGTAGCCGCACATGCATCAACAAAGAAGTGCCAAGCGTGCGCTTGTGTCCCATAAATAAAGGGCCAGCTGGATTGACTGCTACAGAGTGCTGCAACCCCCAAAGGGCACTCGAAACAAATTAAAAAAAAATATTTTTTTGTGTTTGTGAATTGTGTGCGCAGTAGCTGCACGTGCATCAACAAAGTAGTGCCAAGCGTGCGCCTGTGTCCCATAAATAAAGGGCCGGCTGGATTGACCGCTAAAGGGTGCTGTAACCCCCAAAGGGCACTCCAAACAAAATAAAAAAAAATATTTTTTTGTGTTTGTGAATTGTGTGCGCAGGAGCCGCACGTGCATCAACAAAGTAGTGCCAAGCGTGCGCCTGTGTCCCATAAATAAAGGGCCAGCTGGATTGACTGCTAAAGGGTGCTGTAACTCCAAAGGGCACTCCAAACAAAACAAAAAAATATTTTTTTTTGTGTTTGTGAATTGTGTGTGCAGTAGACGCACGTGCATCAACAAAATAGTGCCAAGCGTGCGCCTGTGTCCCATAAATAAAGGGCCAGCTGGATTGACCACTAAAGGGTGCTGTAACTCCCAAAGGGCACGCCAAACAAAATAAAAATATATTTTTTTGTGTTTGTGAATTGTGTGCGCAGTAGCCGCACGTGCATCAACAAAGTAGTGCCAAGCGTGCGCCTGTGTCCCATAAATGAAGAGCCAGCTGGATTGACTGCTACAGAGTGCTGTAACCCCCAAAGGGCACTCGAAACAAATTAAAAAAAATTATTTTTTTGTGTTTGTGAATTGTGTGCGCAGTAGCCGCACGTGCATCAACAAAGTAGTGCCAAGCGTGCGCCTGTGTCCCATAAATAAAGGGCCGGCTGGATTGACCACTAAAGGGTGCTGTAACCCCCAAAGGGCACTCCAAACAAAATAAAAATATATATTTTTTTGTGTTTGTGAATTGTGTGCGCAGGAGCCGCACGTGCATCAACAAAGTAGTGCCAAGTGTGCACGTGTGTCCAATAAATAAAGGGCCGGCTGGATTTACTGCTAAAGGGTGCTGTAACCCCCAAAGGGCACTCCAAACAAAATAAAAATATATATTTTTTTGTGTTTGTGAATTGTGTGCGCAGTAGCCGCACGTGCATCAACAAAGAAGTGCCAAGCGTGCGCTTGTGTCCCATAAATAAAGGGCCAGCTGGATTGACTGCTACAGAGTGCTGTAACCCCCAAAGGGCACTCGAAACAAATAAAAAAAAAAATTTTTTGTGTTTGTGAAATGTGTGCGCAGTAGCCGCACGTGCATCAACAAAGTAGTGCCAAGCGTGAGCCTGTGTCCCATAAATAAAGGGCCGGCTGGATTGACCGCTAAAGGGTGCTGTAACCCCGAAAGGGCTCTCCAAACAAAATAAAAAAATATATTTTTTTGTGTTTGTGAATTGTGTGCGCAGGAGCCGCACGTGCATCAACAAAGTAGTGCCAAGCGTGCGCCTGTGTCCCATAAATAAAGGGCCAGCTGGATTGACTGCTAAAGGGTGCTGTAACCCCAAAGGGCACTCCAAACAAAATAAAAAAATATTTTTTTTGTGTTTGTGAATTGTGTGTGCAGTAGACGCACGTGCATCAACAAAATAGTGCCAAGCGTGCGCCTGTGTCCCATAAATAAAGGGCCAGCTGGATTGACCACTAAAGGGTGCTGTAACCCCCAAAGGGCATGCCAAACAAAATAAAAATATATATTTTTTTGTGTTTGTGAATTGTGTGCGCAGTAGCCGCACGTGCATCAACAAAGTAGTGCCAAGCGTGCGCCTGTGTCCCATAAATGAAGAGCCAGCTGGATTGACTGCTAAAGGGTGCTGTAACCCCCAAAGTGTACTACAAACAAAATAAAAAAATATATTTTTTGTGTTTGTGAATTGTGTGCGCAGTAGCCGCACGTGCATCAACAAAGTAGTGCCAAGCGTGTGCCTGTGTCCCATAAATAAAGGGCCGGCTGGATTGACCGCTAAAGGGTGCTGTAACCCCCAAAGGGCACTCCAAACAAAATAAAAAATATATATTTTTTTGTGTTTGTGAATTGTGTGCGCAGTAGCCGCACGTGCATCAACAAAGTAGTGCCAAGCGTGCACCTGTGTCCCATAAATAAAGGGCCGGCTGAATTGACCGCTAAAGGGTGCTGTAACCCTCAAAGGGCACTCCAAACAAAATAAAAAAATATATTTTTTTGTGTTTGTGAATTGTGTGCGCAGTAGCCGCACGTGCATCAACAAAGTAGTGCCAAGCGTGCGCCTGTGTCCCATAAATGAAGGGCCTGCTGGATTGACTGCTAAAGGGTGCTGTAACCCCCAAAGGGCACTCCAAACAAAATAAAAAAATATATTTTTTGTGTTTGTGAATTGTGTGCGCAGTAGCCGCACGTGCATCAACAAAGTAGTGCCAAGCGTGCGCCTGTGTCCCATAAATAAAGGTCCGGCTGGATAGACTGCTAAAGGGTGCTGTAACCCCCAAAGGGCACTCCAAACAAAATAAATAAATATTTTTTTTTGTGTTTGTGAATTGTGTGCGCAGTAGCCGCACGTGCATCAACAAAGTAGTGCCAAGTGTGCACGTGTGTCCAATAAATAAAGGGCCGGCTGGATTGACTGCTAAAGGGTGCTGTAACCCCCAAAGGGCACTCCAAACAAAATGAAAATATATATTTTTTTGTGTTTGTGAATTGTGTGCGCAGTAGCCGCACGTGCATCAACAAAGAAGTGCCAAGCGTGCGCCTGTGTCCCATAAATAAAGGGCCGGCTGGATTGACCGCTAAAGGGTGCTGTAACCCCCAAAGGGCACTCCAAACAAAATAAAAAAATATATTTTTTTGTGTTTGTGAATTGTGTGCGCAGGAGCTGCACGTGCATCAACAAAGTAGTGCCAAGCGAGCGCCTGTGTCCCATAAATAAAGGGCCAGCTGGATTGACCGCTAAAGGGTGCTGTAACCCCAAAGGGCACTCCAAACAAAATAAAAAAATTTTTTTTTTTGTGTTTGTGAATTGTGTGTGCAGTAGACGCACGTGCATCAACAAAATAGTGCCATGCGTGCGCCTGTGTCCCCTAAATAAAGGGCCGGCTGGATTGACCACTAAAGGGTGCTGTAACCCCCAAAGGGCATGCCAAACAAAATAAAAATATATATTTTTTTGTGTTTGTGAATTGTGTGCGCAGTAGCCGCACGTGCATCAACAAAGTAGTGCCAAGCGTGCGCCTGTGTCCCATAAATGAAGGGCCTGCTGGATTGACTGCTAAAGGGTGCTGTAACCCCCAAAGGGCACTCCAAACAAAATAAAAAAATATATTTTTTGTGTTTGTGAATTGTGTGCGCAGTAGCCGCACGTGCATCAACAAAGTAGTGCCAAGCGTGCGCCTGTGTCCCATAAATAAAGGTCCGGCTGGATTGACCGCTAAAGGGTGCTGTAACCCCCAAAGGGCACTCCAAACAAAATAAATAAATATTTTTTTTTGTGTTTGTGAATTGTGTGCGCAGTAGCCGCACGTGCATCAACAAAGTAGTGCCAAGTGTGCACGTGTGTCCAATAAATAAAGGGCCGGCTGGATTGACTGCTAAAGGGTGCTGTAACCCCCAAAGGGCACACCAAACAAAATGAAAATATATATTTTTTTGTGTTTGTGAATTGTGTGCGCAGTAGCCGCACGTGCATCAACAAAGAAGTGCCAAGCGTGCGCCTGTGTCCCATAAATAAAGGGCCAGCTGGATTGACTGCTACAGAGTGCTGTAACCCCCAAAGGGCACTCGAAACAAATTAAAAAAAAATATTTTTTTGTGTTTGTGAATTGTGTGCGCAGTAGCCGCACGTGCATCAACAAAGTAGTGCCAAGCGTGCGCCTGTGTCCCATAAATAAAGGTCCAGCTGGATTGACCGCTAAAGGGTGCTGTAACCCCCAAAGGGCACTCCAAACAAATTAAAAAAATATATTTTTTTGTGTTTGTGAATTGTGTGCGCAGTACCCGCACGTGCATCAACAAAGTAGTGCCAAGCGTGCACCTGTGTCCCATAAATAAAGGGCCGGCTGGATTGACCGCTAAAGGGTGCTGTATCCCCCAAAGGGCACCCCAAACAAAATAAATAAATATTTTTTTGTGTGTTTGTGAATTGTGTGCGCAGTAGCCGCACGTGCATCAACAAAGTAGTGGCAAGTGTGCACGTGTGTCCAATAATTAAAGGGCCAGCTGGATTGACTGCTAAAGGGTGCTGTAACCCCCAAAGGGCACTCCAAACAAAATAAAAATATATATTTTTTTGTGTTTGTGAATTGTGTGCGCAGTAGCCGCACGTGCATCAACAAAGAAGTGCCAAGCATGCGTCTGTGTCCCATAAATAAAGGGCCAGCTGGATTGACTGCTACAGAGTGCTGTAACCCCCAAAGGGCACTCGAAACAAATTAAAAAAATATATTTTTTTGTGTTTGTGAATTGTGTGCGCAGTAGCCGCACGTGCTTCAACAAAGTAGTGCCAAGCATGCGCCTGTGTCCCATAAATAAAGGGCCGGCTGGATTGACCGCTAAAGGGTGCTGTAACCCCCAAAGGGCACTCCAAACAAAATAAAAAAATATATTTTTTTGTGTTTGTGAATTGTGTGCGCAGGTGCCGCACGTGCATCAACAAAGTAGTGCCAAGTGTGCACGTGTGTACAATAAATAAAGGGCCGGCTGGATTGACTGCTAAAGGGTGCTGTAACCCCCAAAGGGCACTCCAAACAAAATAAAAAAATATATTTTTTTGTGTTTGTGAATTGTGTGCGCAGGAGCCGCACGTGCATCAACAAAGTAGTGCCAAGTGTGCACGTGTGTCCAATAAATAATGGGCCGGCTGGATTGACTGCTAAAGGGTGCTGTAACCCCCAAAGGGCACTCCAAACAAAATAAAAATATATTTTTTTTTGTGTTTGTGAATTGTGTGCGCAGTAGCCGCACGTGCATCAACAAAGAAGTGCCAAGCGTGCGCTTGTGTCCCATAAATAAAGGGCCAGCTGGATTGACTGCTACAGAGTGCTGTAACCCCCAAAGGGCACTCAAAACAAATTAAAAAAATATATTTTTTTGTGTTTGTGAATTGTGTGTGCAGTAGCCGCACGTGCATCAACAAAGTAGTGCCAAGCGTGCGCCTGTGTCCCATAAATAAAGGGCCGGCTGGATTGACCGCTAAAGGGTGCTGTAACCCCCAACGGGCACTCCAAACAAAATAAAAAAATATATTTTTTTGTGTTTGTGAATTGTGTGCGCAGGAGCTGCACGTGTATCAACAAAGTAGTGCCAAGTGTGCACGTGTGTCCAATAAATAAAGGGCCGGCTGGATTGACTGCTAAAGGGTGCTGTAACCCCCAAAGGGCACTCCAAACAAAATAAAAATATATATTTTTTTGTGTTTGTGAATTGTGTGCGCAGTAGCCGCACGTGCATCAACAAAGAAGTGCCAAGCGTGCGCTTGTGTCCCATAAATAAAGGGCCAGCTGGATTGACTGCTACAGAGTGCTGTAACCCCCAAAGGGCACTCAAAACAAATTAAAAAAATATATTTTTTTGTGTTTGTGAATTGTGTGTGCAGTAGCCGCACGTGCATCAACAAAGTAGTGCCAAGCGTGCGCCTGTGTCCCATAAATAAAAGGCCAGCTGGATTGACCACTAAAGGGTGCTGTAACCCCCAAAGGGCACGCCAAACAAAATAAAAATATATATTTTTTTGTGTTTGTGAATTGTGTGCGCAGTAGCCGCACGTGCATCAACAAAGAAGTGCCAAGCGTGCGCCTGTGTCCCATAAATGAAGGGCCTGCTGGATTGACTGCTAAAGGGTGCTGTAACCCCCAAAGGGCACTCCAAACAAAATAAAAAAATATATTTTTTGTGTTTGTGAATTGTGTGCGCAGTAGCCGCACGTGCATCAACAAAGTAGTGCCAAGCGTGCGCCTGTGTCCCATAAATAAAGGTCCGGCTGGATAGACTGCTAAAGGGTGCTGTAACCCCCAAAGGGCACTCCAAACAAAATAAATAAATATTTTTTTTTGTGTTTGTGAATTGTGTGCGCAGTAGCCGCACGTGCATCAACAAAGTAGTGCCAAGTGTGCACGTGTGTCCAATAAATAAAGGGCCGGCTGGATTGACTGCTAAAGGGTGCTGTAACCCCCAAAGGGCACTCCAAACAAAATGAAAATATATATTTTTTTGTGTTTGTGAATTGTGTGCGCAGTAGCCGCACGTGCATCAACAAAGAAGTGCCAAGCGTGCGCCTGTGTCCCATAAATAAAGGGCCGGCTGGATTGACCGCTAAAGGGTGCTGTAACCCCCAAAGGGCACTCCAAACAAAATAAAAAAATATATTTTTTTGTGTTTGTGAATTGTGTGCGCAGGAGCTGCACGTGCATCAACAAAGTAGTGCCAAGCGAGCGCCTGTGTCCCATAAATAAAGGGCCAGCTGGATTGACCGCTAAAGGGTGCTGTAACCCCAAAGGGCACTCCAAACAAAATAAAAAAATTTTTTTTTTTGTGTTTGTGAATTGTGTGTGCAGTAGACGCACGTGCATCAACAAAATAGTGCCATGCGTGCGCCTGTGTCCCCTAAATAAAGGGCCGGCTGGATTGACCACTAAAGGGTGCTGTAACCCCCAAAGGGCATGCCAAACAAAATAAAAATATATATTTTTTTGTGTTTGTGAATTGTGTGCGCAGTAGCCGCACGTGCATCAACAAAGTAGTGCCAAGCGTGCGCCTGTGTCCCATAAATGAAGGGCCTGCTGGATTGACTGCTAAAGGGTGCTGTAACCCCCAAAGGGCACTCCAAACAAAATAAAAAAATATATTTTTTGTGTTTGTGAATTGTGTGCGCAGTAGCCGCACGTGCATCAACAAAGTAGTGCCAAGCGTGCGCCTGTGTCCCATAAATAAAGGTCCGGCTGGATTGACCGCTAAAGGGTGCTGTAACCCCCAAAGGGCACTCCAAACAAAATAAATAAATATTTTTTTTTGTGTTTGTGAATTGTGTGCGCAGTAGCCGCACGTGCATCAACAAAGTAGTGCCAAGTGTGCACGTGTGTCCAATAAATAAAGGGCCGGCTGGATTGACTGCTAAAGGGTGCTGTAACCCCCAAAGGGCACACCAAACAAAATGAAAATATATATTTTTTTGTGTTTGTGAATTGTGTGCGCAGTAGCCGCACGTGCATCAACAAAGAAGTGCCAAGCGTGCGCCTGTGTCCCATAAATAAAGGGCCAGCTGGATTGACTGCTACAGAGTGCTGTAACCCCCAAAGGGCACTCGAAACAAATTAAAAAAAAATATTTTTTTGTGTTTGTGAATTGTGTGCGCAGTAGCCGCACGTGCATCAACAAAGTAGTGCCAAGCGTGCGCCTGTGTCCCATAAATAAAGGTCCAGCTGGATTGACCGCTAAAGGGTGCTGTAACCCCCAAAGGGCACTCCAAACAAATTAAAAAAATATATTTTTTTGTGTTTGTGAATTGTGTGCGCAGTACCCGCACGTGCATCAACAAAGTAGTGCCAAGCGTGCACCTGTGTCCCATAAATAAAGGGCCGGCTGGATTGACCGCTAAAGGGTGCTGTATCCCCCAAAGGGCACCCCAAACAAAATAAATAAATATTTTTTTGTGTGTTTGTGAATTGTGTGCGCAGTAGCCGCACGTGCATCAACAAAGTAGTGGCAAGTGTGCACGTGTGTCCAATAATTAAAGGGCCAGCTGGATTGACTGCTAAAGGGTGCTGTAACCCCCAAAGGGCACTCCAAACAAAATAAAAATATATATTTTTTTGTGTTTGTGAATTGTGTGCGCAGTAGCCGCACGTGCATCAACAAAGAAGTGCCAAGCATGCGTCTGTGTCCCATAAATAAAGGGCCAGCTGGATTGACTGCTACAGAGTGCTGTAACCCCCAAAGGGCACTCGAAACAAATTAAAAAAATATATTTTTTTGTGTTTGTGAATTGTGTGCGCAGTAGCCGCACGTGCTTCAACAAAGTAGTGCCAAGCATGCGCCTGTGTCCCATAAATAAAGGGCCGGCTGGATTGACCGCTAAAGGGTGCTGTAACCCCCAAAGGGCACTCCAAACAAAATAAAAAAATATATTTTTTTGTGTTTGTGAATTGTGTGCGCAGGTGCCGCACGTGCATCAACAAAGTAGTGCCAAGTGTGCACGTGTGTACAATAAATAAAGGGCCGGCTGGATTGACTGCTAAAGGGTGCTGTAACCCCCAAAGGGCACTCCAAACAAAATAAAAAAATATATTTTTTTGTGTTTGTGAATTGTGTGCGCAGGAGCCGCACGTGCATCAACAAAGTAGTGCCAAGTGTGCACGTGTGTCCAATAAATAATGGGCCGGCTGGATTGACTGCTAAAGGGTGCTGTAACCCCCAAAGGGCACTCCAAACAAAATAAAAATATATTTTTTTTTGTGTTTGTGAATTGTGTGCGCAGTAGCCGCACGTGCATCAACAAAGAAGTGCCAAGCGTGCGCTTGTGTCCCATAAATAAAGGGCCAGCTGGATTGACTGCTACAGAGTGCTGTAACCCCCAAAGGGCACTCAAAACAAATTAAAAAAATATATTTTTTTGTGTTTGTGAATTGTGTGTGCAGTAGCCGCACGTGCATCAACAAAGTAGTGCCAAGCGTGCGCCTGTGTCCCATAAATAAAGGGCCGGCTGGATTGACCGCTAAAGGGTGCTGTAACCCCCAACGGGCACTCCAAACAAAATAAAAAAATATATTTTTTTGTGTTTGTGAATTGTGTGCGCAGGAGCTGCACGTGTATCAACAAAGTAGTGCCAAGTGTGCACGTGTGTCCAATAAATAAAGGGCCGGCTGGATTGACTGCTAAAGGGTGCTGTAACCCCCAAAGGGCACTCCAAACAAAATAAAAATATATATTTTTTTGTGTTTGTGAATTGTGTGCGCAGTAGCCGCACGTGCATCAACAAAGAAGTGCCAAGCGTGCGCTTGTGTCCCATAAATAAAGGGCCAGCTGGATTGACTGCTACAGAGTGCTGTAACCCCCAAAGGGCACTCAAAACAAATTAAAAAAATATATTTTTTTGTGTTTGTGAATTGTGTGTGCAGTAGCCGCACGTGCATCAACAAAGTAGTGCCAAGCGTGCGCCTGTGTCCCATAAATAAAAGGCCAGCTGGATTGACCACTAAAGGGTGCTGTAACCCCCAAAGGGCACGCCAAACAAAATAAAAATATATATTTTTTTGTGTTTGTGAATTGTGTGCGCAGTAGCCGCACGTGCATCAACAAAGTAGTGCCAAGCGTGCGCCTGTGTCCCATAAATGAAGAGCCGGCTGGATTGACAGCTAAAGGGTGCTGTAACCCCCAAAGGGCACTCCAAACAAAATAAAAAAATATATTTTTTGTGTTTGTGAATTGTGTGCGCAGTAGCCGCACGTGCATCAACAAAGAAGTGCCAAGCGTGTGCCTGTGTCCCATAAATAAAGGGCCGGCTGGATTGACTGCTACAGAGTGCTGTAACCCCCAAAGGGCACTCGAAACAAATTAAAAAAATATATTTTTTTGTGTTTGTGAATTGTGTGCGCAGTAGCCGCACGTGCTTTAACAAAGTAGTGCCAAGCGTGCACGTGTGTCCCATAAATAAAGGGCCGGCTGGATTGACCGCTAAAGGGTGCTGTAACCCCCAAAGGGCACTCCAAACAAAATAAAAAAATATATTTTTTTGTGTTTGTGAATTGTGTGCGCAGGAGCCGCACGTGCATCAACAAAGTAGTGCCAAGTGTGCACGTGTGTCCAATAAATAAAGGGCCGGCTGGATTGACTGCTAAAGGGTGCTGTAACCCCCAAAGGGCACTCCAAACAAAATAAAAATATATATTTTTTTGTGTTTGTGAATTGTGTGCGCAGTAGCCGCACGTGCATCAACAAAGAAGTGCCAAGCGTGCGCTTGTGTCCCATAAATAAAGGGCCAGCTGGATTGACTGCTACAGAGTGCTGTAACCCCCAAAGGGCACTCAAAACAAATTAAAAAAATATATTTTTTTGTGTTTGTGAATTGTGTGCGCAGTAGCCGCACGTGCATCAACAAAGTAGTGCCAAGCGTGCGCCTGTGTCCCATAAATAAAGGGCCGGCTGGATTGACCGCTAAAGGGTGCTGTAACCCCCAAAGGGCACTCCAAACAAAAAAAAATATATATTTTTTTGTGTTTGTGAATTGTGTGCGCAGTAGCCGCACGTACATCAACAAAGTAGTGCCAAGCGTGCGCCTGTGTCCCATAAATAAAGGGCCATCTGGATTGACTGCTAAAGGGTGCTGTAACCCCAAAGGGCACTCCAAACAGAATAAAAAAATATTTTTTTTTGTGTTTGTGAATTGTGTGTGCAGTAGACGCACGTGCATCAACAAAATAGTGCCAAGCATGCGCCTGTGTCCCATAAATAAAGGGCCAGCTGGATTGACCACTAAAGGGTGCTGTAACCCCCAAAGGGCACGCCAAGCAAAATAAAAATATATATTTTTTTGTGTTTGTGAATTGTGTGCGCAGTAGCCGCACGTGCATCAACAAAGTAGTGCCAAGCGTGCGCCTGTGTCCCATAAATGAAGAGCCGGCTGGATTGACTGCTAAAGGGTGCTGTAACCCCCAAAGTGTACTACAAACAAAATAAAAAAATATATTTTTTGTGTTTGTGAATTGTGTGCGCAGTAGCCGCACGTGCATCAACAAAGTAGTGCCAAGCGTGTGCCTGTGTCCCATAAATAAAGGGCCGGCTGGATTGACTGCTAAAGGGTGCTGTAACCCCCAAAGGGCACTCCAAAGAAAATAAAAAATATATATTTTTTTGTGTTTGTGAATTGTGTGCGCAGTAGCCGCACGTGCATCAACAAAGTAGTGCCAAGCGTGCACCTGTGTCCCATAAATAAAGGGCCGGCTGAATTGACCGCTAAAGGGTGCTGTAACCCCCAAAGGGCACTCCATACAAAATAAAAAAATATATTTTTTTGTGTTTGTGAATTGTGTAAGCAGTAGCCGCACGTGCATCAACAAAGAAGTGCCAAGCGTGCGCCTGTGTCCCATAAATAAAGGGCCAGCTGGATTGACTGCTACAGAGTGCTGTAACCCCCAAAGGGCACTCGAAACAAATAAAAAAAAAAAAAAATTTTGTGTTTGTGAATTCTGTGCGCAGTAGCCGCACGTGCATCAACAAAGTAGTGCCAAGCGTGCACCTGTGTCCCATAAATAAAGGGCCGGCTGGATTGACCGCTAAAGGGTGCTGTAACCCCCAAAGGGCACTCCAAACAAAATAAAAAAATATATTTTTTGGTGTTTGTGAATTGTGTGCGCAGGAGCCGCACGTGCATCAACAAAGTAGTGCCAAGTGTGCACGTGTGTCCAATAAATAAAGGGCCGGCTGGATTGACTGCTAAAGGGTGCTGTAACCCCCAAAGGGCACTCCAAACAAAATAAAAATATATATTTTTTTGTGTTTGTGAATTGTGTGCGCAGTAGCCGCACGTGCATCAACAAAGAAGTGCCAAGCATGCGCTTGTGTCCCATAAATAAAGGGCCAGCTGGATTGACTGCTACAGAGTGCTGTAACCCCCAAAAGGCACTCGGAACAAATTAAAAAAATATATTTTTTTGTGTTTGTGAATTGTGTGCGCAGTAGCCGCACGTGCATCAACAAAGTAGTGCCAAGCGTGCGCCTGTGTCCCATAAATAAAGGGCCGGCTGGATTGACCACTAAAGGGTGCTGTAACCCCCAAAGGGCACTCCAAACAAAATAAAAAAATATATTTTTTTGTGTTTGTGAATTGTGTGCGCAGGAGCCGCACGTGCATCAACAAAGTAGTGCCAAGCGTGCGCCTGTGTCCCATAAATAAAGGGCCAGCTGGATTGACTGCTAAAGGGTGCTGTAACCCCAAAGGGCACTCCAAACAAAATAAAAAAATATTTTTTTTTGTGTTTGTGAATTGTGTGTGCAGTAGACGCACGTGCATCAACAAAATAGTGCCAAGCGTGCGCCTGTGTCCCATAAATAAAGGGCCAGCTGTATTGACCACTAAAGGGTGCTGTAACCCCGAAAGGGCACGCCAAACAAAATAAAAATATATATTTTTTTGTGTTTGTGAATTGTGTGCGCAGTAGCCGCACGTGCATCAACAAAGTAGTGCCAAGCGTGCGCCTGTGTCCCATAAATGAAGAGCCAGCTGGATTGACTGCTAAAGGGTGCTGTAACCCCCAAAGTGTACTACAAACAAAATAAAAAAATATATTTTTTGTGTTTGTGAATTGTGTGCGCAGTAGCCGCACGTGCATCAACAAAGTAGTGCCAATCGTGTGCCTCTGTCCCATAAATAAAGGGCCGGCTGGATTGACCGCTAAAGGGTGCTGTAACCCCCAAAGGGCACTCCAAACAAAATAAAAAATATATATTTTTTTGTGTTTGTGAATTGTGTGCGCAGTAGCCGCACGTGCATCAACAAAGTAGTGCCAAGCATGCACCTGTGTCCCATAAATAAAGGGCCGGCTGAATTGACCGCTAAAGGGTGCTGTAACCCCCAAAGGGCACACCAAACAAAATAAAAATATATATTTTTTTGTGTTTGTGAATTGTGTGCGCAGTAGCCGCACGTGCATCAACAAAGTAGTGCCAAGCGTGCGCCTGTGTCCCATAAATGTAGAGCCGGCTGGATTGACTGCTAAAGGGTGCTGTAACCCCCAAAGTGTACTACAAACAAAATAAAAAAATAAATTTTTTGTGTTTGTGAATTGTGTGCGCAGTAGCCGCACGTGCATCAACAAAGTAGTGCCAAGCGTGTGCCTGTGTCCCATAAATAAAGGGCCGGCTGGATTGACCGCTAAAGGGTGCTGTAACCCCCAAAGGGCACTCCAAACAAAATAAAAAATATATATTTTTTTGTGTTTGTGAATTGTGTGCGCAGTAGCCGCACGTGCATCAACAAAGTAGTGCCAAGCGTGCACCTGTGTCCCATAAATAAAGGGCCGGCTGAATTGACTGCTAAAGGGTGCTGTAACCCCCAAAGGGAACTCCAAACAAAATAAAAAAATATATTTTTTTGTGTTTGTGAATTGTGTGTGCAGTAGCCGCACGTGCATCAACAAAGTAGTGCCAAGCGTGCACCTGTGTCCCATAAATAAAGGGCTGGCTGGATTGACCGCTAAAGGGTGCTGTAACCCCCAAAGGGCACTCCAAACAAAATAAATAAATATTTTTTTTTGTGTTTGTGAATTGTGTGCGCAGTAGCCGCACATGCATCAACAAAGTAGTGGCAAGTGTGCATGTGTGTCCAATAATTAAAGGGCCAGCTGGATTGACTGCTAAAGGGTGCTGTAACCCCCAAAGGGCACTCCAAACAAAATAAAAATATATATTTTTTTGTGTTTGTGAATTGTGTGCGCAGTAGCCGCACGTGCATCAACAAAGAAGTGCCAAGCATGCGCCTGTGTCCCATAAATAAAGGGCCAGCTGGATTGACTGCTACAGAGTGCTGTAACCCCCAAAGGGCACTCGAAACAAATTAAAAAAATATATTTTTTTGTGTTTGTGAATTGTGTGCGCAGTAGCCGCACGTGCATCAACAAAGTAGTGCCAAGCGTGCACCTGTGTCCCATAAATAAAGGGCCGGCTGGATTGACCGCTAAAGGGTGCTGTAACCCCCAAATGGCACTCCAAACAAAATAAATAAATATTTTTTTTTGTGTTTGTGAATTGTGTGCGCAGTAGCCGCATGTGCATCAACAAAGTAGTGCCAAGCGTGCACCTGTGTCCCATAAATAAAGGGCCGGCTGGATTGACTGCTAAAGGGTGCTGTAACCCCCAAAGGGCACTCCAAACAAAAAAAAAATATATATTTTTTTGTGTTTGTGAATTGTGTGCGCAGTAGCCGCACGTGCATCAACAAAGAAGTGCCAAGCATGCGCCTGTGTCCCATAAATAAAGGGCCAGCTGGATTGACTGCTACAGAGTGCTGTAACCCCCAAAGGGCACTCGAAACAAATTTAAAAAATATATTTTTTTGTGTTTGTGAATTGTGTGCGCAGTAGCCGCACGTGCTTCAACAAAGTAGTGCCAAGCGTGCGCCTGTGTCCCATAAATAAAGGGCCGGCTGGATTGACCGCTAAAGGGTGCTGTAACCCCCAAAGGGCACTCCAAACAAAATAAAAAAATATATTTTTTTGTGTTTGTGAATTGTGTGCGCAGGAGCCGCACGTGCATCAACAAAGTAGTGCCAAGTGTGCACGTGTGTCCAATAAATAAAGGGCCAGCTGGATTGACTGCTAAAGGGTGCTGTAACCCCCAAAGGGCACTCCAAACAAAATAAAAATATATATTTTTTTGTGTTTGTGAATTGTGTGCGCAGTAGCCGCACGTGCATCAACAAAGAAGTGCCAAGCGTGCGCTTGTGTCCCATAAATAAAGGGCCAGCTGGATTGACTGCTACAGAGTGCTGTAACCCCCAAAGGGCACTCGAAACAAATTAAAAAAATATATTTTTTTGTGTTTGTGAATTGTGTGCGCAGTAGCCGCACGTGCATCAACAAAGTAGTGCCAAGCGTGCGCCTGTGTCCCATAAATGAAGAGCCGGCTGGATTGACAGCTAAAGGGTGCTGTAACCCCCAAAGGGCACTCCAAACAAAATAAAAAAATATATTTTTTGTGTTTGTGAATTGTGTGCGCAGTAGCCGCACGTGCATCAACAAAGTAGTGCCAAGCGTGTGCCTGTGTCCCATAAATAAAGGGCCGGCTGGATTGACCGCTAAAGGGTGCTGTAACCCCCAAAGGGCACTCCAAACAAAAAAATATATATATTTTTTTTTGTGTTTGTGAATTGTGTGCGCAGTAGCCTCACGTGCATCAACAAAGTAGTGCCAAGTGTGCACGTGTATCCAATAAATAAAGGGCCGGCTGGATTGACTGCTAAAGGGTGCTGTAACCCCCAAAGGGCACTCCAAACAAAATAAAAATATATATTTTTTTGTGTTTGTGAATTGTGTGCGCAGTAGCCGCACGTGCATCAACAAAGAAGTGCCAAGCATGCGCTTGTGTCCCATAAATAAAGGGCCAGCTGGATTGACTGCTACAGAGTGCTGTAACCCCCAAAGGGCACTCGAAACAAATTAAAAAAAAATATTTTTTTGTGTTTGTGAATTGTGTGCGCAGTAGCCGCACGTGCATCAACAAAGTAGTGCCAAGCGTGCGCCTGTGTCCCATAAATAAAGGGCCGGCTGGATTGACCGCTAAAGGGTGCTGTAACCCCCAAAGGGCACTCCAAACAAAATAAAAAAATATATTTTTTTGTGTTTGTGAATTGTGTGCGCAGGAGCCGCACGTACATCAACAAAGTAGTGCCAAGCGTGCGCCTGTGTCCCATAAATAAAGGGCCAGCTGGATTGACTGCTAAAGGGTGCTGTAACCCCAAAGGGCACTCCAAACAAAATAAAAAAATATTTTTTTTGTGTTTGTGAATTGTGTGTGCAGTAGACGCACGTGCATCAACAAAATAGTGCCAAGCATGCGCCTGTGTCCCATAAATAAAGGGCCAGCTGGATTGACCACTAAAGGGTGCTGTAACCCCCAAAGGGCACGCCAAGCAAAATAAAAATATATATTTTTTTGTGTTTGTGAATTTTGTGCGCAGTAGCCGCACGTGCATCAACAAAGTAGTGCCAAGCGTGCGCCTGTGTCCCATAAATGAAGAGCCGGCTGGATTGACTGCTAAAGGGTGCTGTAACCCCCAAAGTGTACTACAAACAAAATAAAAAAATATATTTTTTGTGTTTGTGAATTGTGTGCGCAGTAGCCGCACGTGCATCAACAAAGTAGTGCCAAGCGTGTGCCTGTGTCCCATAAATAAAGGGCCGGCTGGATTGACCGCTAAAGGGTGCTGTAACCCCCAAAGGGCACTCCAAACAAAATAAAAAATATATATTTTTTTGTGTTTGTGAATTGTGTGCGCAGTAGCCGCACGTGCATCAACAAAGTAGTGCCAAGCGTGCACCTGTGTCCCATAAATAAAGGGCCGGCTGAATTGACCACTAAAGGGTGCTGTAACCCCCAAAGGGCACTCCAAACAAAATAAAAAAATATATTTTTTTGTGTTTGTGAATTGTGTGCGCAGTAGCCGCACGTGCATCAACAAAGTAGTGCCAAGCGTGCGCCTGTGTCCCATAAATAAAGGGCCGGCTGGATTGACCGCTAAAGGGTGCTGTAACCCCCAAAGGGCACTCCAAACAAAATAAAAAAATATATTTTTTGGTGTTTGTGAATTGTGTGCGCAGGAGCCGCACGTGCATCAACAAAGTAGTGCCAAGTGTGCACGTGTGTCCAATAAATAAAGGGCCGGCTGGATTGACTGCTAAAGGGTGCTGTAACCCCCAAAGGGCACTCCAAACAAAATAAAAATATATATTTTTTTGTGTTTGTGAATTGTGTGCGCAGTAGCCGCACGTGCATCAACAAAGAAGTGCCAAGCATGCGCTTGTGTCCCATAAATAAAGGGCCAGCTGGATTGACTGCTACAGAGTGCTGTAACCCCCAAAAGGCACTCGGAACAAATTAAAAAAATATATTTTTTGGGTTTGTGAATTGTGTGCGCAGTAGCCGCACGTGCATCAACAAAGTAGTGCCAAGCGTGCGCCTGTGTCCCATAAATAAAGGGCCGGCTGGATTGACCAGTAAAGGGTGCTGTAACCCCCAAAGGGCACTCCAAACAAAATAAAAAAATATATTTTTTTGTGTTTGCGAATTGTGTGCGCAGTATCCGCACGTGCATCAACAAAGTAGTGCCAAGCGTGCGCCTGTGTCCCATAAATAAAGGGCCAGCTGGATTAACTGCTAAAGGGTGCTGTAACCCCAAAGGGCACTCCAAACAAAATAAAAAAATATTTTTTTTTGTGTTTGTGAATTGTGTGTGCAGTAGACGCACGTGCATCAACAAAATAGTGCCAAGCATGCGCCTGTGTCCCATAAATAAAGGGCCAGCTGGATTGACCACTAAAGGGTGCTGTAACCCCCAAAGGGCACGCCAAACAAAATAAATATATATTTTTTTGTGTTTGTGAATTGTGTGCGCAGTAGCCGCACGTGCATCAACAAAGTAGTGCCAAGCGTGCGCCTGTGTCCCATAAATGAAGAGCCGGCTGGATTGACTGCTAAAGGGTGCTGTACCCCCCAAAGTGTACTACAAACAAAATAAAAAAATATATTTTTTGTGTTTGTGAATTGTGTGCGCAGTAGCCGCACATGCATCAACAAAGTAGTGCCAAGCGTGTGCCTCTGTCCCATAAATAAAGGGCCGGCTGGATTGACCGCTAAAGGGTGCTGTAACCCCCAAAGGGCACTCCAAACAAAATAAAAAATATATATTTTTTTGTGTTTGTGAATTGTGTGCGCAGTAGCCGCACGTGCATCAACAAAGTAGTGCCAAGCATGCACCTGTGTCCCATAAATAAAGGGCCGGCTGAATTGACCGCTAAAGGGTGCTGTAACCCCCAAAGGGCACACCAAACAAAATAAAAATATATATTTTTTTGTGTTTGTGAATTGTGTGCGCAGTATCCGCACGTGCATCAACAAAGTAGTGCCAAGCGTGCGCCTGTGTCCCATAAATGTAGAGCCGGCTGGATTGACTGCTAAAGGGTGCTGTAACCCCCAAAGTGTACTACAAACAAAATAAAAAAATAAATTTTTTGTGTTTGTGAATTGTGTGCGCAGTAGCCGCACGTGCATCAACAAAGTAGTGCCAAGCGTGTGCCTGTGTCCCATAAATAAAGGGCCGGCTGGATTGACCGCTAAAGGGTGCTGTAACCCCCAAAGGGCACTCCAAACAAAATAAAAAATATATATTTTTTTGTGTTTGTGAATTGTGTGCGCAGTAGCCGCACGTGCATCAACAAAGTAGTGCCAAGCGTGCACCTGTGTCCCATAAATAAAGGGCCGGCTGAATTGACCGCTAAAGGGTGCTGTAACCCCCAAAGGGAACTCCAAACAAAATAAAAAAATATATTTTTTTGTGTTTGTGAATTGTGTGTGCAGTAGCCGCACGTGCATCAACAAAGTAGTGCCAAGCGTGCGCCTGTGTCCCATAAATAAAGGTCCGGCTGGATTGACCGCTAAAGGGTGCTGTAACCCCCAAAGGGCCTACCAAACAAAATAAAAAAAAATATTTTTTTGTGTTTATGAATTGTGTTCGCAGTATCCGCACGTGCATCAACAAAGAAGTGCGAAGCGTGCGCCTGTGTCCCATAAATAAAGGGCCGGCTGGATTGACCGCTAAAGGGTGCTGTAACCCCCAAAGGGCACTCCAAACAAAATAAAAAAATATATTTTTTTGTGTTTGTGAATTGTGTGCGCAGGAGCCGCACGTGCATCAACAAAGTAGTGCCAAGCGTGCGCCTGTGTCCCATAAATAAAGGGCCAGCTGGATTGACCGCTAAAGGGTGCTGTAACCCCAATGGGCACTCCAAACAAAATAAAAAAATATTTTTTTTTGTGTTTGTGAATTGTGTGTGCAGTAGACGCACGTGCATCAACAAAATAGTGCCATGCGTGCGCCTGTGTCCCCTAAATAAAGGGCCGGCTGGATTGACCACTAAAGGGTGCTGTAACCCCCAAAGGGCACGCCAAACAAAATAAAAATATATATTTTTTTGTGTTTGTGAATTGTGTGCGCAGTAGCCGCACGTGCATCAACAAAGTAGTGCCAAGCGTGCGCCGGTGTCCCATAAATGAAGGGCCTGCTGGATTGACTGCTAAAGGGTGCTGTAACCCCCAAAGGGCACTCCAAACAAAATAAAAAATATATTTTTTTTTGTGTTTGTGAATTGTGTGCGCAGTAGCCGCACGTGCATCAACAAAGTAGTGCCAAGCGTGCACCTGTGTCCCATAAATAAAGGGCCGGCTGAATTGACTGCTAAAGGGTGCTGTAACCCCCAAAGGGAACTCCAAACAAAATAAAAAAATATATTTTTTTGTGTTTGTGAATTGTGTGTGCAGTAGCCGCACGTGCATCAACAAAGTAGTGCCAAGCGTGCACCTGTGTCCCATAAATAAAGGGCCGGCTGGATTGACCGCTAAAGGGTGCTGTAACCCCTAAAGGGCACTCCAAACAAAATAAATAAATATTTTTTTTTGTGTTTGTGAATTGTGTGCGCAGTAGCCGCACGTGCATCAACAAAGTAGTGGCAAGTGTGCACGTGTGTCCAATAATGAAAGGGCCAGCTGGATTGACTGCTAAATGGTGCTGTAACCCCCAAAGGGCACTCCAAACAAAATAAAAATATATTTTTTTTGTGTTTGTGAATTGTGTGCGCAGTAGCCGCACGTGCATCAACAAAGAAGTGCCAAGCGTGCGCCTGTGTCCCATAAATAAAGGGCCAGCTGGATTGACTGCTACAGAGTGCTGTAACCCCCAAAGGGCACTCGAAACAAATTAAAAAAAAATATTTTTTTGTGTTTGTGAATTGTGTGCGCAGTAGCCGCACGTGCATCAACAAAGTAGTGCCAAGCGTGCACCTGTGTCCCATAAATAAAGGGCCGGCTGGATTGACCGCTAAAGGGTGCTGTAACCCCCAAAGGGCACTCCAAACAAAATAAATAAATATTTTTTTTTGTGTTTGTGAATTGTGTGCGCAGTAGCCGCATGTGCATCAACAAAGTAGTGCCAAGCGTGCACCTGTGTCCCATAAATAAAGGGCCGGCTGGATTGACTGCTAAAGGGTGCTGTAACCCCCAAAGGGCACTCCAAACAAAATAAAAAAATATATTTTTTGGTGTTTGTGAATTGTGTGCGCAGGAGCCGCACGTGCATCAACAAAGTAGTGCCAAGTGTGCACGTGTGTCCAATAAATAAAGGGCCGGCTGGATTGACTGCTAAAGGGTGCTGTAACCCCCAAAGGGCACTCCAAACAAAATAAAAATATATATTTTTTTGTGTTTGTGAATTGTGTGCGCAGTAGCCGCACGTGCATCAACAAAGAAGTGCCAAGCATGCGCTTGTGTCCCATAAATAAAGGGCCAGCTGGATTGACTGCTACAGAGTGCTGTAACCCCCAAAAGGCACTCGGAACAAATTAAAAAAATATATTTTTTTGTGTTTGTGAATTGTGTGCGCAGTAGCCGCACGTGCATCAACAAAGTAGTGCCAAGCGTGCGCCTGTGTCCCATAAATAAAGGGCCGGCTGGATTGACCACTAAAGGGTGCTGTAACCCCCAAAGGGCACTCCAAACAAAATAAAAAAATATATTTTTTTGTGTTTGCGAATTGTGTGCGCAGTATCCGCACGTGCATCAACAAAGTAGTGCCAAGCGTGCGCCTGTGTCCCATAAATAAAGGGCCAGCTGGATTGACTGCTAAAGGGTGCTGTAACCCCAAAGGGCACTCCAAACAAAATAAAAAAATATTTTTTTTTGTGTTTGTGAATTGTGTGTGCAGTAGACGCACGTGCATCAACAAAATAGTGCCAAGCGTGCGCCTGTGTCCCATAAATAAAGGGCCAGCTGGATTGACCACTAAAGGGTGCTGTAACCCCCAAAGGGCACGCCAAACAAAATAAAAATATATATTTTTTTGTGTTTGTGAATTGTGTGCGCAGTAGCCGCACGTGCATCAACAAAGTAGTGCCAAGCGTGCGCCTGTGTCCCATAAATGAAGAGCCGGCTGGATTGACTGCTAAAGGGTGCTGTAACCCCCAAAGTGTACTACAAACAAAATAAAAATATATATTTTTTGTGTTTGTGAATTGTGTGCGCAGTAGCCGCACGTGCATCAACAAAGTAGTGCCAAGCGTGTGCCTCTGTCCCATAAATAAAGGGCCGGCTGGATTGACCGCTAAAGGGTGCTGTAACCCCCAAAGGGCACTCCAAACAAAATAAAAAATATATATTTTTTTGTGTTTGTGAATTGTGTGCGCAGTAGCCGCACGTGCATCAACAAAGTAGTGCCAAGCATGCACCTGTGTCCCATAAATAAAGGGCCGGCTGAAATGACCGCTAAAGGGTGCTGTAACCCCCAAAGGGCACACCAAACAAAATAAAAATATATATTTTTTTGTGTTTGTGAATTGTGTGCGCAGTATCCGCACGTGCATCAACAAAGTAGTGCCAAGCGTGCGCCTGTGTCCCATAAATGTAGAGCCGGCTGGATTGACTGCTAAAGGGTGCTGTAACCCCCAAAGTGTACTACAAACAAAATAAAAAAATAAATTTTTTGTGTTTGTGAATTGTGTGCGCAGTAGCCGCACGTGCATCAACAAAGTAGTGCCAAGCGTGTGCCTGTGTCCCATAAATAAAGGGCCGGCTGGATTGACCGCTAAAGGGTGCTGTAACCCCCAAAGGGCACTCCAAACAAAATAAAAAATATATATTTTTTTGTGTTTGTGAATTGTGTGCGCAGTAGCCGCACGTGCATCAACAAAGTAGTGCCAAGCGTGCGCCTGTGTCCCATAAATAAAGGTCCGGCTGGATTGACCGCTAAAGGGTGCTGTAACCCCCAAAGGGCACGCCAAACAAAATAAAAATATATATTTTTTTGTGTTTGTGAATTGTGTGCGCAGTAGCCGCACGTGCATCAACAAAGTAGTGCCAAGCGTGCGCCGGTGTCCCATAAATGAAGGGCCTGCTGGATTGACTGCTAAAGGGTGCTGTAACCCCCAAAGGGCACTCCAAACAAAATAAAAAATATATTTTTTTTTGTGTTTGTGAATTGTGTGCGCAGTAGCCGCACGTGCATCAACAAAGTAGTGCCAAGCGTGCACCTGTGTCCCATAAATAAAGGGCCGGCTGAATTGACTGCTAAAGGGTGCTGTAACCCCCAAAGGGAACTCCAAACAAAATAAAAAAATATATTTTTTTGTGTTTGTGAATTGTGTGTGCAGTAGCCGCACGTGCATCAACAAAGTAGTGCCAAGCGTGCACCTGTGTCCCATAAATAAAGGGCCGGCTGGATTGACCGCTAAAGGGTGCTGTAACCCCTAAAGGGCACTCCAAACAAAATAAATAAATATTTTTTGTGTGTTTGTGAATTGTGTGCGCAGTAGCCGCACGTGCATCAACAAAGTAGTGGCAAGTGTGCACGTGTGTCCAATAATGAAAGGGCCAGCTGGATTGACTGCTAAATGGTGCTGTAACCCCCAAAGGGCACTCCAAACAAAATAAAAATATATTTTTTTTGTGTTTGTGAATTGTGTGCGCAGTAGCCGCACGTGCATCAACAAAGAAGTGCCAAGCGTGCGCCTGTGTCCCATAAATAAAGGGCCAGCTGGATTGACTGCTACAGAGTGCTGTAACCCCCAAAGGGCACTCGAAACAAATAAAAAAAAAATATTTTTTTGTGTTTGTGAATTGTGTGCGCAGTAGCCGCACGTGCATCAACAAAGTAGTGCCAAGCGTGCACCTGTGTCCCATAAATAAAGGGCCGGCTGGATTGACCGCTAAAGGGTGCTGTAACCCCCAAAGGGCACTCCAAACAAAATAAATAAATATTTTTTTTTGTGTTTGTGAATTGTGTGCGCAGTAGCCGCATGTGCATCAACAAAGTAGTGCCAAGCGTGCACCTGTGTCCCATAAATAAAGGGCCGGCTGGATTGACTGCTAAAGGGTGCTGTAACCCCCAAAGGGCACTCCAAACAAAAAAAAAATATATATTTTTTTGTGTTTGTGAATTGTGTGCGCAGTAGCCGCACGTGCATCAACAAAGTAGTGCCAAGCGTGCGCCTGTGTCCCATAAATGAAGAGCCGGCTGGATTGACAGCTAAAGGGTGCTGTAACCCCCAAAGGGCACTCCAAACAAAATAAAAAAATATATTTTTTGTGTTTGTGAATTGTGTGCGCAGTAGCCGCACGTGCATCAACAAAGTAGTGCCAAGCGTGTGCCTGTGTCCCATAAATAAAGGGCCGGCTGCATTGACCGCTAAAGGGTGCTGTAACCCCCAAAGGGCACTCCAAACAAAAAAAAATATATATTTTTTTTGTGTTTGTGAATTGTGTGCGCAGTAGCCGCACGTGCATCAACAAAGTAGTGCCAAGTGTGCACGTGTATCCAATAAATAAAGGGCCGGCTGGATTGACTGCTAAAGGGTGCTGTAACCCCCAAAGGGCACTCCAAACAAAATAAAAATATATATTTTTTTGTATTTGTGAATTGTGTGCGCAGTAGCCGCACGTGCATCAACAAAGAAGTGCCAATCGTGCGCTTGTGTCCCATAAATAAAGGGCCAGCTGGATTGACTGCTAAAGGGTGCTGTAACCCCAAAGGGCACTCCAAACAAAATAAAAAAATATTTTTTTTTGTGTTTGTGAATTGTGTGTGCAGTAGACGCACGTGCATCAACAAAATAGTGCCAAGCGTGCGCCTGTGTCCCATAAATAAAGGGCCAGCTGGATTGACCACTAAAGGGTGCTGTAACCCCCAAAGGGCACGCCAAACAAAATAAAAATATATATTTTTTTGTGTTTGTGAATTGTGTGCGCAGTAGCCGCACGTGCATCAACAAAGTAGTGCCAAGCGTGCGCCTGTGTCCCATAAATGAAGAGCCGGCTGGATTGACTCCTAAAGGGTGCTGTAACCCCCAAAGTGTACTAGAAACAAAATAAAAATATATATTTTTTGTGTTTGTGAATTGTGTGCGCAGTAGCCGCACGTGCATCAACAAAGTAGTGCCAAGCGTGTGCCTCTGTCCCATAAATAAAGGGCCGGCTGGATTGACCGCTAAAGGGTGCTGTAACCCCCAAAGGGCACTCCAAACAAAATAAAAAATATATATTTTTTTGTGTTTGTGAATTGTGTGCGCAGTAGCCGCACGTGCATCAACAAAGTAGTGCCAAGCATGCACCTGTGTCCCATAAATAAAGGGCCGGCTGAATTGACCGCTAAAGGGTGCTGTAACCCCCAAAGGGCACACCAAACAAAATAAAAATATATATTTTTTTGTGTTTGTGAATTGTGTGCGCAGTATCCGCACGTGCATCAACAAAGTAGTGCCAAGCGTGCGCCTGTGTCCCATAAATGTAGAGCCGGCTGGATTGACTGCTAAAGGGTGCTGTAACCCCCAAAGTGTACTACAAACAAAATAAAAAAATAAATTTTTTGTGTTTGTGAATTGTGTGCGCAGTAGCCGCACGTGCATCAACAAAGTAGTGCCAAGCGTGTGCCTGTGTCCCATAAATAAAGGGCCGGCTGGATTGACCGCTAAAGGGTGCTGTAACCCCCAAAGGGCACTCCAAACAAAATAAAAAATATATATTTTTTTGTGTTTGTGAATTGTGTGCGCAGTAGCCGCACGTGCATCAACAAAGTAGTGCCAAGCGTGCACCTGTGTCCCATAAATAAAGGGCCGGCTGAATTGACCGCTAAAGGGTGCTGTAACCCCCAAAGGGAACTCCAAACAAAATAAAAAAATATATTTTTTTGTGTTTGTGAATTGTGTGTGCAGTAGCCGCACGTGCATCAACAAAGTAGTGCCAAGCGTGCGCCTGTGTCCCATAAATAAAGGTCCGGCTGGATTGACCGCTAAAGGGTGCTGTAACCCCCAAAGGGCACGCCAAACAAAATAAAAATATATATTTTTTTGTGTTTGTGAATTGTGTGCGCAGTAGCCGCACGTGCATCAACAAAGTAGTGCCAAGCGTGCGCCGGTGTCCCATAAATGAAGGGCCTGCTGGATTGACTGCTAAAGGGTGCTGTAACCCCCAAAGGGCACTCCAAACAAAATAAAAAATATATTTTTTTTTGTGTTTGTGAATTGTGTGCGCAGTAGCCGCACGTGCATCAACAAAGTAGTGCCAAGCGTGCACCTGTGTCCCATAAATAAAGGGCCGGCTGAATTGACTGCTAAAGGGTGCTGTAACCCCCAAAGCGAACTCCAAACAAAATAAAAAAATATATTTTTTTGTGTTTGTGAATTGTGTGTGCAGTAGCCGCACGTGCATCAACAAAGTAGTGCCAAGCGTGCACCTGTGTCCCATAAATAAAGGGCCGGCTGGATTGACCGCTAAAGGGTGCTGTAACCCCTAAAGGGCACTCCAAACAAAATAAATAAATATTTTTTTTTGTGTTTGTGAATTGTGTGCGCAGTAGCCGCACGTGCATCAACAAAGTAGTGGCAAGTGTGCACGTGTGTCCAATAATTAAAGGGCCAGCTGGATTGACTGCTAAATGGTGCTGTAACCCCCAAAGGGCACTCCAAACAAAATAAAAATATATTTTTTTTGTGTTTGTGAATTGTGTGCGCAGTAGCCGCACGTGCATCAACAAAGAAGTGCCAAGCGTGCGCCTGTGTCCCATAAATAAAGGGCCAGCTGGATTGACTGCTACAGAGTGCTGTAACCCCCAAAGGGCACTCGAAACAAATAAAAAAAAAATATTTTTTTGTGTTTGTGAATTGTGTGCGCAGTAGCCGCACGTGCATCAACAAAGTAGTGCCAAGCGTGCACCTGTGTCCCATAAATAAAGGGCCGGCTGGATTGACCGCTAAAGGGTGCTGTAACCCCCAAAGGGCACTCCAAACAAAATAAATAAATATTTTTTTTTGTGTTTGTGAATTGTGTGCGCAGTAGCCGCATGTGCATCAACAAAGTAGTGCCAAGCGTGCACCTGTGTCCCATAAATAAAGGGCCGGCTGGATTGACTGCTAAAGGGTGCTGTAACCCCCAAAGGGCACTCCAAACAAAAAAAATATATATATTTTTTTGTGTTTGTGAATTGTGTGCGCAGTAGCCGCACGTGCATCAACAAAGTAGTGCCAAGCGTGCGCCTGTGTCCCATAAATGAAGAGCCGGCTGGATTGACAGCTAAAGGGTGCTGTAACCCCCAAAGGGCACTCCAAACAAAATAAAAAAATATATTTTTTGTGTTTGTGAATTGTGTGCGCAGTAGCCGCACGTGCATCAACAAAGTAGTGCCAAGCGTGTGCCTGTGTCCCATAAATAAAGGGCCGGCTGCATTGACCGCTAAAGGGTGCTGTAACCCCCAAAGGGCACTCCAAACAAAAAAAATATATATATTTTTTTGTGTTTGTGAATTGTGTGCGCAGTAGCCGCACGTGCATCAACAAAGTAGTGCCAAGTGTGCACGTGTATCCAATAAATAAAGGGCCGGCTGGATTGACTGCTAAAGGGTGCTGTAACCCCCAAAGGGCACTCCAAACAAAATAAAAATATATATTTTTTTGTATTTGTGAATTGTGTGCGCAGTAGCCGCACGTGCATCAACAAAGTAGTGCCAAGCGTGCGCCTGTGTCCCATAAATGAAGAGCCGGCTGGATTGACTGCTAAAGGGTGCTGTAACCCCCAAAGTGTACTACAAACAAAATAAAAAAATATATTTTTTGTTTGTGAATTGTGTGCGCAGTAGCCGCACGTGCATCAACAAAGTAGTGCCAAGCATGTGCCTGTGTCCCATAAATAAAGGGCCGGCTGGATTGACCGCTAAAGGGTGCTGTAACCCCCAAAGGGCACTCCAAACAAAATAAAAAATATATATTTTTTTGTGTTTGTGAATTGTGTGTGCAGTAGCCGCACGTGCATCAACAAAGTAGTGCCAAGCGTGCACCTGTGTCCCATAAATAAAGGGCCGGCTGAATTGACCACTAAAGGGTGCTGTAACCCCCAAAGGGCACTCCAAACAAAATAAAAAAATATATTTTTTTGTGTTTGTGAATTGTGTGCGCAGTAGCCGCACGTGCATCAACAAAGTAGTGCCAAGCGTGCGCCTGTGTCCCATAAATAAAGGGCCAGCTGGATTGACTGCTACAGAGTGCTGTAACCCCCAAAGGGCACTCGAAACAAATAAAAAAAAAAAAAAATTTTGTGTTTGTGAATTGTGTGCGCAGTAGCCGCACGTGCATCAACAAAGTAGTGCCAAGCGTGCGCCTGTGTCCCATAAATAAAGGGCCGGCTGGATTGACCGCTAAAGGGTGCTGTAACCCCCAAAGGGCACTCCAAACAAAATAAAAAAATATATTTTTTGGTGTTTGTGAATTGTGTGCGCAGGAGCCGCACGTGCATCAACAAAGTAGTGCCAAGTGTGCACGTGTGTCCAATAAATAAAGGGCCGGCTGGATTGACTGCTAAAGGGTGCTGTAACCCCCAAAGGGCACTCCAAACAAAATAAAAATATATATTTTTTTGTGTTTGTGAATTGTGTGCGCAGTAGCCGCACGTGCATCAACAAAGAAGTGCCAAGCATGCGCTTGTGTCCCATAAATAAAGGGCCAGCTGGATTGACTGCTACAGAGTGCTGTAACCCCCAAAAGGCACTCGGAACAAATTAAAAAAATATATTTTTTTGTGTTTGTGAATTGTGTGCGCAGTAGCCGCAAGTGCATCAACAAAGTAGTGCCAAGCGTGCGCCTGTGTCCCATAAATAAAGGGCTGGCTGGATTGACCACTAAAGGGTGCTGTAACCCCCAAAGGGCACTCCAAACAAAATAAAAAAATATATTTTTTTGTGTTTGCGAATTGTGTGCGCAGGAGCCGCACGTGCATCAACAAAGTAGTGCCAAGCGTGCGCCTGTGTCCCATAAATAAAGGGCCAGCTGGATTGACTGCTAAAGGGTGCTGTAACCCCAAAGGGCACTCCAAACAAAATAAAAAAATATTTTTTTTTGTGTTTGTGAATTGTGTGTGCAGTAGACGCACGTGCATCAACAAAATAGTGCCAAGCGTGCGCCTGTGTCCCATAACTAAAGGGCCAGCTGGATTGACCACTAAAGGGTGCTGTAACCCCCAAAGGGCACGCCAAACAAAATAAAAATATATATTTTTTTGTGTTTGTGAATTGTGTGCGCAGTAGCCGCACGTGCATCAACAAAGTAGTGCCAAGCGTGCGCCTGTGTCCCATAAATGAAGAGCCGGCTGGATTGACTGCTAAAGGGTGCTGTAACCCCCAAAGTGTACTACAAACAAAATAAAAAAATATATTTTTTGTGTTTGTGAATTGTGTGCGCAGTAGCCGCACGTGCATCAACAAAGTAGTGCCAAGCGTGTGCCTCTGTCCCATAAATAAAGGGCCGGCTGGATTGACCGCTAAAGGGTGCTGTAACCCCCAAAGGGCACTCCAAACAAAATAAAAAATATATATTTTTTTGTGTTTGTGAATTGTGTGCGCAGTAGCCGCACGTGCATCAACAAAGTAGTGCCAAGCATGCACCTGTGTCCCATAAATAAAGGGCCGGCTGAATTGACCGCTAAAGGGTGCTGTAACCCCCAAAGGGCACACCAAACAAAATAAAAATATATATTTTTTTGTGTTTGTGAATTGTGTGCGCAGTATCCGCACGTGCCTCAACAAAGTAGTGCCAAGCGTGCGCCTGTGTCCCATAAATGTAGAGCCGGCTGGATTGACTGCTAAAGGGTGCTGTAACCCCCAAAGTGTACTACAAACAAAATAAAAAAATATATTTTTTGTGTTTGTGAATTGTGTGCGCAGTAGCCGCACGTGCATCAACAAAGTAGTGCCAAGCGTGTGCCTGTGTCCCATAAATAAAGGGCCAGCTGGATTGACCGCTAAAGGGTGCTGTAACCCCCAAAGGGCACTCCAAACAAAATAAAAAATATATATTTTTTTGTGTTTGTGAATTGTGTGCGCAGTAGCCGCACGTGCATCAACAAAGTAGTGCCAAGCGTGCACCTGTGTCCCATAAATAAAGGGCCGGCTGAATTGACCGCTAAAGGGTGCTGTAACCCCCAAAGGGAACTCCAAACAAAATAAAAAAATATATTTTTTTGTGTTTGTGAATTGTGTGTGCAGTAGCCGCACGTGCATCAACAAAGTAGTGCCAAGCGTGCGCCTGTGTCCCATAAATAAAGGTCCGGCTGGATTGACCGCTAAAGGGTGCTGTAACCCCCAAAGGGCCTACCAAACAAAATAAAAAAATATATTTTTTTGTGTTTATGAATTGTGTTCGCAGTATCCGCACGTGCATCAACAAAGAAGTGCGAAGCATGCGCCTGTGTCCCATAAATAAAGGGCCGGCTGGATTGACCGCTAAAGGGTGCTGTAACCCCCAAAGGGCACTCCAAACAAAATTAAAAAAAATATTTTTTTGTGTTTGTGAATTGTGTGCGCAGGAGCCGCACGTGCATCAACAAAGTAGTGCCAAGCGTGCGCCTGTGTCCCATAAATAAAGGGCCAGCTGGATTGACCGCTAAAGGGTGCTGTAACCCCAAAGGGCACTCCAAACAAAATAAAAAAATATTTTTTTTTGTGTTTGTGAATTGTGTGTGCAGTAGACGCACGTGCATCAACAAAATAGTGCCATGCGTGCGCCTGTGTCCCCTAAATAAAGGGCCAGCTGGATTGACCACTAAAGGGTGCTGTAACCCCCAAAGGGCACGCCAAACAAAATAAAAATATATATTTTTTTGTGTTTGTGAATTGTGTGCGCAGTAGCCGCACGTGCATCAACAAAGTAGTGCCAAGCGTGCGCCTGTGTCCCATAAATGAAGGGCCTGCTGGATTGACTGCTAAAGGGTGCTGTAACCCCCAAAGGGCACTCCACACAAAATAAAAAAATATATTTTTTGTGTTTGTGAATTGTGTGCGCAGTAGCCGCACGTGCATCAACAAAGTAGTGCCAAGCGTGCGCCTGTGTCCCATAAATAAAGGTCCGGCTGGATTGACCGCTAAAGAGTGCTGTAACCCCCAAAGGGCACTCCAAACAAAATAAAAAAATATATATTTTTTTGTGTTTGTGAATTGTGTGCGCAGTAGCCGCACGTGCATCAACAAAGAATTGCCAAGCGTGCGCCTGTGTCCCATAAATAAAGGGCCGGCCGGATTGACCGCTAAAGAGTGCTGTAACCCCCAAAGGGCACTCCAAACAAATTAAAAATATATATTTTTTTGTGTTTGTGAATTGTGTGCGCAGTAGCTGCACGTGCATCAACAAAGTAGTGCCAAGCGTGCGCCTGTGTCCCATAAATAAAGGGCTGGCTGAATTGACCGCTAAAGGGTGCTGTAACCCCCAAAGGGCACTCCAAACAAAATAAAAAACATATATTTTTTTGTGTTTGTGAATTGTGTGCGCAGTAGCCGCGCGTGCATCAACAAAGTAGTGCCAAGCGTGAGCCAGTGTCCCATAAATAAAGGGCCGGCTGGATTGACCGCTAAAGGGTGCTGTAACCCCCAAAGGGCACTCCAAACAAAATAAAAACATAAATTTTTTTGTGTTTGTGAGTTGTGTGCGCAGTAGCCGCACGTGCATCAACAAAGTAGTGCCAAGCGTGCGCCTGTGTCCCATAAATAAAGGGCCGGCTGGATTGACCGCTAAAGGATGCTGTAACCCCCAAAGGGCACTCCAAACAAAATAAATTTTTTTTTTTTTTTTTGTGTTTGTGAATTGTGTGCGCAGTAGACGCACGTGCATCAACAAAATAGTGCCAAGCATGCGCCTGTGTCCCATAAATAAAGGGCCGGCTGGATTGACCACTAAAGGGTGCTGTAACCCCCAAAGGGCACTCCAAACAAAATAAAATTATATATTTTTTTGTGTTTGTGAATTGTGTGCGCAGTAGCCGCACGTGCATCAACAAAGTAGTGCCAAGCGTGCGCCTGTGTCCCATAAATGAAGGGCCGGCTGGATTGACAGCTAAAGGGTGCTGTAACCCCCAAAGGGCACTCCAAACAAAATAAAAAAATATATTTTTTGTGTTTGTGAATTGTGTGCGCAGTAGCCGCACGTGCATCAACAAAGTAGTGCCAAGCATGCGCCTGTGTCCCATAAATAAAGGGCCGGCTGGAGTGACCGCTAAAGGGTGCTGTAAACCCCAAAGGGCACTCCAAACAAAATAAAAATATATATTTTTTTGTGTTTGTGAATTGTGTGCGCAGTAGACGCACGTGCATCAACAAAATAGTGCCAAGCGTGCGCCTGTGTCCCATAAATAAAGGGCCGGCTGGATTGACCGCTAAAGGGTGCTGTAACCCCCAAAGGGCACTCCAAACAAAATAAAAATATATTTTTTTTTGTGTTTGTGAATTGTGTGCGCAGTAGCCGCACGTGCATCAACAAAGTAGTGCCAAGCGTGCGCCTGTGTCCCATAAATGAAGGGCCGGCTGGATTGACAGCTAAAGGGTGCTGTAACCCCCAAAGGGCACTCCAAACAAAATAAAAAAATATATTTTTTGTGTTTGTGAATTGTGTGCGCAGTAGCCGCACGTGCATCAACAAAGTAGTGCCAAGCGTGCGCCTGTGTCCCATAAATAAAGGGCCGGCTGGATTGACCACTAAAGGGTGCTGTAAACCCCAAAGGGCACTCCAAACAAAATAAAAATAAATATTTTTTTGTGTTTGTGAATTGTGTGCGCAGTAGCAGCACGTGCATCAACAAAGTAGTGCCAAGCGTGCGCCTGTGTCCCATAAATAAAGGGCCGGCTGGATTGACTGCTAAAGAGTGCTGTAACCCCCAAAGAGCACTCCAAACAAATTAAAAAAATATATTTTTTTGTGTTTGTGAATTGTGTGTGCAGTAGCCGCACGTGCATCAACAAAGTAGTGCCAAGCGTGCGCCTGTGTCCCATAAATAAAGGGCCGGCTGGATTGACCACTAAAGGGTGCTGTAAACCCCAAAGGGCACTCCAAACAAAATAAAAATAAATATTTTTTTGTGTTTGTGAATTGTGTGCGCAGTAGCCGCACGTGCATCAACAAAGTAGTGCCAAGCGTGCGCCTGTGTCCCATAAATAAAGGGCCGGCTGGATTGACTGCTAAAGAGTGCTGTAACCCCCAAAGAGCACTCCAAACAAATTAAAAATATATATTTTTTTGTGTTTGTGAATTGTGTGCGCAGTAGCCGCACGTGCATCAACAAAGTAGTGCCAAGCGTGCGCCTGTGTCCCATAAATAAAGGGCCGGCTGGATTGACCGCTAAAGGGTGCTGTAACCCCCAAAGGGCACTCCAAACAATATTATAAAATATATTTTTTTGTATTTGTGAATTGTGTGCGCAGTAGCCGCACATGAATCAACAAAGTAGTGCCAAGCGTGCGCCTGTGTCCCATAAATAAAGGGCTGGCTGGATTGACCGCTAAAGGGTGCTGTAACCCCCAAAGGGCACTCCAAACAATATTAAAAAATATATTTTTTTGTATTTGTGAATTGTGTGCGCAGTAGCCGCACGTGCATCAACAAAGTAGTGGCAAGCATGCATCTGTGTCCCATAAATAAAGGGCTGGCTGGATTGACCGCTAAAGGGTGCTGTAACCCCCAAAGGGCACGCCAAACAAAATAAAAATATATATTTTTTTGTGTTTGTGAATTGTGTGCGCAGTAGCCGCACATGCATCAACAAAGTAGTGCCGAGCGTGCGCCTGTGTCCCATAAATAAAGGGCCAGCTGGATTGACTGCTAAAGGGTGCTGTAACCCACATAGGGCACTCCAAACAAAATAAAAAAATATATTTTTTTGTGTTTGTGATTTGTGTGCGCAGTAGCCGCACGTGCATCAACAAATTAGTGCCAAGCGTGCGCCTGTGTCCCATAAATAAAGGGCCGGCTGGATTGACCGCTAAAGGGTGCTGTAGCCCCCAAAGGGCACTCCAAACAAAATAAAAAAAATTTTTTTTTTGTGTTTGTGAATTGTGTGCGCAGTAGCCGCACGTGCATCAACAAAGTAGTGCCAAGCGTGCACCTGTGTCCCATAAATAAAGGGCCAGCTGGATTGACCGCTAAAGGGTGCTGTAAACCCCAAAGGGCACTCCAAACAAAATAAAAAAATATATTTTTTTGTGTTTGTGAATTGTGTGCACAGTAGCCACACGTGCATCAAAAAAATAGTGGCAAGCGTGCACCTGTGTCCCATAAATAAAGGGCCAGCTGGATTGACCACTAAAGGGTGCTGTAACCCATAAAGGGCACTCCAAACAAAATAAAAAAAAAATATTTTTTTGGGTTTGTGAATTGTGTGCGCAGTAGCCGCACGTGCATCAACAAAGTAGTGCCAAGCGTGCGCCTGTGTCCCATAAATAAAGGTCCGGCTGGATTGACCGCTAAAGGGTGCTGTAACCCCCAAAGGGCACTCCAAACAAAATAAAAAAATATATATTTTTTGTGTTTGTAAATTGTGTGCGCAGTACCCGCACGTGCATCAACAAAGTAGTGCCAAGCGTGCACCTGTGTCCCATAAATAAAGGGCCGGCTGGATTGACCGCTAAAGGGTGCTGTAACCCCCAAAGGGCACTCCAAACAAATTAAAAATATATATTTTTGTGTGTTTGTGAATTGTGTGAGCAGAAGCCGCACGTGCATCAACAAAGAAGTGCCAAGCGTGCGCCTGGGTCCCATAAATATAGGGCCGGCTGGATTGACTGCTAAAGAGTGCTGTAACCCCCAAAGGGCACTCCAAACAAATTAAAAAAATATTTTTTTTTGTGTTTGTGAATTGTGTGTGCAGTAGCCGCACGTGCATCAACAAAGTAGTGCCAAGCGTGCAACTGTGTCCAATAAATAAAGGGCCAGCTGGATTGACCGCTAAAGGGTGCTGTAACCCCCAAAGGGCACTCCAAACAATATTAAAAAATATATTTTTTTGTTTTTGTGAATTGTGTGCGCAGTAGCCGCACGTGCATCAACAAAGTAGTGCAAAGCATGCGCCTGTGTCCCATAAATAAAGGGCCATCTGTATTGACTGCTAAAGGGTGCTGTAACCCCAAAGGGCACTCCAAACAAAATAAAAAAATATATTTTTTTGTGTTTGTGAATTGTGTGCACAGTAGCCACACGTGCATCAACAAAGTAGTGGCAAGCGTGCGCCTGTGTCCCATAAATAAAGGGCCAGCTGGATTGACCGCTAAAGGGTGCTGTAACCCCCAAAGGGCACTCCAAACAAAATAAAAAAAAATTAATTTTTTTGGGTTTGTGAATTGTGTGCGCAGGAGCCGCACGTGCATCAACAAAGTAGTGCCAAGCGTGCGCCTGTGTCCCATAAATAAAGGGCCAGCTGGATTGACCGCTAAAGGGTGCTGTAACCCCACAGGGCACTCCAAACAAATTAAAAATATATATTTTTTTGTGTTTGTGAATTGTGTGCGCAGTAGCCGCACATGCATCAACAAAGTAGTGCCAAGCGTGCACATGTGTCCCGTAAATAAAGGGCCGGCTGGATTAACCGCTAAAGGGTGCTGTAACCCCCAAAGGGCACTCCAAACAAAATAAAAAATTTTTTTTGTGTGTTTGTGAATTGTGTGCGCAGTAGCCGCACGTGCATCAACAAAGTAGTGCCAAGCGTGCACCTGTGTCCCATAAATAAAGGGCCAGCTGGATTGACCGCTAAAGGGTGCTGTAACCCCCAAAGGGCACTCCAAACAAAATAAAAAAATATATTTTTTTGTGTTTGTGAATTGTGTGCACAGTAGCCACACGTGCATCAAAAAAATAGTGGCAAGCGTGCGCCTGTGTTCCATAAATAAAGGGCCAGCTGGATTGACCGCTAAAGGTGCTGTAACCCCCAAAGGGCACTACAAACAAAATAAAAAAAATATATTTTTTTGGGTTTGTGAATTGTGTGCGCAGTTGCCGCACGTGCATCAACAAAGTAGTGCCAAGTGTGCGCCTGTGTCCCATAAATAAAGGGCCTGCTGGATTGACCGCTAAAGGGTGCTGTAACCCCCAAAGGGCACTCCAACCAAAATTAAAAAATATATTTTTATGTGTTTGTGAATTGTGAGTGCAGCAGCCGCACGTGCATCAACAAAGTAGTGCCAAGCGTGCGCCTGTGTCCCATAAATAAAGGGCCAGCTGGATTGACCGCTAAAGGGTGCTGTAACCCCACAGGGCACTCCAAACAAATTAAAAATATATATTTTTTTGTGTTTGTGAATTGTGTGCGCAGTAGCCGCACATGCATCAACAAAGTAGTGCCAAGCGTGCACATGTGTCCCGTAAATAAAGGGCCGGCTGGATTAACTGCTAAAGGGTGCTGTAACCCCCAAAGGGCACTCCAAACAAATTAAAAATATATATTTTTTGTTTGTGAATTGTGTGCGCAGAAGCCGCACGTGTATCAACAAAGAAGTGCCAAGCGTGCGCCTGGGTCCCATAAATATAGGGCCGGCTGGATTGACTGCTAAAGAGTGCTGTAACCCCCAAAGGGCACTCCAAACAAATTAAAAAAATATTTTTTTTTGTGTTTGTGAATTGTGTGCGCAGTAGCCGCACGTGCATCAACAAAGTAGTGCCAAGCGTGCGCCTGTGTCCCATAAATAAAGGGCCGGCTGGATTGACCACTAAAGGGTGCTGTAACCCCCAAAGGGCACTCCAAACAATATTAAAAAATATATATTTTTTTGTTTTTGTGAATTGTGTGCGCAGTAGCCGCACGTGCATCAACAAAGTAGTGCAAAGCATGCGCCTGTGTCCCATAAATAAAGGGCCAGCTGGATTGACCGCTAAAGGGTGCTGTAACCCCCAAAGGGCACTCCAAACAAAATAAAAAAATAAAAAATGTTGTGTTTGTGAATTGTGTGCGCAGTAGTCGCACGTGCATCAACAAAGTAGTGTCAAGCATGCACCTGTGTCCCATAAATAAAGGGCCATCTGTATTGACTGCTAAAGGGTGCTGTAACCCCAAAGGGCACTCCAAACAAGATAAAAAAATATATTTTTTTGTGTTTGTGAATTGTGTGCACAGTAGCCACACGTGCATCAACAAAGTAGTGGCAAGCGTGCGCCTGTGTCCCATAAATAAAGGGCCAGCTGGATTGACCACTAAAGGGTGCTGTAACCCCCAAAGGGCACTCCAAACAAAATTAAAAAATATATTTTTTTGTGTTTGTGAATTGTGTGTGCAGTAGCCGCACGTGCATCAACAAAGTAGTGCCAAGCGTGCGCCTGTGTCCCATAAATAAAGGGCCGGCTGAATTGACCGCTAAAGGGTGCTGTAACCCCCAAAGGGTACTCCAAACAAAATAAAAAAATATATTTTTTTGTGTTTGTGAATTGTGTGCGCAGTAGCCGCACGTGCATCATCAAAGTAGTGCCAAGTGTGCGCCTGTGTCCCATAAATAAAGGGCCGGCTGGATTGACCGCTAAAGGGTGCTGTAACCCCCAAAGGGCACTCCAAACAAAATTAAAAAATATATTTTTTTGTGTTTGTGAATTGTGTGTGCAGTAGCCGCACGTGCATCAACAAAGTAGTGCCAAGCGTGCGCCTGTGTCCCATAAATAAAGGGCCAGCAGGATTGACCGCTAAAGGGTGCTGTAACCCCAAAGGGCACTCCTAACAAAATAAAAATATATATTTTTTTGTGTTTGTGAATTGTGTGCGCAGTAGCCGCACGTGCATCAACAAAGTAGTGCCAAGCGTGCATCTGTGTCCCATAAATAAAGGGCCAGCTGGATTGACAGCTAAAGGGTGCTGTAACCCCCAAAGGGCACTCCAAACAAAATAAAAAAATATATTTTTGTGTGTTTGTGAATTGTGTGCACAGTAGCCACACGTGCATCAAAAAAATAGTGGCAAGCGTGCGCCTGTGTCCCATAAATAAAGGGCCAGCTGGATTGACCGCTAAAGGGTGCTGTAACCCCACAGGGCACTCCAAACAAATTAAAAATATATATTTTTTTGTGTTTGTGAATTGTGTGCGCAGTAGCCGCACATGCATCAACAAAGTAGTGCCAAGTGTGCACATGTGTGCCGTAAATAAAGGGCCGGCTGGATTAACCGCTAAAGGGTGCTGTAACCCCCAAAGGGCACTCCAAACAAAATAAAAAAAAAATTTTTGTTTGTGAATTGTGTGCGCAGTAGCCGCACGTGCATCAACAAAGTAGTGCCAAGCATGCGCCTGTGTCCCATAAATAAAGGGCCGGCTAGATTGACCGCTAAAGGGTGCTGTAACCCCCAAAGGGCACTCCAAACAAATTAAAAATATATATTTTTTTGTGTTTGTGAATTGTGTGAGCAGAAGCCGCACGTGCATCAACAAAGAAGTGCCAAGCGTGCGCCTGGGTCCCATAAATATAGGGCCGGCTGGATTGACTGCTAAAGAGTGCTGTAACCCCCAAAGGGCACTCCAAACAAATTAAAAAAATTTTTTTTTTTGTGTTTGTGAATTGTGTGCGCAGTAGCCGCACGTGCATCAACAAAGTAGTGCCAAGCGTGCGCCTGTGTCCCATAAATAAAGGGCCGGCTGGATTGACCGCTAAAGGGTGCTGTAACCCCCAAAGGGCAGTCCAAACCATATAAAAAAATATATTTTTTTGTTTTTGTGAATTGTGTGCGCAGTAGCCGCACGTGCATCAACAAAGTAGTGCAAAGCATGCGCCTGTGTCCCATAAATAAAGGGCCAGCTGGATTGACCGCTAAAGGGTGCTGTAACCCCTAAAGGGCACTCCAAACAAAATAAAAAAATAAAAATTTTTGTGTTTGTGAATTGTGTGCGCAGTAGTCGCACGTGCATCAACAAAGTAGTGCCAAGCGTGCACCTGTGTCCCAAAAATAAAGGGCCATCTGTATTGACTGCTAAAGGGTGCTGTAACCCCAAAGGGCACTCCAAACAAAATAAAAAAATATATTTTTTTGTGTTTGTGAATTGTGTGCACAGTAGCCACATGTGCATCAACAAAGTAGTGGCAAGCGTGCGCCTGTGTCCCATAAATAAAGGGCCAGCTGGATTGACCGCTAAAGGGTGCTGTAACCCCCAAATGCACTCCAAACAAAATAAAAAAAAATACATTTTTTGGGGTTTGTGAATTGTGTGCGCAGGAGCCGCACGTGCATCAACAAAGTAGTGCCAAGCGTGCGCCTGTGTCCCATAAATAAAGGTCCGGCTGGATTGTCCGCTATAGGGTGCTGTAACCCCCAAAGGGCACTCCAAACAAAATTAAAAAAAATATTTTTTTGTGTTTGTGAATTGTGTGTGCAGTAGCTGCACGTGCATCAACAAAGTAGTGCCAAGCGTGCGCCTGTGTCCCATAAATAAAGGGCCGGCTGAATTGACCGCTAAAGGGTGCTGTAACCCCCAAAGGGTACTCCAAACAAAATAAAAAAATATATTTTTTTGTGTTTGTGAATTGTGTGCGCAGTAGCCGCACGTGCATCATCAAAGTAGTGCCAAGTGTGCGCCTGTGTCCCATAAATAAAGGGCCGGCTGGATTGACTGCTAAAGGGTGCTGTAACCCCCAAAGGGCACTCCAAACAAAATTAAAAAATATATTTTTTTGTGTTTGTGAATTGTGTGTGCAGTAGCCGCACGTACATCAACAAAGTAGTGCCAAGCGTGCGCCTGTGTCCCATAAATAAAGGGCCTGCAGGATTGACCGCTAAAGGGTGCTGTAACCCCAAAGGGCACTCCTAACAAAATAAAAATATATTTTTTTTTGTGTTTGTGAATTGTGTGCGCAGTAGCCGCACGTGCATCAACAAAGTAGTGCCAAGCGTGCACATGTGTCCCATAAATAAAGGGCCAGCTGGATTGACCGCTAAAGGGTGCTGTAACCCCCAAAGGGCACTCCAAACAAAATAAAAAAATATATTTTTTTGTGTTTGTGAATTGTGTGCACAGTAGCCACACGTGCATCAAAAAAATAGTGGCAAGCGTGCGCCTGTGTCCCATAAATAAAGGCCAGCTGGATTGACCGCTAAAGGTGCTGTAACCCCCAAAGGGCACTACAAACAAAATAAAAAAAATATATTTTTTTGGGTTTGTGAATTGTGTGCGCAGTAGCCGCACGTGCATCAACAAAGTAGTGCCAAGTGTGCGCCTGTGTCCCATAAATAAAGGGCCTGCTGGATTGACCGCTAAAGGGTGCTGTAACCCCCAAAGGGCACTCCAACCAAAATTAAAAAATATATTTTTATGTGTTTGTGAATTGTGAGTGCAGCAGCCGCACGTGCATCAACAAAGTAGTGCCAAGCGTGCGCCTGTGTCCCATAAATAAAGGGCCAGCTGGATTGACCGCTAAAGGGTGCTGTAACCCCACAGGGCACTCCAAACAAATTAAAAATATATATTTTTTTGTGTTTGTGAATTGTGTGCGCAGTAGCCGCACATGCATCAACAAAGTAGTGCCAAGCGTGCACATGTGTCCCGTAAATAAAGGGCCGGCTGGATTAACTGCTAAAGGGTGCTGTAACCCCCAAAGGGCACTCCAAACAAAATAAAAAAAAAATATTTTGTGTTTGTGAATTGTGTGCGCAGTAGCCGCACGTGCATCAACAAAGTAGTGCCAAGCGTGCGCCTGTGTCCCATAAATAAAGGGCCGGCTGGATTGACCGCTAAAGGGTGCTGTAACCCCCAAAGGGCACTCCAAACAAATTAAAAATATATATTTTTTGTGTTTGTGAATTGTGTGCGCAGAAGCCGCACCTGTATCAACAAAGAAGTGCCAAGCGTGCGCCTGGGTCCCATAAATATAGGGCCGGCTGGATTGACTGCTAAAGAGTGCTGTAACCCCCAAAGGGCACTCCAAACAAATTAAAAAAATATTTTTTTTTGTGTTTGTGAATTGTGTGCGCAGTAGCCGCACGTGCATCAACAAAGTAGTGCCAAGCGTGCGCCTGTGTCCCATAAATAAAGGGCCGGCTGGATTGACCACTAAAGGGTGCTGTAACCCCCAAAGGGCACTCCAAACAATATTAAAAAATATATATTTTTTTGTTTTTGTGAATTGTGTGCGCAGTAGCCGCACGTGCATCAACAAAGTAGTGCAAAGCATGCGCCTGTGTCCCATAAATAAAGGGCCAGCTGGATTGACCGCTAAAGGGTGCTGTAACCCCCAAAGGGCACTCCAAACAAAATAAAAAAATAAAAAATTTTGTGTTTGTGAATTGTGTGCGCAGTAGTCGCACGTGCATCAACAAAGTAGTGTCAAGCATGCACCTGTGTCCCATAAATAAAGGGCCATCTGTATTGACTGCTAAAGGGTGCTGTAACCCCAAAGGGCACTCCAAACAAGATAAAAAAATATATTTTTTTGTATTTGTGAATTGTGTGCACAGTAGCCACACGTGCATCAACAAAGTAGTGGCAAGCATGCGCCTGTGTCCCATAAATAAAGGGCCAGCTGGATTGACCACTAAAGGGTGCTGTAACCCACAAAGGGCACTCCAAACAAAATAAAAATATATATATTTTTTGGGGTTTGTGAATTGTGTGCGCAGTAGCTGCACGTGCATCAACAAAGTAGTGCCAAGCGTGCGCCTGTGTCCCATAAATAAAGGGCCGGCTGGATTGACCACTAAAGGGTGCTGTAAACCCCAAAGGGCACTCCAAACAAAATAAAAATAAATATTTTTTTGTGTTTGTGAATTGTGTGCGCAGTAGCAGCACGTGCATCAACAAAGTAGTGCCAAGCGTGCGCCTGTGTCCCATAAATAAAGGGCCGGCTGGATTGACTGCTAAAGAGTGCTGTAACCCCCAAAGAGCACTCCAAACAAATTAAAAAAATATATTTTTTTGTGTTTGTGAATTGTGTGCGCAGTAGCCGCACGTGCATCAACAAAGTAGTGCCAAGCGTGCGCCTGTGTCCCATAAATAAAGGGCCGGCTGGATTGACCGCTAAAGGGTGCTGTAACCCCCAAAGGGCACTCCAAACAATATTAAAAAATATATTTTTTTGTATTTGTGAATTGTGTGCGCAGTAGCCGCACGTGCATCAACAAAGTAGTGCCAAGCGTGCGCCTGTGTCCCATAAATAAAGGGCTGGCTGGATTGACCACTAAAGGGTGCTGTAACCCCCAAAGGGCACTCCAAACAATATTAAAAAATATATTTTTTTGTATTTGTGAATTGTGTGCGCAGTAGCCGCACGTGCATCAACAAAGTAGTGGCAAGCATGCATCTGTTTCCCATAAATAAAGGGCTGGCTGGATTGACCGCTAAAGGGTGCTGTAACCCCCAAAGGGCACACCAAACAAAATAAAAAAATATATTTTTTTGTGTTTGTGAATTGTGCGCAGTAGCCGCACGTGCATCAACAAAGTAGTGCCAAGCGTGCGCCTGTGTCCCATAAATAAAGGGCCGGCTGGATTGACCGCTAAAGGGTGCTGTAACACCCAAAGGGCACGCCAAACAAAATAAAAATATATATTTTTTTGTGTTTGTGAATTGTGTGCGCAGTAGCCGCACATGCATCAACAAAGTAGTGCCGAGCATGCGCCTGTGTCCCATAAATAAAGGGCCGGCTGGATTGACTGCTAAAGGGTGCTGTAACCCACATAGGGCACTCCAAACAAAATAAAAAAATATATTTTTTTGTGTTTGTGATTTGTGTGCGCAGTAGCCGCACGTGCATCAACAAATTAGTGCCAAGCGTGCGCCTGTGTCCCATAAATAAAGGGCTTGCTGGATTGACCGCTAAAGGGTGCTGTAAACCCCAAAGGGCACTCCAAACAAAATAAAAAAATATATTTTTTTGTGTTTGTGAATTGTGTGCACAGTAGCCACACGTGCATCAAAAAAATAGTGGCAAGCGTGCGCCTGTGTCCCATAAATAAAGGGCCAGCTGGATTGACCACTAAAGGGTGCTGTAACCCCCAAAGGGCACTCCAAACAAAATAAAAAAAAAATATTTTTTGGGGTTTGTGAATTGTGTGCGCAGTAGCCACACGTGCATCAACAAAGTAGTGCCAAGCGTGCGCCTGTGTCCCATAAATAAAGGTCCGGCTGGATTGACCGCTAAAGGGTGCTGTAACCCCCAAAGGGCACTCCAAACAAAATAAAAAAATATATATTTTTTGTGTTTGTGAATTGTGTGCGCAGTACCCGCACGTGCATCAACAAAGTAGTGCCAAGCGTGCACCTGTGTCCCATAAATAAAGGGCCGGCAGGATTGACTGCTAAAGGGTGCTGTAACCCCCAAAGGGCACTCCAAACAAAATAAAAAATATATATTTTTTTGTGTTTGTGAATTGTGTGCGCAGTAGCCGCATGTGCATCATCAAAGTAGTGCCAAGTGTGCGCCTGTGTCCCATAAATAAAGGGCCTGCTGGATTGAACGCTAAAGGGTGCTGTAACCCCCAAAGGGCACTCCAACCAAAATTAAAAAATATATTTTTATGTGTTTGTGAATTGTGTGTGCAGCAGCCGCACGTGCATCAACAAAGTAGTGCCAAGCATGCGCCTGTGTCCCATAAATAAAGGGCCGGCTGGATTGACCGCTAAAGGGTGCTGTAACCCCACAGGGCACTCCAAACAAATTAAAAATATATTTTTTTTTGTGTTTGTGAATTGTGTGCGCAGTAGCCGCACATGCATCAACAAAGTAGTGCCAAGCGTGCACATGTATCCCGTAAATAAAGGGCCAGCTGGCTTGACCGCTAAAGGGTGCTGTAACCCCCAAAGGGCACTCCAAACAAAATAAAAAAAATTTTTTGTGTGTTTGTGAATTGTGTGCGCAGTAGCCGCACGTGCATCAACAAAGTAGTGCCAAGCGTGCGCCTGTGTCCCATAAATAAAGGGCCGGCTGGATTGACCACTAAAGGGTGCTGTAACCCCCAAAGGGCACTCCAAACAATATTAAAAAATATATTTTTTTTTGTTTTTGTGAATTGTGTGCGCAGTAGCCGCACGTGCATCAACAAAGTAGTGCAAAGCATGCGCCTGTGTCCCATAAATAAAGGGCCGGCTGGATTGACCGCTAAAGGGTGCTGTAACCCCCAAAGGGCACTCCAAACAAAATAAAAAAATAAAAATTTTTGTGTTTGTGAATTGTGTGCGCAGTAGTCGCACGTGCATCAACAAAGTAGTGCCAAGCATGCACCTGTGTCCCATAAATAAAGGGCCATCTGTATTGACTGCTAAAGGGTGCTGTAACCCCAAAGGGCACTCCAAACAAAATAAAAAAATATATTTTTTTGTGTTTGTGAATTGTGTGCACAGTAGCCACACGTGCATCAACAAAGTAGTGGCAAGCGTGCGCCTATGTCCCATAAATAAAGCGCCAGCTGGATTGACCACTAAAGGGTGCTGTAACCCACAAAGGGCACTCCAAACAAAATAAAAATATATATATTTTTTGGGGTTTGTGAATTGTGTGCGCAGTAGCCGCACGTGCATCAACAAAGTAGTGCCAAGCGTGCACCTGTGTCCCCTAAATAAAGGGCCGGCTGGATTGACCACTAAAGGGTGCTGTAAACCCCAAAGGGCACTCCAAACAAAATAAAAATAAATATTTTTTTGTGTTTGTGAATTGTGTGCGCAGTAGCAGCACGTGCATCAACAAAGTAGTGCCAAGCATGCGCCTGTGTCCCATAAATAAAGGGCCGGCTGGATTGACCACTAAAGGGTGCTGTAAACCCCAAAGGGCACTCCAAACAAAATAAAAATAAATATTTTTTTGTGTTTGTGAATTGTGTGCGCAGTACCCGCACGTGCATCAACAAAGTAGTGCCAAGCGTGCACCTGTGTCCCATAAATAAAGGGCCGGCTGGATTGACCACTAAAGGGTGCTGTAACCCCCAAAGGGCACTCCAAACAAAATAAAAAAAATATATTTTTTTGTGTTTGTGAATTGTGTGCGCAGTAGCCGCATGTGCATCATCAAAGTAGTGCCAAGTGTGCGCCTGTGTCCCATAAATAAAGGGCCTGCCGGATTGACCGCTAAAGGGTGCTGTAACCCCCAAAGGGCACTCCAACCAAAATTAAAAAATATATTTTTATGTGTTTGTGAATTGTGTGTGCAGCAGCCGCACGTGCATCAACAAAGTAGTGCCAAGCATGCGCCTGTGTCCCATAAATAAAGGGCCAGCTGGATTGACCGCTAAAGGGTGCTGTAACCCCACAGGGCACTCCAAACAAATTAAAAATATATTTTTTTTTGTGTTTGTGAATTGTGTGCGCAGTAGCCGCACATGCATCAACAAAGTAGTGCCAAGCGTGCACATGTGTCCCGTAAATAAAGGGCCAGCTGGCTTGACCGCTAAAGGGTGCTGTAACCCCCAAAGGGCACTCCAAACAAAATAAAAAATTTTTTTTTTGTGTTTGTGAATTGTGTGCGCAGTAGCCGCACGTGCATCAACAAAGTAGTGCCAAGCGTGCGCCTGTGTCCCATAAATAAAGGGCCGGCTGGATTGACCACTAAAGGGTGCTGTAACCCCCAAAGGGCACTCCAAACAAAATAAAAAAATATATTTTTTTGTGTTTGTGAATTGTGTGCACAGTAGCCACACGTGCATCAACAAAGTAGTGGCAAGCGTGCGCCTGTGTCCCATAAATAAAGGGCCAGCTGGATTGACCACTAAAGGGTGCTGTAACCCACAAAGGGCACTCCAAACAAAATAAAAATATATATATTTTTTTGGGTTTGTGAATTGTGTGCGCAGTAGCCGCACGTGCATCAACAAAGTAGTGCCAAGCGTGCGCCTGTGTCCCATAAATAAAGGGCCGGCTGGATTGACCGCTAAAGGGTGCTGTAACCCCCAAAGGGCACTCCAAACAAAATAAAAAATATATATTTTTTTGTGTTTGTGAATTGTGTGCGCAGTAGCCGCATGTGCATCATCAAAGTAGTGCCAAGTGTGCGCCTGTGTCCCATAAATAAAGGGCCTGCTGGATTGACCGCTAAAGGGTGCTGTAACCCCCAAAGGGCACTCCAACCAAAATTAAAAAATATATTTTTATGTGTTTGTGAATTGTGTGTGCAGCAGCCGCACGTGCATCAACAAAGTAGTGCCAAGCATGCGCCTGTGTCCCATAAATAAAGGGCCAGCTGGATTGACCGCTAAAGGGTGCTGTAACCCCACAGGGCACTCCAAACAATTTAAAAATATATATTTTTTTGTGTTTGTGAATTGTGTGCGCAGTAGCCGCACATGCATCAACAAAGTAGTGCCAAGCGTGCACATGTGTCCCGTAAATAAAGGGCCAGCTGGCTTGACCGCTAAAGGGTGCTGTAACCCCCAAAGGGCACTCCAAACAAAATAAAAAAAAATTTTTTTGTGTTTGTGAATTGTGTGCGCAGTAGCAGCACGTGCATCAACAAAGTAGTGCCAAGCGTGCGCCTGTGTCCCATAAATAAAGGGCCGGCTGGAGTGACCGCTAAAGGGTGCTGTAAACCCCAAAGGGCACTCCAAACAAAATAAAAATATATATTTTTTTGTGTTTGTAAATTGTGTGCGCAGTAGACGCATGTGCATCAACAAAATAGTGCCAAGCATGCGCCTGTGTCCCATAAATAAAGGGCCGGCTGGATTGACCGCTAAAGGGTGCTGTAACCCCCAAAGGGCACTCCAAACAATATTAAAAAATATATTTTTTTGTATTTGTGAATAGTGTGCGCAGTAGCCGCACGTGCATCAACAAAGTAGTGCCAAGCGTGCGCCTGTGTCCCATAAATAAAGGGCTGGCTGGATTGACCGCTAAAGGGTGCTGTAACCCCCAAAGGGCACTCCAAACAATATTAAAAAATATATTTTTTTGTATTTGTGAATTGTGTGCGCAGTAGCCGCACGTGCATCAACAAAGTAGTGCCAAGCGTGCGCCTGTGTCCCATAACTAAAGGGCCGGCTGGATTGACCGCTAAAGGGTGCTGTAACCCCCAAAGGGCACGCCAAACAAAATAAAAATATATATTTTTTTGTGTTTGTGAATTGTGTGCGCAGTAGCCGCACATGCATCAACAAAGTAGTGCCGAGCGTGCGCCTGTGTCCCATAAATAAAGGGCCGGCTGGATTGACTGCTAAAGGGTGCTGTAACCCACATAGGGCACTCCAAACAAAATAAAAAAATATATTTTTTTGTGTTTGTGATTTGTGTGCGCAGTAGCCGCACGTGCATCAACAAATTAGTGCCAAGCGTGCGCCTGTGTCCCATAAATAAAGGGCCGGCTGGATTGACCGCTAAAGGGTGCTGTAGCCCCCAAAGGGCACTCCAAACAAAATAAAAATAAATATTTTTTTGTGTTTGTGAATTGTGTGCGCAGTACCCGCACGTGCATCAACAAAGTAGTGCCAAGCGTGCACCTGTGTCCCATAAATAAAGGGCCGGCAGGATTGACTGCTAAAGGGTGCTGTAACCCCCAAAGGGCACTCCAAACAAAATAAAAAATATATTTTTTTTTGTGTTTGTGAATTGTGTGCGCAGTAGCCGCATGTGCATCATCAAAGTAGTGCCAAGTGTGCGCCTGTGTCCCATAAATAAAGGGCCTGCTGGATTGACCGCTAAAGGGTGCTGTAACCCCCAAAGGGCACTCCAACCAAAATTAAAAAATATATTTTTATGTGTTTGTGAATTGTGTGTGCAGCAGCCGCACGTGCATCAACAAAGTAGTGCCAAGCATGCGCCTGTGTCCCATAAATAAAGGGCCAGCTGGATTGACCGCTAAAGGGTGCTGTAACCCCACAGGGCACTCCAAACAATTTAAAAATATATATTTTTTTGTGTTTGTGAATTGTGTGCGCAGTAGCCGCACATGCATCAACAAAGTAGTGCCAAGCGTGCACATGTGTCCCGTAAATAAAGGGCCAGCTGGCTTGACCGCTAAAGGGTGCTGTAACCCCCAAAGGGCACTCCAAACAAAATAAAAAAAATTTTTTTTGTGTTTGTGAATTGTGTGCGCAGTAGCCGCACGTGCATCAACAAAGTAGTGCCAAGCGTGCGCCTGTGTCCCATAAATAAAGGGCCGGCTGGATTGACCACTAAAGGGTGCTGTAACCCCCAAAGGGCACTCCAAACAATATTAAAAAATATATATTTTTTTGTTTTTGTGAATTGTGTGCGCAGTAGCCGCACGTGCATCAACAAAGTAGTGCAAAGCATGCGCCTGTGTCCCATAAATAAAGGGCCGGCTGGATTGACCGCTAAAGGGTGCTGTAACCCCCAAAGGGCACTCCAAACAAAATAAAAAAATAAATTTTTTTGTGTTTGTGAATTGTGTGCGCAGTAGTCGCACGTGCATCAACAAAGTAGTGCCAAGCATGCACCTGTGTCCCATAAATAAAGGGCCATCTTTATTGACTGCTAAAGGGTGCTGTAACCCCAAAGGGCACTCCAAACAAAATAAAAAAATATATTTTTTTGTGTTTGTGAATTGTGTGCACAGTAACCACACGTGCATCAACAAAGTAGTGGCAAGCGTGCGCCTGTGTCCCATAAATAAAGGGCCAGCTGGATTGACCACTAAAGGGTGCTGTAACCCACAAAGGGCACTCCAAACAAAATAAAAATATATATATTTTTTTGGGTTTGTGAATTGTGTGCGCAGTAGCCGCAGGTGCATCAACAAAGTAGTGCCAAGCGTGCGCCTGTGTCCCATAAATAAAGGGCCGGCTGGATTGACTGCTAAAGAGTGCTGTAACCCCCAAAGAGCACTCCAAACAAATTAAAAATATATATTTTTTTGTGTTTGTGAATTGTGTGCGCAGTAGCCGCACGTGCATCAACAAAATAGTGCCAAGCATGCGCCTGTGTCCCATAAATAAAGGGCCGGCTGGATTGACCGCTAAAGGGTGCTGTAACCCCCAAAGGGCACTCCAAACAATATTAAAAAATATATTTTTTTGTATTTGTGAATAGTGTGCGCAGTAGCCGCACGTGCATCAACAAAGTAGTGCCAAGCGTGCGCCTGTGTCCCATAAAAAAAGGGCTGGCTGGATTGACCGCTAAAGGGTGCTGTAACCCCCAAAGGGCACTCCAAACAATATTAAAAAATATATTTTTTTGTATTTGTGAATTGTGTGCGCAGTAGCCGCACGTGCATCAACAAAGTAGTGGCAAGCATGCATCTGTGTCCCATAAATAAAGGGCCGGCTGGATTGACCACTAAAGGGTGCTGTAACCCCCAAAGGGCACACCAAACAAAATAAAAAAATATATTTTTTTGTGTTTGTGAATTGTGTGCGCAGTAGCCGCACGTGCATCAACAAAGTAGTGCCAAGCGTGCGCCTGTGTCCCATAACTAAAGGGCCGGCTGGATTGACCGCTAAAGGGTGCTGTAACCCCCAAAGGGCACGCCAAACAAAATAAAAATATATATTTTTTTGTGTTTGTGAATTGTGTGCGCAGTAGCCGCACATGCATCAACAAAGTAGTGCCGAGCGTGCGCCTGTGTCCCATAAATAAAGGGCCGGCTGGATTGACTGCTAAAGGGTGCTGTAACCCACATAGGGCACTCCAAACAAAATAAAAAAATATATTTTTTTGTGTTTGTGATTTGTGTGCGCAGTAGCCGCACGTGCATCAACAAATTAGTGCCAAGCGTGCGCCTGTGTCCCATAAATAAAGGGCCGGCTGGATTGACCGCTAAAGGGTGCTGTAGCCCCCAAAGGGCACTCCAAACAAAATAAAAATAAATATTTTTTTGTGTTTGTGAATTGTGTGCGCAGTACCCGCACGTGCATCAACAAAGTAGTGCCAAGCGTGCACCTGTGTCCCATAAATAAAGGGCCGGCAGGATTGACTGCTAAAGGGTGCTGTAACCCCCAAAGGGCACTCCAAACAAAATAAAAAATATATTTTTTTTTGTGTTTGTGAATTGTGTGCGCAGTAGCCGCATGTGCATCATCAAAGTAGTGCCAAGTGTGCGCCTGTGTCCCATAAATAAAGGGCCTGCTGGATTGACCGCTAAAGGGTGCTGTAACCCCCAAAGGGCACTCCAACCAAAATTAAAAAATATATTTTTATGTGTTTGTGAATTGTGTGTGCAGCAGCCGCACGTGCATCAACAAAGTAGTGCCAAGCATGCGCCTGTGTCCCATAAATAAAGGGCCAGCTGGATTGACCGCTAAAGGGTGCTGTAACCCCACAGGGCACTCCAAACAATTTAAAAATATATATTTTTTTGTGTTTGTGAATTGTGTGCGCAGTAGCCGCACATGCATCAACAAAGTAGTGCCAAGCGTGCACATGTGTCCCGTAAATAAAGGGCCAGCTGGCTTGACCGCTAAAGGGTGCTGTAACCCCCAAAGGGCACTCCAAACAAAATAAAAAAAAATTTTTTTGTGTTTGTGAATTGTGTGCGCAGTAGCCGCACGTGCATCAACAAAGTAGTGCCAAGCGTGCGCCTGTGTCCCATAAATAAAGGGCCGGCTGGATTGACCACTAAAGGGTGCTGTAACCCCCAAAGGGCACTCCAAACAATATTAAAAAATATATATTTTTTTGTTTTTGTGAATTGTGTGCGCAGTAGCCGCACGTGCATCAACAAAGTAGTGCAAAGCATGCGCCTGTGTCCCATAAATAAAGGGCCGGCTGGATTGACCGCTAAAGGGTGCTGTAACCCCCAAAGGGCACTCCAAACAAAATAAAAAAATAAATTTTTTTGTGTTTGTGAATTGTGTGCGCAGTAGTCGCACGTGCATCAACAAAGTAGTGCCAAGCATGCACCTGTGTCCCATAAATAAAGGGCCATCTTTATTGACTGCTAAAGGGTGCTGTAACCCCAAAGGGCACTCCAAACAAAATAAAAAAATATATTTTTTTGTGTTTGTGAATTGTGTGCACAGTAACCACACGTGCATCAACAAAGTAGTGGCAAGCGTGCGCCTGTGTCCCATAAATAAAGGGCCAGCTGGATTGACCACTAAAGGGTGCTGTAACCCACAAAGGGCACTCCAAACAAAATAAAAATATATATATTTTTTTGGGTTTGTGAATTGTGTGCGCAGTAGCCGCAGGTGCATCAACAAAGTAGTGCCAAGCGTGCGCCTGTGTCCCATAAATAAAGGGCCGGCTGGATTGACTGCTAAAGAGTGCTGTAACCCCCAAAGAGCACTCCAAACAAATTAAAAATATATATTTTTTTGTGTTTGTGAATTGTGTGCGCAGTAGCCGCACGTGCATCAACAAAGTAGTGCCAAGCGTGCGCCTGTGTCCCATAAATAAAGGGCCGGCTGGATTGACCGCTAAAGGGTGCTGTAACCCCCAAAGGGCACTCCAAACAATATTAAAAAATATATTTTTTTGTATTTGTGAATTGTGTGCGCAGTAGCCGCACGTGCATCAACAAATTAGTGCCAAGCGTGCGCCTGTGTCCCATAAATAAAGGGCTGGCTGGATTGACCGCTAAAGGGTGCTGTAACCCCCAAAGGGCACTCCAAACAATATTAAAAAATATATTTTTTTGTATTTGTGAATTGTGTGCGCAGTAGCCGCACGTGCATCAACAAAGTAGTGGCAAGCATGCATCTGTGTCCCATAAATAAAGGGCTGGCTGGATTGACCGCTAAAGGGTGCTGTAACCCCCAAAGGGCACACCAAACAAAATAAAAAAATATATTTTTTTGTGTTTGTGAATTGTGTGCGCAGTAGCCGCACGTGCATCAACAAAGTAGTGCCAAGCGTGCGCCTGTGTCCCATAAATAAAGGGCCGGCTGGATTGACCGCTAAAGGGTGCTGTAACCCCCAAAGGGCACGCCAAACAAAATAAAAATATATATTTTTTTGTGTTTGTGAATTGTGTGCGCAGTAGCCGCACATGCATCAACAAAGTAGTGCCGAGCGTGCGCCTGTGTCCCATAAATAAAGGGCCGGCTGGATTGACTGCTAAAGGGTGCTGTAACCCACATAGGGCACTCCAAACAAAATAAAAAAATATATTTTTTTGTGTTTGTGATTTGTGTGCGCAGTAGCCGCACGTGCATCAACAAATTAGTGCCAAGCGTGCGCCTGTGTCCCATAAATGAAGTGCCGGCTGGATTGACCGCTAAAGGGTGCTGTAGCCCCCAAAGGGCACTCCAAACAAAATAAAAAAATATTTTTTTTTGTGTTTGTGAATTGTGTGCGCAGTAGCCGCACGTGCATCAACAAAGTAGTGTCAAGCGTGCACCTGTGTCCCATAAATAAAGGGCCAGCTTTATTGACCGCTAAAGGGTGCTGTAAACCCCAAAGGGCACTCCAAACAAAATAAAAAAATATATTTTTTTGTGTTTGTGAATTGTGTGCACAGTAGCCACACATGCATCAAAAAAATAGTGGCAAGCGTGCGCCTGTGTCCCATAAATAAAGGGCCAGCTGGATTGACCACTAAAGGGTGCTGTAACCCCCAAAGGGCACTCCAAACAAAATAAAAAAAAAATATTTTTTGGGGTTTGTGAATTGTGTGCGCAGTAGCCGCACGTGCATCAACAAAGTAGTGCCAAGCGTGCGCCTGTGTCCCATAAATAAAGGTCCGGCTGGATTGACCGCTAAAGGGTGCTGTAACCCCCAAAGGGCACTCCAAACAAAATAAAAAAATATATATTTTTTGTGTTTGTGAATTGTGTGCGCAGTACCCGCACGTGCATCAACAAAGTAGTGCCAAGCGTGCACCTGTGTCCCATAAATAAAGGGCCGGCAGGATTGACTGCTAAAGGGTGCTGTAACCCCCAAAGGGCACTCCAAACAAAATAAAAAATATATATTTTTTTGTGTTTGTGAATTGTGTGCGCAGTAGCCGCATGTGCATCATCAAAGTAGTGCCAAGTGTGCGCCTGTGTCCCATACATAAAGGGCCTGCTGGATTGACCGCTAAAGGGTGCTGTAACCCCCAAAGGGCACTCCAACCAAAATTTAAAAATATATTTTTATGTGTTTGTGAATTGTGTGTGCAGCAGCCGCACGTGCATCAACAAAGTAGTGCCAAGCATGCGCCTGTGTCCCATAAATAAAGGGCCAGCTGGATTGACCGCTAAAGGGTGCTGTAACCCCACAGGGCACTCCAAACAAATTAAAAATATTTTTTTTTTTGTGTTTGTGAATTGTGTGCGCAGTAGCCGCACATGCATCAACAAAGTAGTGCCAAGCGTGCACATGTGTCCCGTAAATAAAGGGCCAGCTGGCTTGACCGCTAAAGGGTGCTGTAACCCCCAAAGGGCACTCCAAACAAAATAAAAAAAAAATTTTTTGTGTTTGTGAATTGTGTGCGCAGTAGCCGCACGTGCATCAACAAAGTAGTGCCAAGCGTGCGTCTGTGTCCCATAAATAAAGGGCCGGCTGGATTGACCGCTAAAGGGTGCTGTAACCCCCAAAGGGCACTCCAAACAAATTAAAAATATATATTTTTTTGTGTTTGTGAATTGTGTGAGCAGAAGCGGCACGTGCATCAACAAAGAAGTGCCAAGCGTGCGCCTGGGTCCCATATAATATAGGGCCGGCTGGATTGACTGCTAAAGAGTGCTGTAACCCCCAAAGGGCACTCCAAACAAATTAAAAAAATATTTTTTTTTGTGTTTGTGAATTGTGTGCGCAGTAGCCGCACGTGCATCAACAAAGTAGTGCCAAGCGTGCGCCTGTGTCCCATAAATAAAGGGCCGGCTGGATTGACCGCTAAAGGGTGCTGTAACCCCCAAAGGGCACTCCAAACAATATTAAAAAATATATTTTTTTGTTTTTGTGAATTGTGTGCGCAGTAGCCGCACGTGCATCAACAAAGTAGTGCAAAGCATGCGCCTGTGTCCCATAAATAAAGGGCCGGCTGGATTGACCGCTAAAGGGTGCTGTAACCCCCAAAGGGCACTCCAAACAAAATAAAAAAATAAAAAATTTTGTGTTTGTGAATTGTGTGCACAGTAGCCACACGTGCATCAACAAAGTAGTGGCAAGCGTGCGCCTGTGTCCCATAAATAAAGGGCCAGCTGGATTGACCACTAAAGGGTGCTGTAACCCACAAAGGGCACTCCAAACAAAATAAAAATATATATATTTTTTTGGGTTTGTGAATTGTGTGCGCAGTAGCCGCACGTGCATCAACAAAGTAGTGCCAAGCGTGCGCCTGTGTCCCATAAATAAAGGGCCGGCTGGATTGACCACTAAAGGGTGCTGTAAACCCCAAAGGGCACTCCAAACAAAATAAAAATAAATATTTTTTTGTGTTTGTGAATTGTGTGCGCAGTAGCAGCACGTGCATCAACAAAGTAGTGCCAAGCGTGCGCCTGTGTCCCATAAATAAAGGGCCGGTTGGAGTGACCGCTAAAGGGTGCTGTAAACCCCAAAGGGCACTCCAAACAAAATAAAAATATATATTTTTTTGTGTTTGTGAATTGTGTGCGCAGTAGACGCACGTGCATCAACAAAATAGTGCCAAGCATGCGCCTGTGTCCCATAAATAAAGGGCCAGCTGGATTGACCGCTAAAGGGTACTGTAACCCCCAAAGGGCACTCCAAACAATATTAAAAAATATATTTTTTTGTATTTGTGAATTGTGTGCGCAGTAGCCGCACGTGCATCAACAAAGAAGTGCCAAGCGTGCGCCTGTGTCCCATAAATAAAGGGCTGGCTGGATTGACCGCTAAAGGGTGCTGTAACCCCCAAAGGGCACTCCAAACAATATTAAAAAATATATTTTTTTGTATTTGTGAATTGTGTGCGCAGTAGCCGCACATGCATCAACAAAGTAGTGGCAAGCATGCATCTGTGTCCCATAAATAAAGGGCTGGCTGGATTGACCGCTAAAAGGTGCTGTAACCCCCAAAGGGCACACCAAACAAAATAAAAAAATATATTTTTTTGTGTTTGTGAATTGTGTGCGCAGTAGCCGCACGTGCATCAACAAAGTAGTGCCAAGCGTGCGCCTGTGTCCCATAAATAAAGGGCCAGCTGGATTGACCGCTAAAGGGTGCTGTAACCCCCAAAGGGCACGCCAAACAAAATAAAAATATATATTTTTTTGTGTTTGTGAATTGTGTGCGCAGTAGCCGCACATGCATCAACAAAGTAGTGCCGAGCGTGCGCCTGTGTCCCATAAATAAAGGGCCGGCTGGATTGACTGCTAAAGGGTGCTGTAACCCACATAGGGCACTCCAAACAAAATAAAAAAATATATTTTTTTGTGTTTGTGATTTGTGTGCGCAGTAGCCGCACGTGCATCAACAAATTAGTGCCAAGCGTGCGCCTGTGTCCCATAAATAAAGGGCCGGCTGGATTGACCGCTAAAGGGTGCTGTAGCCCCCAAAGGGCACTCCAAACAAAATAAAAATAAATATTTTTTTGTGTTTGTGAATTGTGTGCGCAGTACCCGCACGTGCATCAACAAAGTAGTGCCAAGCGTGCACCTGTGTCCCATAAATAAAGGGCCGGCAGGATTGACTGCTAAAGGGTGCTGTAACCCCCAAAGGGCACTCCAAACAAAATAAAAAATATATATTTTTTTGTGTTTGTGAATTGTGTGCGCAGTAGCCGCATGTGCATCATCAAAGTAGTGCCAAGTGTGCGCCTGTGTCCCATAAATAAAGGGCCTGCTGGATTGACCGCTAAAGGGTGCTGTAACCCCCAAAGGGCACTCCAACCAAAATTAAAAAATATATTTTTATGTGTTTGTGAATTGTGTGTGCAGCAGCCGCACGTGCATCAACAAAGTAGTGCCAAGCATGCGCCTGTGTCCCATAAATAAAGGGCCAGCTGGATTGACCGCTAAAGGGTGCTGTAACCCCACAGGGCACTCCAAACAATTTAAAAATATATATTTTTTTGTGTTTGTGAATTGTGTGCGCAGTAGCCGCACATGCATCAACAAAGTAGTGCCAAGCGTGCACATGTGTCCCATAAATAAAGGGCCAGCTGGCTTGACCGCTAAAGGGTGCTGTAACCCCCAAAGGGCACTCCAAACAAAATAAAAAATTTTTTTTTTGTGTTTGTGAATTGTGTGCGCAGTAGCCGCACGTGCATCAACAAAGTAGTGCCAAGCGTGCGCCTGTGTCCCATAAATAAAGGGCCGGCTGGATTGACCACTAAAGGGTGCTGTAACCCCCAAAGGGCACTCCAAACAATATTAAAAAATATATATTTTTTTGTGTTTGTGAATTGTGTGCGCAGTAGCCGCACGTGCATCAACAAAGTAGTGCAAAGCATGCGCCTGTGTCCCATAAATAAAGGGCCGGCTGGATTGACCACTAAAGGGTGCTGTAACCCCCAAAGGGCACTCCAAACAAAATAAAAAAATTAAAATTTTTGTGTTTGTGAATTGTGTGCGCAGTAGTCGCACGTGCATCAACAAAGTAGTGCCAAGCGTGCGCCTGTGTCCCATAAATAAAGGGCCGGCTGGATTGACCGCTAAAGGGTGCTGTAACCCCAAAGGGCACTCCAAACAAAATAAAAAAATATATTTTTTTGTGTTTGTGAATTGTGTGCACAGTAGCCACACGTGCATCAACAAAGTAGTGGCAAGCGTGCGCCTGTGTCCCATAAATAAAGGGCCAGCTGGATTGACCACTAAAGGGTGCTGTAACCCACAAAGGGCACTCCAAACAAAATAAAAATATATATATTTTTTTGGGTTTGTGAATTGTGTGCGCAGTAGCCGCAGGTGCATCAACAAAGTAGTGCCAAGCGTGCGCCTGTGTCCCATAAATAGAGGGCCGGCTGGATTGACCACTAAAGGGTGCTGTAAACCCCAAAGGGCACTCCAAACAAAATAAAAATAAATATTTTTTTGTGTTTGTGAATTGTGTGCGCAGTAGCAGCACGTGCATCAACAAAGTAGTGCCAAGCGTGCGCCTGTGTCCCATAAATAAAGGGCCAGCTGGATTGACTGCTAAAGAGTGCTGTAACCCCCAAAGAGCACTCCAAACAAATTAAAAATATATTTTTTTTTGTGTTTGTGAATTGTGTGCGCAGTAGCCGCACGTGCATCAACAAAGTAGTGCCAAGCGTGCGCCTGTGTCCCATAAATAAAGGGCCAGCTGGATTGACCGCTAAAGGGTGCTGTAACCCCCAAAGGGCACTCCAAACAATATTAAAAAATATATTTTTTTGTATTTGTGAATTGTGTGCGCAGTAGCCGCACGTGCATCAACAAATTAGTGCCAAGCGTGCGCCTGTGTCCCATAAATAAAGGGCTAGCTGGATTGACCGCTAAAGGGTGCTGTAACCCCCAAAGGGCACTCCAAACAATATTAAAAAATATATTTTTTTGTATTTGTGAATTGTGTGCGCAGTAGCCGCACGTGCATCAACAAAGTAGTGGCAAGCATGCATCTGTGTCCCATAAATAAAGGGCTGGCTGGATTGACTGCTAAAGGGTGCTGTAACCCCCAAAGGGCACACCAAACAAAATAAAAAAATATATTTTTTTGTGTTTGTGAATTGTGTGCGCAGTAGCCGCACGTGCATCAACAAAGTAGTGCCAAGCGTGCGCCTGTGTCCCATAAATAAAGGGCCGGCTGGATTGACCGCTAAAGGGTGCTGTAACCCCCAAAGGTCTCGCCAAACAAAATAAAAATATATATTTTTTTGTGTTTGTGAATTGTGTGCGCAGAAGCCGCACATGCATCAACAAAGTAGTGCCGAGCGTGCGCCTGTGTCCCATAAATAAAAGGCCGGCTGGATTGACTGCTAAAGGGTGCTGTAACCCACATAGGGCACTCCAAACAAAATAAAAAAATATATTTTTTTGTGTTTGTGATTTGTGTGCGCAGTAGCCGCACGTGCATCAACAAATTAGTGCCAAGCGTGCGCCTGTGTCCCATAAATAAAGTGCCGGCTGGATTGACCGCTAAAGGGTGCTGTAGCCCCCAAAGGGCACTCCAAACAAAATAAAAAAATATTTTTTTTTGTGTTTGTGAATTGTGTGCGCAGTAGCCGCACGTGCATCAACAAAGTAGTGTCAAGCGTGCACCTGTGTCCCATAAATAAAGGGCCAGCTTTATTGACCGCTAAAGGGTGCTGTAAACCCCAAAGGGCACTCCAAACAAAATAAAAAAATATATTTTTTTGTGTTTATGAATTGTGTGCACAGTAGCCACACGTGCATCAAAAAAATAGTGGCAAGCGTGCGCCTGTGTCCCATAAATAAAGGGCCAGCTGGATTGACCACTAAAGGGTGCTGTAACCCCCAAAGGGCACTCCAAACAAAATAAAAAAAAAATATTTTTTGGGGTTTGTGAATTGTGTGCGCAGTAGCCGCACGTGCATCAACAAAGTAGTGCCAAGCGTGCGCCTGTGTCCCATAAATAAAGGTCCAGCTGGATTGACCGCTAAAGGGTGCTGTAACCCCCAAAGGGCACTCCAAACAAAATAAAAAAATATATATTTTTTGTGTTTGTGAATTGTGTGCGCAGTACCCGCACGTGCATCAACAAAGTAGTGCCAAGCGTGCACCTGTGTCCCATAAATAAAGGGCCGGCAGGATTGACTGCTAAAGGGTGCTGTAACCCCCAAAGGGCACTCCAAACAAAATAAAAAATATATATTTTTTTGTGTTTGTGAATTGTGTGCGCAGTAGCCGCATGTGCATCATCAAAGTAGTGCCAAGTGTGCGCCTGTGTCCCATAAATAAAGGGCCTGCTGGATTGACCGCTAAAGGGTGCTGTAACCCCCAAAGGGCACTCCAACCAAAATTAAAAAATATATTTTTATGTGTTTGTGAATTGTGTGTGCAGCAGCCGCACGTGCATCAACAAAGTAGTGCCAAGCATGCGCCTGTGTCCCATAAATAAAGGGCCAGCTGGATTGACCGCTAAAGGGTGCTGTAACCCCACAGGGCACTCCAAACAAATTAAAAATATTTTTTTTTTTGTGTTTGTGAATTGTGTGCGCAGTAGCCGCACATGCATCAACAAAGTAGTGCCAAGCGTGCACATGTGTCCCGTAAATAAAGGGCCAGCTGGCTTGACCGCTAAAGGGTGCTGTAACCCCCAAAGGGCACTCCAAACAAAATAAAAAAAATTTTTTTTGTGTTTGTGAATTGTGTGCGCAGTAGCCGCACGTGCATCAACAAAGTAGTGCCAAGCGTGCGCCTGTGTCCCATAAATAAAGGGCCGGCTGGATTGACCGCTAAAGGGTGCTGTAACCCCCAAAGGGCACTCCAAACAAATTAAAAATATATATTTTTTTGTGTTTGTGAATTGTGTGAGCAGAAGCCGCACGTGCATCAACAAAGAAGTGCCAAGCGTGCGCCTGGGTCCCATAAATATAGGGCCGGCTGGATTGACTGCTAAAGAGTGCTGTAACCCCCAAAGGGCACTCCAAACAAATTAAAAAAATATTTTTTTTTGTGTTTGTGAATTGTGTGCGCAGTAGCCGCACGTGCATCAACAAAGTAGTGCCAAGCGTGCGCCTGTGTCCCATAAATAAAGGGCCGGCTGGATTGACCGCTAAAGGGTGCTGTAACCCCCAAAGGGCACTCCAAACAATATTAAAAAATATATTTTTTTGTTTTTGTGAATTGTGTGCGCAGTAGCCGCACGTGCATCAACAAAGTAGTGCAAAGCATGCGCCTGTGTCCCATAAATAAAGGGCCGGCTGGATTGACCGCTAAAGGGTGCTGTAACCCCCAAAGGGCACTCCAAACAAAATAAAAAAATAAAAAATTTTGTGTTTGTGAATTGTGTGCACAGTAGTCGCACGTGCATCAACAAAGTAGTGCCAAGCGTGCACCTGTGTCCCATAAATAAAGGGCCATCTGTATTGACTGCTAAAGGGTGCTGTAACCCCAAAGGGCACTCCAAACAAAATAAAAAAATATATTTTTTTGTGTTTGTGAATTGTGTGCACAGTAGCCACACGTGCATCAACAAAGTAGTGGCAAGCGTGCGCCTGTGTCCCATAAATAAAGGGCCAGCTGGATTGACCGCTAAAGGGTGCTGTAACCCCCAAAGGGCACTCCAAACAAAATAAAAATAAATATTTTTTTGTGTTTGTGAATTGTGTGCGCAGTAGCAGCACGTGCATCAACAAAGTAGGGCCAAGCGTGCGCCTGTGTCCCATAAATAAAGGGCCGGCTGGAGTGACCGCTAAAGGGTGCTGTAAACCCCAAAGGGCACTCCAAACAAAATAAAAATATATATTTTTTTGTGTTTGTGAATTGTGTGCGCAGTAGACGCACGTGCATCAACAAAATAGTGCCAAGCATGCGCCTGTGTCCCATAAATAAAGGGCCACCTGGATTGACCGCTAAAGGGTGCTGTAACCCCCAAAGGGCACTCCAAACAATATTAAAAAATATATTTTTTTGTATTTGTGAATTGTGTGCGCAGTAGCCGCACGTGCATCAACAAAGTAGTGCCAAGCGTGCGCCTGTGTCCCATAAATAAAGGGCTGGCTGGATTGACCGCTAAAGGGTGCTGTAACCCCCAAAGGGCACTCCAAACAATATTAAAAAATATATTTTTTTGTATTTGTGAATTGTGTGCGCAGTAGCCGCACATGCATCAACAAAGTAGTGGCAAGCATGCATCTGTGTCCCATAAATAAAGGGCTGGCTGGATTGACCGCTAAAGGGTGCTGTAACCCCCAAAGGGCACACCAAACAAAATAAAAAAATATATTTTTTTGTGTTTGTGAATTGTGTGCGCAGTAGCCGCACGTGCATCAACAAAGTAGTGCCAAGCGTGCGCCTGTGTCCCATAAATAAAGGGCCGGCTGGATTGACCGCTAAAGGGTGCTTTAACCCCCAAAGGGCACGCCAAACAAAATAAAAATATATATTTTTTTGTGTTTGTGAATTGTGTGCGCAGTAGCCGCACATGCATCAACAAAGTAGTGCCGAGCGTGCGCCTGTGTCCCATAAATAAAGGGCCGGCTGGATTGACTGCTAAAGGGTGCTGTAACCCACATAGGGCACTCCAAACAAAATAAAAAAATATATTTTTTTGTGTTTGTGATTTGTGTGCGCAGTAGCCGCACGTGCATCAACAAATTAGTGCCAAGCGTGCGCCTGTGTCCCATAAATAAAGGGCCGGCTGGATTGACTGCTAAAGGGTGCTGTAGCCCCCAAAGGGCACTCCAAACAAAATAAAAATAAATATTTTTTTGTGTTTGTGAATTGTGTGCGCAGTACCCGCACGTGCATCAACAAAGTAGTGCCAAGCGTGCACCTGTGTCCCATAAATAAAGGGCCGGCAGGATTGACTGCTAAAGGGTGCTGTAACCCCCAAAGGGCACTCCAAACAAAATAAAAAATATATATTTTTTTGTGTTTGTGAATTGTGTGCGCAGTAGCCGCATGTGCATCATCAAAGTAGTGCCAAGTGTGCGCCTGTGTCCCATAAATAAAGGGCCTGCTGGATTGACCGCTAAAGGGTGCTGTAACCCCCAAAGGGCACTCCAACCAAAATTAAAAAATATATTTTTATGTGTTTGTGAATTGTGTGTGCAGCAGCCGCACGTGCATCAACAAAGTAGTGCCAAGCATGCGCCTGTGTCCCATAAATAAAGGGCCAGCTGGATTGACCGCTAAAGGGTGCTGTAACCCCACAGGGCACTCCAAACAATTTAAAAATATATTTTTTTGTGTGTTTGTGAATTGTGTGCGCAGTAGCCGCACATGCATCAACAAAGTAGTGCCAAGCGTGCACATGTGTCCCATAAATAAAGGGCCAGCTGGCTTGACCGCTAAAGGGTGCTGTAACCCCCAAAGGGCACTCCAAACAAAATAAAAATTTTTTTTTTTGTGTTTGTGAATTGTGTGCGCAGTAGCCGCACGTGCATCAACAAAGTAGTGCCAAGCGTGCGCCTGTGTCCCATAAATAAAGGGCCGGCTGGATTGACCACTAAAGGGTGCTGTAACCCCCAAAGGGCACTCCAAACAATATTAAAAAATATATATTTTTTTGTGTTTGTGAATTGTGTGCGCAGTAGCCGCACGTGCATCAACAAAGTAGTGCAAAGCATGCGCCTGTGTCCCATAAATAAAGGGCCGGCTGGATTGACCGCTAAAGGGTGCTGTAACCCCCAAAGGGCACTCCAAACAAAATAAAAAAATAAAAATTTTTGTGTTTGTGAATTGTGTGCGCAGTAGTCGCACGTGCATCAACAAAGTAGTGCCAAGCGTGCGCCTGTGTCCCATAAATAAAGGGCCGGCTGGATTGACCGCTAAAGGGTGCTGTAACCCCAAAGGGCACTCCAAACAAAATAAAAAAATATATTTTTTTGTGTTTGTGAATTGTGTGCACAGTAGCCACACGTGCATCAACAAAGTAGTGGCAAGCGTGCGCCTGTGTCCCATAAATAAAGGGCCAGCTGGATTGACCACTAAAGGGTGCTGTAAACCACAAAGGGCACTCCAAACAAAATAAAAATATATATATTTTTTTGGGTTTGTGAATTGTGTGCGCAGTAGCCGCAGGTGCATCAACAAAGTAGTGCCAAGCGTGCGCCTGTGTCCCATAAATAGAGGGCCGGCTGGATTGACCACTAAAGGGTGCTGTAAACCCCAAAGGGCACTCCAAACAAAATAAAAATAAATATATTTTTGTGTTTGTGAATTGTGTGCGCAGTAGCAGCACGTGCATCAACAAAGTAGTGCCAAGCGTGCGCCTGTGTCCCATAAATAAAGGGCCAGCTGGATTGACTGCTAAAGAGTGCTGTAACCCCCAAAGAGCACTCCAAACAAATTAAAAATATATATTTTTTTGTGTTTGTGAATTGTGTGCGCAGTAGCCGCACGTGCATCAACAAAGTAGTGCCAAGCGTGCGCCTGTGTCCCATAAATAAAGGGCCGGCTGGATTGACCGCTAAAGGGTGCTGTAACCCCCAAAGGGCACTCCAAACAATATTAAAAAATATATTTTTTTGTATTTGTGAATTGTGTGCGCAGTAGCCGCACGTGCATCAACAAATTAGTGCCAAGCGTGCGCCTGTGTCCCATAAATAAAGGGCTGGCTGGATTGACCGCTAAAGGGTGCTGTAACCCCCAAAGGGCACTCCAAACAATATTAAAAAATATATTTTTTTGTATTTGTGAATTGTGTGCGCAGTAGCCGCACGTGCATCAACAAAGTAGTGGCAAGCATGCATCTGTGTCCCATAAATAAAGGGCTGGCTGGATTGACTGCTAAAGGGTGCTGTAACCCCCAAAGGGCACACCAAACAAAATAAAAAAATATATTTTTTTGTGTTTGTGAATTGTGTGCGCAGTAGCCGCACGTGCATCAACAAAGTAGTGCCAAGCGTGCGCCTGTGTCCCATAAATAAAGGGCCGGCTGGATTGACCGCTAAAGGGTGCTGTAACCCCCAAAGGTCTCGCCAAACAAAATAAAAATATATATTTTTTTGTGTTTGTGAATTGTGTGCGCAGTAGCCGCACATGCATCAACAAAGTAGTGCCGAGCGTGCGCCTGTGTCCCATAAATAAAAGGCCGGCTGGATTGACTGCTAAAGGGTGCTGTAACCCACATAGGGCACTCCAAACAAAATAAAAAAATATATTTTTTTGTGTTTGTGATTTGTGTGCGCAGTAGCCGCACGTGCATCAACAAATTAGTGCCAAGCGTGCGCCTGTGTCCCATAAATAAAGTGCCGGCTGGATTGACCGCTAAAGGGTGCTGTAGCCCCCAAAGGGCACTCCAAACAAAATAAAAAAATATTTTTTTTTGTGTTTGTGAATTGTGTGCGCAGTAGCCGCACGTGCATCAACAAAGTAGTGTCAAGCGTGCACCTGTGTCCCATAAATAAAGGGCCAGCTTTATTGACCGCTAAAGGGTGCTGTAAACCCCAAAGGGCACTCCAAACAAAATAAAAAAATATATTTTTTTGTGTTTGTGAATTGTGTGCACAGTAGCCACACGTGCATCAAAAAAATAGTGGCAAGCGTGCGCCTGTGTCCCATAAATAAAGGGCCAGCTGGATTGACCACTAAAGGGTGCTGTAACCCCCAAAGGGCACTCCAAACAAAATAAAAAAAAAATATTTTTTGGGGTTTGTGAATTGTGTGCGCAGTAGCCGCACATGCATCAACAAAGTAGTGCCAAGCGTGCGCCTGTGTCCCATAAATAAAGGTCCGGCTGGATTGACCGCTAAAGGGTGCTGTAACCCCCAAAGGGCACTCCAAACAAAATAAAAAAATATATATTTTTTGTGTTTGTGAATTGTGTGCGCAGTACCCGCACGTGCATCAACAAAGTAGTGCCAAGCGTGCACCTGTGTCCCATAAATAAAGGGCCGGCAGGATTGACTGCTAAAGGGTGCTGTAACCCCCAAAGGGCACTCCAAACAAAATAAAAAATATATATTTTTTTGTGTTTGTGAATTGTGTGCGCAGTAGCCGCATGTGCATCATCAAAGTAGTGCCAAGTGTGCGCCTGTGTCCCATAAATAAAGGGCCTGCTGGATTGACCGCTAAAGGGTGCTGTAACCCCCAAAGGGCACTCCAACCAAAATTAAAAAATATATTTTTATGTGTTTGTGAATTGTGTGTGCAGCAGCCGCACGTGCATCAACAAAGTAGTGCCAAGCATGCGCCTGTGTCCCATAAATAAAGGGCCAGCTGGATTGACCGCTAAAGGGTGCTGTAACCCCACAGGGCACTCCAAACAAATTAAAAATATTTTTTTTTTTGTGTTTGTGAATTGTGTGCGCAGTAGCCGCACATGCATCAACAAAGTAGTGCCAAGCGTGCACATGTGTCCCGTAAATAAAGGGCCAGCTGGCTTGACCGCTAAAGGGTGCTGTAACCCCCAAAGGGCACTCCAAACAAAATAAAAAAAAATTTTTTTGTGTTTGTGAATTGTGTGCGCAGTAGCCGCACGTGCATCAACAAAGTAGTGCCAAGCGTGCGCCTGTGTCCCATAAATAAAGGGCCGGCTGGATTGACCGCTAAAGGGTGCTGTAACCCCCAAAGGGCACTCCAAACAAATTAAAAATATATATTTTTTTGTGTTTGTGAATTGTGTGAGCAGAAGCCGCACGTGCATCAACAAAGAAGTGCCAAGCGTGCGCCTGGGTCCCATAAATATAGGGCCGGCTGGATTGACTGCTAAAGAGTGCTGTAACCCCCAAAGGGCACTCCAAACAAATTAAAAAAATATTTTTTTGTGTGTTTGTGAATTGTGTGCGCAGTAGCCGCACGTGCATCAACAAAGTAGTGCCAAGCGTGCGCCTGTGTCCCATAAATAAAGGGCCGGCTGGATTGACCGCTAAAGGGTGCTGTAACCCCCAAAGGGCACTCCAAACAATATTAAAAAATATATTTTTTTGTTTTTGTGAATTGTGTGCGCAGTAGCCGCACGTGCATCAACAAAGTAGTGCAAAGCATGCGCCTGTGTCCCATAAATAAAGGGCCGGCTGGATTGACCGCTAAAGGGTGCTGTAACCCCCAAAGGGCACTCCAAACAAAATAAAAAAATAAAAAATTTTGTGTTTGTGAATTGTGTGCGCAGTAGTCGCACGTGCATCAACAAAGTAGTGCCAAGCGTGCACCTGTGTCCCATAAATAAAGGGCCATCTGTATTGACTGCTAAAGGGTGCTGTAACCCCAAAGGGCACTCCAAACAAAATAAAAATATATATTTTTTTGTGTTTGTGAATTGTGTGCACAGTAGCCACACGTGCATCAACAAAGTAGTGGCAAGCGTGCGCCTGTGTCCCATAAATAAAGGGCCAGCTGGATTGACCGCTAAAGGGTGCTGTAACCCCCAAAGGGCACTCCAAACAAAATAAAAAAATATATATTTTTTTGGGTTTGTGAATTGTGTGCGCAGGAGCCGCACGTGCATCAACAAAGTAGTGCCAAGCGTGCGCCTGTGTCCCATAAATAAAGGTCCGGCTGGATTGACCGCTATAGGGTGCTGTAACCCCCAAAGGGCACTCCAAACAAAATAAAAATATATATTTTTTTGTGTTTGTGAATTGTGTGCGCAGTAGCCGCACGTGCATCATCAAAGTAGTGCCAAGTGTGCGCCTGTGTCCCATAAATAAAGGGCCGGCTGAATTGACCGCTAAAGGGTGCTGTAACCCCCAAAGGGCACTCCAAACAAAATTAAAAAATATATTTTTTTGTGTTTGTGAATTGTGTGTGCAGTAGCCGCACGTGCATCAACAAAGTAGTGCCAAGCGTGCGCCTGTGTCCCATAAATAAAGGGCCGGCTGAATTGACCGCTAAAGGGTGCTGTAACCCCCAAAGGGCACTCCAAACAAAATAAAAAAATATATTTTTGTGTGTTTGTGAATTGTGTGCGCAGTAGCCGCACGTGCATCATCAAAGTAGTGCCAAGTGTGCGCCTGTGTCCCATAAATAAAGGGCCGGCTGGATTGACCTCTAAAGGGTGCTGTAAACCCAAAGGGCACTCCTAACAAAATAAAAATATATATTTTTTTGTGTTTGTGAATTGTGTGTGCAGTAGCTGCACGTGCATCAACAAAGTAGTGCCAAGCGTGCGCCTGTGTCCCATAAATAAAGGGCCAGCTGGATTGACCTCTAAAGGGTGCTGTAAACCCAAAGGGCACTCCTAACAAAATAAAAATATATATTTTTTTGTGTTTGTGAATTGTGTGCGCAGTAGCCGCACGTGCATCAACAAAGTAGTGCCAAGCGTGCACCTGTGTCCCATAAATAAAGGGCCAGCTGGATTGACCGCTAAAGGGTGCTGTAACCCCCAAAGGGCACTCCAAACAAAATAAAAAAATATATTTTTTTGTGTTTGTGAATTGTGTGCACAGTAGCCACACGTGCATCAAAAAAATAGTGGCAAGCGTGCGCCTGTGTCCCATAAATAAAGGGCCAGCTGGATTGACCGCTAAAGGTGCTGTAACCCCCAAAGGGCACTACAAACAAAATAAAAAAAATATATTTTTTTGGGTTTGTGAATTGTGTGCGCAGTAGCCGCACATGCATCAACAAAGTAGTGCCAAGTGTGCGCCTGTGTCCCATAAATAAAGGGCCTGCTGGATTGACCGCTAAAGGGTGCTGTAACCCCCAAAGGGCACTCCAACCAAAATTAAAAAATATATTTTTATGTGTTTGTGAATTGTGAGTGCAGCAGCCGCACGTGCATCAACAAAGTAGTGCCAAGCGTGCGACTGTGTCCCATAAATAAAGGGCCAGCTGGATTGACCGCTAAAGGGTGCTCTAACCCCACAGGGCACTCCAAACAAATTAAAAATATATTTTTTTTTCTGTTTGTGAATTGTGTGCGCAGTAGCCGCACATGCATCAACAAAGTAGTGCCAAGCGTGGACATGTGTCCTGTAAATAAAGGGCCGGCTGGATTAACCGCTAAAGGGTGCTGTAACCCCCAAAGGGCACTCCAAACAAAATAAAAATTTTTTTTTTGTGTTTGTGACTTGTGTGCGCAGTAGCCGCACGTGCATCAACAAAGAAGTGCCAAGCGTGCGCCTGGGTCCCATAAATATAGGGCCGGCTGGATTGACTGCTAAAGAGTGCTGTAACCCCCAAAGGGCACTCCAAACAAATTAAAAAATAATTTTTTTTTGTGTTTGTGAATTGTGTGTGCAGTAGCCGCACGTGCATCAACAAAGTAGTGCCAAGCGTGCGCCTGTGTCCCATAAATAAAGGGCCGGCTGGATTGACCGCTAAAGGGTGCTGTAACCCCCAAAGGGCACTCCAAACAATATTAAAAAATATATTTTTTTGTTTTTGTGAATTGTGTGCGCAGTAGCCGCACGTGCATCAACAAAGTAGTGCAAAGCATGCGCCTGTGTCCCATAAATAAAGGGCCAGCTGGATTGACCGCTAAAGGGTGCTGTAACCCCCAAAGGGCACTCCAAACAAAATAAAAAAATAAAAAATTTTGTGTTTGTGAATTGTGTGCGCAGTAGTCGCACGTGCATCAACAAAGTAGTGCCAAGCATGCACCTGTGTCCCATAAATAAAGGGCCATCTGTATTGACTGCTAAAGGGTGCTGTAACCCCAAAGGGCACTCCAAACAAAATAAAAAAATATATTTTTTTGTGTTTGTGAATTGTGTGCACAGTAGCCACACGTGCATCAACAAAGTAGTGGCAAGCGTGCGCCTGTGTCCCATAAATAAAGGGCCAGCTGGATTGACCGCTAAAGGGTGCTGTAACCCACAAAGGGCACTCCAAACAAAATAAAAAAAAAAATATTTTTTTGGGTTTGTGAATTGTGTGCGCAGTAGCCGCACGTGCATCAACAAAGTAGTGCCAAGCGTGCGCCTGTGTCCCATAAATAAAGGTCCGGCTGGATTGACCGCTATAGGGTGCTGTAACCCCCAAAGGGCACTGCAAACAAAGTAAAAATATATATTTTTTTGTGTTTGTGAATTGTGTGCGCAGTAGCCGCACGTGCATCAACAAAGTAGTGCCAAGCGTGCGCCTGTGTCCCATAAATAAAGGGCCAGCTGGATTGACCGCTAAAGGGTGCTGTAACCCCAAAGGGCACTCCAAACAAAATAAAAAAATATATTTTTTTGTGTTTGTGAATTGTGTGCGCAGTAGCCGCACGTGCATCATCAAAGTAGTGCCAAGTGTGCGCCTGTGTCCCATAAATAAAGGGCCGGCTGGATTGACCGCTAAAGGGTGCTGTAACCCCCAAAGGGCACTCCAAACAAAATTAAAAAATATATTTTTTTGTGTTTGTGAATTGTGTGTGCAGTAGCCGCACGTGCATCAACAAAGTAGTGCCAAGCGTGCGCCTGTGTCCCATAAATAAAGGGCCGGCTGAATTGACTGCTAAAGGGTGCTGTAACCCCCAAAGGGCACTCCAATCAAAATTAAAAAATATATTTTTTTGTGTTTGTGAATTGTGTGTGCAGTAGCCGCACGTGCATCAACAAAGTAGTGCCAAGCGTGCGCCTGTGTCCCATAAATAAAGGGCCAGCTGGATTGACCGCTAAAGGGTGCTGTAACCCCAAAGGGCACTCCAAACAAAATAAAAATATATTTTTTTTTGTGTTTGTGAATTGTGTGCGCAGTAGCCGCACGTGCATCAACAAAGTAGTGCCAAGCATGCACCTTTGTCCCATAAATAAAGGGCCAGCTGGATTGACCGCTAAAGGGTGCTGTAACCCCCAAAGGGCACTCCAAACAAAATAAAAAAATATATTTTTTTGTGTTTGTGAATTGTGTGCACAGTAGCCACACGTGCATCGAAAAAATAGTGGCAAGCGTGCGCCTGTGTCCCATAAATAAAGGGCCAGCTGGATTGACCGCTAAAGGGTGCTGTAACCCCCAAAGGGCACTAAAAACAAAATAAAAAAAAAATATTTTTTTGGGTTTGTGAATTGTGTGCGCAGAAGCCGCACGTGCATCAACAAAGTAGTGCCAAGCGTGCGCCTGTGTCCCATAAATAAAGGTCCGGCTGGATTGACCGCTAAAGGCTGCTGTAACCCCCAAAGGGCACTCCAAACAAAATAAAAAAATATATTTTTTTTGTGTTTGTGAATTGTGTGCGCAGTACCTGCACGTGCATCAACAAATTAGTGCCAAGCGTGCACCTGTGTCCCATAAATAAAGGGCCGGCTGGATTGACTGCTAAAGGGTGCTGTAACCCCCAAAGGGCACTCCAAACAAAATAAAAAATATATATTTTTTTGTGTTTGTGAATTGTGTGCGCAGTAGCCGCACGTGCATCAACAAAGTAGTGTCAAGCGTGCACCTGTGTCCCATAAATAAAGGGCCAGCTTTATTGACCGCTAAAGGGTGCTGTAAACCCCAAAGGGCACTCCAAACAAAATAAAAAAATATATTTTTTTGTGTTTGTGAATTGTGTGCACAGTAGCCACACATGCATCAAAAAAATAGTGGCAAGCGTGCGCCTGTGTCCCATAAATAAAGGGCCAGCTGGATTGACCACTAAAGGGTGCTGTAACCCCCAAAGGGCACTCCAAACAAAATAAAAAAAAAATATTTTTTGGGGTTTGTGAATTGTGTGCGCAGTAGCCGCACGTGCATCAACAAAGTAGTGCCAAGCGTGCGCCTGTGTCCCATAAATAAAGGTCCGGCTGGATTGACCGCTAAAGGGTGCTGTAACCCCCAAAGGGCACTCCAAACAAAATAAAAAAATATATATTTTTTGTGTTTGTGAATTGTGTGCGCAGTACCCGCACGTGCATCAACAAAGTAGTGCCAAGCGTGCACCTGTGTCCCATAAATAAAGGGCCGGCAGGATTGACTGCTAAAGGGTGCTGTAACCCCCAAAGGGCACTCCAAACAAAATAAAAAATATATATTTTTTTGTGTTTGTGAATTGTGTGCGCAGTAGCCGCATGTGCATCATCAAAGTAGTGCCAAGTGTGCGCCTGTGTCCCATACATAAAGGGCCTGCTGGATTGACCGCTAAAGGGTGCTGTAACCCCCAAAGGGCACTCCAACCAAAATTTAAAAATATATTTTTATGTGTTTGTGAATTGTGTGTGCAGCAGCCGCACGTGCATCAACAAAGTAGTGCCAAGCATGCGCCTGTGTCCCATAAATAAAGGGCCAGCTGGATTGACCGCTAAAGGGTGCTGTAACCCCACAGGGCACTCCAAACAAATTAAAAATATTTTTTTTTTTGTGTTTGTGAATTGTGTGCGCAGTAGCCGCACATGCATCAACAAAGTAGTGCCAAGCGTGCACATGTGTCCCGTAAATAAAGGGCCAGCTGGCTTGACCGCTAAAGGGTGCTGTAACCCCCAAAGGGCACTCCAAACAAAATAAAAAAAAAATTTTTTGTGTTTGTGAATTGTGTGCGCAGTAGCCGCACGTGCATCAACAAAGTAGTGCCAAGCGTGCGTCTGTGTCCCATAAATAAAGGGCCGGCTGGATTGACCGCTAAAGGGTGCTGTAACCCCCAAAGGGCACTCCAAACAAATTAAAAATATATATTTTTTTGTGTTTGTGAATTGTGTGAGCAGAAGCGGCACGTGCATCAACAAAGAAGTGCCAAGCGTGCGCCTGGGTCCCATATAATATAGGGCCGGCTGGATTGACTGCTAAAGAGTGCTGTAACCCCCAAAGGGCACTCCAAACAAATTAAAAAAATATTTTTTTTTGTGTTTGTGAATTGTGTGCGCAGTAGCCGCACGTGCATCAACAAAGTAGTGCCAAGCGTGCGCCTGTGTCCCATAAATAAAGGGCCGGCTGGATTGACCGCTAAAGGGTGCTGTAACCCCCAAAGGGCACTCCAAACAATATTAAAAAATATATTTTTTTGTTTTTGTGAATTGTGTGCGCAGTAGCCGCACGTGCATCAACAAAGTAGTGCAAAGCATGCGCCTGTGTCCCATAAATAAAGGGCCGGCTGGATTGACCGCTAAAGGGTGCTGTAACCCCCAAAGGGCACTCCAAACAAAATAAAAAAATAAAAAATTTTGTGTTTGTGAATTGTGTGCACAGTAGCCACACGTGCATCAACAAAGTAGTGGCAAGCGTGCGCCTGTGTCCCATAAATAAAGGGCCAGCTGGATTGACCACTAAAGGGTGCTGTAACCCACAAAGGGCACTCCAAACAAAATAAAAATATATATATTTTTTTGGGTTTGTGAATTGTGTGCGCAGTAGCCGCACGTGCATCAACAAAGTAGTGCCAAGCGTGCGCCTGTGTCCCATAAATAAAGGGCCGGCTGGATTGACCACTAAAGGGTGCTGTAAACCCCAAAGGGCACTCCAAACAAAATAAAAATAAATATTTTTTTGTGTTTGTGAATTGTGTGCGCAGTAGCAGCACGTGCATCAACAAAGTAGTGCCAAGCGTGCGCCTGTGTCCCATAAATAAAGGGCCGGCTGGAGTGACCGCTAAAGGGTGCTGTAAACCCCAAAGGGCACTCCAAACAAAATAAAAATATATATTTTTTTGTGTTTGTGAATTGTGTGCGCAGTAGACGCACGTGCATCAACAAAATAGTGCCAAGCATGCGCCTGTGTCCCATAAATAAAGGGCCAGCTGGATTGACCGCTAAAGGGTACTGTAACCCCCAAAGGGCACTCCAAACAATATTAAAAAATATATTTTTTTGTATTTGTGAATTGTGTGCGCAGTAGCCGCACGTGCATCAACAAAGAAGTGCCAAGCGTGCGCCTGTGTCCCATAAATAAAGGGCTAGCTGGATTGACCGCTAAAGGGTGCTGTAACCCCCAAAGGGCACTCCAAACAATATTAAAAAATATATTTTTTTGTATTTGTGAATTGTGTGCGCAGTAGCCGCACATGCATCAACAAAGTAGTGGCAAGCATGCATCTGTGTCCCATAAATAAAGGGCTGGCTGGATTGACCGCTAAAGGGTGCTGTAACCCCCAAAGGGCACACCAAACAAAATAAAAAAATATATTTTTTTGTGTTTGTGAATTGTGTGCGCAGTAGCCGCACGTGCATCAACAAAGTAGTGCCAAGCGTGCGCCTGTGTCCCATAAATAAAGGGCCAGCTGGATTGACCGCTAAAGGGTGCTGTAACCCCCAAAGGGCACGCCAAACAAAATAAAAATATATATTTTTTTGTGTTTGTGAATTGTGTGCGCAGTAGCCGCACATGCATCAACAAAGTAGTGCCGAGCGTGCGCCTGTGTCCCATAAATAAAGGGCCGGCTGGATTGACTGCTAAAGGGTGCTGTAACCCACATAGGGCACTCCAAACAAAATAAAAAAATATATTTTTTTGTGTTTGTGATTTGTGTGCGCAGTAGCCGCACGTGCATCAACAAATTAGTGCCAAGCGTGCGCCTGTGTCCCATAAATAAAGGGCCGGCTGGATTGACCGCTAAAGGGTGCTGTAGCCCCCAAAGGGCACTCCAAACAAAATAAAAATAAATATTTTTTTGTGTTTGTGAATTGTGTGCGCAGTACCCGCACGTGCATCAACAAAGTAGTGCCAAGCGTGCACCTGTGTCCCATAAATAAAGGGCCGGCAGGATTGACTGCTAAAGGGTGCTGTAACCCCCAAAGGGCACTCCAAACAAAATAAAAAATATATATTTTTTTGTGTTTGTGAATTGTGTGCGCAGTAGCCGCATGTGCATCATCAAAGTAGTGCCAAGTGTGCGCCTGTGTCCCATAAATAAAGGGCCTGCTGGATTGACCGCTAAAGGGTGCTGTAACCCCCAAAGGGCACTCCAACCAAAATTAAAAAATATATTTTTATGTGTTTGTGAATTGTGTGTGCAGCAGCCGCACGTGCATCAACAAAGTAGTGCCAAGCATGCGCCTGTGTCCCATAAATAAAGGGCCAGCTGGATTGACCGCTAAAGGGTGCTGTAACCCCACAGGGCACTCCAAACAATTTAAAAATATATATTTTTTTGTGTTTGTGAATTGTGTGCGCAGTAGCCGCACATGCATCAACAAAGTAGTGCCAAGCGTGCACATGTGTCCCATAAATAAAGGGCCAGCTGGCTTGACCGCTAAAGGGTGCTGTAACCCCCAAAGGGCACTCCAAACAAAATAAAAAATTTTTTTTTTGTGTTTGTGAATTGTGTGCGCAGTAGCCGCACGTGCATCAACAAAGTAGTGCCAAGCGTGCGCCTGTGTCCCATAAATAAAGGGCCGGCTGGATTGACCACTAAAGGGTGCTGTAACCCCCAAAGGGCACTCCAAACAATATTAAAAAATATATATTTTTTTGTGTTTGTGAATTGTGTGCGCAGTAGCCGCACGTGCATCAACAAAGTAGTGCAAAGCATGCGCCTGTGTCCCATAAATAAAGGGCCGGCTGGATTGACCACTAAAGGGTGCTGTAACCCCCAAAGGGCACTCCAAACAAAATAAAAAAATAAAAATTTTTGTGTTTGTGAATTGTGTGCGCAGTAGTCGCACGTGCATCAACAAAGTAGTGCCAAGCGTGCGCCTGTGTCCCATAAATAAAGGGCCGGCTGGATTGACCGCTAAAGGGTGCTGTAACCCCAAAGGGCACTCCAAACAAAATAAAAAAATATATTTTTTTGTGTTTGTGAATTGTGTGCACAGTAGCCACACGTGCATCAACAAAGTAGTGGCAAGCGTGCGCCTGTGTCCCATAAATAAAGGGCCAGCTGGATTGACCACTAAAGGGTGCTGTAACCCACAAAGGGCACTCCAAACAAAATAAAAATATATATATTTTTTTGGGTTTGTGAATTGTGTGCGCAGTAGCCGCAGGTGCATCAACAAAGTAGTGCCAAGCGTGCGCCTGTGTCCCATAAATAGAGGGCCGGCTGGATTGACCACTAAAGGGTGCTGTAAACCCCAAAGGGCACTCCAAACAAAATAAAAATAAATATTTTTTTGTGTTTGTGAATTGTGTGCGCAGTAGCAGCACGTGCATCAACAAAGTAGTGCCAAGCGTGCGCCTGTGTCCCATAAATAAAGGGCCAGCTGGATTGACTGCTAAAGAGTGCTGTAACCCCCAAAGAGCACTCCAAACAAATTAAAAATATATTTTTTTTTGTGTTTGTGAATTGTGTGCGCAGTAGCCGCACGTGCATCAACAAAGTAGTGCCAAGCGTGCGCCTGTGTCCCATAAATAAAGGGCCAGCTGGATTGACCGCTAAAGGGTGCTGTAACCCCCAAAGGGCACTCCAAACAATATTAAAAAATATATTTTTTTGTATTTGTGAATTGTGTGCGCAGTAGCCGCACGTGCATCAACAAATTAGTGCCAAGCGTGCGCCTGTGTCCCATAAATAAAGGGCTAGCTGGATTGACCGCTAAAGGGTGCTGTAACCCCCAAAGGGCACTCCAAACAATATTAAAAAATATATTTTTTTGTATTTGTGAATTGTGTGCGCAGTAGCCGCACGTGCATCAACAAAGTAGTGGCAAGCATGCATCTGTGTCCCATAAATAAAGGGCTGGCTGGATTGACTGCTAAAGGGTGCTGTAACCCCCAAAGGGCACACCAAACAAAATAAAAAAATATATTTTTTTGTGTTTGTGAATTGTGTGCGCAGTAGCCGCACGTGCATCAACAAAGTAGTGCCAAGCGTGCGCCTGTGTCCCATAAATAAAGGGCCGGCTGGATTGACCGCTAAAGGGTGCTGTAACCCCCAAAGGTCTCGCCAAACAAAATAAAAATATATTTTTTTTTGTGTTTGTGAATTGTGTGCGCAGAAGCCGCACATGCATCAACAAAGTAGTGCCGAGCGTGCGCCTGTGTCCCATAAATAAAAGGCCGGCTGGATTGACTGCTAAAGGGTGCTGTAACCCACATAGGGCACTCCAAACAAAATAAAAAAATATATTTTTTTGTGTTTGTGATTTGTGTGCGCAGTAGCCGCACGTGCATCAACAAATTAGTGCCAAGCGTGCGCCTGTGTCCCATAAATAAAGTGCCGGCTGGATTGACCGCTAAAGGGTGCTGTAGCCCCCAAAGGGCACTCCAAACAAAATAAAAAAATATTTTTTTTTGTGTTTGTGAATTGTGTGCGCAGTAGCCGCACGTGCATCAACAAAGTAGTGTCAAGCGTGCACCTGTGTCCCATAAATAAAGGGCCAGCTTTATTGACCGCTAAAGGGTGCTGTAAACCCCAAAGGGCACTCCAAACAAAATAAAAAAATATATTTTTTTGTGTTTATGAATTGTGTGCACAGTAGCCACACGTGCATCAAAAAAATAGTGGCAAGCGTGCGCCTGTGTCCCATAAATAAAGGGCCAGCTGGATTGACCACTAAAGGGTGCTGTAACCCCCAAAGGGCACTCCAAACAAAATAAAAAAAAAATATTTTTTGGGGTTTGTGAATTGTGTGCGCAGTAGCCGCACGTGCATCAACAAAGTAGTGCCAAGCGTGCGCCTGTGTCCCATAAATAAAGGTCCAGCTGGATTGACCGCTAAAGGGTGCTGTAACCCCCAAAGGGCACTCCAAACAAAATAAAAAAATATATATTTTTTGTGTTTGTGAATTGTGTGCGCAGTACCCGCACGTGCATCAACAAAGTAGTGCCAAGCGTGCACCTGTGTCCCATAAATAAAGGGCCGGCAGGATTGACTGCTAAAGGGTGCTGTAACCCCCAAAGGGCACTCCAAACAAAATAAAAAATATATATTTTTTTGTGTTTGTGAATTGTGTGCGCAGTAGCCGCATGTGCATCATCAAAGTAGTGCCAAGTGTGCGCCTGTGTCCCATAAATAAAGGGCCTGCTGGATTGACCGCTAAAGGGTGCTGTAACCCCCAAAGGGCACTCCAACCAAAATTAAAAAATATATTTTTATGTGTTTGTGAATTGTGTGTGCAGCAGCCGCACGTGCATCAACAAAGTAGTGCCAAGCATGCGCCTGTGTCCCATAAATAAAGGGCCAGCTGGATTGACCGCTAAAGGGTGCTGTAACCCCACAGGGCACTCCAAACAAATTAAAAATATTTTTTTTTTTGTGTTTGTGAATTGTGTGCGCAGTAGCCGCACATGCATCAACAAAGTAGTGCCAAGCGTGCACATGTGTCCCGTAAATAAAGGGCCAGCTGGCTTGACCGCTAAAGGGTGCTGTAACCCCCAAAGGGCACTCCAAACAAAATAAAAAAAATTTTTTTTGTGTTTGTGAATTGTGTGCGCAGTAGCCGCACGTGCATCAACAAAGTAGTGCCAAGCGTGCGCCTGTGTCCCATAAATAAAGGGCCGGCTGGATTGACCGCTAAAGGGTGCTGTAACCCCCAAAGGGCACTCCAAACAAATTAAAAATATATATTTTTTTGTGTTTGTGAATTGTGTGAGCAGAAGCCGCACGTGCATCAACAAAGAAGTGCCAAGCGTGCGCCTGGGTCCCATAAATATAGGGCCGGCTGGATTGACTGCTAAAGAGTGCTGTAACCCCCAAAGGGCACTCCAAACAAATTAAAAAAATATTTTTTTTTGTGTTTGTGAATTGTGTGCGCAGTAGCCGCACGTGCATCAACAAAGTAGTGCCAAGCGTGCGCCTGTGTCCCATAAATAAAGGGCCGGCTGGATTGACCGCTAAAGGGTGCTGTAACCCCCAAAGGGCACTCCAAACAATATTAAAAAATATATTTTTTTGTTTTTGTGAATTGTGTGCGCAGTAGCCGCACGTGCATCAACAAAGTAGTGCAAAGCATGCGCCTGTGTCCCATAAATAAAGGGCCGGCTGGATTGACCGCTAAAGGGTGCTGTAACCCCCAAAGTGCACTCCAAACAAAATAAAAAAATAAAAAATTTTGTGTTTGTGAATTGTGTGCACAGTAGTCGCACGTGCATCAACAAAGTAGTGCCAAGCGTGCACCTGTGTCCCATAAATAAAGGGCCATCTGTATTGACTGCTAAAGGGTGCTGTAACCCCAAAGGGCACTCCAAACAAAATAAAAAAATATATTTTTTTGTGTTTGTGAATTGTGTGCACAGTAGCCACACGTGCATCAACAAAGTAGTGGCAAGCGTGCGCCTGTGTCCCATAAATAAAGGGCCAGCTGGATTGACCGCTAAAGGGTGCTGTAACCCCCAAAGGGCACTCCAAACAAAATAAAAATAAATATTTTTTTGTGTTTGTGAATTGTGTGCGCAGTAGCAGCACGTGCATCAACAAAGTAGGGCCAAGCGTGCGCCTGTGTCCCATAAATAAAGGGCCGGCTGGAGTGACCGCTAAAGGGTGCTGTAAACCCCAAAGGGCACTCCAAACAAAATAAAAATATATATTTTTTTGTGTTTGTGAATTGTGTGCGCAGTAGACGCACGTGCATCAACAAAATAGTGCCAAGCATGCGCCTGTGTCCCATAAATAAAGGGCCAGCTGGATTGACCGCTAAAGGGTGCTGTAACCCCCAAAGGGCACTCCAAACAATATTAAAAAATATATTTTTTTGTATTTGTGAATTGTGTGCGCAGTAGCCGCACGTGCATCAACAAAGTAGTGCCAAGCGTGCGCCTGTGTCCCATAAATAAAGGGCTGGCTGGATTGACCGCTAAAGGGTGCTGTAACCCCCAAAGGGCACTCCAAACAATATTAAAAAATATATTTTTTTGTATTTGTGAATTGTGTGCGCAGTAGCCGCACATGCATCAACAAAGTAGTGGCAAGCATGCATCTGTGTCCCATAAATAAAGGGCTGGCTGGATTGACCGCTAAAGGGTGCTGTAACCCCCAAAGGGCACACCAAACAAAATAAAAAAATATATTTTTTTGTGTTTGTGAATTGTGTGCGCAGTAGCCGCACGTGCATCAACAAAGTAGTGCCAAGCGTGCGCCTGTGTCCCATAAATAAAGGGCCGGCTGGATTGACCGCTAAAGGGTGCTTTAACCCCCAAAGGGCACGCCAAACAAAATAAAAATATATATTTTTTTGTGTTTGTGAATTGTGTGCGCAGTAGCCGCACATGCATCAACAAAGTAGTGCCGAGCGTGCGCCTGTGTCCCATAAATAAAGGGCCGGCTGGATTGACTGCTAAAGGGTGCTGTAACCCACATAGGGCACTCCAAACAAAATAAAAAAATATATTTTTTTGTGTTTGTGATTTGTGTGCGCAGTAGCCGCACGTGCATCAACAAATTAGTGCCAAGCGTGCGCCTGTGTCCCATAAATAAAGGGCCGGCTGGATTGACTGCTAAAGGGTGCTGTAGCCCCCAAAGGGCACTCCAAACAAAATAAAAATAAATATTTTTTTGTGTTTGTGAATTGTGTGCGCAGTACCCGCACGTGCATCAACAAAGTAGTGCCAAGCGTGCACCTGTGTCCCATAAATAAAGGGCCGGCAGGATTGACTGCTAAAGGGTGCTGTAACCCCCAAAGGGCACTCCAAACAAAATAAAAAATATATATTTTTTTGTGTTTGTGAATTGTGTGCGCAGTAGCCGCATGTGCATCATCAAAGTAGTGCCAAGTGTGCGCCTGTGTCCCATAAATAAAGGGCCTGCTGGATTGACCGCTAAAGGGTGCTGTAACCCCCAAAGGGCACTCCAACCAAAATTAAAAAATATATTTTTATGTGTTTGTGAATTGTGTGTGCAGCAGCCGCACGTGCATCAACAAAGTAGTGCCAAGCATGCGCCTGTGTCCCATAAATAAAGGGCCAGCTGGATTGACCGCTAAAGGGTGCTGTAACCCCACAGGGCACTCCAAACAATTTAAAAATATATTTTTTTGTGTGTTTGTGAATTGTGTGCGCAGTAGCCGCACATGCATCAACAAAGTAGTGCCAAGCGTGCACATGTGTCCCATAAATAAAGGGCCAGCTGGCTTGACCGCTAAAGGGTGCTGTAACCCCCAAAGGGCACTCCAAACAAAATAAAAATTTTTTTTTTTGTGTTTGTGAATTGTGTGCGCAGTAGCCGCACGTGCATCAACAAAGTAGTGCCAAGCGTGCGCCTGTGTCCCATAAATAAAGGGCCGGCTGGATTGACCACTAAAGGGTGCTGTAACCCCCAAAGGGCACTCCAAACAATATTAAAAAATATATATTTTTTTGTGTTTGTGAATTGTGTGCGCAGTAGCCGCACGTGCATCAACAAAGTAGTGCAAAGCATGCGCCTGTGTCCCATAAATAAAGGGCCGGCTGGATTGACCGCTAAAGGGTGCTGTAACCCCCAAAGGGCACTCCAAACAAAATAAAAAAATAAAAATTTTTGTGTTTGTGAATTGTGTGCGCAGTAGTCGCACGTGCATCAACAAAGTAGTGCCAAGCGTGCGCCTGTGTCCCATAAATAAAGGGCCGGCTGGATTGACCGCTAAAGGGTGCTGTAACCCCAAAGGGCACTCCAAACAAAATAAAAAAATATATTTTTTTGTGTTTGTGAATTGTGTGCACAGTAGCCACACGTGCATCAACAAAGTAGTGGCAAGCGTGCGCCTGTGTCCCATAAATAAAGGGCCAGCTGGATTGACCACTAAAGGGTGCTGTAAACCACAAAGGGCACTCCAAACAAAATAAAAATATATATATTTTTTTGGGTTTGTGAATTGTGTGCGCAGTAGCCGCAGGTGCATCAACAAAGTAGTGCCAAGCGTGCGCCTGTGTCCCATAAATAGAGGGCCGGCTGGATTGACCACTAAAGGGTGCTGTAAACCCCAAAGGGCACTCCAAACAAAATAAAAATAAATATATTTTTGTGTTTGTGAATTGTGTGCGCAGTAGCAGCACGTGCATCAACAAAGTAGTGCCAAGCGTGCGCCTGTGTCCCATAAATAAAGGGCCAGCTGGATTGACTGCTAAAGAGTGCTGTAACCCCCAAAGAGCACTCCAAACAAATTAAAAATATATATTTTTTTGTGTTTGTGAATTGTGTGCGCAGTAGCCGCACGTGCATCAACAAAGTAGTGCCAAGCGTGCGCCTGTGTCCCATAAATAAAGGGCCGGCTGGATTGACCGCTAAAGGGTGCTGTAACCCCCAAAGGGCACTCCAAACAATATTAAAAAATATATTTTTTTGTATTTGTGAATTGTGTGCGCAGTAGCCGCACGTGCATCAACAAATTAGTGCCAAGCGTGCGCCTGTGTCCCATAAATAAAGGGCTGGCTGGATTGACCGCTAAAGGGTGCTGTAACCCCCAAAGGGCACTCCAAACAATATTAAAAAATATATTTTTTTGTATTTGTGAATTGTGTGCGCAGTAGCCGCACGTGCATCAACAAAGTAGTGGCAAGCATGCATCTGTGTCCCATAAATAAAGGGCTGGCTGGATTGACTGCTAAAGGGTGCTGTAACCCCCAAAGGGCACACCAAACAAAATAAAAAAATATATTTTTTTGTGTTTGTGAATTGTGTGCGCAGTAGCCGCACGTGCATCAACAAAGTAGTGCCAAGCGTGCGCCTGTGTCCCATAAATAAAGGGCCGGCTGGATTGACCGCTAAAGGGTGCTGTAACCCCCAAAGGTCTCGCCAAACAAAATAAAAATATATATTTTTTTGTGTTTGTGAATTGTGTGCGCAGTAGCCGCACATGCATCAACAAAGTAGTGCCGAGCGTGCGCCTGTGTCCCATAAATAAAAGGCCGGCTGGATTGACTGCTAAAGGGTGCTGTAACCCACATAGGGCACTCCAAACAAAATAAAAAAATATATTTTTTTGTGTTTGTGATTTGTGTGCGCAGTAGCCGCACGTGCATCAACAAATTAGTGCCAAGCGTGCGCCTGTGTCCCATAAATAAAGTGCCGGCTGGATTGACCGCTAAAGGGTGCTGTAGCCCCCAAAGGGCACTCCAAACAAAATAAAAAAATATTTTTTTTTGTGTTTGTGAATTGTGTGCGCAGTAGCCGCACGTGCATCAACAAAGTAGTGTCAAGCGTGCACCTGTGTCCCATAAATAAAGGGCCAGCTTTATTGACCGCTAAAGGGTGCTGTAAACCCCAAAGGGCACTCCAAACAAAATAAAAAAATATATTTTTTTGTGTTTGTGAATTGTGTGCACAGTAGCCACACGTGCATCAAAAAAATAGTGGCAAGCGTGCGCCTGTGTCCCATAAATAAAGGGCCAGCTGGATTGACCACTAAAGGGTGCTGTAACCCCCAAAGGGCACTCCAAACAAAATAAAAAAAAAATATTTTTTGGGGTTTGTGAATTGTGTGCGCAGTAGCCGCACATGCATCAACAAAGTAGTGCCAAGCGTGCGCCTGTGTCCCATAAATAAAGGTCCGGCTGGATTGACCGCTAAAGGGTGCTGTAACCCCCAAAGGGCACTCCAAACAAAATAAAAAAATATATATTTTTTGTGTTTGTGAATTGTGTGCGCAGTACCCGCACGTGCATCAACAAAGTAGTGCCAAGCGTGCACCTGTGTCCCATAAATAAAGGGCCGGCAGGATTGACTGCTAAAGGGTGCTGTAACCCCCAAAGGGCACTCCAAACAAAATAAAAAATATATATTTTTTTGTGTTTGTGAATTGTGTGCGCAGTAGCCGCATGTGCATCATCAAAGTAGTGCCAAGTGTGCGCCTGTGTCCCATAAATAAAGGGCCTGCTGGATTGACCGCTAAAGGGTGCTGTAACCCCCAAAGGGCACTCCAACCAAAATTAAAAAATATATTTTTATGTGTTTGTGAATTGTGTGTGCAGCAGCCGCACGTGCATCAACAAAGTAGTGCCAAGCATGCGCCTGTGTCCCATAAATAAAGGGCCAGCTGGATTGACCGCTAAAGGGTGCTGTAACCCCACAGGGCACTCCAAACAAATTAAAAATATTTTTTTTTTTGTGTTTGTGAATTGTGTGCGCAGTAGCCGCACATGCATCAACAAAGTAGTGCCAAGCGTGCACATGTGTCCCGTAAATAAAGGGCCAGCTGGCTTGACCGCTAAAGGGTGCTGTAACCCCCAAAGGGCACTCCAAACAAAATAAAAAAAAATTTTTTTGTGTTTGTGAATTGTGTGCGCAGTAGCCGCACGTGCATCAACAAAGTAGTGCCAAGCGTGCGCCTGTGTCCCATAAATAAAGGGCCGGCTGGATTGACCGCTAAAGGGTGCTGTAACCCCCAAAGGGCACTCCAAACAAATTAAAAATATATATTTTTTTGTGTTTGTGAATTGTGTGAGCAGAAGCCGCACGTGCATCAACAAAGAAGTGCCAAGCGTGCGCCTGGGTCCCATAAATATAGGGCCGGCTGGATTGACTGCTAAAGAGTGCTGTAACCCCCAAAGGGCACTCCAAACAAATTAAAAAAATATTTTTTTGTGTGTTTGTGAATTGTGTGCGCAGTAGCCGCACGTGCATCAACAAAGTAGTGCCAAGCGTGCGCCTGTGTCCCATAAATAAAGGGCCGGCTGGATTGACCGCTAAAGGATGCTGTAACCCCCAAAGGGCACTCCAAACAATATTAAAAAATATATTTTTTTGTTTTTGTGAATTGTGTGCGCAGTAGCCGCACGTGCATCAACAAAGTAGTGCAAAGCATGCGCCTGTGTCCCATAAATAAAGGGCCGGCTGGATTGACCGCTAAAGGGTGCTGTAACCCCCAAAGGGCACTCCAAACAAAATAAAAAAATAAAAAATTTTGTGTTTGTGAATTGTGTGCGCAGTAGTCGCACGTGCATCAACAAAGTAGTGCCAAGCGTGCACCTGTGTCCCATAAATAAAGGGCCATCTGTATTGACTGCTAAAGGGTGCTGTAACCCCAAAGGGCACTCCAAACAAAATAAAAATATATATTTTTTTGTGTTTGTGAATTGTGTGCACAGTAGCCACACGTGCATCAACAAAGTAGTGGCAAGCGTGCGCCTGTGTCCCATAAATAAAGGGCCAGCTGGATTGACCGCTAAAGGGTGCTGTAACCCCCAAAGGGCACTCCAAACAAAATAAAAAAATATATATTTTTTTGGGTTTGTGAATTGTGTGCGCAGGATCCGCACGTGCATCAACAAAGTAGTGCCAAGCGTGCGCCTGTGTCCCATAAATAAAGGTCCGGCTGGATTGACCGCTATAGGGTGCTGTAACCCCCAAAGGGCACTCCAAACAAAATAAAAATATATATTTTTTTGTGTTTGTGAATTGTGTGCGCAGTAGCCGCACGTGCATCATCAAAGTAGTGCCAAGTGTGCGCCTGTGTCCCATAAATAAAGGGCCGGCTGAATTGACCGCTAAAGGGTGCTGTAACCCCCAAAGGGCACTCCAAACAAAATTAAAAAATATATTTTTTTGTGTTTGTGAATTGTGTGTGCAGTAGCCGCACGTGCATCAACAAAGTAGTGCCAAGCGTGCGCCTGTGTCCCATAAATAAAGGGCCGGCTGAATTGACCGCTAAAGGGTGCTGTAACCCCCAAAGGGCACTCCAAACAAAATAAAAAAATATATTTTTGTGTGTTTGTGAATTGTGTGCGCAGTAGCCGCACGTGCATCATCAAAGTAGTGCCAAGTGTGCGCCTGTGTCCCATAAATAAAGGGCCGGCTGGATTGACCTCTAAAGGGTGCTGTAAACCCAAAGGGCACTCCTAACAAAATAAAAATATATATTTTTTTGTGTTTGTGAATTGTGTGTGCAGTAGCTGCACGTGCATCAACAAAGTAGTGCCAAGCGTGCGCCTGTGTCCCATAAATAAAGGGCCAGCTGGATTGACCTCTAAAGGGTGCTGTAAACCCAAAGGGCACTCCTAACAAAATAAAAATATATATTTTTTTGTGTTTGTGAATTGTGTGCGCAGTAGCCGCACGTGCATCAACAAAGTAGTGCCAAGCGTGCACCTGTGTCCCATAAATAAAGGGCCAGCTGGATTGACCGCTAAAGGGTGCTGTAACCCCCAAAGGGCACTCCAAACAAAATAAAAAAATATATTTTTTTGTGTTTGTGAATTGTGTGCACAGTAGCCACACGTGCATCAAAAAAATAGTGGCAAGCGTGCGCCTGTGTCCCATAAATAAAGGGCCAGCTGGATTGACCGCTAAAGGTGCTGTAACCCCCAAAGGGCACTACAAACAAAATAAAAAAAATATATTTTTTTGGGTTTGTGAATTGTGTGCGCAGTAGCCGCACATGCATCAACAAAGTAGTGCCAAGTGTGCGCCTGTGTCCCATAAATAAAGGGCCTGCTGGATTGACCGCTAAAGGGTGCTGTAACCCCCAAAGGGCACTCCAACCAAAATTAAAAAATATATTTTTATGTGTTTGTGAATTGTGAGTGCAGCAGCCGCACGTGCATCAACAAAGTAGTGCCAAGCGTGCGACTGTGTCCCATAAATAAAGGGCCAGCTGGATTGACCGCTAAAGGGTGCTCTAACCCCACAGGGCACTCCAAACAAATTAAAAATATATTTTTTTTTCTGTTTGTGAATTGTGTGCGCAGTAGCCGCACATGCATCAACAAAGTAGTGCCAAGCGTGGACATGTGTCCTGTAAATAAAGGGCCGGCTGGATTAACCGCTAAAGGGTGCTGTAACCCCCAAAGGGCACTCCAAACAAAATAAAAATTTTTTTTTTGTGTTTGTGACTTGTGTGCGCAGTAGCCGCACGTGCATCAACAAAGAAGTGCCAAGCGTGCGCCTGGGTCCCATAAATATAGGGCCGGCTGGATTGACTGCTAAAGAGTGCTGTAACCCCCAAAGGGCACTCCAAACAAATTAAAAAATAATTTTTTTTTGTGTTTGTGAATTGTGTGTGCAGTAGCCGCACGTGCATCAACAAAGTAGTGCCAAGCGTGCGCCTGTGTCCCATAAATAAAGGGCCGGCTGGATTGACCGCTAAAGGGTGCTGTAACCCCCAAAGGGCACTCCAAACAATATTAAAAAATATATTTTTTTGTTTTTGTGAATTGTGTGCGCAGTAGCCGCACGTGCATCAACAAAGTAGTGCAAAGCATGCGCCTGTGTCCCATAAATAAAGGGCTGGCTGGATTGACCGCTAAAGAGTGCTGTAACCCCCAAAGGGCACTCCAAACAAAATAAAAAAATAAAAAATTTTGTGTTTGTGAATTGTGTGCGCAGTAGTCGCACGTGCATCAACAAAGTAGTGCCAAGCATGCACCTGTGTCCCATAAATAAAGGGCCATCTGTATTGACTGCTAAAGGGTGCTGTAACCCCAAAGGGCACTCCAAACAAAATAAAAAAATATATTTTTTTGTGTTTGTGAATTGTGTGCACAGTAGCCACACGTGCATCAACAAAGTAGTGGCAAGCGTGCGCCTGTGTCCCATAAATAAAGGGCCAGCTGGATTGACCGCTAAAGGGTGCTGTAACCCACAAAGGGCACTCCAAACAAAATAAAAAAAAAAATATTTTTTTGGGTTTGTGAATTGTGTGCGCAGTAGCCGCACGTGCATCAACAAAGTAGTGCCAAGCGTGCGCCTGTGTCCCATAAATAAAGGTCCGGCTGGATTGACCGCTATAGGGTGCTGTAACCCCCAAAGGGCACTGCAAACAAAGTAAAAATATATATTTTTTTGTGTTTGTGAATTGTGTGCGCAGTAGCCGCACGTGCATCAACAAAGTAGTGCCAAGCGTGCGCCTGTGTCCCATAAATAAAGGGCCAGCTGGATTGACCGCTAAAGGGTGCTGTAACCCCAAAGGGCACTCCAAACAAAATAAAAAAATATATTTTTTTGTGTTTGTGAATTGTGTGCGCAGTAGCCGCACGTGCATCATCAAAGTAGTGCCAAGTGTGCGCCTGTGTCCCATAAATAAAGGGCCGGCTGGATTGACCGCTAAAGGGTGCTGTAACCCCCAAAGGGCACTCCAAACAAAATTAAAAAATATATTTTTTTGTGTTTGTGAATTGTGTGTGCAGTAGCCGCACGTGCATCAACAAAGTAGTGCCAAGCGTGCGCCTGTGTCCCATAAATAAAGGGCCGGCTGAATTGACTGCTAAAGGGTGCTGTAACCCCCAAAGGGCACTCCAATCAAAATTAAAAAATATATTTTTTTGTGTTTGTGAATTGTGTGTGCAGTAGCCGCACGTGCATCAACAAAGTAGTGCCAAGCGTGCGCCTGTGTCCCATAAATAAAGGGCCAGCTGGATTGACCGCTAAAGGGTGCTGTAACCCCAAAGGGCACTCCAAACAAAATAAAAATATATTTTTTTTTGTGTTTGTGAATTGTGTGCGCAGTAGCCGCACGTGCATCAACAAAGTAGTGCCAAGCATGCACCTTTGTCCCATAAATAAAGGGCCAGCTGGATTGACCGCTAAAGGGTGCTGTAACCCCCAAAGGGCACTCCAAACAAAATAAAAAAATATATTTTTTTGTGTTTGTGAATTGTGTGCACAGTAGCCACACGTGCATCGAAAAAATAGTGGCAAGCGTGCGCCTGTGTCCCATAAATAAAGGGCCAGCTGGATTGACCGCTAAAGGGTGCTGTAACCCCCAAAGGGCACTAAAAACAAAATAAAAAAAAAATATTTTTTTGGGTTTGTGAATTGTGTGCGCAGAAGCCGCACGTGCATCAACAAAGTAGTGCCAAGCGTGCGCCTGTGTCCCATAAATAAAGGTCCGGCTGGATTGACCGCTAAAGGCTGCTGTAACCCCCAAAGGGCACTCCAAACAAAATAAAAAAATATATTTTTTTTGTGTTTGTGAATTGTGTGCGCAGTACCTGCACGTGCATCAACAAATTAGTGCCAAGCGTGCACCTGTGTCCCATAAATAAAGGGCCGGCTGGATTGACTGCTAAAGGGTGCTGTAACCCCCAAAGGGCACTCCAAACAAAATAAAAAATATATATTTTTTTGTGTTTGTGAATTGTGTGCGCAGTAGCCGCACGTGCATCATCAAAGTAGAGCCAAGTGTGCGCCTGTGTCCCATAAATAAAGGGCCGGCTGGATTGACCGCTAAAGGGTGCTGTAACCCCCAAAGGGCACTCCAAACAAAATTAAAAAATATATTTTTATGTGTTTGTGAATTGTGTGTGCAGCAGCCGCACGTGCATCAACAAAGTAGTGCCAAGCGTGCGCCTGTGTCCCATAAATAAAGGGCCAGCTGGATTGACCGCTAAAGGGTGCTGTAACCCCAAAGGGCACTCCAAACAAATTAAAAATATATTTTTTTTGTGTTTGTGAATTGTGTGCGCAGTAGCCGCACATGCATCAACAAAGTAGTGCCAAGCGTGCACATGTGTCCCGTAAATAAAGGGCCGGCTGGATTAACCGCTAAAGGGTGCTGTAACCCCCAAAGGGCACTCCAAACAAAATAAAAAAATATATTTTTTTGTGTTTGTGAATTGTGTGCGCAGTAGCCGCGCGTGCATCAACAAAGTAGTGCCAAGCGTGCGCCTGTGTCCCATAAATAAACGGCCGGCTGGATTGACCGCTAAAGGGTGCTGTAACACCCAAAGGGCACTCCAAACAAAATAAAAAAATATATTTTTTTGTGTGTTTGTGAATTGTGTGCGCAGTAGACGCACGTGCATCAACAAAATAGTGCCAAGCGTGCGCCTGTGTCCCATAAATAAAGGGCCGGCTGGATTGACCGCTAAAGGGTGCTGTAACCCCCAAAGGGCACTCCAAACAAAATAAAAATATATATTTTTTTGTGTTTGTGAATTGTGTGCGCAGTAGCCGCACGTGCATCAACAAAGTAGTGCCAAGCGTGCGCCTGTGTCCCATAAATGAAGGGCCGGCTGGATTGACAGCTAAAGGGTGCTGTAACCCCCAAAGGGCACTCCAAACAAAATAAAAAAATATATTTTTTGTGTTTGTGAATTGTGTGCGCAGTAGCCGCACGTGCATCAACAAAGTAGTGCCAAGCGTGCGCCTGTGTCCCATAAATAAAGGGCCGGCTGGAGTGACCGCTAAAGGGTGCTGTAAACCCCAAAGGGCACTCCAAACAAAATAAAAATAAATATTTTTTTCTGTTTATGAATTATGTGCGCAGTAGCAGCACGTGCATCAACAAAGTAGTGCCAAGCGTGCGCCTGTGTCCCATAAATAATGGGCCAGCTGGATTGACTGCTAAAGAGTGCTGTAACCCCCAAAGAGCACTCCAAACAAATTAAAAATATATATTTTTTTGTGTTTGTGAATTGTGTGCGCAGTAGCAACACGTGCATCAACAAAGTAGTGCCAAGCGTGCGCCTGTGTCCCATAAATAAAGGGCCAGCTGGATTGACCGCTAAAGGGTGCTGTAACCCCCAAAGGGCACTCCAAACAATATTAAAAAATATATTTTTTTGTATTTGTGAATTGTGTGCGCAGTAGCCGCACGTGCATCAACAAAGTAGTGCCAAGCGTGCGCCTGTGTCCCATAAATAAAGGGCTGGCTGGATTGACCGCTAAAGGGTGCTGTAACCCCGAAAGGGCACTCCAAACAATATTAAAATATATATTTTTTTGTGTTTGTGAATTGTGTGCGCAGTAGCCGCACGTGCATCAACAAAGTAGTGCCAAGCGTGCGCCTGTGTCCCATAAATGAAGGGCCGGCTGGATTGACAGCTAAAGGGTGCTGTAACCCCCAAAGGGCACTCCAAACAAAATAAAAAAATATATTTTTTGTGTTTGTGAATTGTGTGCGCAGTAGCCGCACGTGCATCAACAAAGTAGTGCCAAGCGTGCGCCTGTGTCCCATAAATAAAGGGCCGGCTGGAGTGACCGCTAAAGGGTGCTGTAAACCCCAAAGGGCACTCCAAACAAAATAAAAATATATATTTTTTTGTGTTTGTGAATTGTGTGCGCAGTAGACGCACGTGCATCAACAAAATAGTGCCAAGCATGCGCCTGTGTCCCATAAATAAAGGGCCGGCTGGATTGACCGCTAAAGGGTGCTGTAACCCCCAAAGGGCACTCCAAACATAATAAAAATATATATTTTTTTGTGTTTGTGAATTGTGTGCGCAGTAGCCGCACGTGCATCAACAAAGTAGTGCCAAGCGTGCGCCTGTGTCCCATAAATGAAGGGCCGGCTGGATTGACAGCTAAAGGGTGCTGTAACCCCCAAAGGGCACTCCGAACAAAATAAAAAAATATATTTTTTCTGTTTGTGAATTGTGTGCGCAGTAGCCGCACGTGCATCAACAAAGTAGTGCCAAGCGTGCGCCTGTGTCCCATAAATAAAGGGCCGGCTGGATTGACTGCTAAAGAGTGCTGTAACCCCCAAAGAGCACTCCAAACAAATTAAAAATATATATTTTTTTGTGTTTGTGAATTGTGTGCGCAGTAGCAACTCGTGCATCAACAAAGTAGTGCCAAGCGTGCGCCTGTGTCCCATAAATAAAGGGCCGGCTGGATTGACCACTAAAGGGTGCTGTAACCCCCAAAGGGCACTCCAAACAATATTAAAAAATATATTTTTTTGTATTTGTGAATTGTGTGCGCAGTAGCCGCACGTGCATCAACAAAGTAGTGCCAAGCGTGCGCCTGTGTCCCATAAATAAAGGGCTGGCTGGATTGACCGCTAAAGTGTGCTGTAACCCCCAAAGGGCACTCCAAACAATATTAAAATATATATTTTTGTATTTGTGAATTGTGTGCGCAGTAGCCGCACGTGCCTCAACAAAGTAGTGGCAAGCAAGCATCTGTGTCCCATAAATAAAGGGCCGGCTGGATTGACCGCTAAAGGGTGCTGTAACCCCCAAAGGGCACACAAAACAAAATAAAAAAATATATTTTTTTGTGTTTGTGAATTGTGTGCGCAGTAGCCGTACGTGCATCAACAAAGTAGTGCCAAGCATGCGCCTGTGTTCCATAAATAAAGGGCCAGCTGGATTGACCGCTAAAGGGTGCTGTAACCCCCAAAGGGCACGCCAAACAAAATAAAAATATATATTTTTTTGTGTTTGTGAATTGTGTGCGCAGTAGCCGCACGTGCATCAACAAAGTAGTGCCGAGCGTGCGCCTGTGTCCCATAAATAAAGGGCCAGCTGGATTGACTGCTAAAGGGTGCTGTAACCCACATAGGGCACTCCAAACATAATAAAAATATATATTTTTTGTGTTTGTGAATTGTGTGCGCAGTAGCCGCACGTGCATCAACAAAGTAGTGCCAAGCGTGCGCCTGTGTCCCATAAATGAAGGGCCGGCTGATTTGACAGCTAAAGGGTGCTGTAACCCCCAAAGGGCACTCCAAACAAAATAAAAAAATATATTTTTTGTGTTTGTGAATTGTGTGTGCAGTAGCCGCACGTGCATCAACAAAGTAGTGCCAAGCGTGCGCCTGTGTCCCATAAATAAAGGGCCGGCTGGATTCACCGCTAAAGGGTGCTGTAACCCCCAAAGGGCACTCCAAACATAATAAAAATATATATTTTTTTGTGTTTGTGAATTGTGTGCGCAGTAGCCGCACGTGCATCAACAAAGTAGTGCCAAGCGTGCGCCTGTGTCCCATAAATGAAGGGCCGGCTGGATTGACAGCTAAAGGGTGCTGTAACCCCCAAAGGGCACTCCGAACAAAATAAAAAAATATATTTTTTCTGTTTGTGAATTGTGTGCGCAGTAGCCGCACGTGCATCAACAAAGTAGTGCCAAGCGTGCGCCTGTGTCCCATAAATAAAGGGCCGGCTGGATTGACTGCTAAAGAGTGCTGTAACCCCCAAAGAGCACTCCAAACAAATTAAAAATATATATTTTTTTGTGTTTGTGAATTGTGTGCGCAGTAGCAACTCGTGCATCAACAAAGTAGTGCCAAGCGTGCGCCTGTGTCCCATAAATAAAGGGCCGGCTGGATTGACCGCTAAAGGGTGCTGTAACCCCCAAAGGGCACTCCAAACAATATTAAAAAATATATTTTTTTGTATTTGTGAATTGTGTGCGCAGTAGCCGCACGTGCATCAACAAAGTAGTGCCAAGCGTGCGCCTGTGTCCCATAAATAAAGGGCTGGCTGGATTGACCGCTAAAGGGTGCTGTAACCCCCAAAGGGCACTCCAAACAATATTAAAATATATATTTTTGTATTTGTGAATTGTGTGCGCAGTAGCCGCACGTGCCTCAACAAAGTAGTGGCAAGCAAGCATCTGTGTCCCATAAATAAAGGGCCGGCTGGATTGACCGCTAAAGGGTGCTGTAACCCCCAAAGGGCACACAAAACAAAATAAAAAAATATATTTTTTTGTGTTTGTGAATTGTGTGCGCAGTAGCCGTACGTGCATCAACAAAGTAGTGCCAAGCGTGCGCCTGTGTTCCATAAATAAAGGGCCAGCTGGATTGACCGCTAAAGGGTGCTGTAACCCCCAAAGGGCACGCCAAACAAAATAAAAATATATATTTTTTTGTGTTTGTGAATTGTGTGCGCAGTAGCCGCACGTGCATCAACAAAGTAGTGCCGAGCGTGCGCCTGTGTCCCATAAATAAAGGGCCAGCTGGATTGACTGCTAAAGGGTGCTGTAACCCACATAGGGCACTCCAAACATAATAAAAATATATATTTTTTTGTGTTTGTGAATTGTGTGCGCAGTAGCCGCACGTGCATCAACAAAGTAGTGCCAAGCGTGCGCCTGTGTCCCATAAATGAAGGGCCGGCTGATTTGACAGCTAAAGGGTGCTGTAACCCCCAAAGGGCACTCCAAACAAAATAAAAAAATATATTTTTTGTGTTTGTGAATTGTGTGTGCAGTAGCCGCACGTGCATCATCAAAGTAGTGCCAAGCGTGCGCCTGTGTCCCATAAATAAAGGGCCGGCTGGATTGACCACTAAAGGGTGCTGTAAACCCCAAAGGGCACTCCAAACAAAATAAAAATAAATATTTTTTTGTGTTTGTGAATTGTGTGCGCAGTAGCAGCACGTGCATCAACAAAGTAGTGCCAAGCGTGCGCCTGTGTCCTATAAATAAAGGGCCGGTTGGATTGACTGCTAAAGAGTGCTGTAACCCCCAAAGAGAACTCCAAACAAATTAAAAATATATATTTTTTTGTGTTTGTGAATTGTGTGCGCAGTAGCAACACGTGCATCAACAAAGTAGTGCCAAGCGAGCGCCTGTGTCCCATAAATAAAGGGCCGGCTGGATTGACCGCTAAAGGGTGCTGTAACCCCCAAAGGGCACTCCAAACAATATTAAAAAATATATTTTTTTGTATTTGTGAATTGTGTGCGCAGTAGCCGCACGTGCATCAACAAAGTAGTGCCAAGCGTGCGCCTGTGTCCCATAAATAAAGGGCTGGCTGGATTGACCGCTAAAGGGTGCTGTAACCCCCAAAGGGCACTCCAAACAATATTAAAATATATATTTTTGTATTTGTGAATTGTATGTGCAGTAGCCGCACGTGCATCAACAAAGTAGTGGCAAGCATGCATCTGTGTCCCATAACTAAAGGGCCGGCTGGATTGACCGCTAAAGGGTGCTGTAACCCCCAAAGGGCACACAAAACAAAATAAAAAAATATATTTTTTTGTGTTTGTGAATTGTGTGCGCAGTAGCCGCATGTGCATCATCAAAGTAGTGCCAAGTGTGCGCCTGTGTCCCATAAATAAAGGGCCGGCTGGATTGACCGCTAAAGGGTGCTGTAACCCCCAAAGGGCACTCCAAACAAAATTAAAAAATATATTTTTATGTGTTTGTGAATTGTGTGTGCAGCAGCCGCACGTGCATCAACAAAGTAGTGCCAAGCGTGCGCCTGTGTCCCATAATTAAAGGGCCAGCTGGATTGACCGCTAAAGGGTGCTGTAACCCCAAAGGGCACTCCAAACAAATTAAAAATATATATTTTTTTGTGTTTGTGAATTGTGTGCGCAGTAGCCGCACATGCATCAACAAAGTAGTGCCAAGCGTGCACATGTGTCCCGTAAATAAAGGGCCAGCTGGATTGACCGCTAAAGGGTGCTGCAACCCCCAAAGGGCACTCCAAACAAAATAAAAAAATATATTTTTTTGTGTTTGTGAATTGTGTGCGCAGTAGCCGCACGTGCATCAACAAAGTAGTGCCAAGCGTGCGCCTGTGTCCCATAAATAAAGGGCCGTGTGATTGACCGCTAAAGGGTGCTGTAACCCCCAAAGGGCACTCCAAACAAAATAAAAAAATATTTTTTTTTGTGTTTGTGAATTGCGTGCGCAGTAGCCGCTCTAGCATCAACAAAGTAGTGCCAAGCGTACACCTGTGTCCCATAAATAATGGGCCAGCTGGATTGACAGCTAAAGAGTGCTGTAACCCCCAAAGGGCACTTCAAACAAATTAAAAATATATATTTTTTTGTGTTTGTGAATTGTGTGCGCAGTAGAAGCACGTGCATCAACAAAGTAGTGCCAAGCGTGCACCTGTGTCCCATAAATAAAGGGCCGGCTGGATTGACCGCTAAAGGATGCTGTAACCCCCAAAGGGCACTCCAAACAAAATAAAAAAAAAAATTTTTTTTGTGTTTGTGAATTGTGTGCGCAGTAGACGCACGTGCATCAACAAAATAGTGCCAAGCATGCGCCTGTGTCCCATAAATAAAGGGCCGGCTGGATTGACCGCTAAAGGGTGCTGTAACCCCCAAAGGGCACTCCAAACAAAATAAAAATATATATTTTTTTGTGTTTGTGAATTGTGTGCGCAGTAGCCGCACGTGCATCAACAAAGTAGTGCCAAGCGTGCGCCTGTGTCCCATAAATGAAGGGCCGGCTGGATTGACAGCTAAAGGGTGCTGTAACCCCCAAAGGGCACTCCAAACAAAATAAAAAAATATATTTTTTGTGTTTGTGAATTGTGTGCGCAGTAGCCGCACGTGCATCAACAAAGTAGTGCCAAGCGTGCGCCTGTGTCCCATAAATAAAGGGCCGGCTGGAGTGACCGCTAAAGGGTGCTGTAAACCCCAAAGGGCACTCCAAACAAAATAAAAATATATATTTTTTTGTGTTTGTGAATTGTGTGCGCAGTAGACGCACGTGCATCAACAAAATAGTGCCAAGCATGCGCCTGTGTCCCATAAATAAAGGGCCGGCTGGATTGACCGCTAAAGGGTGCTGTAACCCCCAAAGGGCACTCCAAACATAATAAAAAAATATTTTTTTTTGTGTTTGTGAATTGTGTGCGCAGTAGCCGCACGTGCATCAACAAAGTAGTGCCAAGCGTGCGCCTGTGTCCCATAAATGAAGGGCCGGCTGGATTGACAGCTAAAGGGTGCTGTAACCCCCAAAGGGCACTCCGAACAAAATAAAAAAATATATTTTTTGTGTTTGTGAATTGTGTGCGCAGTAGCCGCACGTGCATCAACAAAGTAGTGCCAAGCGTGCGCCTGTGTCCCATAAATAAAGGGCCGGCTGGATTGACCACTAAAGGGTGCTGTAAACCCCAAAGGGCACTCCAAACAAAAGAAAAATAAATATTTTTTTGTGTTTGTGAATTGTGTGCGCAGTAGCAGCACATGCATCAACAAAGTAGTGCCAAGCGTGCGCCTGTGTCCCATAAATAAAGGGCCGGCTGGATTGACTGCTAAAGAGTGCTGTAACCCCCAAAGAGCACTCCAAACAAATTAAAAATATATATATTTTTTTGTGTTTGTGAATTGTGTGCGCAGTAGACGCACGTGCATCAACAAAATAGTGCCAAGCATGCGCCTGTGTCCCATAAATAAAGGGCCGGCTGGATTGACCGCTAAAGGGTGCTGTAACCCCCAAAGGGCACTCCAAACATAATAAAAATATATATTTTTTTGTGTTTGTGAATTGTGTGCGCAGTAGCCGCACGTGCATCAACAAAGTAGTGCCAAGCGTGCGCCTGTGTCCCATAAATGAAGGGCCGGCTGAATTGACAGCTAAAGGGTGCTGTAACCCCCAAAGGGCACTCCGAACAAAATAAAAAAATATATTTTTTGTGTTTGTGAATTATGTGCGCAGTAGCCGCACGTGCATCAACAAAGTAGTGCCAAGCGTGCGCCTGTGTCCCATAAATAAAGGGCCGGCTGGATTGACCACTAAAGGGTGCTGTAAACCCCAAAGGGCACTCCAAACAAAATAAAAATAAATATTTTTTTGTGTTTGTGAATTGTGTGCGCAGTAGCAGCACGTGCATCAACAAAGTAGTGCCAAGCGTGCGCCTGTGTCCCATAAATAAAGGGCCGGCTGGATTGACCGCTAAAGGGTGCTGTAACCCCCAAAGGGCACTCCAAACAATATTAAAAAATATATTTTTTTGTATTTGTGAATTGTGTGCGCAGTAGACGCACGTGCATCAACAAAGTAGTGCCAATCGTGCGCCTGTGTCCCATAAATAAAGGGCTGGCTGGATTGACCGCTAAATGGTGCTGTAACCCCCAAAGGGCACGCCAAACAAAATAAAAATATATATTTTTTTGTGTTTGTGAATTGTGTGCGCAGTAGCCGCACGTGCATCAACAAAGTAGTGCCGAGCGTGCGCCTGTGTCCCATAAATAAAGGGCCAGCTGGATTGACTGCTAAAGGGTGCTGTAACCCACATAGGGCACTCCAAACATAATAAAAATATATATTTTTTGTGTTTGTGAATTGTGTGCGCAGTAGCCGCACGTGCATCAACAAAGTAGTGCCAAGCGTGCGCCTGTGTCCCATAAATGAAGGGCCGGCTGATTTGACAGCTAAAGGGTGCTGTAACCCCCAAAGGGCACTCCAAACAAAATAAAAAAATATATTTTTTGTGTTTGTGAATTGTGTGTGCAGTAGCCGCACGTGCATCAACAAAGTAGTGCCAAGCGTGCGCCTGTGTCCCATAAATAAAGGGCCGGCTGGATTCACCGCTAAAGGGTGCTGTAACCCCCAAAGGGCACTCCAAACATAATAAAAATATATATTTTTTTGTGTTTGTGAATTGTGTGCGCAGTAGCCGCACGTGCATCAACAAAGTAGTGCCAAGCGTGCGCCTGTGTCCCATAAATGAAGGGCCGGCTGGATTGACAGCTAAAGGGTGCTGTAACCCCCAAAGGGCACTCCGAACAAAATAAAAAAATATATTTTTTCTGTTTGTGAATTGTGTGCGCAGTAGCCGCACGTGCATCAACAAAGTAGTGCCAAGCGTGCGCCTGTGTCCCATAAATAAAGGGCCGGCTGGATTGACTGCTAAAGAGTGCTGTAACCCCCAAAGAGCACTCCAAACAAATTAAAAATATATATTTTTTTGTGTTTGTGAATTGTGTGCGCAGTAGCAACTCGTGCATCAACAAAGTAGTGCCAAGCGTGCGCCTGTGTCCCATAAATAAAGGGCCGGCTGGATTGACCGCTAAAGGGTGCTGTAACCCCCAAAGGGCACTCCAAACAATATTAAAAAATATATTTTTTTGTATTTGTGAATTGTGTGCGCAGTAGCCGCACGTGCATCAACAAAGTAGTGCCAAGCGTGCGCCTGTGTCCCATAAATAAAGGGCTGGCTGGATTGACCGCTAAAGGGTGCTGTAACCCCCAAAGGGCACTCCAAACAATATTAAAATATATATTTTTGTATTTGTGAATTGTGTGCGCAGTAGCCGCACGTGCCTCAACAAAGTAGTGGCAAGCAAGCATCTGTGTCCCATAAATAAAGGGCCGGCTGGATTGACCGCTAAAGGGTGCTGTAACCCCCAAAGGGCACACAAAACAAAATAAAAAAATATATTTTTGTATTTGTGAATTGTATGTGCAGTAGCCGCACGTGCATCAACAAAGTAGTGGCAAGCATGCATCTGTGTCCCATAACTAAAGGGCCGGCTGGATTGACCGCTAAAGGGTGCTGTAACCCCCAAAGGGCACACAAAACAAAATAAAAAAATATATTTTTTTGTGTTTGTGAATTGTGTGCGCAGTAGCCGCATGTGCATCATCAAAGTAGTGCCAAGTGTGCGCCTGTGTCCCATAAATAAAGGGCCGGCTGGATTGACCGCTAAAGGGTGCTGTAACCCCCAAAGGGCACTCCAAACAAAATTAAAAAATATATTTTTATGTGTTTGTGAATTGTGTGTGCAGCAGCCGCACGTGCATCAACAAAGTAGTGCCAAGCGTGCGCCTGTGTCCCATAATTAAAGGGCCAGCTGGATTGACCGCTAAAGGGTGCTGTAACCCCAAAGGGCACTCCAAACAAATTAAAAATATATATTTTTTTGTGTTTGTGAATTGTGTGCGCAGTAGCCGCACATGCATCAACAAAGTAGTGCCAAGCGTGCACATGTGTCCCGTAAATAAAGGGCCAGCTGGATTGACCGCTAAAGGGTGCTGCAACCCCCAAAGGGCACTCCAAACAAAATAAAAAAATATATTTTTTTGTGTTTGTGAATTGTGTGCGCAGTAGCCGCACGTGCATCAACAAAGTAGTGCCAAGCGTGCGCCTGTGTCCCATAAATAAAGGGCCGTGTGATTGACCGCTAAAGGGTGCTGTAACCCCCAAAGGGCACTCCAAACAAAATAAAAAAATATTTTTTTTTGTGTTTGTGAATTGCGTGCGCAGTAGCCGCTCTAGCATCAACAAAGTAGTGCCAAGCGTACACCTGTGTCCCATAAATAATGGGCCAGCTGGATTGACAGCTAAAGAGTGCTGTAACCCCCAAAGGGCACTTCAAACAAATTAAAAATATATATTTTTTTGTGTTTGTGAATTGTGTGCGCAGTAGAAGCACGTGCATCAACAAAGTAGTGCCAAGCGTGCACCTGTGTCCCATAAATAAAGGGCCGGCTGGATTGACCGCTAAAGGATGCTGTAACCCCCAAAGGGCACTCCAAACAAAATAAAAAAAAAATTTTTTTTTGTGTTTGTGAATTGTGTGCGCAGTAGACGCACGTGCATCAACAAAATAGTGCCAAGCATGCGCCTGTGTCCCATAAATAAAGGGCCGGCTGGATTGACCGCTAAAGGGTGCTGTAACCCCCAAAGGGCACTCCAAACAAAATAAAAATATATATTTTTTTGTGTTTGTGAATTGTGTGCGCAGTAGCCGCACGTGCATCAACAAAGTAGTGCCAAGCGTGCGCCTGTGTCCCATAAATGAAGGGCCGGCTGGATTGACAGCTAAAGGGTGCTGTAACCCCCAAAGGGCACTCCAAACAAAATAAAAAAATATATTTTTTGTGTTTGTGAATTGTGTGCGCAGTAGCCGCACGTGCATCAACAAAGTAGTGCCAAGCGTGCGCCTGTGTCCCATAAATAAAGGGCCGGCTGGAGTGACCGCTAAAGGGTGCTGTAAACCCCAAAGGGCACTCCAAACAAAATAAAAATATATATTTTTTTGTGTTTGTGAATTGTGTGCGCAGTAGACGCACGTGCATCAACAAAATAGTGCCAAGCATGCGCCTGTGTCCCATAAATAAAGGGCCGGCTGGATTGACCGCTAAAGGGTGCTGTAACCCCCAAAGGGCACTCCAAACATAATAAAAAAATATTTTTTTTTGTGTTTGTGAATTGTGTGCGCAGTAGCCGCACGTGCATCAACAAAGTAGTGCCAAGCGTGCGCCTGTGTCCCATAAATGAAGGGCCGGCTGGATTGACAGCTAAAGGGTGCTGTAACCCCCAAAGGGCACTCCGAACAAAATAAAAAAATATATTTTTTGTGTTTGTGAATTGTGTGCGCAGTAGCCGCACGTGCATCAACAAAGTAGTGCCAAGCGTGCGCCTGTGTCCCATAAATAAAGGGCCGGCTGGATTGACCACTAAAGGGTGCTGTAAACCCCAAAGGGCACTCCAAACAAAAGAAAAATAAATATTTTTTTGTGTTTGTGAATTGTGTGCGCAGTAGCAGCACATGCATCAACAAAGTAGTGCCAAGCGTGCGCCTGTGTCCCATAAATAAAGGGCCGGCTGGATTGACTGCTAAAGAGTGCTGTAACCCCCAAAGAGCACTCCAAACAAATTAAAAATATATATATTTTTTTGTGTTTGTGAATTGTGTGCGCAGTAGACGCACGTGCATCAACAAAATAGTGCCAAGCATGCGCCTGTGTCCCATAAATAAAGGGCCGGCTGGATTGACCGCTAAAGGGTGCTGTAACCCCCAAAGGGCACTCCAAACATAATAAAAATATATATTTTTTTGTGTTTGTGAATTGTGTGCGCAGTAGCCGCACGTGCATCAACAAAGTAGTGCCAAGCGTGCGCCTGTGTCCCATAAATGAAGGGCCGGCTGAATTGACAGCTAAAGGGTGCTGTAACCCCCAAAGGGCACTCCGAACAAAATAAAAAAATATATTTTTTGTGTTTGTGAATTGTGTGCGCAGTAGCCGCACGTGCATCAACAAAGTAGTGCCAAGCGTGCGCCTGTGTCCCATAAATAAAGGGCCGGCTGGATTGACCACTAAAGGGTGCTGTAAACCCCAAAGGGCACTCCAAACAAAATAAAAATAAATATTTTTTTGTGTTTGTGAATTGTGTGCGCAGTAGCAGCACGTGCATCAACAAAGTAGTGCCAAGCGTGCGCCTGTGTCCCATAAATAAAGGGCCGGCTGGATTGACCGCTAAAGGGTGCTGTAACCCCCAAAGGGCACTCCAAACAATATTAAAAAATATATTTTTTTGTATTTGTGAATTGTGTGCGCAGTAGACGCACGTGCATCAACAAAGTAGTGCCAATCGTGCGCCTGTGTCCCATAAATAAAGGGCTGGCTGGATTGACCGCTAAATGGTGCTGTAACCCCCAAAGGGCACGCCAAACAAAATAAAAATATATATTTTTTTGTGTTTGTGAATTGTGTGCGCAGTAGCCGCACGTGCATCAACAAAGTAGTGCCGAGCGTGCGCCTGTGTCCCATAAATAAAGGGCCAGCTGGATTGACTGCTAAAGGGTGCTGTAACCCACATAGGGCACTCCAAACATAATAAAAATATATATTTTTTGTGTTTGTGAATTGTGTGCGCAGTAGCCGCACGTGCATCAACAAAGTAGTGCCAAGCGTGCGCCTGTGTCCCATAAATGAAGGGCCGGCTGATTTGACAGCTAAAGGGTGCTGTAACCCCCAAAGGGCACTCCAAACAAAATAAAAAAATATATTTTTTGTGTTTGTGAATTGTGTGTGCAGTAGCCGCACGTGCATCAACAAAGTAGTGCCAAGCGTGCGCCTGTGTCCCATAAATAAAGGGCCGGCTGGATTCACCGCTAAAGGGTGCTGTAACCCCCAAAGGGCACTCCAAACATAATAAAAATATATATTTTTTTGTGTTTGTGAATTGTGTGCGCAGTAGCCGCACGTGCATCAACAAAGTAGTGCCAAGCGTGCGCCTGTGTCCCATAAATGAAGGGCCGGCTGGATTGACAGCTAAAGGGTGCTGTAACCCCCAAAGGGCACTCCGAACAAAATAAAAAAATATATTTTTTCTGTTTGTGAATTGTGTGCGCAGTAGCCGCACGTGCATCAACAAAGTAGTGCCAAGCGTGCGCCTGTGTCCCATAAATAAAGGGCCGGCTGGATTGACTGCTAAAGAGTGCTGTAACCCCCAAAGAGCACTCCAAACAAATTAAAAATATATATTTTTTTGTGTTTGTGAATTGTGTGCGCAGTAGCAACTCGTGCATCAACAAAGTAGTGCCAAGCGTGCGCCTGTGTCCCATAAATAAAGGGCCGGCTGGATTGACCGCTAAAGGGTGCTGTAACCCCCAAAGGGCACTCCAAACAATATTAAAAAATATATTTTTTTGTATTTGTGAATTGTGTGCGCAGTAGCCGCACGTGCATCAACAAAGTAGTGCCAAGCGTGCGCCTGTGTCCCATAAATAAAGGGCTGGCTGGATTGACCGCTAAAGGGTGCTGTAACCCCCAAAGGGCACTCCAAACAATATTAAAATATATATTTTTGTATTTGTGAATTGTGTGCGCAGTAGCCGCACGTGCCTCAACAAAGTAGTGGCAAGCAAGCATCTGTGTCCCATAAATAAAGGGCCGGCTGGATTGACCGCTAAAGGGTGCTGTAACCCCCAAAGGGCACACAAAACAAAATAAAAAAATATATTTTTTTGTGTTTGTGAATTGTGTGCGCAGTAGCCGTACGTGCATCAACAAAGTAGTGCCAAGCGTGCGCCTGTGTTCCATAAATAAAGGGCCAGCTGGATTGACCGCTAAAGGGTGCTGTAACCCCCAAAGGGCACGCCAAACAAAATAAAAATATATATTTTTTTGTGTTTGTGAATTGTGTGCGCAGTAGCCGCACGTGCATCAACAAAGTAGTGCCGAGCGTGCGCCTGTGTCCCATAAATAAAGGGCCAGCTGGATTGACTGCTAAAGGGTGCTGTAACCCACATAGGGCACTCCAAACATAATAAAAATATATATTTTTTTGTGTTTGTGAATTGTGTGCGCAGTAGCCGCACGTGCATCAACAAAGTAGTGCCAAGCGTGCGCCTGTGTCCCATAAATGAAGGGCCGGCTGATTTGACAGCTAAAGGGTGCTGTAACCCCCAAAGGGCACTCCAAACAAAATAAAAAAATATATTTTTTGTGTTTGTGAATTGTGTGTGCAGTAGCCGCACGTGCATCATCAAAGTAGTGCCAAGCGTGCGCCTGTGTCCCATAAATAAAGGGCCGGCTGGATTGACCACTAAAGGGTGCTGTAAACCCCAAAGGGCACTCCAAACAAAATAAAAATAAATATTTTTTTGTGTTTGTGAATTGTGTGCGCAGTAGCAGCACGTGCATCAACAAAGTAGTGCCAAGCGTGCGCCTGTGTCCCATAAATAAAGGGCCGGTTGGATTGACTGCTAAAGAGTGCTGTAACCCCCAAAGAGAACTCCAAACAAATTAAAAATATATATTTTTTTGTGTTTGTGAATTGTGTGCGCAGTAGCAACACGTGCATCAACAAAGTAGTGCCAAGCGAGCGCCTGTGTCCCATAAATAAAGGGCCGGCTGGATTGACCGCTAAAGGGTGCTGTAACCCCCAAATGGCACTCCAAACAATATTAAAAAATATATTTTTTTGTATTTGTGAATTGTGTGCGCAGTAGCCGCACGTGCATCAACAAAGTAGTGCCAAGCGTGCGCCTGTGTCCCATAAATAAAGGGCTGGCTGGATTGACCGCTAAAGGGTGCTGTAACCCCCAAAGGGCACTCCAAACAATATTAAAATATATATTTTTGTATTTGTGAATTGTATGTGCAGTAGCCGCACGTGCATCAACAAAGTAGTGGCAAGCATGCATCTGTGTCCCATAACTAAAGGGCCGGCTGGATTGACCGCTAAAGGGTGCTGTAACCCCCAAAGGGCACACAAAACAAAATAAAAAAATATATTTTTTTGTGTTTGTGAATTGTGTGCGCAGTAGCCGCATGTGCATCATCAAAGTAGTGCCAAGTGTGCGCCTGTGTCCCATAAATAAAGGGCCGGCTGGATTGACCGCTAAAGGGTGCTGTAACCCCCAAAGGGCACTCCAAACAAAATTAAAAAATATATTTTTATGTGTTTGTGAATTGTGTGTGCAGCAGCCGCACGTGCATCAACAAAGTAGTGCCAAGCGTGCGCCTGTGTCCCATAATTAAAGGGCCAGCTGGATTGACCGCTAAAGGGTGCTGTAACCCCAAAGGGCACTCCAAACAAATTAAAAATATATATTTTTTTGTGTTTGTGAATTGTGTGCGCAGTAGCCGCACATGCATCAACAAAGTAGTGCCAAGCGTGCACATGTGTCCCGTAAATAAAGGGCCAGCTGGATTGACCGCTAAAGGGTGCTGCAACCCCCAAAGGGCACTCCAAACAAAATAAAAAAATATATTTTTTTGTGTTTGTGAATTGTGTGCGCAGTAGCCGCACGTGCATCAACAAAGTAGTGCCAAGCGTGCGCCTGTGTCCCATAAATAAAGGGCCGTGTGATTGACCGCTAAAGGGTGCTGTAACCCCCAAAGGGCACTCCAAACAAAATAAAAAAATATTTTTTTTTGTGTTTGTGAATTGCGTGCGCAGTAGCCGCTCTAGCATCAACAAAGTAGTGCCAAGCGTACACCTGTGTCCCATAAATAATGGGCCAGCTGGATTGACAGCTAAAGAGTGCTGTAACCCCCAAAGGGCACTTCAAACAAATTAAAAATATATATTTTTTTGTGTTTGTGAATTGTGTGCGCAGTAGAAGCACGTGCATCAACAAAGTAGTGCCAAGCGTGCACCTGTGTCCCATAAATAAAGGGCCGGCTGGATTGACCGCTAAAGGATGCTGTAACCCCCAAAGGGCACTCCAAACAAAATAAAAAAAAAATTTTTTTTTGTGTTTGTGAATTGTGTGCGCAGTAGACGCACGTGCATCAACAAAATAGTGCCAAGCATGCGCCTGTGTCCCACAAATAAAGGGCCGGCTGGATTGACCGCTAAAGGGTGCTGTAACCCCCAAAGGGCACTCCAAACAAAATAAAAATATATATTTTTTTGTGTTTGTGAATTGTGTGCGCAGTAGCCGCACGTGCATCAACAAAGTAGTGCCAAGCGTGCGCCTGTGTCCCATAAATGAAGGGCCGGCTGGATTGACAGCTAAAGGGTGCTGTAACCCCCAAAGGGCACTCCAAACAAAATAAAAAAATATATTTTTTGTGTTTGTGAATTGTGTGCGCAGTAGCCGCACGTGCATCAACAAAGTAGTGCCAAGCGTGCGCCTGTGTCCCATAAATAAAGGGCCGGCTGGAGTGACCGCTAAAGGGTGCTGTAAACCCCAAAGGGCACTCCAAACAAAATAAAAATATATATTTTTTTGTGTTTGTGAATTGTGTGCGCAGTAGACGCACGTGCATCAACAAAATAGTGCCAAGCATGCGCCTGTGTCCCATAAATAAAGGGCCGGCTGGATTGACCGCTAAAGGGTGCTGTAACCCCCAAAGGGCACTCCAAACATAATAAAAATATATATTTTTTTGTGTTTGTGAATTGTGTGCGCAGTAGCCGCACGTGCATCAACAAAGTAGTGCCAAGCGTGCGCCTGTGTCCCATAAATGAAGGGCCGGCTGGATTGACAGCTAAAGGGTGCTGTAACCCCCAAAGGGCACTCCGAACAAAATAAAAAAATATATTTTTTGTGTTTGTGAATTGTGTGCGCAGTAGCCGCACGTGCATCAACAAAGTAGTGCCAAGCGTGCGCCTGTGTCCCATAAATAAAGGGCCGGCTGGATTGACCACTAAAGGGTGCTGTAAACCCCAAAGGGCACTCCAAACAAAAGAAAAATAAATATTTTTTTGTGTTTGTGAATTGTGTGCGCAGTAGCAGCACATGCATCAACAAAGTAGTGCCAAGCGTGCGCCTGTGTCCCATAAATAAAGGGCCGGCTGGATTGACTGCTAAAGAGTGCTGTAACCCCCAAAGAGCACTCCAAACAAATTAAAAATATATATATTTTTTTGTGTTTGTGAATTGTGTGCGCAGTAGACGCACGTGCATCAACAAAATAGTGCCAAGCATGCGCCTGTGTCCCATAAATAAAGGGCCGGCTGGATTGACCGCTAAAGGGTGCTGTAACCCCCAAAGGGCACTCCAAACATAATAAAAATATATATTTTTTTGTGTTTGTGAATTGTGTGCGCAGTAGCCGCACGTGCATCAACAAAGTAGTGCCAAGCGTGCGCCTGTGTCCCATAAATGAAGGGCCGGCTGAATTGACAGCTAAAGGGTGCTGTAACCCCCAAAGGGCACTCCGAACAAAATAAAAAAATATATTTTTTGTGTTTGTGAATTGTGTGCGCAGTAGCCGCACGTGCATCAACAAAGTAGTGCCAAGCGTGCGCCTGTGTCCCATAAATAAAGGGCCGGCTGGATTGACCACTAAAGGGTGCTGTAAACCCCAAAGGGCACTCCAAACAAAATAAAAATAAATATTTTTTTGTGTTTGTGAATTGTGTGCGCAGTAGCAGCACGTGCATCAACAAAGTAGTGCCAAGCGTGCGCCTGTGTCCCATAAATAAAGGGCCGGCTGGATTGACCGCTAAAGGGTGCTGTAACCCCCAAAGGGCACTCCAAACAATATTAAAAAATATATTTTTTTGTATTTGTGAATTGTGTGCGCAGTAGACGCACGTGCATCAACAAAGTAGTGCCAATCGTGCGCCTGTGTCCCATAAATAAAGGGCTGGCTGGATTGACCGCTAAATGGTGCTGTAACCCCCAAAGGGCACTCCAAACAATATTAAAATATATATTTTTGTATTTGTGAATTGTGTGCGCAGTAGCCGCACGTGCATCAACAAAGTAGTGGCAAGCATGCATCTGTGTCCCATAAATAAAGGGCCGGCTGGATTGACCGCTAAAGGGTGCTGTAACCCCCAAAGGGCACACAAAACAAAATAAAAAAATATATTTTTTTGTGTTTGTGAATTGTGTGCGCAGTAGCCGCACGTGCATCAACAAAGTAGTGCCAAGCGTGCGCCTGTGTTCCATAAATAAAGGGCCGGCTGGATTGACCGCTAAAGGGTGCTGTAATCCCCAAAGGGCACGCCAAACAAAATAAAAATATATATTTTTTTGTGTTTGTGAATTGTGTGCGCAGTAGACGCACGTGCATCAACAAAATAGTGCCAAGCATGCGCCTGTGTCCCATATATAAAGGGCCGGCTGGATTGACCGCTAAAGGGTGCTGTAACCCCCAAAGGGCACTCCAAACATAATAAAAATATATATTTTTTTGTGTTTGTGAATTGTGTGCGCAGTAGCCGCACGTGCATCAACAAAGTAGTGCCAAGCGTGCGCCTGTGTCCCATAAATGAAGGGCCGGCTGATTTGACAGCTAAAGGGTGCTGTAACCCCCAAAGGGCACTCCAAACAAAATAAAAAAATATATTTTTTGTGTTTGTGAATTGTGTGTGCAGTAGCCGCACGTGCATCAACAAAGTAGTGCCAAGCGTGCGCCTGTGTCCCATAAATAAAGGGCCGGCTGGATTGACCACTAAAGGGTGCTGTAAACCCCAAAGGGCACTCCAAACAAAATAAAAATAAATATTTTTTTGTGTTTGTGAATTGTGTGCGCAGTAGCAGCACGTGCATCAACAAAGTAGTGCCAAGCGTGCTCCTGTGTCCCATAAATAAAGGGCCGGCTGGATTGACTGCTAAAGAGTGCTGTAACCCCCAAAGAGAACTCCAAACAAATTAAAAATATATATTTTTTTGTGTTTGTGAATTGTGTGCGCAGTAGCAACACGTGCATCAACAAAGTAGTGCCAAGCGAGCGCCTGTGTCCCATAAATAAAGGGCCGGCTGGATTGACCGCTAAAGGGTGCTGTAACCCCCAAAGGGCACTCCAAACAATATTAAAAAATATATTTTTTTGTATTTGTGAATTGTGTGCGCAGTAGCCGCACGTGCATCAACAAAGTAGTGCCAAGCGTGCGCCTGTGTCCCATAAATAAAGGGCTGGCTGGATTGACCGCTAAAGGGTGCTGTAACCCCCAAAGGGCACTCCAAACAATATTAAAATATATATTTTTGTATTTGTGAATTGTATGTGCAGTAGCCGCACGTGCATCAACAAAGTAGTGGCAAGCATGCATCTGTGTCCCATAACTAAAGGGCCGGCTGGATTGACCGCTAAAGGGTGCTGTAACCCCCAAAGGGCACACAAAACAAAATAAAAAAATATATTTTTTTGTGTTTGTGAATTGTGTGCGCAGTAGCCGCATGTGCATCATCAAAGTAGTGCCAAGTGTGCGCCTGTGTCCCATAAATAAAGGGCCGGCTGGATTGACCGCTAAAGGGTGCTGTAACCCCCAAAGGGCACTCCAAACAAAATTAAAAAATATATTTTTATGTGTTTGTGAATTGTGTGTGCAGCAGCCGCACGTGCATCAACAAAGTAGTGCCAAGCGTGCGCCTGTGTCCCATAATTAAAGGGCCAGCTGGATTGACCGCTAAAGGGTGCTGTAACCCCAAAGGGCACTCCAAACAAATTAAAAATATATATTTTTTTGTGTTTGTGAATTGTGTGCGCAGTAGCCGCACATGCATCAACAAAGTAGTGCCAAGCGTGCACATGTGTCCCGTAAATAAAGGGCCAGCTGGATTGACCGCTAAAGGGTGCTGCAACCCCCAAAGGGCACTCCAAACAAAATAAAAAAATATATTTTTTTGTGTTTGTGAATTGTGTGCGCAGTAGCCGCACGTGCATCAACAAAGTAGTGCCAAGCGTGCGCCTGTGTCCCATAAATAAAGGGCCGTGTGATTGACCGCTAAAGGGTGCTGTAACCCCCAAAGGGCACTCCAAACAAAATAAAAAAATATTTTTTTTTGTGTTTGTGAATTGCGTGCGCAGTAGCCGCTCTAGCATCAACAAAGTAGTGCCAAGCGTACACCTGTGTCCCATAAATAATGGGCCAGCTGGATTGACAGCTAAAGAGTGCTGTAACCCCCAAAGGGCACTTCAAACAAATTAAAAATATATATTTTTTTGTGTTTGTGAATTGTGTGCGCAGTAGAAGCACGTGCATCAACAAAGTAGTGCCAAGCGTGCACCTGTGTCCCATAAATAAAGGGCCGGCTGGATTGACCGCTAAAGGATGCTGTAACCCCCAAAGGGCACTCCAAACAAAATAAAAAAAAAATTTTTTTTTGTGTTTGTGAATTGTGTGCGCAGTAGACGCACGTGCATCAACAAAATAGTGCCAAGCATGCGCCTGTGTCCCATAAATAAAGGGCCGGCTGGATTGACCGCTAAAGGGTGCTGTAACCCCCAAAGGGCACTCCAAACAAAATAAAAATATATATTTTTTTGTGTTTGTGAATTGTGTGCGCAGTAGCCGCACGTGCATCAACAAAGTAGTGCCAAGCGTGCGCCTGTGTCCCATAAATGAAGGGCCGGCTGGATTGACAGCTAAAGGGTGCTGTAACCCCCAAAGGGCACTCCAAACAAAATAAAAAAATATATTTTTTGTGTTTGTGAATTGTGTGCGCAGTAGCCGCACGTGCATCAACAAAGTAGTGCCAAGCGTGCGCCTGTGTCCCATAAATAAAGGGCCGGCTGGAGTGACCGCTAAAGGGTGCTGTAAACCCCAAAGGGCACTCCAAACAAAATAAAAATATATATTTTTTTGTGTTTGTGAATTGTGTGCGCAGTAGACGCACGTGCATCAACAAAATAGTGCCAAGCATGCGCCTGTGTCCCATAAATAAAGGGCCGGCTGGATTGACCGCTAAAGGGTGCTGTAACCCCCAAAGGGCACTCCAAACATAATAAAAATATATTTTTTTTTGTGTTTGTGAATTGTGTGCGCAGTAGCCGCACGTGCATCAACAAAGTAGTGCCAAGCGTGCGCCTGTGTCCCATAAATGAAGGGCCGGCTGGATTGACAGCTAAAGGGTGCTGTAACCCCCAAAGGGCACTCCGAACAAAATAAAAAAATATATTTTTTGTGTTTGTGAATTGTGTGCGCAGTAGCCGCACGTGCATCAACAAAGTAGTGCCAAGCGTGCGCCTGTGTCCCATAAATAAAGGGCCGGCTGGATTGACCACTAAAGGGTGCTGTAAACCCCAAAGGGCACTCCAAACAAAAGAAAAATAAATATTTTTTTGTGTTTGTGAATTGTGTGCGCAGTAGCAGCACATGCATCAACAAAGTAGTGCCAAGCGTGCGCCTGTGTCCCATAAATAAAGGGCCGGCTGGATTGACTGCTAAAGAGTGCTGTAACCCCCAAAGAGCACTCCAAACAAATTAAAAATATATATATTTTTTTGTGTTTGTGAATTGTGTGCGCAGTAGACGCACGTGCATCAACAAAATAGTGCCAAGCATGCGCCTGTGTCCCATAAATAAAGGGCCGGCTGGATTGACCGCTAAAGGGTGCTGTAACCCCCAAAGGGCACTCCAAACATAATAAAAATATATATTTTTTTGTGTTTGTGAATTGTGTGCGCAGTAGCCGCACGTGCATCAACAAAGTAGTGCCAAGCGTGCGCCTGTGTCCCATAAATGAAGGGCCGGCTGAATTGACAGCTAAAGGGTGCTGTAACCCCCAAAGGGCACTCCGAACAAAATAAAAAAATATATTTTTTGTGTTTGTGAATTGTGTGCGCAGTAGCCGCACGTGCATCAACAAAGTAGTGCCAAGCGTGCGCCTGTGTCCCATAAATAAAGGGCCGGCTGGATTGACCACTAAAGGGTGCTGTAAACCCCAAAGGGCACTCCAAACAAAATAAAAATAAATATTTTTTTGTGTTTGTGAATTGTGTGCGCAGTAGCAGCACGTGCATCAACAAAGTAGTGCCAAGCGTGCGCCTGTGTCCCATAAATAAAGGGCCGGCTGGATTGACCGCTAAAGGGTGCTGTAACCCCCAAAGGGCACTCCAAACAATATTAAAAAATATATTTTTTTGTATTTGTGAATTGTGTGCGCAGTAGACGCACGTGCATCAACAAAGTAGTGCCAATCGTGCGCCTGTGTCCCATAAATAAAGGGCTGGCTGGATTGACCGCTAAATGGTGCTGTAACCCCCAAAGGGCACTCCAAACAATATTAAAATATATATTTTTGTATTTGTGAATTGTGTGCGCAGTAGCCGCACGTGCATCAACAAAGTAGTGGCAAGCATGCATCTGTGTCCCATAAATAAAGGGCCGGCTGGATTGACCGCTAAAGGGTGCTGTAACCCCCAAAGGGCACACAAAACAAAATAAAAATATATATTTTTTTGTGTTTGTGAATTGTGTGCGCAGTAGCCGCACGTGCATCAACAAAGTAGTGCCAAGCGTGCGCCTGTGTTCCATAAATAAAGGGCCGGCTGGATTGACCGCTAAAGGGTGCTGTAATCCCCAAAGGGCACGCCAAACAAAATAAAAATATATATTTTTTTGTGTTTGTGAATTGTGTGCGCAGTAGACGCACGTGCATCAACAAAATAGTGCCAAGCATGCGCCTGTGTCCCATATATAAAGGGCCGGCTGGATTGACCGCTAAAGGGTGCTGTAACCCCCAAAGGGCACTCCAAACATAATAAAAATATATATTTTTTTGTGTTTGTGAATTGTGTGCGCAGTAGCCGCACGTGCATCAACAAAGTAGTGCCAAGCGTGCGCCTGTGTCCCATAAATGAAGGGCCGGCTGATTTGACAGCTAAAGGGTGCTGTAACCCCCAAAGGGCACTCCAAACAAAATAAAAAAATATATTTTTTGTGTTTGTGAATTGTGTGTGCAGTAGCCGCACGTGCATCAACAAAGTAGTGCCAAGCGTGCGCCTGTGTCCCATAAATAAAGGGCCGGCTGGATTGACCACTAAAGGGTGCTGTAAACCCCAAAGGGCACTCCAAACAAAATAAAAATAAATATTTTTTTGTGTTTGTGAATTGTGTGCGCAGTAGCAGCACGTGCATCAACAAAGTAGTGCCAAGCGTGCTCCTGTGTCCCATAAATAAAGGGCCGGCTGGATTGACTGCTAAAGAGTGCTGTAACCCCCAAAGAGCACTCCAAACAAATTAAAAATATATATTTTTTTGTGTTTGTGAATTGTGTGCGCAGTAGCAACACGTGCATCAACAAAGTAGTGCCAAGCGAGCGCCTGTGTCCCATAAATAAAGGGCCGGCTGGATTGACCGCTAAAGGGTGCTGTAACCCCCAAAGGGCACTCCAAACAATATTAAAAAATATATTTTTTTGTATTTGTGAATTGTGTGCGCAGTAGCCGCACGTGCATCAACAAAGTAGTGCCAAGCGTGCGCCTGTGTCCCATAAATAAAGGGCTGGCTGGATTGACCGCTAAAGGGTGCTGTAACCCCCAAAGGGCACTCCAAACAATATTAAAATATATATTTTTGTATTTGTGAATTGTGTGCGCAGTAGCCGCACGTGCATCAACAAAGTAGTGGCAAGCATGCATCTGTGTCCCATAAATAAAGGGCCGGCTGGATTGACCGCTAAAGGGTGCTGTAACCCCCAAAGGGCACACAAAACAAAATAAAAAAATATATTTTTTTGTGTTTGTGAATTGTGTGCGCAGTAGCCGCATGTGCATCATCAAAGTAGTGCCAAGTGTGCGCCTGTGTCCCATAAATAAAGGGCCGGCTGGATTGACCGCTAAAGGGTGCTGTAACCCCCAAAGGGCACTCCAAACAAAATTAAAAAATATATTTTTTTGTATTTGTGAATTGTGTGCGCAGTAGCCGCACGTGCATCAACAAAGTAGTGCCAAGCGTGCGCCTGTGTCCCATAAATAAAGGGCTGGCTGGATTGACCGCTAAAGGGTGCTGTAACCCCCAAAGGGCACTCCAAACATAATAAAAATATATATTTTTTTGTGTTTGTGAATTGTGTGTGCAGTAGCCGCACGTGCATCAACAAAGTAGTGCCAAGCGTGCGCCTGTGTCCCATAAATGAAGGGCCGGCTGGATTGACAGCTAAAGGGTGCTGTAACCCCCAAAGGGCACTCCGAACAAAATAAAAAAATATATTTTTTCTGTTTGTGAATTGTGTGCGCAGTAGCCGCACGTGCATCAACAAAGTAGTGCCGAGCGTGCGCCTGTGTCCCATAAATAAAGGGCCAGCTGGATTGACTGCTAAAGGGTGCTGTAACCCACATAGGGCACTCCAAACAAAATAAAAAAATATATTTTTTTGTGTTTGTGAATTGTGTGCGCAGTAGCCGCATGTGCATCAACAAAGTAGTGCCAAGCGTGCGCCTGTGTCCCATAAATGAAGGGCCGGCTGGATTGACAGCTAAAGGGTGCTGTAACCCCCAAAGGGCACTCCAAACAAAATAAAAAAATATATTTTTTGTGTTTGTGAATTGTGTGCGCAGTAGCCGCACGTGCATCAACAAAGTAGTGCCAAGCGTGCGCCTGTGTCCCATAAATAAAGGGCCGGCTGGAGTGACTGCTAAAGGGTGCTGTAAACCCCAAAGGGCACTCCAAACAAAATAAAAATATATATTTTTTTGTGTTTGTGAATTGTGTGCGCAGTAGACGCACGTGCATCAACAAAATAGTGCCAAGCATGCGCCTGTGTCCCATAAATAAAGGGCCGGCTGGATTGACCGCTAAAGGGTGCTGTAAACCCCAAAGGGCACTCCAAACATAATAAAAATATATATTTTTTTGTGTTTGTGAATTGTGTGCGCAGTAGCCGCACGTGCATCAACAAAGTAGTGCCAAGCGTGCGCCTGTGTCCCATAAATGAAGGGCCGGCTGATTTGACAGCTAAAGGGTGCTGTAACCCCCAAAGGGCACTCCAAACAAAATAAAAAAATATATTTTTTGTGTTTGTGAATTGTGTGTGCAGTAGCCGCACGTACATCAACAAAGTAGTGCCAAGCGTGCGCCTGTGTCCCATAAATAAAGGGCCGGCTGGATTGACCACTAAAGGGTGCTGTAAACCCCAAAGGGCACTCCAAACAAAATAAAAATAAATATTTTTTTGTGTTTGTGAATTGTGTGCGCAGTAGCAGCACGTGCATCAACAAAGTAGTGCCAAGCGTGCGCCTGTGTCCCATTAATAAAGGGCCGGCTGGATTGACTGCTAAAGAGTGCTGTAACCCCCAAAGAGCACTCCAAACAAATTAAAAATATATATTTTTTTGTGTTTGTGAATTGTGTGCGCAGTAGCAACACGTGCATCAACAAAGTAGTGCCAAGCGAGTGCCTGTGTCCCATAAATAAAGGGCCGGCTGGATTGACCGCTAAAGGGTGCTGTAACCCCCAAAGGGCACTCCAAACAATATTAAAAAATATTTTTTTTTGTATTTGTGAATTGTGTGCGCAGTAGCCGCACGTGCATCAACAAAGTAGTGCCAAGCGTGCGCCTGTGTCCCATAAATAAAGGGCTGGCTGGATTGACCGCTAAAGGGTGCTGTAACCCCCAAAGGGCACTCCAAACAATATTAAAATATATATTTTTGTATTTGTGAATTGTGTGCGCAGTAGCCGCACGTGCATCAACAAAGTAGTGGCAAGCATGCATCTGTGTCCCATAAATAAAGGGCCGGCTGGATTGACCGCTAAAGGGTGCTGTAACCCCCAAAGGGCACACAAAACAAAATAAAAAAATATATTTTTTTGTGTTTGTGAATTGTGTGCGCAGTAGCTGCATGTGCATCATCAAAGTAGTGCCAAGTGTGCGCCTGTGTCCCATAAATAAAGGGCCGGCTGGATTGACCGCTAAAGGGTGCTGTAACCCCCAAAGGGCACTCCAAACAAAATAAAAAAATATATTTTTTGTGTTTGTGAATTGTGTGCGCAGTAGCCGCACGTGCATCAACAAAGTAGTGCCAAGCGTGCGCCTGTGTCCCATAAATAAAGGGCCGGCTGGAGTGACTGCTAAAGGGTGCTGTAAACCCCAAAGGGCACTCCAAACAAAATAAAAATATATATTTTTTTGTGTTTGTGAATTGTGTGCGCAGTAGACGCACGTGCATCAACAAAATAGTGCCAAGCATGCGCCTGTGTCCCATAAATAAAGGGCCGGCTGGATTGACCGCTAAAGGGTGCTGTAAACCCCAAAGGGCACTCCAAACATAATAAAAATATATATTTTTTTGTGTTTGTGAATTGTGTGCGCAGTAGCCGCACGTGCATCAACAAAGTAGTGCCAAGCGTGCGCCTGTGTCCCATAAATGAAGGGCCGGCTGATTTGACAGCTAAAGGGTGCTGTAACCCCCAAAGGGCACTCCAAACAAAATAAAAAAATATATTTTTTGTGTTTGTGAATTGTGTGTGCAGTAGCCGCACGTGCATCAACAAAGTAGTGCCAAGCGTGCGCCTGTGTCCCATAAATAAAGGGCCGGCTGGATTGACCACTAAAGGGTGCTGTAAACCCCAAAGGGCACTCCAAACAAAATAAAAATAAATATTTTTTTGTGTTTGTGAATTGTGTGCGCAGTAGCAGCACGTGCATCAACAAAGTAGTGCCAAGCGTGCGCCTGTGTCCCATTAATAAAGGGCCGGCTGGATTGACTGCTAAAGAGTGCTGTAACCCCCAAAGAGCACTCCAAACAAATTAAAAATATATATTTTTTTGTGTTTGTGAATTGTGTGCGCAGTAGCAACACGTGCATCAACAAAGTAGTGCCAAGCGAGTGCCTGTGTCCCATAAATAAAGGGCCGGCTGGATTGACCGCTAAAGGGTGCTGTAACCCCCAAAGGGCACTCCAAACAATATTAAAAAATATATTTTTTTGTATTTGTGAATTGTGTGCGCAGTAGCCGCACGTGCATCAACAAAGTAGTGCCAAGCGTGCGCCTGTGTCCCATAAATAAAGGGCTGGCTGGATTGACCGCTAAAGGATGCTGTAACCCCCAAAGGGCACTCCAAACAATATTAAAATATATATTTTTGTATTTGTGAATTGTGTGCGCAGTAGCCGCACGTGCATCAACAAAGTAGTGGCAAGCATGCATCTGTGTCCCATAAATAAAGGGCCGGCTGGATTGACCGCTAAAGGGTGCTGTAACCCCCAAAGGGCACACAAAACAAAATAAAAAAATATATTTTTTTGTGTTTGTGAATTGTGTGCGCAGTAGCCGCATGTGCATCATCAAAGTAGTGCCAAGTGTGCGCCTGTGTCCCATAAATAAAGGGCCAGCTGGATTGACCGCTAAAGGGTGCTGTAACCCCCAAAGGGCACTCCAAACAAAATTAAAAAATATATTTTTTTGTATTTGTGAATTGTGTGCGCAGTAGCAGCACGTGCATCAACAAAGTAGTGCCAAGCGTGCGCCTGTGTCCCATAAATAAAGGGCTGGCTGGATTGACCGCTAAAGGGTGCTGTAACCCCCAAAGGGCACTCCAAACAATATTAAAATATATATTTTTTTGTGTTTGTGAATTGTGTGCGCAGTAGCCGCACGTGCATCAACAAAGTAGTGCCAAGCGTGCGCCTGTGTCCCATAAATGAAGGGCCGGCTGGATTGACAGCTAAAGGGTGCTGTAAAGGGCACTCCAAACAAAATAAAAAAATATATTTTTTGTGTTTGTGAATTGTGTGCGCAGTAGCCGCACGTGCATCAACAAAGTAGTGCCAAGCGTGCGCCTGTGTCCCATAAATAAAGGGCCGGCTGGATTGACCGCTAAAGGGTGCTGTAACCCCCAAAGGGCACTCCAAACATAATAAAAATATATATTTTTTTGTGTTTGTGAATTGTGTGCGCAGTAGACGCACGTGCATCAACAAAGTAGTGCCAAGCGTGCGCCTGTGTCCCATAAATGAAGGGCCGGCTGATTTGACAGCTAAAGGGTGCTGTAACCCCCAAAGGGCACTCCAAACAAAATAAAAAAATATATTTTTTGTGTTTGTGAATTGTGTGCGCAGTAGCCGCACGTGCATCAACAAAGTAGTGCCAAGCGTGCGCCTGTGTCCCATAAATAAAGGGCCGGCTGGATTGACCACTAAAGGGTGCTGTAAACCCCAAAGGGCACTCCAAACAAAATAAAAATAAATATTTTTTTGTGTTTGTGAATTGTGTGCGCAGTAGCAGCACGTGCATCAACAAAGTAGTGCCAAGCGTGCGCCTGTGTCCAATAAATAAAGGGCCGGCTGGATTGACTGCTAAAGAGTGCTGTAACCCCCAAAGAGCACTCCAAACAAAATAAAAATATATATTTTTTTGTGTTTGTGAATTGTGTGCGCAGTAGCAACACGTGCATCAACAAAGTAGTGCCAAGCGAGCGCCTGTGTCCCATAAATAAAGGGCCGGCTGGATTGACCGCTAAAGGGTGCTGTAACCCCCAAAGGGCACTCCAAACAATATTAAAAAATATATTTTTTTGTATTTGTGAATTGTGTGCGCAGTAGCCGCACGTGCATCAACAAAGTAGTGCCAAGCGTGCGCCTGTGTCCCATAAATAAAGGGCTGGCTGGATTGACCGCTAGAGGGTGCTGTAACCCCCAAAGGGCACTCCAAACAATATTAAAATATATATTTTTGTATTTGTGAATTGTGTGCGCAGTAGCCGCACGTGCATCAACAAAGTAGTGGCAAGCATGCATCTGTGTCCCATAACTAAAGGGCCGGCTGGATTGACCGCTAAAGGGTGCTGTAACCCCCAAAGGGCACACAAAACAAAATAAAAAAATATATTTTTTTGTGTTTGTGAATTGTGTGTGCAGTAGCCGCATGTGCATCATCAAAGTAGTGCCAAGTGTGCGCCTGTGTCCCATAAATAAAGGGCCGGCTGGATTGACCGCTAAAGGGTGCTGTAACCCCCAAAGGGCACTCCAAACAAAATAAAAAAATATATTTTTATGTGTTTGTGAATTGTGTGTGCAGCAGCCGCACGTGCATCAACAAAGTAGTGCCAAGCGTGCGCCTGTGTCCCATAAATAAAGGGCCAGCTGGATTGACCGCTAAAGGGTGCTGTAACCCCAAAGGGCACTCCAAACAAATTAAAAATATATATTTTTTTGTGTTTGTGAATTGTGTGCGCAGTAGCCGCACATGCATCAACAAAGTAGTGCCAAGCGTGCACATGTGTCCCGTAAATAAAGGGCCAGCTGGATTGACCGCTAAAGGGTGCTGCAACCCCCAAAGGGCACTCCAAACAAAATAAAAAAATATATTTTTTTGTGTTTGTGAATTGTGTGCGCAGTAGCCGCACGTGCATCAACAAAGTAGTGCCAAGCGTGCGCCTGTGTCCCATAAATAAAGGGCCGTGTGATTGACCGCTAAAGGGTGCTGTAACCCCCAAAGGGCACTCCAAACAAAATAAAAAAATAATTTTTTTTGTGTTTGTGAATTGCGTGCGCAGTAGCCGCTCTAGCATCAACAAAGTAGTGCCAAGCGTACACCTGTGTCCCATAAATAATGGGCCAGCTGGATTGACAGCTAAAGAGTGCTGTAACCCCCAAAGGGCACTTCAAACAAATTAAAAAAATATATTTTTTTGTGTTTGTGAATTGTGTGCGCAGTAGAAGCACGTGCATCAACAAAGTAGTGCCAAGCGTGCGCCTGTGTCCCATAAATGAAGGGCCGGCTGGATTGACAGCTAAAGGGTGCTGTAACCCCCAAAGGGCACTCCAAACAAAATAAAAAAATATGGTTTTTGTGTTTGTGAATTGTGTACGCAGTAGCCGCACGTGCATCAACAAAGTAGTGCCAAGCGTGCGCCTGTGTCCCATAAATAAAGGGCCGGCTGGAGTGACCGCTAAAGGGTGCTGTAAACCCCAAAGGGCACTCCAAACAAAATAAAAATATATATTTTTTTGTGTTTGTGAATTGTGTGCGCAGTAGACGCACGTGCATCAACAAAATAGTGCCAAGCATGCGCCTGTGTCCCATAAATAAAGGGCCGGCTGGATTGACCGCTAAAGGGTGCTGTAACCCCCAAAGGGCACTCCAAACATAATAAAAATATATATTTTTTTGTGTTTGTGAATTGTGTGCGCAGTAGCCGCACGTGCATCAACAAAGTAGTGCCAAGCGTGCGCCTGTGTCCCATAAATGAAGGGCCAGCTGGGTTGACAGCTAAAGGGTGCTGTAACCCCCAAAGGGCACTCCGAACAAAATAAAAAAATATATTTTTTGTGTTTGTGAATTGTGTGCGCAGTAGCCGCACGTGCATCAACAAAGTAGTGCCAAGCGTGCGCCTGTGTCCCATAAATAAAGGGCCGGCTGGATTGACCACTAAAGGGTGCTGTAAACCCCAAAGGGCACTCCAAACAAAATAAAAATAAATATTTTTTTGTGTTTGTGAATTGTGTGCGCAGTAGCAGCACGTGCATCAACAAAGTAGTGCCAAGCGTGCGCCTGTGTCCCATAAATAAAGGGCCGGCTGGATTGACTGCTAAAGAGTGCTGTAACCCCCAAAGAGCACTCCAAACAAATTAAAAATATATATTTTTTTGTGTTTGTGAATTGTGTGCGCAGTAGCAAAACGTGCATCAACAAAGTAGTGCCAAGCGTGCGCCTGTGTCCCATAAATAAAGGGCCGGCTGGATTGACCGCTAAAGGGTGCTGTAACCCCCAAAGGGCACTCCAAACAATATTAAAAAATATATTTTTTTGTATTTGTGAATTGTGTGCGCAGTAGCCGCACGTGCATCAACAAAGTAGTGCCAAGCGTGCGCCTGTGTCCCATAAATAAAGGGCTGGCTGGATTGACCGCTAAAGGGTGCTGTAACCCCCAAAGGGCACTCCAAACAATATTAAAATATATATTTTTGTATTTGTGAATTGTGTGCGCAGTAGCCGCACGTGCATCAACAAAGTAGTGGCAAGCATGCATCTGTGTCCCATAAATAAAGGGCCGGCTGGATTGACCGCTAAAGGGTGCTGTAACCCCCAAAGGGCACACAAAACAAAATAAAAAAATATATTTTTTTGTGTTTGTGAATTGTGTGCGCAGTAGCCGCACGTGCATCAACAAAGTAGTGCCAAGCGTGCGCCTGTGTTCCATAAATAAAGGGCCGGCTGGATTGACCTCTAAAGGGTGCTGTAACCCCCAAAGGGCACGCCAAACAAAATAAAAATATATATTTTTTTGTTTGTGAATTGTGTGCGCAGTAGCCGCACGTGCTTCAACAAAGTAGTGCCGAGCGTGCGCCTGTGTCCCATAAATAAAGGGCCAGCTGGATTGACTGCTAAAGGGTGCTGTAACCCACATAGGGCACTCCAAACAAAATAAAAAAATATATTTTTTTGTGTTTGTGAATTGTGTGCGCAGTAGCCGCACGTGCATCAACAAAGTAGTGCCAAGCGTGCACCTGTGTCCCATAAATGAAGGGCCGGCTGATTTGACAGCTAAAGGGTGCTGTAACCCCCAAAGGGCACTCCAAACAAAATAAAAAAATATATTTTTTGTTTTTGTGAATTGGGTGCGCAGTAGCCGCACGTGCATCAACAAAGTAGTGCCAAGCGTGCGCCTGTGTCCCATAAATAAAGGCCCGGCTGGAGTGACCGCTAAAGGGTGCTGTAAACCCCAAAGGGCACTCCAAACAAAATAAAAATATATATTTTTTTGTGTTTGTGAATTGTGTGCGCAGTAGACGCACGTGCATCAACAAAATAGTGCCAAGCATGCGCCTGTGTCCCATAAATAAAGGGCCGGCTGGATTGACCGCTAAAGGGTGCTGTAACCCCCAAAGGGCACTCCAAACATAATAAAAATATATATTTTTTTGTGTTTGTGAATTGTGTGCGCAGTAGCCGCACGTGCATCAACAAAGTAGTGCCAAGCGTGCGCCTGTGTCCCATAAATGAAGGGCCGGCTGATTTGACAGCTAAAGGGTGCTGTAACCCCCAAAGGGCACTCCAAACAAAATAAAAAAATATATTTTTTGTGTTTGTGAATTGTGTGTGCAGTAGCCGCACGTGCATCAACAAAGTAGTGCCAAGCGTGCGCCTGTGTCCCATAAATAAAGGGCCGGCTGGATTGACCACTAAAGGGTGCTGTAAACCCCAAAGGGCACTCCAAACAAAATAAAAATAAATATTTTTTTGTGTTTGTGAATTGTGTGCGCAGTAGCAGCACGTGCATCAACAAAGTAGTGCCAAGCGTGCGCCTGTGTCCCAAAAAATAAAGGGCCGGCTGGATTGACTGCTAAAGAGTGCTGTAACCCCCAAAGAGCACTCCAAACAAATTAAAAATATATATTTTTTTGTGTTTGTGAATTGTGTGCGCAGTAGCAACACGTGCATCAACAAAGTAGTGCCAAGCGAGCGCCTGTGTCCCATAAATAAAGGGCCGGCTGGATTGACCGCTAAAGGGTGCTGTAACCCCCAAAGGGCACTCCAAACAATATTAAAAAATATATTTTTTTGTATTTGTGAATTGTGTGCGCAGTAGCCGCACGTGCATCAACAAAGTAGTGCCAAGCGTGCGCCTGTGTCCCATAAATAAAGGGCTGGCTGGATTGACCGCTAAAGGGTGCTGTAACCCCCAAAGGGCACTCCAAACAATATTAAAATATATATTTTTGTATTTGTGAATTGTGTGCGCAGTAGCCGCACGTGCATCAACAAAGTAGTGGCAAGCATGCATCTGTGTCCCATAAATAAAGGGCCGGCTGGATTGACCGCTAAAGGGTGCTGTAACCCCCAAAGGGCACACAAAACAAAATAAAAAAATATTTTTTTTTGTGTTTGTGAATTGTGTGCGCAGTAGCCGCATGTGCATCATCAAAGTAGTGCCAAGTGTGCGCCTGTGTCCCATAAATAAAGGGCCGGCTGGTTTGACCGCTAAAGGGTGCTGTAACCCCCAAAGGGCACTCCAAACAAAATTAAAAAATATATTTTTATGTGTTTGTGAATTGTGTGTGCAGCAGCCGCACGTGCATCAACAAAGTAGTGCCAAGCGTGCGCCTGTGTCCCATAAATAAAGGGCCAGCTGGATTGACCGCTAAAGGGTGCTGTATCCCCAAAGGGCACTCCAAACAAATTAAAAATATATATTTTTTTGTGTTTGTGAATTGTGTGCGCAGTAGCCGCACATGCATCAACAAAGTAGTGCCAAGCGTGCACATGTGTCCTGTAAATAAAGGGCCAGCTGGATTGACCGCTAAAGGGTGCTGCAACCCCCAAAGGGCACTCCAAACAAAATAAAAAAATATATTTTTTTGTGTTTGTGAATTGTGTGCGCAGTAGCCGCACGTGCATCAACAAAGTAGTGCCAAGCGTGCGCCTGTGTCCCATAAATAAAGGGCCGGCTGGATTGACCGCTAAAGGGTGCTGTAACCCCCAAAGGGCACTCCAAACAAATTAAAAATATATATTTTTTTGTGTTTGTGAATTGTGTGCGCAGAAGCCGCACGTGCATCAACAAAGAAGTGCCAAGCGTGCGCCTGTGTCGCATAAATATAGGGCCAGCTGGATTGACTGCTAAAGAGTGCTGTAACCCCCAAAGGGCACTCCAAACAAAATAAAAATATATTTTTTTTTGTGTTTGTGAATTGTGTGCGCAGTAGCCGCACGTGCATCAACAAAGTAGTGCCAAGCGTGCGCCTGTGTCCCATAAATAAAGGGCCGGCTGGATTGACCGCTAAAGGGTGCTGTAACCCCAAAGGGCACTCCAAACAATATTAAAAAATATATGTTTTTGTTTTTGTGAATTGTGTGCGCAGTAGCAGCACGTGCATCAACAAAGTAGTGCCAAGCGTGCGCCTGTGTCCCATAAATAAAGGGCCGGCTGGATTGACTGCTAAAGAGTGCTGTAACCCCCAAAGAGCACTCCAAACAAATTAAAAATATATATTTTTTTGTGTTTGTGAATTGTGTGCGCAGTAGCAACACGTGCATCAACAAAGTAGTGCCAAGCGTGCGCCTGTGTCCCATAAATAAAGGGCCGGCTGGATTGACCGCTAAAGGGTGCTGTAACCCCCAAAGGGCACTCCAAACAATATTAAAAAATATATTTTTTTGTATTTGTGAATTGTGTGCGCAGTAGCCGCACGTGCATCAACAAAGTAGTGCCAAGCGTGCGCCTGTGTCCCATAAATAAAGGGCTGGCTGGATTGACCGCTAAAGGGTGCTGTAACCCCCAAAGGGCACTCCAAACAATATTAAAATATATATTTTTGTATTTGTGAATTGTGTGCGCAGTAGCCGCACGTGCATCAACAAAGTAGTGGCAAGCATGCACCTGTGTCCCATAAATAAAGGGCCGGCTGGATTGACCGCTAAAGGGTGCTGTAACCCCCAAAGGGCACACAAAACAAAATAAAAAAATATATTTTTTTGTGTTTGTGAATTGTGTGCGCAGTAGCCGCACGTGCATCAACAAAGTAGTGCCAAGCGTGCGCCTGTGTTCCATAAATAAAGGGCCGGCTGGATTGACCTCTAAAGGGTGCTGTAACCCCCAAAGGGCACGACAAACAAAATAAAAATATATATTTTTTTGTGTTTGTGAATTGTGTGCGCAGTAGCCGCACGTGCTTCAACAAAGTAGTGCCGAGCGTGCGCCTGTGTCCCATAAATAAAGGGCCAGCTGGATTGACTGCTAAAGGGTGCTGTAACCCACATAGGGCACTCCAAACAAAATAAAAAAATATATTTTTTTGTGTTTGTGAATTGTGTGCGCAGTAGCCGCACGTGCTTCAACAAAGTAGTGCCAAGCGTGCACCTGTGTCCCATAAATGAAGGGCCGGCTGATTTGACAGCTAAAGGGTGCTGTAACCCCCAAAGGGCACTCCAAACAAAATAAAAAAATATATTTTTTGTGTTTGTGAATTGGGTGCGCAGTAGCCGCACGTGCATCAACAAAGTAGTGCCAAGCGTGCGCCTGTGTCCCATAAATAAAGGGCTGGCTGGATTGACCGCTAAAGGGTGCTGTAACCCCCAAAGGGCACTCCAAACAATATTAAAATATATATTTTTGTATTTGTGAATTGTGTGCGCAGTAGCCGCACGTGCATCAACAAAGTAGTGGCAAGCATGCATCTGTGTCCCATAAATAAAGGGCCGGCTGGATTGACCGCTAAAGGGTGCTGTAACCCCCAAAGGGCACACAAAACAAAATAAAAAAATATTTTTTTTTGTGTTTGTGAATTGTGTGCGCAGTAGCCGCATGTGCATCATCAAAGTAGTGCCAAGTGTGCGCCTGTGTCCCATAAATAAAGGGCCGGCTGGTTTGACCGCTAAAGGGTGCTGTAACCCCCAAAGGGCACTCCAAACAAAATTAAAAAATATATTTTTATGTGTTTGTGAATTGTGTGTGCAGCAGCCGCACGTGCATCAACAAAGTAGTGCCAAGCGTGCGCCTGTGTCCCATAAATAAAGGGCCAGCTGGATTGACCGCTAAAGGGTGCTGTATCCCCAAAGGGCACTCCAAACAAATTAAAAATATATATTTTTTTGTGTTTGTGAATTGTGTGCGCAGTAGCCGCACATGCATCAACAAAGTAGTGCCAAGCGTGCACATGTGTCCTGTAAATAAAGGGCCAGCTGGATTGACCGCTAAAGGGTGCTGCAACCCCCAAAGGGCACTCCAAACAAAATAAAAAAATATATTTTTTTGTGTTTGTGAATTGTGTGCGCAGTAGCCGCACGTGCATCAACAAAGTAGTGCCAAGCGTGCGCCTGTGTCCCATAAATAAAGGGCCGGCTGGATTGACCGCTAAAGGGTGCTGTAACCCCCAAAGGGCACTCCAAACAAATTAAAAATATATATTTTTTTGTGTTTGTGAATTGTGTGCGCAGAAGCCGCACGTGCATCAACAAAGAAGTGCCAAGCGTGCGCCTGTGTCGCATAAATATAGGGCCAGCTGGATTGACTGCTAAAGAGTGCTGTAACCCCCAAAGGGCACTCCAAACAAAATAAAAATATATTTTTTTTTGTGTTTGTGAATTGTGTGCGCAGTAGCCGCACGTGCATCAACAAAGTAGTGCCAAGCGTGCGCCTGTGTCCCATAAATAAAGGGCCGGCTGGATTGACCGCTAAAGGGTGCTGTAACCCCAAAGGGCACTCCAAACAATATTAAAAAATATATGTTTTTGTTTTTGTGAATTGTGTGCGCAGTAGCAGCACGTGCATCAACAAAGTAGTGCCAAGCGTGCGCCTGTGTCCCATAAATAAAAGGCCGGCTGGATTGACTGCTAAAGAGTGCTGTAACCCCCAAAGAGCACTCCAAACAAATTAAAAATATATATTTTTTTGTGTTTGTGAATTGTGTGCGCAGTAGCAACACGTGCATCAACAAAGTAGTGCCAAGCGTGCGCCTGTGTCCCATAAATAAAGGGCCGGCTGGATTGACCGCTAAAGGGTGCTGTAACCCCCAAAGGGCACTCCAAACAATATTAAAAAATATATTTTTTTGTATTTGTGAATTGTGTGCGCAGTAGCCGCACGTGCATCAACAAAGTAGTGCCAAGCGTGCGCCTGTGTCCCATAAATAAAGGGCTGGCTGGATTGACCGCTAAAGGGTGCTGTAACCCCCAAAGGGCACTCCAAACAATATTAAAATATATATTTTTGTATTTGTGAATTGTGTGCGCAGTAGCCGCACGTGCATCAACAAAGTAGTGGCAAGCATGCACCTGTGTCCCATAAATAAAGGGCCGGCTGGATTGACCGCTAAAGGGTGCTGTAACCCCCAAAGGGCACACAAAACAAAATAAAAAAATATATTTTTTTGTGTTTGTGAATTGTGTGCGCAGTAGCCGCACGTGCATCAACAAAGTAGTGCCAAGCGTGCGCCTGTGTTCCATAAATAAAGGGCCGGCTGGATTGACCTCTAAAGGGTGCTGTAACCCCCAAAGGGCACGACAAACAAAATAAAAATATATATTTTTTTGTGTTTGTGAATTGTGTGCGCAGTAGCCGCACGTGCTTCAACAAAGTAGTGCCGAGCGTGCGCCTGTGTCCCATAAATAAAGGGCCAGCTGGATTGACTGCTAAAGGGTGCTGTAACCCACATAGGGCACTCCAAACAAAATAAAAAAATATATTTTTTTGTGTTTGTGAATTGTGTGCGCAGTAGCCGCACGTGCTTCAACAAAGTAGTGCCAAGCGTGCACCTGTGTCCCATAAATGAAGGGCCGGCTGATTTGACAGCTAAAGGGTGCTGTAACCCCCAAAGGGCACTCCAAACAAAATAAAAAAATATATTTTTTGTGTTTGTGAATTGGGTGCGCAGTAGCCGCACGTGCATCAACAAAGTAGTGCCAAGCGTGCGCCTGTGTCCCATAAATAAAGGCCCGGCTGGAGTGACCGCTAAAGGGTGCTGTAAACCCCAAAGGGCACTCCAAACAAAATAAAAATATATATTTTTTTGTGTTTGTGAATTGTGTGCGCAGTAGACGCACGTGCATCAACAAAATAGTGCCAAGCATGCGCCTGTGTCCCATAAATAAAGGGCCGGCTGGATTGACCGCTAAAGGGTGCTGTAACCCCCAAAGGGCACTCCAAACATAATAAAAATATATATTTTTTTGTGTTTGTGAATTGTGTGCGCAGTAGCCGCACGTGCATCAACAAAGTAGTGCCAAGCGTGCGCCTGTGTCCCATAAATGAAGGGCCGGCTGATTTGACAGCTAAAGGGTGCTGTAACCCCCAAAGGGCACTCCAAACAAAATAAAAAAATATATTTTTTGTGTTTGTGAATTGTGTGTGCAGTAGCCGCACGTGCATCAACAAAGTAGTGCCAAGCGTGCGCCTGTGTCCCATAAATAAAGGGCCGGCTGGATTGACCACTAAAGGGTGCTGTAATCCCCAAAGGGCACTCCAAACAAAATAAAAATAAATATTTTTTTGTGTTTGTGAATTGTGTGCGCAGTAGCAGCACGTGCATCAACAAAGTAGTGCCAAGCGTGCGCCTGTGTCCCAAAAAATAAAGGGCCGGCTGGATTGACTGCTAAAGAGTGCTGTAACCCCCAAAGAGCACTCCAAACAAATTAAAAATATATATTTTTTTGTGTTTGTGAATTGTGTGCGCAGTAGCAACACGTGCATCAACAAAGTAGTGCCAAGCGAGCGCCTGTGTCCCATAAATAAAGGGCCGGCTGGATTGACCGCTAAAGGGTGCTGTAACCCCCAAAGGGCACTCCAAACAATATTAAAAAATATATTTTTTTGTATTTGTGAATTGTGTGCGCAGTAGCCGCACGTGCATCAACAAAGTAGTGCCAAGCGTGCGCCTGTGTCCCATAAATAAAGGGCTGGCTGGATTGACCGCTAAAGGGTGCTGTAACCCCCAAAGGGCACTCCAAACAATATTAAAATATATATTTTTGTATTTGTGAATTGTGTGCGCAGTAGCCGCACGTGCATCAACAAAGTAGTGGCAAGCATGCATCTGTGTCCCATAAATAAAGGGCCGGCTGGATTGACCGCTAAAGGGTGCTGTAACCCCCAAAGGGCACACAAAACAAAATAAAAAAATATATTTTTTTGTGTTTGTGAATTATGTGCGCAGTAGCCGCATGTGCATCATCAAAGTAGTGCCAAGTGTGCGCCTGTGTCCCATAAATAAAGGGCCGGCTGGTTTGACCGCTAAAGGGTGCTGTAACCCCCAAAGGGCACTCCAAACAAAATTAAAAAATATATTTTTATGTGTTTGTGAATTGTGTGTGCAGCAGCCGCACGTGCATCAACAAAGTAGTGCCAAGCGTGCGCCTGTGTCCCATAAATAAAGGGCCAGCTGGATTGACCGCTAAAGGGTGCTGTATCCCCAAAGGGCACTCCAAACAAATTAAAAATATATATTTTTTTGTGTTTGTGAATTGTGTGCGCAGTAGCCGCACATGCATCAACAAAGTAGTGCCAAGCGTGCACATGTGTCCTGTAAATAAAGGGCCAGCTGGATTGACCGCTAAAGGGTGCTGCAACCCCCAAAGGGCACTCCAAACAAAATAAAAAAATATATTTTTTTGTGTTTGTGAATTGTGTGCGCAGTAGCCGCACGTGCATCAACAAAGTAGTGCCAAGCGTGCGCCTGTGTCCCATAAATAAAGGGCCGGCTGGATTGACCGCTAAAGGGTGCTGTAACCCCCAAAGGGCACTCCAAACAAATTAAAAATATATATTTTTTTGTGTTTGTGAATTGTGTGCGCAGAAGCCGCACGTGCATCAACAAAGAAGTGCCAAGCGTGCGCCTGTGTCCCATAAATATAGGGCCAGCTGGATTGACTGCTAAAGAGTGCTGTAACCCCCAAAGGGCACTCCAAACAAAATAAAAATATATATTTTTTTGTGTTTGTGAATTGTGTGCGCAGTAGCCGCACGTGCATCAACAAAGTAGTGCCAAGCGTGCGCCTGTGTCCCATAAATAAAGGGCCGGCTGGATTGACCGCTAAAGGGTGCTGTAACCCCAAAGGGCACTCCAAACAATATTAAAAAATATATGTTTTTGTTTTTGTGAATTGTGTGCGCAGTAGCCGCACGTGCATCAACAAAGTAGTGCCAAGCGTGCGCCTGTGTCCCATAAATAAAGGGCCGGCTGGATTGACCGCTAAAGGGTGCTGTAACCCCCAAAGGGCACTCCAAACAAAATAAAAAAATACATTTTTTTGTGTTTGTGAATTGTGTGCGCAGTAGTCGCACGTGCATCAACAAAGTAGTGCCAAGCGTGCACCTGTGTCCCATAAATAAAGGTCCATCTGGATTGACTGCTAAAGGGTGCTGTAACCCCAAAGGGCACTCCAAACAAAATAAAAAAATATATTTTTTTGTGTTTGTGAATTGTGTGCACAGTAGCCACACGTGCATCAACAAAGTAGTGGCAAGCGTGCGCCTGTGTCCCATAAATAAAGGGCCAGCTGGATTGACCGCTAAAGGGTGCTGTAACCCCCAAAGGGCACTCCAAACAAAATAAAAAAATATATATTTTTTTGGGTTTGTGAATTGTGTGCGCAGTAGCCGCACGTGCATCAACAAAGTAGTGCCAAGCGGTTGCTCCTGTGTCCCATAAATAAAGGTCCGGCTGGATTGACCGCTAAAGGGTGCTGTAACCCCCAAAGGGCACTCCAAACAAAATAAAAATATATATTTTTTTGTGTTTGTGAATTGTGTGCGCAGTAGCCGCACGTGCATCAACAAAGTAGTGCCAAGCGTGCGCCTGTGTCCCCTAAATAAAGGGCCAGCTGGATTGACCGCTAAAGGGTGCTGTAACCCCCAAAGGGCACTCCAAACAAAATAAAAAAATATATCTTTTTGTGTTTGTGAATTGTGTGCGCAGTAGCCGCACGTGCATCATCAAAGTAGTGGCAAGTGTGCGCCTGTGTCCCATAAATAAAGGGCCGGCTGGATTGACCACTAAAGGGTGCTGTAACCCCCAAAAGGCACTCCAAACAAAATTAAAAAATATATTTTTTTGTGTTTGTGAATTGTGTGTGCAGTAGCCGCACGTGCATCAACAAAGTAGTGCCAAGCGTGCGCCTGTGTCCCATAAATGAAGGGCCGGCTGGATTGACAGCTAAAGGGTGCTGTAACCCCCAAAGGGCACTCCAAACAAAATAAAAATATATATTTTTTGTGTTTGTGAATTGTGTGCGCAGTAGCCGCACGTGCATCAACAAAGTAGTGCCAAGCGTGCGCCTGTCTCCCATAAATAAAGGGCCGGCTGGAGTGACCGCTAAAGGGTGCTGTAAACCCCAAAGGGCACTCCAAACAAAATAAAAATATATATTTTTTTGTGTTTGTGAATTGTGTGCGCAGTAGACGCACGTGCATCAACAAAATAGTGCCAAGCATGCGCCTGTGTCCCATAAATAAAGGGCCGGCTGGATTGACCGCTAAAGGGTGCTGTAACCCCCAAAGGGCACTCCAAACATAATAAAAATATATATTTTTTTGTGTTTGTGAATTGTGTGCGCAGTAGCCGCACGTGCATCAACAAAGTAGTGCCAAGCGTGCGCCTGTGTCCCATAAATGAAGGGCCGGCTGATTTGACAGCTAAAGGGTGCTGTAACCCCCAAAGGGCACTCCAAACAAAATAAAAAAATATATTTTTTGTGTTTGTGAATTGTGTGTGCAGTAGCCGCACGTGAATCAACAAAGTAGTGCCAAGCGTGCGCCTGTGTCCCATAAATAAAGGGCCGGCTGGATTGACCACTAAAGGGTGCTGTAAACCCCAAAGGGCACTCCAAACAAAATAAAAATAAATATTTTTTTGTGTTTGTGAATTGTGTGCGCAGTAGCAGCACGTGCATCAACAAAGTAGTGCCAAGCGTGCGCCTGTGTCCCATAAATAAAGGGCCGGCTGGATTGACTGCTAAAGAGTGCTGTAACCCCCAAAGAGCACTCCAAACAAATTAAAAATATATATTTTTTTGTGTTTGTGAATTGTGTGCGCAGTAGCAACACGTGCATCAACAAAGTAGTGCCAAGCGAGCGCCTGTGTCCCATAAATAAAGGGCCGGCTGGATTGACCGCTAAAGGGTGCTGTAACCCCCAAAGGGCACTCCAAACAATATTAAAAAATATATTTTTTTGTATTTGTGAATTGTGTGCGCAGTAGCCGCACGTGCATCAACAAAGTAGTGCCAAACGTGCGCCTGTGTCCCATAAATAAAGGGCTGGCTGGATTGACCGCTAAAGGGTGCTGTAACCCCCAAAGGGCACTCCAAACAATATTAAAATATATATTTTTGTATTTGTGAATTGTGTGCGCAGTAGCCGCACGTGCATCAACAAATTAGTGGCAAGCATGCATCTGTGTCCCATAACTAAAGGGCCGGCTGGATTGACCGCTAAAGGGTGCTGTAACCCCCAAAGGGCACACAAAACAAAATAAAAAAATATATTTTTTTGTGTTTGTGAATTGTGTGCGCAGTAGCTGCATGTGCATCATCAAAGTAGTGCCAAGTGTGCGCCTGTGTCCCATAAATAAAGGGCCGGCTGGATTGACCGCTAAAGGGTGCTGTAACCCCCAAAGGGCACTCCAAACAAAATTAAAAAATATATTTTTATGTGTTTGTGAATTGTGTGTGCAGCAGCCGCACGTGCATCAACAAAGTAGTGCCAAGCGTGCGCCTGTGTCCCATAAATAAAGGGCCAGCTGGATTGACCGCTAAAGGGTGCTGTAACCCCAAAGGGCACTCCAAACAAATTAAAAATATATTTTTTTTTGTGTTTGTGAATTGTGTGCGCAGTAGCCGCACATGCATCAACAAAGTAGTGCCAAGCGTGCACATGTGTCCCGTAAATAAAGGGCCAGCTGGATTGACCGCTAAAGGGTGCTGCAACCCCCAAAGGGCACTCCAAACAAAATAAAAAAATATATTTTTTTGTGTTTGTGAATTGTGTGCGCAGTAGCCGCACGTGCATCAACAAAGTAGTGCCAAGCGTGCGCCTGTGTCCCATAAATAAAGGGCCATGTGATTGACCGCTAAAGGGTGCTGTAACCCCCAAAGGGCACTCCAAACAAAATAAAAAAATAATTTTTTTTGTGTTTGTGAATTGCGTGCGCAGTAGCCGCTCTAGCATCAACAAAGTAGTGCCAAGCGTACACCTGTGTCCCATAAATAATGGGCCGGCTGGATTGACAGCTAAAGAGTGCTGTAACCCCCAAAGGGCACTTCAAACAAATTAAAAATATATATTTTTTTGTGTTTGTGAATTGTGTGCGCAGTAGAAGCACGTGCATCAACAAAGTAGTGCCAAGCGTGCACCTGTGTCCCATAAATAAAGGGCCGGCTGGATTGACCGCTAAAGGATGCTGTAACCCCCAAAGGGCACTCCAAACAAAATAAAAAAAAAAAAATTTTTGTGTTTGTGAATTGTGTGCGCAGTAGACGCACGTGCATCAACAAAATAGTGCCAAGCGTGCGCCTGTGTCCCATAAATAAAGGGCCGGCTGGATTGACCGCTAAAGGGTGCTGTAACCCCCAAAGGGCACTCCAAACAAAATAAAAATATATATTTTTTTGTGTTTGTGAATTGTGTGCGCAGTAGCCGCACGTGCATCAACAAAGTAGTGGCAAGCGTGCGCCTGTGTCCCATAAATAAAGGGCCAGCTGGATTGACCGCTAAAGGGTGCTGTAACCCCCAAAGGGCACTCCAAACAAAATAAAAAAATATATATTTTTTTGGGTTTGTGAATTGTGTGCGCAGTAGCCGCACGTGCATCAACAAAGTAGTGCCAAGCGGTTGCTCCTGTGTCCCATAAATAAAGGTCCGGCTGGATTGACCGCTAAAGGGTGCTGTAACCCCCAAAGGGCACTCCAAACAAAATAAAAATATATATTTTTTTGTGTTTGTGAATTGTGTGCGCAGTAGCCGCACGTGCATCAACAAAGTAGTGCCAAGCGTGCGCCTGTGTCCCCTAAATAAAGGGCCAGCTGGATTGACCGCTAAAGGGTGCTGTAACCCCCAAAGGGCACTCCAAACAAAATAAAAAAATATATCTTTTTGTGTTTGTGAATTGTGTGCGCAGTAGCCGCACGTGCATCATCAAAGTAGTGGCAAGTGTGCGCCTGTGTCCCATAAATAAAGGGCCGGCTGGATTGACCACTAAAGGGTGCTGTAACCCCCAAAAGGCACTCCAAACAAAATTAAAAAATATATTTTTTTGTGTTTGTGAATTGTGTGTGCAGTAGCCGCACGTGCATCAACAAAGTAGTGCCAAGCGTGCGCCTGTGTCCCATAAATGAAGGGCCGGCTGGATTGACAGCTAAAGGGTGCTGTAACCCCCAAAGGGCACTCCAAACAAAATAAAAATATATATTTTTTGTGTTTGTGAATTGTGTGCGCAGTAGCCGCACGTGCATCAACAAAGTAGTGCCAAGCGTGCGCCTGTCTCCCATAAATAAAGGGCCGGCTGGAGTGACCGCTAAAGGGTGCTGTAAACCCCAAAGGGCACTCCAAACAAAATAAAAATATATATTTTTTTGTGTTTGTGAATTGTGTGCGCAGTAGACGCACGTGCATCAACAAAATAGTGCCAAGCATGCGCCTGTGTCCCATAAATAAAGGGCCGGCTGGATTGACCGCTAAAGGGTGCTGTAACCCCCAAAGGGCACTCCAAACATAATAAAAATATATATTTTTTTGTGTTTGTGAATTGTGTGCGCAGTAGCCGCACGTGCATCAACAAAGTAGTGCCAAGCGTGCGCCTGTGTCCCATAAATGAAGGGCCGGCTGATTTGACAGCTAAAGGGTGCTGTAACCCCCAAAGGGCACTCCAAACAAAATAAAAAAATATATTTTTTGTGTTTGTGAATTGTGTGTGCAGTAGCCGCACGTGAATCAACAAAGTAGTGCCAAGCGTGCGCCTGTGTCCCATAAATAAAGGGCCGGCTGGATTGACCACTAAAGGGTGCTGTAAACCCCAAAGGGCACTCCAAACAAAATAAAAATAAATATTTTTTTGTGTTTGTGAATTGTGTGCGCAGTAGCAGCACGTGCATCAACAAAGTAGTGCCAAGCGTGCGCCTGTGTCCCATAAATAAAGGGCCGGCTGGATTGACTGCTAAAGAGTGCTGTAACCCCCAAAGAGCACTCCAAACAAATTAAAAATATATATTTTTTTGTGTTTGTGAATTGTGTGCGCAGTAGCAACACGTGCATCAACAAAGTAGTGCCAAGCGAGCGCCTGTGTCCCATAAATAAAGGGCCGGCTGGATTGACCGCTAAAGGGTGCTGTAACCCCCAAAGGGCACTCCAAACAATATTAAAAAATATATTTTTTTGTATTTGTGAATTGTGTGCGCAGTAGCCGCACGTGCATCAACAAAGTAGTGCCAAACGTGCGCCTGTGTCCCATAAATAAAGGGCTGGCTGGATTGACCGCTAAAGGGTGCTGTAACCCCCAAAGGGCACTCCAAACAATATTAAAATATATATTTTTGTATTTGTGAATTGTGTGCGCAGTAGCCGCACGTGCATCAACAAATTAGTGGCAAGCATGCATCTGTGTCCCATAACTAAAGGGCCGGCTGGATTGACCGCTAAAGGGTGCTGTAACCCCCAAAGGGCACACAAAACAAAATAAAAAAATATATTTTTTTGTGTTTGTGAATTGTGTGCGCAGTAGCTGCATGTGCATCATCAAAGTAGTGCCAAGTGTGCGCCTGTGTCCCATAAATAAAGGGCCGGCTGGATTGACCGCTAAAGGGTGCTGTAACCCCCAAAGGGCACTCCAAACAAAATTAAAAAATATATTTTTATGTGTTTGTGAATTGTGTGTGCAGCAGCCACACGTGCATCAACAAAGTAGTGCCAAGCGTGCGCCTGTGTCCCATAAATAAAGGGCCAGCTGGATTGACCGCTAAAGGGTGCTGTAACCCCAAAGGGCACTCCAAACAAATTAAAAATATATTTTTTTTTGTGTTTGTGAATTGTGTGCGCAGTAGCCGCACATGCATCAACAAAGTAGTGCCAAGCGTGCACATGTGTCCCGTAAATAAAGGGCCAGCTGGATTGACCGCTAAAGGGTGCTGCAACCCCCAAAGGGCACTCCAAACAAAATAAAAAAATATATTTTTTTGTGTTTGTGAATTGTGTGCGCAGTAGCCGCACGTGCATCAACAAAGTAGTGCCAAGCGTGCGCCTGTGTCCCATAAATAAAGGGCCATGTGATTGACCGCTAAAGGGTGCTGTAACCCCCAAAGGGCACTCCAAACAAAATAAAAAAATAATTTTTTTTGTGTTTGTGAATTGCGTGCGCAGTAGCCGCTCTAGCATCAACAAAGTAGTGCCAAGCGTACACCTGTGTCCCATAAATAATGGGCCGGCTGGATTGACAGCTAAAGAGTGCTGTAACCCCCAAAGGGCACTTCAAACAAATTAAAAATATATATTTTTTTGTGTTTGTGAATTGTGTGCGCAGTAGAAGCACGTGCATCAACAAAGTAGTGCCAAGCGTGCACCTGTGTCCCATAAATAAAGGGCCGGCTGGATTGACCGCTAAAGGATGCTGTAACCCCCAAAGGGCACTCCAAACAAAATAAAAAAAAAAAAATTTTTGTGTTTGTGAATTGTGTGCGCAGTAGACGCACGTGCATCAACAAAATAGTGCCAAGCGTGCGCCTGTGTCCCATAAATAAAGGGCCGGCTGGATTGACCGCTAAAGGGTGCTGTAACCCCCAAAGGGCACTCCAAACAAAATAAAAATATATATTTTTTTGTGTTTGTGAATTGTGTGCGCAGTAGCCGCACGTGCATCAACAAAGTAGTGCCAAGCGTGCGCCTGTGTCCCATAAATGAAGGGCCGGCTGGATTGACAGCTAAAGGGTGCTGTAACCCCCAAAGGGCACTCCAAACAAAATAAAAAAATATATTTTTTGTGTTTGTGAATTGTGTGCGCAGTAGCCGCACGTGCATCAACAAAGTAGTGCCAAGCGTGCGCCTGTGTCCCATAAATAAAGGGCCGGCTGGAGTGATTGCTAAAGGGTGCTGTAAACCCCAAAGGGCACTCCAAACAAAATAAAAATATATATTTTTTTGTGTTTGTGAATTGTGTGCGCAGTAGACGCACGTGCATCAACAAAATAGTGCCAAGCATGCGCCTGTGTCCCATAAATAAAGGGCCGGCTGGATTGACCGCTAAAGGGTGCTGTAACCCCCAAAGGGCACTCCAAACATAATAAAAATATATATTTTTTTGTGTTTGTGAATTGTGTGCGCAGTAGCCGCACGTGCATCAACAAAGTAGTGCCAAGCGTGCGCCTGTGTCCCATAAATGAAGGGCCGGCTGGATTGACAGCTAAAGGGTGCTGTAACCCCCAAAGGGCACTCCGAACAAAATAAAAAAATATATTTTTTGTGTTTGTGAATTGTGTGCGCAGTAGCCGCACGTGCTTCAACAAAGTAGTGCCAAGCGTGCGCCTGTGTCCCATAAATAAAGGGCCGGCTGGATTGACCACTAAAGGGTGCTGTAAACCCCAAAGGGCACTCCAAACAAAATAAAAATAAATATTTTTTTGTGTTTGTGAATTGTGTGCGCAGTAGCAGCACGTGCATCAACAAAGTAGTGCCAAGCGTGCGCCTGTGTCCCATAAATAAAGGGCCGGCTGGATTGACTGCTAAAGAGTGCTGTATCCCCCAAAGAGCACTCCAAACAAATTAAAAATATATATTTTTTTGTGTTTGTGAATTGTGTGCGCAGTAGCAACATGTGCATCAACAAAGTAGTGCCAAGCGTGCGCCTGTGTCCCATAAATAAAGGGCCGGCTGGATTGACCGCTAAAGGGTGCTGTAACCCCCAAAGGGCACTCCAAACAATATTAAAAAATATATTTTTTTGTATTTGTGAATTGTGTGCGCAGTAGCCGCATGTGCATCAACAAAGTAGTGCCAAGCGTGCGCCTGTGTCCCATAAATAAAGGGCTGGCTGGATTGACCGCTAAAGGGTGCTGTAACCCCCAAAGGGCACTCCAAACAATATTAAAATATATATTTTTGTATTTGTGAATTGTGTGCGCAGTAGCCGCACGTGCATCAACAAATTAGTGGCAAGCATGCATCTGTGTCCCATAACTAAAGGGCCGGCTGGATTGACCGCTAAAGGGTGCTGTAACCCCCAAAGGGCACACAAAACAAAATAAAAAAATATATTTTTTTGTGTTTGTGAATTGTGTGCGCAGTAGCTGCATGTGCATCATCAAAGTAGTGCCAAGTGTGCGCCTGTGTCCCATAAATAAAGGGCCGGCTGGATTGACCGCTAAAGGGTGCTGTAACCCCCAAAGGGCACTCCAAACAAAATTAAAAAATATATTTTTATGTGTTTGTGAATTGTGTGTGCAGCAGCCGCACGTGCATCAACAAAGTAGTGCCAAGCGTGCGCCTGTGTCCCATAAATAAAGGGCCAGCTGGATTGACCGCTAAAGGGTGCTGTAACCCCAAAGGGCACTCCAAACAAATTATAAATATATATTTTTTTGTGTTTGTGAATTGTGTGCGCAGTAGCCGCACATGCATCAACAAAGTAGTGCCAAGCGTGCACATGTGTCCCGTAAATAAAGGGCCAGCTGGATTGACCGCTAAAGGGTGCTGCAACCCCCAAAGGGCACTCCAAACAAAATAAAAAAATATATTTTTTTGTGTTTGTGAATTGTGTGCGCAGTAGCCGCACGTGCATCAACAAAGTAGTGCCAAGCGTGCGCCTGTGTCCCATAAATAAAGGGCCGTGTGATTGACCGCTAAAGGGTGCTGTAACCCCCAAAGGGCACTCCAAACAAAATAAAAAAATATTTTTTTTTGTGTTTGTGAATTGCGTGCGCAGTAGCCGCTCTAGCATCAACAAAGTAGTGCCAAGCGTACACCTGTGTCCCATAAATAATGGGCCAGCTGGATTGACAGCTAAAGAGTGCTGTAACCCCCAAAGGGCACTTCAAACAAATTAAAAAAATATATTTTTTTGTGTTTGTGAATTGTGTGCGCAGTAGAAGCACGTGCATCAACAAAGTAGTGCCAAGCGTGCACCTGTGTCCCATAAATAAAGGGCCGGCTGGATTGACCGCTAAAGGATGCTGTAACCCCCAAAGGGCACTCCAAACAAAATAAAAAAAAAAAAATTTTTGTGTTTGTGAATTGTGTGCGCAGTAGACGCACGTGCATCAACAAAATAGTGCCAAGCGTGCGCCTGTGTCCCATAAATAAAGGGCCGGCTGGATTGACCGCTAAAGGGTGCTGTAACCCCCAAAGGGCACTCCAAACAAAATAAAAATATATATTTTTTTGTGTTTGTGAATTGTGTGCGCAGTAGCCGCACGTGCATCAACAAAGTAGTGCCAAGCGTGCGCCTGTGTCCCATAAATGAAGGGCCGGCTGGATTGACAGCTAAAGGGTGCTGTAACCCCCAAAGGGCACTCCAAACAAAATAAAAAAATATATTTTTTGTGTTTGTGAATTGTGTGCGCAGTAGCCGCACGTGCATCAACAAAGTAGTGCCAAGCGTGCGCCTGTGTCCCATAAATAAAGGGCCGGCTGGAGTGACCGCTAAAGGGTGCTGTAAACCCCAAAGGGCACTCCAAACAAAATAAAAATATATATTTTTTTGTGTTTGTGAATTGTGTGCGCAGTAGACGCACGTGCATCAACAAAATAGTGCCAAGCATGCGCCTGTGTCCCATAAATAAAGGGCCGGCTGGATTGACCGCTATAGGGTGCTGTAACCCCCAAAGGGCACTCCAAACATAATAAAAATATATATTTTTTTGTGTTTGTGAATTGTGTGCGCAGTAGCCGCACGTGCATCAACAAAGTAGTGCCAAGCGTGCGCCTGTGTCCCATAAATGAAGGGCCGGCTGGATTGACAGCTAAAGGGTGCTGTAACCCCCAAAGGGCACTCCGAACAAAATAAAAAAATATATTTTTTGTGTTTGTGAATTGTGTGCGCAGTAGCCGCACGTGCTTCAACAAAGTAGTGCCAAGCGTGCGCCTGTGTCCCATAAATAAAGGGCCGGCTGGATTGACCACTAAAGGGTGCTGTAAACCCCAAAGGGCACTCCAAACAAAATAAAAATAAATATTTTTTTGTGTTTGTGAATTGTGTGCGCAGTAGCAGCACGTGCATCAACAAAGTAGTGCCAAGCGTGCGCCTGTGTCCCATAAATAAAGGGCCGGCTGGATTGACTGCTAAAGAGTGCTGTATCCCCCAAAGAGCACTCCAAACAAATTAAAAATATATATTTTTTTGTGTTTGTGAATTGTGTGCGCAGTAGCAACATGTGCATCAACAAAGTAGTGCCAAGCGTGCGCCTGTGTCCCATAAATAAAGGGCCGGCTGGATTGACCGCTAAAGGGTGCTGTAACCCCCAAAGGGCACTCCAAACAATATTAAAAAATATATTTTTTTGTATTTGTGAATTGTGTGCGCAGTAGCCGCACGTGCATCAACAAAGTAGTGCCAAGCGTGCGCCTGTGTCCCATAAATAAAGGGCTGGCTGGATTGACCGCTAAAGGGTGCTGTAACCCCCAAAGGGCACTCCAAACAATATTAAAATATATATTTTTGTATTTGTGAATTGTGTGCGCAGTAGCCGCACGTGCATCAACAAAGTAGTGGCAAGCATGCATCTGTGTCCCATAAATAAAGCGCCGGCTGGATTGACCGCTAAAGGGTGCTGTAACCCCCAAAGGGCACACAAAACAAAATAAAAAAATATATTTTTTTGTGTTTGTGAATTGTGTGCGCAGTAGCCGCAAGTGCATCAACAAAGTAGTGCCAAGCGTGCGCCTGTGTTCCATAAATAAAGGGCCGGCTGGATTGACCGCTAAAGGGTGCTGTAACCCCCAAAGGGCACGCCAAACAAAATAAAAATATATATTTTTTTGTGTTTGTGAATTGTGTGCGCAGTAGCCGCACGTGCATCAACAAAGTAGTGCCGAGCGTGCGCCTGTGTCCCATAAATAAAGGGCCAGCTGGATTGACTGCTAAATGGTGCTGTAACCCACATAGGGCACTCCAAACAAAATAAAAAAATATATTTTTTTGTGTTTGTGAATTGTGTGCGCAGTAGCCGCACGTGCATCAACAAAGTAGTGCCAAGCGTGCGCCTGTGTCCCATAAATGAAGGGCCGGCTGGATTGACAGCTAAAGGGTGCTGTAACCCCCAAAGGGCACTCCAAACAAAATAAAAAAATATATTTTTTGTGTTTGTGAATTGTGTGCGCAGTAGCCGCACATGCATCAAAAAAGTAGTGCCAAGCGTGCGCCTGTGTCCCATAAATAAAGGGCCGGCTGGAGTGACCGCTAAAGGGTGCTGTAAACCCCAAAGGGCACTCCAAACAAAATAAAAATATATATTTTTTTGTGTTTGTGAATTGTGTGCGCAGTAGACGCACGTGCATCAACAAAATAGTGCCAAGCATGCGCCTGTGTCCCATAAATAAAGGGCCGGCTGGATTGACCGCTAAAGGGTGCTGTAACCCCCAAAGGGCACTCCAAACATAATAAAAATATATTTTTTTTTGTGTTTGTGAATTGTGTGCGCAGTAGCCGCACGTGCATCAACAAAGTAGTGCCAAGCGTGCGCCTGTGTCCCATAAATGAAGGGCCGGCTGATTTGACAGCTAAAGGGTGCTGTAACCCCCAAAGGGCACTCCAAACAAAATAAAAAAATATATTTTTTGTGTTTGTGAATTGTGTGTGCAGTAGCCGCACGTGCATCAACAAAGTAGTGCCAAGCGTGCGCCTGTGTCCCATAAATAAAGGGCCGGCTGGATTGACCACTAAAGGGTGCTGTAAACCCCAAAGGGCACTCCAAACAAAATAAAAATAAATATTTTTTTGTGTTTGTGAATTGTGTGCGCAGTAGCAGCACGTGCATCAACAAAGTAGTGCCAAGCGTGCGCCTGTGTCCCATAAATAAAGGGCCGGCTGGATTGACTGCTAAAGAGTGCTGTAACCCCCAAAGAGCACTCCAAACAAATTAAAAATATATATTTTTTTGTGTTTGTGAATTGTGTGCGCAGTAGCAACACGTGCATCAACAAAGTAGTGCCAAGCGAGCGCCTGTGTCCCATAAATAAAGGGCCGGCTGGATTGACCACTAAAGGGTGCTGTAACCCCCAAAGGGCACTCCAAACAATATTAAAAAATATATTTTTTTGTATTTGTGAATTGTGTGCGCAGTAGCCGCACGTGCATCAACAAAGTAGTGCCAAGCGTGCGCCTGTGTCCCATAAATAAAGGGCTGGCTGGATTGACCGCTAAAGGGTGCTGTAACCCCCAAAGGGCACTCCAAACAATATTAAAATATATATTTTTGTATTTGTGAATTGTGTGCGCAGTAGCCGCACGTGCATCAACAAAGTAGTGGCAAGCATGCATCTGTGTCCCATAAATAAAGGGCCGTCTGGATTGACCGCTAAAGGGTGCTGTAACCCCCAAAGGGCACACAAAACAAAATAAAAAAATATATTTTTTTGTGTTTGTGAATTGTGTGCGCATTAGCCGCATGTGCATCATCAAAGTAGTGCCAAGTGTGCGCCTGTGTCCCATAAATAAAGGGCCGGCTGGATTGACTGCTAAAGGGTGCTGTAACCCCCAAAGGGCACTCCAAACAAAATTAAAAAATATATTTTTATGTGTTTGTGAATTGTGTGTGCAGCAGCCGCACGTGCATCAACAAAGTAGTGCCAAGCGTGCGCCTGTGTCCCATAAATAAAGGGCCAGCTGGATTGACCGCTAAAGGGTGCTGTAACCCCAAAGGGCACTCCAAACAAATTAAAAATATATATTTTTTTGTGTTTGTGAATTGTGTGCGCAGTAGCCGCACGTGCATCAACAAAGTAGTGCCAAGCGTGCGCCTGTGTCCCATAAATGAAGGGCCGGCTGGATTGACAGCTAAAGGGTGCTGTAACCCCCAAAGGGCACTCCAAACAAAATAAAAAAATATATTTTTTGTGTTTGTGAATTGTGTGCGCAGTAGCCGCACATGCATCAAAAAAGTAGTGCCAAGCGTGCGCCTGTGTCCCATAAATAAAGGGCCGGCTGGAGTGACCGCTAAAGGGTGCTGTAAACCCCAAAGGGCACTCCAAACAAAATAAAAATATATATTTTTTTGTGTTTGTGAATTGTGTGCGCAGTAGACGCACGTGCATCAACAAAATAGTGCCAAGCATGCGCCTGTGTCCCATAAATAAAGGGCCGGCTGGATTGACCGCTAAAGGGTGCTGTAACCCCCAAAGGGCACTCCAAACATAATAAAAATATATTTTTTTTTGTGTTTGTGAATTGTGTGCGCAGTAGCCGCACGTGCATCAACAAAGTAGTGCCAAGCGTGCGCCTGTGTCCCATAAATGAAGGGCCGGCTGATTTGACAGCTAAAGGGTGCTGTAACCCCCAAAGGGCACTCCAAACAAAATAAAAAAATATATTTTTTGTGTTTGTGAATTGTGTGTGCAGTAGCCGCACGTGCATCAACAAAGTAGTGCCAAGCGTGCGCCTGTGTCCCATAAATAAAGGGCCGGCTGGATTGACCACTAAAGGGTGCTGTAAACCCCAAAGGGCACTCCAAACAAAATAAAAATAAATATTTTTTTGTGTTTGTGAATTGTGTGCGCAGTAGCAGCACGTGCATCAACAAAGTAGTGCCAAGCGTGCGCCTGTGTCCCATAAATAAAGGGCCGGCTGGATTGACTGCTAAAGAGTGCTGTAACCCCCAAAGAGCACTCCAAACAAATTAAAAATATATATTTTTTTGTGTTTGTGAATTGTGTGCGCAGTAGCAACACGTGCATCAACAAAGTAGTGCCAAGCGAGCGCCTGTGTCCCATAAATAAAGGGCCGGCTGGATTGACCGCTAAAGGGTGCTGTAACCCCCAAAGGGCACTCCAAACAATATTAAAAAATATATTTTTTTGTATTTGTGAATTGTGTGCGCAGTAGCCGCACGTGCATCAACAAAGTAGTGCCAAGCGTGCGCCTGTGTCCCATAAATAAAGGGCTGGCTGGATTGACCGCTAAAGGGTGCTGTAACCCCCAAAGGGCACTCCAAACAATATTAAAATATATATTTTTGTATTTGTGAATTGTGTGCGCAGTAGCCGCACGTGCATCAACAAAGTAGTGGCAAGCATGCATCTGTGTCCCATAAATAAAGGGCCGTCTGGATTGACCGCTAAAGGGTGCTGTAACCCCCAAAGGGCACACAAAACAAAATAAAAAAATATATTTTTTTGTGTTTGTGAATTGTGTGCGCATTAGCCGCATGTGCATCATCAAAGTAGTGCCAAGTGTGCGCCTGTGTCCCATAAATAAAGGGCCGGCTGGATTGACTGCTAAAGGGTGCTGTAACCCCCAAAGGGCACTCCAAACAAAATTAAAAAATATATTTTTATGTGTTTGTGAATTGTGTGTGCAGCAGCCGCACGTGCATCAACAAAGTAGTGCCAAGCGTGCGCCTGTGTCCCATAAATAAAGGGCCAGCTGGATTGACCGCTAAAGGGTGCTGTAACCCCAAAGGGCACTCCAAACAAATTAAAAATATATATTTTTTTGTGTTTGTGAATTGTGTGCGCATTAGCCGCATGTGCATCATCAAAGTAGTGCCAAGTGTGCGCCTGTGTCCCATAAATAAAGGGCCGGCTGGATTGACCGCTAAAGGGTGCTGTAACCCCCAAAGGGCACTCCAAACAAAATTAAAAAATATATTTTTATGTGTTTGTGAATTGTGTGTGCAGCAGCCGCACGTGCATCAACAAAGTAGTGCCAAGCGTGCGCCTGTGTCCCATAAATAAAGGGCCAGCTGGATTGACCGCTAAAGGGTGCTGTAACCCCAAAGGGCACTCCAAACAAATTAAAAATATATATTTTTTTGTGTTTGTGAATTGTGTGCGCAGTAGCCGCACATGCATCAACAAAGTAGTGCCAAGCGTGCACATGTGTCCCGTAAATAAAGGGCCAGCTGGATTGACCGCTAAAGGGTGCTGCAACCCCCAAAGGGCACTCCAAACAAAATAAAAAAATATATTTTTTTGTGTTTGTGAATTGTGTGCGCAGTAGCCGCACGTGCATCAACAAAGTAGTGCCAAGCGTGCGCCTGTGTCCCATAAATAAAGGGCCGGCTGGATTGACCGCTAAAGGGTGCTGTAACCCCCAAAGGGCACTCCAAACAATATTAAAAAATATATTTTTTTGTTTTTGTGAATTGTGTGCGCAGTAGCCGCACGTGCATCAACAAAGTAGTGCCAAGCGTGCGCCTGTGTCCCATAAATAAAGGGCCGGCTGGATTGACCGCTAAAGGGTGCTGTAACCCCCAAAGGGCACTCCAAACAAAATAAAAAAATACATTTTTTTGTGTTTGTGAATTGTGTGTGCAGTAGTCGCACGTGCATCAACAAAGTAGTGCCAAGCGTGCACCTGTGTCCCATAAATAAAGGGCCATCTGGATTGACTGCTAAAGGGTGCTGTAACCCCAAAGGGCACTCCAAACAAAATAAAAAAATATATTTTTTGTGTTTGTGAATTGTGTGCACAGTAGCCACACGTGCATCAACAAAGTAGTGGCAAGCGTGCGCCTGTGTCCCATAAATAAAGGGCCAGCTGGATTGACCGCTAAAGGGTGCTGTAACCCCCAAAGGGCACTCCAAACAAAATAAAAAAATATATATTTTTTGGGGTTTGTGAATTGTGTGCGCAGTAGCCGCACGTGCATCAACAAAGTAGTGCCAAGCGTGCGCCTGTGTCCCATAAATAAAGGTCCGGCTGGATTGACCGCTAAAGGGTGCTGTAACCCCCAAAGGGCACTCCAAACAAAATAAAAATATATATTTTTTTGTGTTTGTGAATTGTGTGCGCAATAGCCGCACGTGCATCAACAAAGTAGTGCCAAGCGTGCGCCTGTGTCCCCTAAATAAAGGGCCAGCTGGATTGACCGCTAAACGGTGCTGTAACCCCAAAGGGCACTCCAAACAAAATAAAAAAATATATTTTTTTGTGTTTGTGAATTGTGTGCGCAGTAGCCGCACGTGCATCATCAAAGTAGTGCCAAGTGTGCGCCTGTGTCCCATAAATAAAGGGCCGGCTGGATTGACCGCTAAAGGATGCTGTAACCCCCAAAAGGCACTCCAAACAAAATTAAAAAATATATTTTTTTGTGTTTGTGAATTGTGTGTGCAGTAGCCGCATGTGCATCAACAAAGTAGTGCCAAGCGTGCGCCTGTGTCCCATAAATAAAGGGACAGCTGGATTGACCACTAAACGGTGCTGTAACCCCAAAGGGCACTCCAAACAAATTAAAAATATATATTTTTTTGTGTTTGTGAATTGTGTGCGCAGTAGCCGCACATGCATCAACAAAGTAGTGCCAAGCGTGCACATGTGTCCCGTAAATAAAGGGCCGGCTGGATTGACCACTAAAGGGTGCTGTAACCCCCAAAGGGCACTCCAAACAAATTAAAAATATATATTTTTTTGTGTTTGTGAATTGTGTGTGCAGTAGCCGCACGTGCATCAACAAAGTAGTGCCAAGCGTGCGCTTGTGTCCCATAAATAAAGGGCCAGCTGGATTGACCGCTAAAGGGTGCTGTATCCCAAAGGGCACTCCAAACAAAATAAAAAAATATATTTTTTTGTGTTTGTGAATTGTGTGCGCAGTAGCCGCACGTGCATCAACAAAATAGTTCCAAGCGTGCGCCTGTGTCCCATAAATAAAGGGCCGGCTGGATTGACCGCTATAGGGTGCTGTAACCCCCAAAGGGCACTCCAAACAAAATAAAAATATATATTTTTTTGTGTTTGTGATTGGGTGCGCAGTAGCCGCACGTGCATCAACAAAGTAGTGCCAAGCGTGCGCCTGTTTCCCCTAAATAAAGGGCCGGCTGGATTGACTGCTAAAGGGTGCTGTAACCCCCAAAGGGCACTCCAAACAAAATAAAAAAATATATTTTTTTGTGTTTGTGAATTGTGTGCGCAGTAGCCGCACGTGCATCAACAAAGTAGTGCCAAGCGTGCGCCTGTGTCCCATAAATAAAGGGCCGGCTGGATTGACCGCTAAAGGGTGCTGTAACCCCCAAAGGGCACTCCAAACAAAATAAAAAAAAAAAAAATTTGTGTTTGTGAATTGTGTGCGCAATAGCCGCACGTGCATCAACAAAGTAGTGCCAAGCGTGTGCCTGTGTCCCATAAATAAAGGGCCAGTTGGATTGACCTCTAAAGGGTGCTGTAACCCCCAAAGGGCACTCCAAACAAAATAAAAAAATATTTTCTGTGTTTGTGGATTGTGTGGGCTGTAGCTGCACATGCATCAACAAAGGATCAGCGCCAAGCGTGCGCCTGTGTCCCATAAGTAAAGGGCCGGCTGGCTCATTTCTTAATGGGTGGTGTAACCCACAAAGTGGCCTAGTCTCCAACAATAATAAAAAATTATTTTCTGTGTTTGTGTGCGCCTTAGCCACAGGTATATATCAATATAACATAAATGGAGGACCAAACTTTCTCTGATAAAAATAAAATAGGGAAAGATCAAGAACCACTTCCTCCTAGTGCTGAAGCTGCTGCCACTAGTCATGACATAGACGATAACATGCCATCAATGTTGTCTGCCAAGGCCGATGCCCAATGTCATAGTAGAGGGCACATACAATCCCAAATGACAAAGTTCAGGAAAATGACCTTGAAAAAAACATTTAAATCATCTGAAGAGAAACGTAAACTTGCCAATATGTCATTTACGACACGGAGTGGCAAGGAATGGCTAAGGTCTTTCCCTATGTTCATGACTAGTGGTTCAGCTTCACATGACGATGGAAGCCCTCCTCCCACTAAAAAAATCAAACGAGTTAAGCTGGCAAAAGCACAGCAAAGAACTGTGCGTTCTAAGAAGATATCACAAATCCCCAAGGAGAGTCCAAGTGTGGTGGTGGTTGCGATGCCTGACCTTCCCAGCTCTGGACGGGAAGAGGTTGCACTTTCCACCATTTGCACGCCCCCTGCAAGTGCTGAAAGGAGCACCCACAGTCCACTTGCTGATATGCAAATTGAAGATGTCACTGTTGAAGTACAACAGGATGAGGATACTGGTGTAGCTGGCGAGGAGGATTCTGATGGTGATGTGGTTTGTTTAAATCAGGCTCTGGGGGAGACAGTTGTTGTCCGTGGGATGAAAAAGCCCATCACGGTCATGCCTGGGCAGAAGACCAAACATTCCACCTCTTTGGTCTGGCAATATTTCTATCCAAATCCGGACAACAACTGTCTTGCCATATGTACCTTATGTAAAGGTGAAATAAGTAGGGGTAGGGATGTTAACCACCTAGGAACATCCTCCCTTATACGGCACCTGCAGCGCATTCATAAAAAGTTACTGTCAAGTTCAGAAACTTTGGATAAGACCGTAAGCAGTCCAGGGACACCTAAATCCCATTGTCCTGTTGTATCCAAGCACCTGCAAAACACACCGTCAACTCCCTCCTCATCAATTTCCTCCTTAGTCAGGATCGGAAGTAGTCCTGCAGGCCATGTCACTGGCATAACTGACTCTCCTATCCAGGATTCCTCCGGAGGATCCTGCATTGCTACGCCTCCTGCTGCCGCTGCTGCTGTTGCTGCTGCTGGGAGTCGTTCATCATCCCAGAGAGGAAGTAGGAACACCACTACTTTTACTAAACAATTGACCTTCCAACAGTCCTTAGCGAGGAGGATGAAATACGACAGCAGTCATCCTGAAGCAAAACGTATATCTGAGGCCTTGACTGCTATTTGGTGTTAGACGTGCGTCCAGTATCCGCCATTAGTGCAGTGGGATTTAGACAATTGATGGAGGTAGTGTGTCCCCGGTTCCAAATCCCATCTAGATTCCACTTCACTAGGCAGGCGATACCGAGACTGTACAGAAACGTCAGAAAAAGTGTCCTCAGTGTCCTGAAAAATGCCGTTGTACCCAATGTCCACTTAACCACGGACATGTGGACAAGTGGAACAGGGCAGACTAAGGACTATATGACTGTGACAGCCCACTGGGTAGATGTATCACCTTATGCAGCAACAGCAGCAGCGTCACCAGAAGTAGCATCTCAGAAACGCCAGCTCGTTCCAAGGCAGGCTACGCTGTGTATCACCGGTTTCAGTAAGAGGCACACCGCCGACAACATCTTAGAGAAACTGAGGGAAATCATCGCCCAGTGGCTTACCCCACTTAGACTCTCCTGGGGATTTGTGATATCTGACAATGCCACCAATATTGTGCGGGCATTACATCTGGGCAAATTCCAGGATGTCCCATGTTTTGCTCACACAATAAACTTGGTGGTGCAGAATTTTCTGAAAAGCAACAGGGGCGTGCAGGAGACGCTTTGGGTGGCCTGAAAAATTTCTGGCCACTTTCCCCTTTCAGCGACTGCGTGCCGAAGACTGGAGCACCAGCAAACACTCTTGAACCTGCCCCGCCATCACCTGAAGCAAGAGGTTGTGACACAGTGGTACTCAACCCTCTATATGCTTCAGAGGATGGAGGAGCAGCAAAAGGCCATTCAAGCCTATACATCCACCTGTGACATAGGCAAAGGAGGGGGTATGCACCTGACTCAAGCGCAGTGGAGAATGACTTCCGTGTTGTGCAAGGTTCTCCAGCCCTTCGAACTTGCCACACGTGAAGTCAGTTCAGACACTGCCAGCTTGAGTCGGGTCATTCCCCTCATCAGGCTTTTGTAGAGCAGCTGGAGAAAGTGAAGGAGGAGCTAAGACAGAGCGATTCCGCTCGGCATGTGGGACTTGTGGATGAAGCCCTTCATTCGCTTTGCCAGGATTCCAGGGTGGTCAATCTGTTGAAATCAGACCACTACATTTTGGCCACCGTGCTTGATCTTAGGTTTAAAGCCTATGTGGTGTCTCTCTTTCCAGCTGACACAAGCCTGCAGAGGTGCAAAGACCTGCTGGTGAAAACACTGTCAGCTGAAGCGGAACGTGACACGTCAACAGCTCCTTCTTCATTTTCTCCCGCAACTGGGGCTGCCAGGAAGAAAACTTAGCAACCCACTGGCGATGATGCAGGGTAGGCAGGACCAAGTTTGGACATCTGGTCCGGACTGAAGGACCTGGCAACAATTTCTGACATGTCTACTGTCACTGCATATGATACTGTCACCATTGACAGAATGGTGGAGGATTACATCGGTGACAGCATCCAAGTAGGCATGTCAGATAGTCCGTACCTGTACTGGCAGGAAAAAGAGGCAATTTGGAGGCCCCTGTACAAACTGGCTCTATTTTACCTGAGTTGCCCCCCCCTCCAGTGTGTACTCCAAAAGAGTGTTTAGTGCAGCCGGGAACCTTGTCAGCGAAAGGCGTAGGAGGTTGCTTCCACAAAATGTGGAGAAGATGATGTTCCTAAAAATGAATTATCAACTCTTCCAGGGAGACCAGCCTCAGAACGTACAGAGAGACCTGTGGTGGTGGATTGCAGTGGGGACGAGTTAATACTCTGTGAGGATGAGGATGTACACAACACTGAAGAGGGTGAGGAATCGGTGGATGAGGAGGATGAGGATGACATCTTGCCTCCGTAGAGCCAGTTTGTGCAGGGACAGATTAATTGCCAGCTTGTTTTGTGGGGGCCCAAACAAGCCAATCATTTCAGCCACAGTCGTGTATCAGACCCTGGCGCTGAAATGATTGGTTTGTTAAAGTGTGCATGTCCTGTTTATACAACATAAGGGTGGGTGCGAGGGCCCATGGACAATTCCATCTTGCACCTCTTTTTTTTCTTTGCATTTGCATTATGTACAGTTTGGGGCCTAGTTTTTCAAACTGCCATCCTGTCTGCCACTGCAGTGCCACTCCTAGATGGGCCACGTGTTTGTGCCACCCACTCGTATCACTTAGCATAGTCATCCAGCTACCTCGGTGCAACCTTTTGGACATAAAAACACTATTGTGAGGTGTTCAGAATAGACTGGAAATGAGTAGAAATTAAGGTTATTGAGGTTAATAATAGCATAGGAGCTGAAAAATCCACAAATTCTGTGATTTTAGCTGTTTTTATGCTTTTTACAAATAAAAAAAATACAGATCCAAAACACAAAACCCAGAACCCAAAACACATAAGGGTGGTTTTGGCAAAACCAATCCAGATCCAAAACATGAAGAAAGATCCAGATCCAAAACCAAAACACAAAACACGAAAAGTGGCCGGTGCACACCCCTAATATATATATATATATATATATATATATATATATATATATAGTACCAGTCAAAAGTTTGGACACACCTTCTCATTCAATGGTTTTTGTTTATTTAAATTATTTTCAACATAGTAGATTAATACTGAAGGCATCAACACTATGAAAGAACACATATGGAATTGTGTTGTAAACAAAAAAGTGTTAAAGAAATCAAAATATGTTTTATATTTTAGATTCCTCAAAGTAGCCCCCTTTTGCTTGGATGACAGCTTTGCACACTCTTGGCATTCTCTCAATCAGCTTCATGAGGTAGTCTCCTGGAATGGTTTTGCATTAACAGGTGTGCCTTGTCAAGAGTCAATTTGTGGAATTACTTGCCTTCTTAATGTGTTTGAGACCATCAGTTGTGTTGTGCAGAGGTAGGGTTAGTACACAGTGGACACCACTATTTGACTACTGTTGTAATCCATTATTATGGCACCAACCACTCAACTCAGTAAAGAGGAATGACAGTCCATCATTACTTTAAGATATGAAGGTCAGTCGATACTGAAAATTTAAAGAATTCAAGTACAGTTGCAAAAACCATCAAACGCTATGATGAAACTATGAGGACCGCCCGAGGAAAGGAAGACCAAGAGTTACCTCTGCTGCAGAGGATAAGTTCATTAGAGTTACCAGCCTCAGAAACTGCTACTTAACAGCACCTCAGATTAGAGACCACATAAAGGCCCTCACTCATTACCACCCACAGCTTTAGCGACCGACCAGGGTGATGGTCGCGATGGTCAAGTCCATCGCGACCATCGGGGCTTGCGACGAGACACTAAGGTTGTGGGTTCTGCCTGTTTGTTTCCCAATGTGCAGGATCTTTGCACCCATAAGCCTCTTCAATATTGATGTTTATGGACAGCTGCTTCCACTCAGCCTCCTCCTATATGTGCTGTCCTTCGCCCTGAGAATGAGTCCCCTTGGTCACTGCCATTGCTGCTGCTAATTTAACAACTGCTGGTTGGGGGGGTCAGCTGCTCTGAGCACCAGACACACCACCGCCTCTGGGATCTATACCTGATCAGCATTTCCAGGGTAACTTCAAAACTTACCAAGGAAACTTTGCTGGGAACATTAGGCAGTGCACAGAGGAGCAGACACCTGGGAAGCAATCAGGAGCACCAAGGGTGCTGTCTCCTTGTCAATGAACACAATTAATAATCACTCTGCAATGAAAGGTAGGCACTGCTAGTAATAATATATATTTTTAAATTATTAGTCTCCCTAATCCCAAATTTGTATTATATAACATGGTATATAAGAAAGCTATAATTCACTAATAAACCAGCTAGAGAGTTAAAGATGTGTCCACATACACATCTAACCTCATTGCACGCTAAACAGCCCTTCTAGTCACGCCATGTAGTGGTATGACTATGTGCAACTTTTTCCCTTTAAATGCATCTTCATTGCACAGTGATGTGAATAGGATGCACAAGCAGCTTCAGCTGATTAAAAAGAAATGTTGCATGCCAGTGGCGTAAATAGGGCAGGGCGTGTGGGGTACGTGCCCTGGGTGCCGTGGGACCGGCGGTGTGGGGGGGTGCCGCCGGCCCCGGTACCAGCCCGCCCTAGTTAGCCAGTGTAGCACCGACCGCAGTGAGTGTGGTCAGCACTACACATTTACACAGGACCGGTGCTAGGCTTCCCAGTACTGGTCCTGTACTGCACAGCAGGAGGAGGGTGGCAGGCGGGCTCAGACTGTGCTAACACACACATCGCTGCCAGCACGGCAGCAATGTGTGTGTTATTCAGCAGCCAATGAGAGTCAGATAGACTCTCATTGGCTGCTGCTGCTGCTGCACACACATCCTCCACCAGCGCTGGCGGAGATGTGTGTGAATCAGCAGCCAATGAGAGTCAGATAGACTCTCATTGACTGCTGCGCGCCCACTGCAAGAGCCGGCTCCCTTCCAGCTCCTGCAGTGGGTAATGGGATGGACGTCATGCCGTGATGACATCTCTCCCATAATGCAGAGCGTGCCAGCCCGGGAGGACTGACGTGCGGCGGGAGCGGTGTCCAGAGCAGGATCGTGGATTCAGGTAAGTGTATTTTTTTTATTTTGTTTTTGTAACTTGTGTGTCTGTACTAGGGGGGTGGCTACTACTACTGGGGACACCATTACTGGGGGAGCTGCAACTACTGGGGACACTATCACTGCGGGGGCAACTACTACTGGGAACACTATTATTTGAGCGGCTACTACTACTGGGGACACTATCAATTGTGGGGGCTACTACTAATGGGGACACTATCACTTGGGGGGCTGCTACTACTGGGGACACTATTACTCGGGGGACTACTACTACTGGGGACACTGTCACTTGGGGGGGCTGCTACTACTGGGGACACTATTACTGGGGGGGCTGCAACTACTGGGGACACTATCTCTGTGTGGGCTACTACTACTGGGGACACTATTACTGGGGGGCTGCAACTACTGGGTACACTATCACTGCGGGGCCTACTACTACCGGGTACATTATTCTATTACTCGGGGAGCTACTACTACTGGAGACACTATTACTGGGGGAGCTGCAACTACTGGGGACACTATCACTGCGGGGGCTACTACTACTGGGAACACTATTATTTGAGCGGCTACTACTACTGGGGACACTATCAATTGTGGGGGCTACTACTACTGGGGACACTATCACTTGGGGGGCTGCTACTACTGGGGACACTATTACTGAGGGGGCTGCAACTACTGGGGACACTATTACTCGGGGGACTACTACTACTGGGGACACTGTCACTTGGGGGGGCTGCTACTACTGGGGACACTATTACTGGGGGGGCTGCAACTACTGGGGACACTATCTCTGTGTGGGCTACTACTACTGGGGACACTATTACTGGGGGGCTGCAACTACTGGGTACACTATCACTGCGGGGACTACTACTACCGGGTACATTATTCTATTACTCGGGGAGCTACTACTACTGGAGACACTATTACTGGGGGGGCTGCAACTACTGGGGACACTATCACTGTGGGGGCTGCTACTACTGGGGGGGCTGCTACTACTGGGGACATCATTACTCGGGGGGCTACTACTACTGGGGACACTTACTGGGAGGGCTGCTACTACTGGGGACACTATCACTGGGGTGGCTACTACTACTAGGGACACTATCACTGCAGGGGCTGCTACTACTGGGGACACTATTACTGGGGGGGGGGCTGCTACTACTGGGGACACCATTACTTGAGGGGCTACTACTACTGGGGACACTATTACTGGGAGGGCTGCAACTACTGGGGACACTATCACTTGGGGGGGCTGCTATTACTGGGTCACTATTACTGGGGGGATGCAACTACTGGGGACACCATTACTGGGGGGGCTACTACTACTGGGGACACTATCACTCGGGGGACTGCTAATACTGGGGACACTATTACTGGGGGGCTGCAACTACTGGGGATACTATTACTGGTTGGGGCTGCAACTACTGGGGACACTATTACTGGGGGGGGCTTCTATTACTGGGGGGGCTGCTACTACTGGGGACACTTACTGGAGGGGCTTCTACAACTGGGGACACTTACTGGGGGGGAGCTAGTACTACTGTGGACACTATTACTGGGGGGAGCTACTACTGGGGGCACCAATACTGGGGGGGAGCTACTACTGGGGGCACCATTACTGGGGGGAGGTACTAGTGGGGGCACTGCATCAGGAGGGGGAACATCTACTGGGGGGGACTACTACTGGTGGCACTATTTAAGGGGCTTTCTACTAGGGGACCACTACTGGGGGCACTAAATAGGGAGGACCACTACAGGGGGCCCTATATAGGGGGCACTGGATAGGGGAATCACTGCTGGGAGCCTGCATAAGGGAGACCACTACTGGGGGCACTGCATGGGGGGGACTAATGCTGGGGGCACTATATAAGGGGCTTACTACTAGGGGCACTGCACTGGGGGGACCACTACTGGGGGCACTAAATATGGAGGACCACTACAGGGGGCACTGTATAAGGGGCACTGGATGGGGGGGATCACTGCTGGGGGCCTGCATAAGGGGGACCACTACTGGAGGCACTGGAAAAGGGGAACTAATGAGGGGCTGCATAAGGGGGACCACTACTGGGGGCATTGCATACTGGGGGTACTGTATAAGGGGAACTAATGGGGGGCTGCTTAAGGGGGACCACTACTGGGGGTACTTATAAGGGGCACTACTATGGGCCTGCATAAGAGGGACCACAACTGGGGACATTGCATACTGGTAGTACTGTATAAGGGGCACTACTGGGGTTAAAGTGCATATGGAAAGTAATGTGATGATAAAGGGGTGTATCATGTTGACACGCCCCATATTTAAGTGGCCACGCCAATTTTTCGCCGACCGCGCCTTCGGCGCGCGCACATAGTAGGGGGGAATCCATTTTTACATTTACCCTGGGCTCCAAATACCCTAATTACGCCACTGTTGCATGCCTATATTCTCTGATCAGCATTTCCAGGGTAACTTCAAAACTTACCAAGGAAACATTGCTGGGAACATTAGGCAGTGCACAGAGGAGCAGACACCTGGGAAGCAATCAGGAGCACCAAGGGTGCTGTCTCCTTGTCATTGAACACAATTAATAATCACTCTGCAATGAAAGGTAGGCACTGCTAGTAATAATATATATTTTTTAATTATTAGTCTCCCTAATCCCAAATTTGTATTATATAACATGGTATATATGAAAGCTATAATTCACTAATAAACCAGCTAGAGAGCTAAAGATGTGTCCACATACACATCTAACCTCATTGCACGCTAAACAGCCCTTCTAGTCACGCCATGCAGTGGTATGACTATGTTCAACTTTTTCCCTTTAAATGCATCTTCATTGCACAGTGATGTGAATAGGATGCAAAAGCAGCTTCAGCTGATTAAAAAGAAATGTTGCATGCCAGTGGCGTAACTAGGGCAGGGCGAGTGGGGTACGCGCCCTGGGTGCCGTGGGACCGGCGGTGTGGGGGGGTGCCGTTGGCCACGGTACCAGCCCACCCTAGTTAGCCAGTGTAGCACCGACCGCAGTGAGTGCGGTCAGCACTACACATTACACAGGACCGGTGCTAGGCTTCCCAGTACTGGTCCTGTACTGCACAGCAGGAGGAGGGTGGCAGGCAGGCTCAGACTGTGCTAACACACACATCGCTGCCAGCACGGCAGCAATGTGTGTGTTATTCAGCAGCCAATGAGAGTCAGATAGACTCTCATTGGCTGCTGCTGCACACACATCCTCCACCAGCGCTGGCGGAGATGTGTGTGAATCAGCAGCCAATGAGAGTCAGATAGACTCTCATTGACTGCTGCGCGCCCACTGCAAGAGCCGGCTCCCTTCCAGCTCCTGCAGTGGGTAATGGGATGGACGTCATGCCGTGATGACATCTCTCCCATAATGCAGAGCGTGCCAGCCCGGGAGGACTGACGTGCGGCGGGAGCGGTGTCCAGAGCAGGATCGTGGATTCAGGTAAGTGTATTTTTTTTTATTTTGTTTTTGTAACTTGTGTGTCTGTACTAGGGGGGTGGCTACTACTACTGGGGACACTATCAATGGGGGGCTGCTACTACTGGGGACACCATTACTGGGGGAGCTGCAACTACTGGGGACACTATCACTGCGGGGGCTACTACTACTGGGAACACTATTACTTGAGGGGCTACTACTACTGGGGACACTATCAATTGGGGGGGCTACTACTACTGGGGACACTATCACTTGGGGGGCTGCTACTACTGGGGACACTATTACTGAGGGGGCTGCAACTACTGGGGACACTATTACTCGGGGGACTACTACTACTGGGGACACTGTCACTTGGGGGGGCTGCTACTACTGGGGACACTATTACTGGGGGGGCTGCAACTACTGGGGACACTATCTCTGTGTGGGCTACTACTACTGGGGACACTATTACTGGGGGGCTGCAACTACTGGGTACACTATCACTGCGGGGCCTACTACTACCGGGTACACTATTCTATTACTCGGGGAGCTACTACTACTGGAGACACTATTACTGGGGGGGCTGCAACTACTGGGGACACTATCACTGTGGGGGCTGCTACTACTGGGGGGGCTGCTACTACTGGGGACATCATTACTCGGGGGGCTACTACTACTGAGGACACTTACTGGGAGGGCTGCTACTACTGGGGACACTATCACTGGGGTGGCTACTACTACTAGGGACACTATCACTTCAGGGGCTGCTACTACTGGGGACACTATTACTGGGGGGGGGCTGCTACTACTGGGGACACCATTACTTGAGGGGCTACTACTACTGGGGACACTATTACTGGGAGGGCTGCAACTACTGGGGACACTATCACTTGGGGGGGCTGCTAATACTGGGGACACTATTACTGGGGGGCTGCAACTACTGGGGATACTATTACTGGTTGGGGCTGCAACTACTGGGGACACTATTACTGGGGGGGGGCTTCTATTACTGGGGGGGCTGCTACTATTGGGGACACTTACTGGGGGGGCTTCTACAACTGGGGACACTTACTGGGGGGGAGCTAGTACTACTGGGGACACTATTACTGGGGGGAGCTACTACTGGGGGCACCATTACTGGGGGGGAGCTACTACTGGGGGCACCATTACTGGGGGGAGGTACTAGTGGGGGCACTGCATCAGGAGGGGGAACATCTACTGGGGGGGACTACTACTGGTGGCACTATTTAAGGGGCTTTCTACTAGGGGACCACTACTGGGGGCACTAAATAGGGAGGACCACTACAGTGGGCCCTATATAGGGGGCACTGGATAGGGGAATCACTGCTGGGAGCCTGCATAAGGGAGATCACTACTGGGGGCACTGCATGGGGGGGACTAATGCTGGGGGCACTATATAAGGGGCTTACTACTAGGGGCACTGCACTGGGGGGACCACTACTGGGGGCACTAAATATGGAGGACCACTACAGGGGGCACTGTATAAGGGGCACTGGATGGGGGGGATCACTGCTGGGGGCCTGCATAAGGGGGACCACTACTGGAGGCACTGGAAAAGGGGAACTAATGAGGGGCTGCATAAGGGGGACCACTACTGGGGGCATTGCATACTGGGGGTACTGTATAAGGGGAACTAATGGGGGGCTGCTTAAGGGGGACCACTACTGGGGGTACTGTATAAGGGGCACTACTATGGGCCTGCATAAGAGGGACCACAACTGGGGACATTGCATACTGGGAGTACTGTATAAGGGGCACTACTGGGGTTAAAGTGCATATGGAAAGTAATGTGATGATAAAGGGGTGTATCATGTTGACACGCCCCATATTTAAGTGGCCACGCCCATTTTTCGCCGACCGCGCCTTCGGCGCGCGCACATAGTAGGGGGGAATCCATTTTTACATTTACCCTGGGCTCCAAATACCCTAATTACGCCACTGTTGCATGCCTATATTCTCTGTGCGGCTGCGGGTGTATCTGCAGATCACTGTGCGATTTAGACACATCTGAAGGGAAAAAGACACACGAAAAAATGCTCAGTGCTACCAAGTCACAATGCATTAACTGTAATATAAGAAAGATACACACCTTTTCAGCATTTGTGAACCTGGAAGAGCACAGAAATTTCTGGAGGCAATAACATTTTTTAAAGATTAAATTTTTGAAAGAACTGCCACTTTGAGTGACATATCAAGTGAGTTTGCCTCTAATTTAATGTATCATACTAATTGCATAAAACCATACTGTATATTAACAAATTCAAAACCTCAAACTCAACAGAAAGTATTCTCGTGAAAGATAACACCGATCTAAGACATTTTGTTGAGAGTTTAATTTTTTTACACAAAAGGTTAAGCACTTTCTGATCTTCTTGACTATCGTTGCTGTAATTATATGAACTAAGACTTTTACATTTATATCATTGTTTGGTTATTTTATGCATATGTTAAGATTTTATATATACCCGATCATATTTTTATTTTTATGTATGAAATGCAGCATCTACTTATATTGTGAAACACAATCCAAACAATACAGTACCACAACAAACAGAATAATGAAGTCCATGATCATTGACATGTACAGTAACAGGGGCTGCCCTGTCTGCTCTCTGGGTACGTTCATTCAAATAATTTTTTCAGGGGGTGCCCAGTCTGCTGTAGTGGCACACTCATACAAATAATTTTTACATGGGCTGCCCTGTCTGCTGTAGTGGTACACTCATACAATATTTTTTAAAGGGGCTGCCCTGTCTGCTGTAGGGGCACACTCATACAAATAATATTTTTTACAGGAGGATCCCTGTTTGCTGTAGTGGAACATTCATAGAACTATTGTTTACAGGGGTGTCCTGTCTGCTGTAGGGGTACACTCATACATATACTTTTTAGAAGTGCTGCCCAGTCTGCTGTAGCGGTACACTCTTACAAATAATTTTTACAGGGGTTGCTCTGTCTGCCGTAGGACTACACTCTTACAAATTATTTTTACAATGGCTACCCTGTCTTCTATAGGGGTAAGCTCATACAAATAATTTTTGCAGGGGCTACCCTTTCTGCTGTAGGGGTACTCTCATACAAATAATTTTTACAGGGGGTGCCCTGTCTGTTTTAGGGGTATGCTCATACAAATATTTTTTACAGGGGCTGCCACTTTCTGCATTAGTGGTACACTCATACAAATATTTATTACTGGGGGTGCCCTGTCTGCTGTAGGGGTGAGCTCATACAAATATTTTTTCAGGGGGTACCTTTTCTGCTATAGCGGTATGCTCATACAAATATTTTTTACAGGGGTGCCCTATCTGCTGTAGGGGTATGCTCATACAAATATTTTTTACAGGGGCTGCCCTGTCTGCTATAGGGGTACACTCATACAAATAATTTTTACAGGGGCTGTCTTATCTGCTGTAGGTGTATGCTCATACAGATATTTTTTACATTGGGTGCCCGATCTGCTGTAGGGCTATGCTCATACAAATAGTTTTTACAGGGGATGCCCTGTTTGCTGTAGGGTATGCTCATACAAATAAATTTTACAGGGGGTGTCCTGTCTGCAGTAGGGGTACACTCTGACAAATAATTTTTACAGGGACTGCCCTGTCTCCTATAGAGGTACGCTCTTACACATTCTTCTTATTGGTTCCCTGGCTCCTGTAGCGCTACGTTCATACAAATATTTTTTAGAAGTGCTGCCCTGTCTAGAAAAAACTCACAAAATGATTGGTGCTTAGAGCACTTGGGGCCTGATTCAGAGCCGCTCGTAAGCGGCCGCTCGTTCGTTCCGAGCGATGTTAGCCCAACTGCGCATGCGTACGGATCGTTATACGCATGCGCTAACCAGTCAGTGTGGCCGAAATTCATGTGCTCGCAAAATAGCGAATGCCTGCTATTTTGAGTGACAGAAAGAGGCGTATGTGGGTGGTAACAGGGGAAGGTGCTTGAAAATGGGGAGTTGAAATCAGAACGGATGGCGTGCTTAAAGGTCAAAACGGGCGTTTTATGGGTGTGCATATTTAAAACAGCAGCGTCATTGACCACGTCACTGGGTTATTTTATAGTCAGAACTGCTCGCAAAATTGTGGTAGCAAACACCAACCCCAAGAATAGCGAGCAGTTCATACCCTTGTCGATGTACTCGATTAATCTAATAAATAGCGGACATGACGTAGGATGCGAGCGGCCAGGGGGCGTATTTTTCCAAAAAACAAACGCAAGTTTTGTTCGCTCGTTCAGACATAGAGGCGTGAACAGACCGCAAACAGCGAACGGTTCATTTGAATAGCCACCCCTTGTTTTAGAACGAACGACCGCAAATAGCGAGTGGCTCTGAATGAGGGCCTTGATCTGGTACATAAATAGTCTTCTAATAAAATATACAAATCTATCCAATACTGTTGTTAGAAAGAAACACATATTTTAATCAACACAGTAAAAACAAAAACACATAATACATAAAATATATTAAAAAATCTTTTTTCTGATGCTTAATAGTGATAATCTCTTTTTTTTTAAAAAGAATGTCCAGTCACAGTCATTTGTGATATATACTGACCATTTGGAATATAATGGTTAAACACAATGTATCCTCCAGTGATCAAATATTAGCAATACCTAGAATTGCATATGGGATAAGATGTTGCAATTTGAAGTTTGTTGAAAAGAAAGTCACAGCAGCACCTGTTACTGTGTGTAATTAAATTACACAGATGAGTTTATATTCAGAGTGTTTGATCCACATATTCATGTCTCATTAGAATAGAAATCGGTGCTGTTAAACCCTTAAACTGTTCAGTATTATTCACTCATTGATATAACCAAAGACATATCATACATGAACATACATAAATATATATCTCTCCATCCATCTATACCTTAGAGGTACAGATGGATGGAGAGATATATATTTATGTATGTTCATGTAAGATATGTCTTTGGTTACATCAATGAGTGAATAATACTGTACAGTTTAATATTTTTTGGGGTATGGGCTATATTAAGTCTTAGTTAAGAACTATGTGTGACTATTAGGGTCAGAAAATGATATTGTGTTCACTAAATACATATGTTATGATCCCTATATGTAATAGTGCTGGGATCCTTATGATATATATGGTATTTATAAATAACATTAAGGCAATGTGTGATGGAGTTATTTTAATTAATGATTCTGTACCCCCTATCCTCTATAGGATATACATGTGCACACAGGGATATGGGTACATGTATATCTATGAAGATTATGTCTCTGGTTATATGTTTAGTTTCTCCGGATATGTTTGCTAATTGGGAGCAATACTTTCCACTTTGCAAAATGTGCGGTATGGTTTGTGCTAAGGTCTCTGAAAAATAAGTTATATGTCAATTAAGGCTGAACTATTATGCTGTGATCCCTATGAAGGACATGCAGTTGTTTGTTACAGATATCATGCATTTATTTATATGGAAGATATAACATGTGGTCCTAAGTGGGAGTAATACGAGGATAACCTATGAAATAGTTATGAAATGAGGATATGTCCTGTCCTGGCGATATAGCTATTTATTCCACTTTCCCTCTATGAGGGGTATTCAATATGGGAGCGAAAAGTCCATGCTCGACTTTTTGCTCCACATCGGAGCTTTTCATGGGATAAAGTATCGGGCGCGCACCCGCTTTATCCCCGTATTCAATTAAAAAGCTACGAAAATGGGAGCCAGCGAAATAGGATCGGCGAAAAAAAATGGGATTTACCTGGAATAGATTGTAGGACCCCCTAAAGCTGTCAAAACATGGGGGATCACTATGGGTACCCCTGTTTTAGCCTGCAAATGAAAGTCGAGGTTTTAAATAGCCGCGGCAGGTGTTTTTTTCCCACATTGAAGAAGTGATGCAGAAGAGCACTTAGGTTATTTTTTTTGTTTTTTTAAGTGGTCCCATCAAATTTGAGGTACATAAAAATGGGTACTAGCATATTTTTATGTCCCTAAAGTAATTTTTTAAAAATTCAGCAAAAATGCACCTGCCGCTAATAGCCTATTCTAGAAAAACCTGCCACATACTTGCAGAATAGCCCTGAACCTATTTCCCTATTTTTAAACATTTTTTTCTTTTCCTTTTTTTATTTTCACCCCAATTTTTAGATTAATTTTTTGGGGTGTACCTATTTTTTTTCTAAACTCTTTTAGACACAGTTATTTTTAAAATGTCATTCCCAGGGGTGCAGGTTTTTTTCTTTAAGCCTGCACCCCTAAACCCCAATTCTGCACTTTTTTTCGCCACCTATGCAGTGGTGAAAAGTTATCCCCATTTTTTTTTCAAAGACTTTTCGAACCTGCGAAAAGTCTTTAAAATGGAATACGGGGATAATTGAAATCGGCGAAATCAATCAATCAATATAACATAAATGGAGGACCAAACTTTCTCCGATAAAAATAAAATAGGGAAAGATCAAAAACCACTTCCTCCTAGTGCTGAAGCTGCTGCCACTAGTCATGACATAGACGATAACAAGCCATCAACGTCGTCTGCCAAGGCCAATGCCCAATGTCATAGTAGAGGACACATACAATCCCAAATGACAAAGTTCAGGAAAATGACCTTGAAAAAAACATTTAAATCATCTGAAGAGAAACGTAAACTTGCCAATATGCCATTTACAACACGGAGTGGCAAGGAATGGCTAAGGTCTTTCCCTATGTTCATGACAAGTGGTTCAGCTTCACATGACGATGGAAGCCCTCCTCCCACTAAAAAAATCAAAAGAGTTAAGCTGGCAAAAGCACAGCGAAGAACTGTGCGTTCTAAGAAGATATCACAAATCCCCAAGGAGAGTCCAAGTGTGGTGGTGGTTGCGATGCCTGACCTTCCCAGCACTGGACGGGAAGAGGTGGCTCTTTCCACCATTTGCACGCCCCCTGCAAGTGCTGAAAGGAGCACCCACAGTCCACTTGCTGATATGCAAATTGAAGATGTCACTGTTGAAGTACAACAGGATGAGGATACTGGTGTAGCTGGCGAGGAGGATTCTGATGGTGATGTAGTTTGTTTAAATCAGGCTCCGGGGGAGACAGTTGTTGTCCGTGGGATGAAAAAGCCCATCACGGTCATGCCTGGGCAGAAGACCAAACATTCCACCTCTTTGGTCTGGCAATATTTCTATCCAAATCCGGACAACAACTGTCTTGCCATATGTACCATATGTAAAGGTGAAATAAGTAGGGGTAGGGATGTTAACCACCTAGGAACATCCTCCCTTATACGGCACCTGCAGCGCGTTCATAAAAAGTTACTGTCAAGTTCAGAAACTTTGGCTAAGACCGTAAGCAGTCCAGGGAGACCTAAATCCCGTTGTCCTGTTGTATCCAAGCGCCTGCAAACCACACCGTCAACTCCCTCCTCGTCAATTTCCTCCTTAGTCAGGATTGGAAGTAGTCCTGCAGGCCATGTCACTGGCATGACTGACTCTCCTATCCGGGATTCCACCGGAGGATCCTGCATTGCTACGCCTCCTGCTGCTGCTGATGCTGTTGCTGCTGCTGGGAGTCATTCATCATCCCAGAGAGGAAGTAGGAACACCACTACTTTTACTAAACAATTGACCCTCCAACAGTCCTTAGCGAGGAGGATGAAGTACGACAGCAGTCATCCTGAAGCAAAACGTATAACTGAGGCCTTGACTGCAATGTTGGTGTTAGACGTGCGGCCGGTATCCGCCATTAGTGCAGTGGGATTTAGACAATTGATGGAGGTAGTGTGTCCCCGGTTCCAAATCCCATCTAGATTCCACTTCACTAGGCAGGCGATACCGAGACTGTACAGAAACGTCAGAAAAAGTGTCCTCAGTGTCCTGAAAAATGCCGTTGTACCCAATGTCCACTTAACCACTGACATGTGGACAAGTGGAACAGGGCAGACTAAGGACTATATGACTGTGACAGCCCACTGGGTAGATGTATCACCTTACGCAGCAACAGCAGCAGCGTCACCAGTAGCAGCATCTCAGAAACGCCAGCTCGTTCCAAGGCAGGCTACGCTGTGTATCACCGGTTTCAGTAAGAGGCACACCGCCGACAACCTCTAAGAGAAACTGAGGGAAATCATCGCCCAGTGGCTTACCCCACTTAGACTCTCCTGGGGATTTGTGATATCTGACAACACCACCAATATTGTGCGGGCATTACATCTGGGCAAATTCCAGCACATCCCATGTTTTGCTCACACAATAAACTTGGTGGTGCAGAATTTTCTGAAAAACGACAGGGGCGTGCAGGAGACGCTTTGGGTGGCCCGAAAAATTTCTTCCCACTTTCCCCATTCAGCGACTGCGTGCTGAAGACTGGAGCACCAGCAAACACTCTTGAACCTGCCCCGCCATCACCTGAAGCAAGAGGTTGTGACACGGTGGAACTCAACCCTCTATATGCTGCAGAGGATGGAGGAGCAGCAAAAGGCCATTCAAGCCTATACATTCACCTATGACATAGGCAAAGGAGGGGGTATGCACCTGACTCAACGCAGTGGAGAATGATTTCCGTGTTGTGCAAGGTTCTCCAGCCCTTCGAACTTGCCACACGTGAAGTCAGTTCAGACACTGCCAGCTTGAGTCAGGTCATTCCCCTCATCAGGCTTTTGCAGAAGCAGCTGGAGAAAGTGAAGGAGGAGCTAAGATGGAGCGATTCCGCTCGGCATGTGGGACTTGTGGATGAAGCCCTTCATTCGCTTTGCCAGTGTTCCAGGGTGGTCAATCTGTTGAAATCAGGCCACTACATTTTGGCCACCATGCTCGATCCTAGGTTTAAAGCCTATGTGGCATCTATCTTTCCGGCCGACACAAGCCTGCAGAGGTGCAAAGACCTGCTGGTGAAAACACTGTCAGCTGAAGCGGAACGTGACACGTCAACAGCTCCTTCTTCATTTCTCCCGCAACTGGGGCTGCCAGGAAAAAACTTAGGTAACCTAAGCAACCCAGGCAGGACCAAGTTTGGACATCTGGTCCGGACTGAAGGACCTGGCAACAATTTCTGACATGTCTACTGTCACTGCATATGATACTGTCACCATTGACAGAATGGTGGAGGATTACATCGGTGACAGCATCCAAGTAGGCATGTCAGACAGTACATACCTGTACTGGCAAGAAAAAGAGGCAATTTGGAGGCCCCTGTACAAACTGGCTCTATTTTACCTGAGTTGCCCCCCCTCCAGTGTGTACTCCGAAAGAGTGTTTAGTGCAGCCGGGAACCTTGTCAGCGAAAGGCGTTGGAGGTTGCTTCCACAAAATGTGGAGAAGATGATGTTCATAAAAATGAATTATCAACTCTTCCAGGGAGACCAGCATCCAGAATGTACAGAGAGACCTGTGGTGGTGGATTCCAGAGGGGACGAGTTAATTCTCTGTGAGGATGAGGATGTACAGAACACTGAAGAGGGTGAGGAATCGGTGGATGAGGAGGATGAGGACGACATCTTGCCTCCGTAGTGCCAGTTTGTGGAGGGACAGATTAATTGCCAGTTTGTTTTGTGGGGGCCCAAACGAACCAATCATTTCAGCCACAGTCGTGTGGCAGACCCTGGCGCTGAAATGATTGGTTTGTTAAAGTGTGCATGTCCTGTTTATACAACATAAGGGTGGGTGGCTGGGCCCAAGGACAATTCCATCTTGCACCTCTTTTTTTTCTTTGCATTTGCATTATGTAGAGTTTGGGGCCTAGTTTTTCAAACTGCCCTCCTGTCTGCCACTGCAGTGCCACTCCTAGATGGGCCACGTGTTTGTGCCGCCCACTTGTATCGCTTAGCATAGTCATCCAGCTACCTCGGTGCAACCTTTTGGACATAAAAACACTATTGTGAGGTGTGAGGTGTTCAGAATAGACTGGAAATGAGTGGAAATTAAGGTTATTGAGGTTAATAATAGCATAGGAGCAGAAAAACCCGCAAATTCTGTTATTTTAGCTATTTTTATGCTTTTTTTTAAAAAAAATACAGATCCAAAACACAAAACCCAGAACCCAAAACACGGAAGGGTGGTTTTGGCAAAACCAATCCAGATCCAAAACACGAAGAAAGATCCAGATCCAAAACCAAAACACAAAACACGAAAAGTGGCCGGTGCACACCCCTAATATATATAATCCTATATTCCCATGTGACGGCACTCATCTTTTCAACAGGGGCTTCAGAGCTCCACATGGGGATTCATGAACATTGCGTGTGTGTGTGTACAGTGTGTATATATATAATATATATATTATATAGACAGTGTCTTATATTTGTTGCTACATGTAGCACACACAGGGGAGGATTGTGGGGTTGTAGGATAGTGGTGTGGGGGCAGTCGAGGGGGGCCCCAGAGACAACAGCATACTGGGCCCCAAGGTTTCTGTTGCCGGCCCTGTGTGCAGGAGGTCCCTGCGTGGAGTTTTGGCCGGCTCCCTGAGTGTCAGGACCTGAGTGCTGCACTTAATGCTACAGTGCAGCACCCGGCTCCTGTCTCTGAGGGGGAGGCTGCACCCATCGGCGGGTGACACCCTGTCACAACTGAGACTGTCCACCATCTTCTGTGACTGGAGATATTGGAAGCAATTCAAGAGTCATCAGTTGGTCATCTTCCACAGGTGCGTTATGCTTATTTTGACTGTTGTCTCCAAAAAGTAAGAGTTCTGAATCTGTAAATTGAAAAACATGTTTTAGTGTGTTGATGGTTTTTGTTTTTTATAACAAGCAAAGCAGGGAAACAAAAGGACAAAAGGAGTTCAGTGTCTTTTATGTTTGACAATATACTTCTGTAAGGTGAAGCAGATGGTTGAAAAATGTTTACATCAAAATCAGTCTACTACAGTCCAGCATTATTAGTGTGCCTGTATTAAATTACACATTGCATTTTTAAAAATTAGGGGGTGATGTATCAAACTTTGGAGAGAGATAAACTGGAGAGAATTAGAGTCAAATTGTGTCACATCAAATGTCAACATCTATTTTTTTCCGCCCACTTTACAGGATGGTTGTCCCTTACCAGAAGCCTGTAAAAGAGGTTGATCCAAAATGTCGATCAACAGTGTGTGAACCTCACCCTCAACTTCTGGCAGACAAGATGGAGATGGAATAGAAGTCTGCAGTCTGCCTTCACATGTTGGGTACATTTAATTTGAAAAAATATATAAACATATGACTGATGCAATTCTAATGTTGTTTTTTACAACATTTGTAGAATAAAATACTTTAACATAAAATACCTGGCATATCTTATTCTGGTTGTAATTTAGGCTTCGTAGAAGGTCGTCTCCTAGGCGGAGCTGAAAATAAATGAAATGATATGTAGCTGCAACATATGTTTGTACTGGTGTATGTAGGCATTTGACATAATATTCACCATGCTGTGAAGGAAGTGACGGTTCATCTGTATCATGTACATTTACTCCACATACCACTTCTTGAGGCATAACTCCCACTGCCTATTCATATTCAACATAATCGTGCTGCAGGAGTGAGCCCCTCCTATTTTCAGCCATTTTGGCTTTGACTGCAGGAATATCTGGAAATCTTTTGCCACATTGCACCTTGGTGCTCGATTTTACATGTTAATTTGACATTTTATTGGATCGGACAAAACCGATTGATTTGACACAGCCGAAATCGACCAAATGTCGATTTTGACATGAAACACAAAAATGACGCTTAGTAAATCACTAATTTAGAAACTCAAACATGACAGGAAAAATTATTGATTTCAGCCGATTTTGGAAACACACACTCTTGAAAAATGCATGCCTTACTGTATTTATGCTTTTTTATTTTTGGGGTGCAGCTGTCAGGGACTTGTCTACTCTACACACACCCACTAAGATGTTAACCACAGTGATATATGCCCCATTTAGGAAATATGCACTCTTGAATAGAAAATACAATGTTTATTGAATTATTACAAAAGCCTTGAAATGTTTTTTTAAACACCAACAAAACAATTTTTTTTTTTGCAATCATTATTTTTTAACAACAGGAAAAGAAGTCCTCTTTCTTTGGGGTGCAGCTCACTCAGACTGACACTGCATGTTAATTTTTGGACAAATAATCTTGAAGTTGAAATCACACTGGCTCGGCCCTCATACACAAGTAACTAACACTATATGTGCATGTATGTACTGTATATACTGTATATATTTATACACAATATCTAAGCAGCGGCACTCACTGCTGATATTAGATTCCCATGCAGCTGTATTCCAATGTTTCAATGTTTATTTAAAACATTGTCAGTAGTGTGCATATTAGGACAAAACACTTACCCATATATACACAGAAAGCCCCGGCCATCCATGGCCCTGGTCCACGCAAAATACTCGACTCTGATGACATCATCAGTCACGTGAGGTGCAGCAACAAGGTCAGCGCACCTTGTGAGTGGCAAAAATGTAACATGAAAAGACAATGATAGAGCATGGCAATGTAACCATGGAACCCAGTAAATAGTTACACTGCGTTATGAACATAAGAACACAAATATATAGACAAAACCAATGTTCATCTAACTGAAGGAACTACAAATGCATACTAAAAGTCTAAATAAACACTGTAGTAACAACAGACTGATCGTATATGTTACCAAATGATGTAGCAGACAAACTTATGTATAAAATAGTACTCCCAAGTAATCAACCCAAAGGTATGAATAGAACACATGAAAAATATAAATGAGACATGCACATCAGGAAAAAGACAAAAATATCAGCCACCATCTTAATATCTACACAGTGTGTTGCAGTTGGTGGCCAGTTGTTTTTTTATTTGTTTTACTGTTATAAAAATAAGAATAGTTTTGTGTGTATTATCCCTCATACTCAGACTCTCAGGTGCACCTCATAAATGTACTACAGGGCTGTGTTACTCAATTGGGGGGTAGTATGGCCAGCCACCCAATACTGGTTAGTATAATATAGCTGATTTGGAGTTAGCTGCTCTGCAATGCAACTATTAATTTTCCTGGCTTCTCTTTCAACCCTTGTGAGGAATCCTTGGCTATTGACAATGTAATATGTATGGCCTTAACTTTAATTTTTCTTAATCAATCAAGCAATCAATTATAATTAAATAATCAATGAATCAATAAATTAATTAACCAACTAATGCACCACTTTCATCCATTTTGAGTGCTTGTTTTTTAATAGAATTTTCCTTTTCTCTGCTTTGTTTTTTATAGCAGAAATAAAATAATGATTAATCGATCATTCAATTACTCAATTAATCAATCTCTCTTCCACTACATACTCCACCTCAATTTGCCTGTACTGCCCTTGGGCATCTGATCTAGTTCTTGATTTCATGAAAACATTCTATAGTATTGTATAGTTTATATTAAACTGCCATCATGTCTGCCACTGCAGTGCCACTCTGTTTCCTAGAAAACTATTGTACTGTATTTTACAGTGGAACTACAGGTTTTAGCATGCCTGCCCTTTGGCACTTATGGAACTACGAGTGCCAGCAGGTGGCCGGCACCCATACCCCCACTGTAAAATAATTAGTTAAAAAGCCACAGTACACACACACCGTATCTAGTAAAACTGTAATACATACACCTAACCCACTCACACAAACTTACCTGTACCAGCTGGTCTGTCCTTTTCTCCCATGTAGATTCCATGGATGTACCTGGAAAAGAGATCCCATACTCACCAACATCCTGGTGCCGCTCTCCATAGCATCCATGTTCTTGGCAAAAAAGAAATTGACTTATGCGAAACATACAAACAGGTGCAAGTATATGTTGTCACATATACTTGCACCTCATGAAATGCCAGATGCCACTCATTGGCTGGGACCCACATGTAAAATACAATAGTTTTCTACTATTTTACACTTTATTACCCCCGTATCCACAGCCCAGGGGTGCGGGAAAGAGCACCGGGCTTCAGGCCAAGCCTGGGGTTTTGTGAGAGGGGGAACCCCTTCTTGTGGGGGTCCCCACTTCCCCTGAGACCTGAGATCCCTTGCTTGGCCTGACCGGCTTGCAGTGGAAATGCTTTGGCCATGGAGACCCAGTAATAGGGTCTCCTTGCTGTGGCATTACACCCCGGTCGGTTTGGGTTCGGTGCTGGTTTTAAATATAGGGGGACCCCTACACAATTTTTCCCCCTATATTAAAAACCAGCACTGGCCCTGCAGCCAGGTGCTCGTACCTAAATTATGGGGAAACACTATTCATTTTGTTCCCCATAATTTTTGGGACCAGGACTGGCTGACCAGTCGGGGGCGGGCCATGGCTTTTGAGGTGGGGACACTAAGTAATTTAAAAAAAATAATAAACAATATACATTAAGTACACATGCAGAAACATACACAAATCACAATGATCTGTGTATGTTTCTGGCAAACTCGCAGCTCAGGAGGGTGAGTGTTTGAAACTTCAATTTCTCTGCATGTTTGCTGTAATCTCACCCGAGATTGTAATCTCGAATCATAGTAAATTTGCAAGCAGCATCTTTTTCATGAAAAGTACTTCCGAATTTGCCCAAAGGTGAGTTGATTCGAGTTTGCGATCTCACCCGAGTTTTACGAGTGAGATTAAAGAACTCTCTCCCAAACTCACCAGAGTTTGCCTTTAGTAAATTTGCGAGATTATAAACATGCCTAAACTCACCCGAGATTGTCATCTTGACCAAACTTGAATCTTAGTAAATTTACCCCTTAATATTCATTAAAAAAGAGTTCATTAGACAAATTCATTAAAAATTCATAAAAATCGGTATGCTGTTTAAAATACTGTATACATAAGCTAAATGTACAGTAGTTAAGCATAACCCTAAAAAGATGTATCCCCAATTGAAACAAATCTTGAAAAAATTGGGATAATGTTAAATATACTGATAGGTTAAAAATAAAAAGTATGGAAGGGATCACATTAAAACCCATAACCTGTATATAATCACCTAGTTGGCTTTAAGGTGACTATAATAGGGAGGAAGAAGGAATAACCGTCAGGAAATTATTTTAGGAAAGGACATAGGTCAAAATCTCTGTTCAAACCTCTAGGTGTCAAAGGGCTCTATTTATTAACATTATTTTGACTAAAATAAAGTGAGAAAGGGTGTTTTCACACCCTTTTCACATAATTTTAGTATCACCTATAGTTATTACAGGGCAATTGGAGTAGAATTCGTAAAATTCTACTCCAACCCCTAAGTATCACTTATTTTTAGTAAGCAGATCACATTTCCCATAATTGTAATGGGAAATGTGATCTGACCAAAGTTTTCTAAAAATAAATTGTGAAAAAAATACCGGGGAAAGCCCTGTGATAATAACTTCACCTGGAGGTGGCGTTATCCAGGGTCACCCCCAGTTACGGGCCTCCTACTCTGCTCTAATGGGGAGAGAAGAGCCGTGAGTCAGTCCCAGTAATCAGCTGTGTGGTCTAAACAGACCGCAAGCTGATCACTGCAAAAAAAAATAGTAAAAATTTTTTTTACTTACCTGACTGTGGATGAGATTCGCAGGGACAGAGCTTTATCACAAGCTCTGTCCCTGCAAGGGATTTGTAGTAAATCCCTGTGACAGGGCCGCAACTAGGGGGGGGCTGGAGGTGCACGTGCACCGGGTGAGCCGCTGTACCTGGTGCCAGTGACCTCCAGCCCGGCGCTGCAGAGAGGCTCCAAGCCGGACGTCCGCTGGTAATATTTATTACCAGCGGGCGCCCAGCTCCTTCTCTGCAGCGACGCGGTATAGCCGGAGGCTGGAGTTCTCTCCCGAACTCCAGCTTCCGGCTCTCCCCACGGGCACTATGGGGGAGACGTCATGACATCTCCCCCATAGTTCCAAGGAGCAGCCGGCGGACCGGACGCGATGCTGGATGCAGGAGCGGGGTTCAAGGTAAGTATTTTTTTTTTTAATAAGCTGCACTACAGGGGCATTATTATGGGGGCAGGGGCATTACTATGGGGGCATAGGCAATAAGGGGCATTACTAATGGGGCATGAGCACTACAGGGGCATTACTATTGGGGCATGGGCACTACAGGGGCATTACCACAGGGGCATTACTGTGGGGGCATGAGCACTACAGGGGCATTACTGTAAGGGCACTACAGGGATATTACTATGGGGCCATGGGCAATACAGGGGCATTACTATGAGAGCATGGGCACTACAGGGGCATTACTATGAAAGCATGGGCACTACAGGGGCATTAATATGGGAGCATGGGCACTACAGGGGCATTACTGTATGGTGGGCACTACAGGGGCATTACTATGGGGGTATTAACATATGGGCATTACTATGGGGGCATTACAATATGGGCACTACTGCAGGGGGAATTACATGGGGGGCGCCAAATTACTGTCTTGCCCCTGGTGACAAAAATCCTAGTTTTGGCCCTGCCTGTGATATTGCCTGAATTCGCAATGTGAATTCAGTCATTAATATCACAATACAATCTGCATTCAATATGCGGATTGTAGTAAATAGAGCCCAAAGTCCCTAATTCGAAGATATTGCTTGTTTCTTCCTTTAACAGACTTTCATTTTTGTTGCCACCTCTCCATGAAGTTTTTATTTGTTTCAGACCCACAAAACATAGTCCAGATGTATTACTTCCATGTATCTCTTTAAAGTGCTTAGATACACTGTGGTTTTCTTTTCTGTTCTTTATGATGTTCAGGTGTTCATTGATCCCAACATGTAGTTTTTGAATGGTCTTCCCAACATATTGAAGACCACACGGGCAGTATAGAAGGTATAGTCTTACACCCTTTGAGTGGCATGTGATCCTATCTTAAATCCTGTATTCCATCCCAGTGGTGTTTAATGTTATACTTCTGATCGGTTTTATTGTTCCATTTTTTATCTTTCTACATGCCCCACAAGTACAAGCCCTACAACCCTGTAGTGGTGCCATCTAGCCATGTATTCTTTTTCTCCCTTAAGTTTATTTCTTATTGTTGGTGCCCTTCTGTAGATTACCCTGGGTCTTGTTGATAGGATTGATACATGTTGGCATTATACAGTAAGACTGCACATTTTACAAATTGCTGTTATTAGCTAAACAGAGTTGGACAATTAGATATACTGCACGCTATAAAAATGTAACACCTTTTACCTCTAAAATTACTTTTGAAGATCTGATTCTCGTTTATTTGGAATCAAGAGTACATACAGTGTAGGTTGGAGTAATTAGCTGGATTAGCGTATAACCTACACACTTATTTCGTGTGTTTTATGTTGTTGTTTAATATGATGTTTCAGTATATTAGTATTAGGAGATTATTTATATGGAGACCTTCCTATATTTATAATTATATTTATATGTGTTAGACACATATCTTCATTGTAAGATTTTTTTAGTCATTTGTAGCACATCTTTGTCTTGATAAATAAATGTACTTTTAAATGTTAACTGTGTCAGTTAATTAAATATTGGAAATATTATAGTAGCTAAACGGTGAGCACTGGGAAAGCATCTATGTCATTTACTTCTACACCATTCAAGCAGGGTAGGTGCATCACTGATCTCTTTCCCTAGCAGCTACCACAATATTTGGTGGCCCTACATACCCCTATTGTATCAGGATGAAGGTGAGGTGGTCAAAATTGACTGGTAATTACAGATAATTATTGAGTTAATAATACTGTAGGAACAAAAACAGGCCCAAATTATGTGATTTTAGTTGTTTTTATTAATTTTGGAAAAAGATACAGATCCAAAACCAAAACAAAAACACCTGAGGGCAGTTTTGGCAAAACCAAACAACAAATTACTGTAGAAACAAAACATGGGGGTCGGCGGTCATAAATACAGCAGTTTACACTGATAAAATTAGCATGCATGGCAAGTACAGTACAGGATCTATCTACTGTACATCAAGTTCTATGGTGCCAGGCCATGCCCCATGGTATTCATGATGGCTGTCTGTGATAAGCATTTTTTGACCTGTTTTTCAATGATTGCTCAACAAACAGGGGGAGGGGGGAAGGGAAAAAGGAAAAGATTATTATATGATTCTGTGGACAGGGTAGAGAGGCAAGAATATTCCGATATCTTGCTAAATCAAAGTTCTACTGCCTCATGTAGTCCCTCTGGATATATGGAGTTTATTTTAAACATCCAGAACACTTCCTGCTTGCATAGATTTTTGAAGCAATCTCTGCTCCGTGTTTGGAATTTTTAGTGTCATGGCTGAGTTAATCTGCTCATTTATTTGATATTAAATTATTGTGACTTTATAATATATTAAAAAGTGCGACTACTTTTTTTGTGTCAATATACTTGATTGAGTTTGGGTATGAGATCCTGATGGTCAGGATGCTGCTGGTCAGAATACCGATAGCGGCATCCTGACAGCCAGAATCCCCGACACCCATAAGGAAAGAAGGTAAGACTAACCCTTACCCCAACTCCTAACCCTCCCTCCCCAGTGCCTAACCCTAACCTCCCCCCTAGTGCCTAAACCTAACCTTTCCCTCCCCGCACCCTAAACCTAACATTCCCTCCCCCCGAGCCTAAACTTAACCTCCCCTAGTGCCTAAACCTAATCTCCCCCTCCCCCTCCCCACACCCTAAACCTAACCCTCCCCCCTAGTGTCTAACCATAACCCTCCCCCTAATGCCTAACACTAACTCTGCACCCTAACCCTCCCCCAACACCCGATACTTACCTTCAGGATGCCGGTGGTCTGGATTTTGGTGCCGGGATCCCGACGCTGTTGGAATTTCGGTACCAGTATTTCACCCGTTGGCACCCCGCACACCGGTATGCTGACTACATCCCACTTGATTGTACTAGGGACTGACTATCCCTTCATTTTAAAGTAGCTTCTTGGTCTAACAACCATTTAGCACCTGTTTATAGTACCGACTGGTATCTATTTTTTTTTAATGAACTGAATTGGGCTGATTCTGAGTTGGAAGCACAGCAAAAAAGAGAAAGTAACTTTTCACCTTGGTAAAACTATGTTGCATTGCAGGTGGCAGATTTAAAAGGTACAGAGAAATTTAGATTTAAGAGAGGCATGTCCAAACTCAAATTTAAATTGCAGTGTAAAAATAAAGCTGCCCAGTATTTGTGGACTACATGAATAAGCAGACAGTATTTACCCCGTATGCAAAAAATAAATAAAAATAAAAGTTTTTGCACCTTTGCATTGCAACATCATTTGTTCCAGATGCAAAATGATTTGCTCTTTCATAAATTGCTCCCAATCCAGAATCAGCATCTTTATGGCAAATTAATCTGTCATGGCAATGACCTATGACAAAGAGATTAAATTTAGCAAATGCATCATCATCCTAGGGCCTGAACCCCTAATTTTTAAGAGATGATTGCATTTTGTATCTCACCCATTGAGCTATATATTTTCAAATCCGCTGCTTTTTGTCGGTTTTCAGGGGAAATTTTAAAGCAGCACTAACATATGTTGTAAATCACAGAAAGGCATTATATTGAATGTTAGTTCCGGTGCCGGAATCCTGACCCTTTTCAGAATCCTGGAGCCGGTATACCAACTGCCGACATCTCAAAGGTACGTAGCGGGGTTAGGGGGAGGGTTAGTGTTAGGGTTAGGAGTTAGGGTTAGGCACTAGGGGGAGGGTTAGGTTTAGGCACTAAGCTGGAAGGGTTAGGTTTAGGATGTGGGGAGGGGGAGGTTCGGTTGAGGTCCTGGGGAGGGAGGGTTAGGATTAGGGAGAGAGAGGGATAGAGTTAGGATACCTACCGACATCCTAACCCTGTCAGGATGCCAGCATTGGGATTCTGACCGTCGGGATCCCAAGCAATGGCATCCCATACCCATCCCATTTATCTTCTGCTGTTCTAAATATAAAGATACATGTTTGAACAAGTTTGAGATAAAATTTGTAGAGTTTATCTGTTTTCCAATGCAGCAAAGAACGATGAACATGGAATTAGATGTCGAATACAATAATGTTCACTGTTCAAATAAAAAAACAGCAAAAATAAATTTATACAAAATGGCAAATGTGAACTGTAGACCTTGACCAGGAAATCTTGAACCTTAACATTGAATTGATATCTGCAAAATGACTCAAAATTGTGTGATTATTTCAGCAATTAGATGGATTTATTTATCCAAATCTATAATATTTTCTAATATTTATTAAATGAGTTCTAGAATCCAATGAGTGATGAATTAGTGTTTCAATGTATCTAACAAAAATTGGTGTAATTAAAAATCTGGACATTACTTCATTATTTACCAAAATAAAATTCTAAGTTCATGACCAGTAGTATGTTGTATTTTCAGAAAGTCATTAATTCTAAAATGAAGGATTTTATTTCATAAATATAATATGATATACAAATTCATAAAATGTCATATAATAAATCAGATATTGTATAGTATTACGCAAACTAATACTGGTATACAGTTAACAAACAGAAAAAAAACAACATATGCCATTCATATAGAAAAAATAGGATAAAAAACTTATGTTTATATTGTCAGTAGAAATAGGTCCTTTATTTTTTGAAACTCATAATACTTTATAGATCACAAAGTTCAACAGTAAATTACATATTCCTGAGGTTTCATTAATGTATTGGTGAAGCCTCTGCAAGTATACTAAGGTCTCAAAATATCAATGTTTATAAGGTTTCATTTACCCCTCTTCAGAGCAACCATAACTGCATCCTAATCTAGATTTTATAGTATAATAACAACCAACAAATAAGTAGAAATAAACAGTCTCTGCTGAATGATAAAATTAGAGATGAATGGGTTCGGATCTCAGAGAACCGAACCCACCCGAACTTAGGGAATATGAGTCAGATCCGAGTCGGCTTGAGTTTTCCCGCCTGACTTGGATCTCAAAACGAGACAAAACGTCATCATGCCGCTGTTGGATTCTCGTGGGTTTTAGATTCTATAAAGGTCCCGCGATCTACGCCAATTTTCATTCCGGCTGTGGAGAGTGTAGAGGGAGGGAGCTGGGAGCTGTGCTGCAGCTCAAAAACCAAAACCAAAACACGGGGGTCGGAGCACATCTCCAGATAAAATATAATATAATAATTACTTTACAGTGAATATGACCTTTCATTTAAGTGATTTGACAATGTTTCTGTGGTATAAGAAATAATTTGAAGAAAGCATCTTCTAAATAGTTATTCACAAGAGGGAACCTAAAGCAAAGTGTTATATAAAACCCATATTTTATCATATATGAAGGAAAGCATCTGGCTCTGAAAATCCTCAGAAAATTAATCTTTATATAATCCAATGCAATGCAGAAACATTGTCAGAAAGCCTATCACATCAAGAATTAAGTCTACAAACCAGTCTTTGAAATGAAAATGAGGTATTACGAAGATTTAGTTTGATTGACATTAGAATTGATTAATAGCTTAGAAAATAATTGTAATACAGTATCAAACACATTTTTGTTTAGGTCAATGAAAAAAGGGTAAAAATGTAAAAGTGGGAAGATTAAATATCTTCTCTAAGCAGTAAATTAAAATTTCCATAGGGAACCTGTCATGTTCTCATTTGTGGGCTGATGCAGCGATAGTAACAAAATGAGTGCAATTGGAAAAAACCTAAAGGCAAGGAGTCATATATTTGCACATACAGATGTGCCCAGTTACATTGTGGCTGATCGCACTACAAACACAAACTTACGCTTACACCGCGCCATGTGATTCCCTGCATACGCTACTGTATGCTACGGTGTGCACTGCGATTGTGCGCTCCTATGGAGTTGAGTACGCAGTGTGCGTATCTGCTTGCAGGCATGCGTCTCCGCTATGCATGGTGTGATTTTCTGCACCAGCTGCAAGGATATAGCTGGACTTATCTGTATGCAGATCATATATCTGATATACAGTATCACACACTGTACTTGATCAGCATATTTAACACAGTTCACACTTGTTCAGAACAGTTCACCCAGCCAGAAAGCATTAGCATTAGATAGAACACTTTTCCAACAATGGTATTTAGCACCTTAGCTATTCTGTCTGTGCTGATATGGTAATGTAGCAGGAGACATCAACGCAGCATTGGATACTCTGCGGACCATCGGCCGGCTATGGTGACCCATGGGTTAACCAAGCCTGCCGCCACAGATGAGACGAAGAGGCCAGGAAATCTCCATCAGCCACTGGAGATCCTGGCCTCTTCCCTTCCCCCCAATGGTGGTGAGACACCTCCGTTGCAGGAAACAGAGGCCATAGCCTCTCACTCCCTGCCCCCAAATGACAGCAGACTGTCAATTATTGATAGTTTGCTGCCAATTTATGTGTGGGCTCACAGACACGTTCTGCACATGCGCAGAATGCATCTGGAGCCTGTGCAGATTCCCAATCATCGGGAATCTGTGTTTAGCAGTGCACTGCTGAATTATGCCCTTACATCACAGTAAAATCTAGACACTAATGCACTCATTTACAGCCTGTGTCTAGTCAGGATCTAGACATTCAGGATGTTGACATGTTTAGAATATAGATAGGTAAAATGTCGACATAATGACAACATTTTCAAATTGTCAACATTTTGAATGTCATCAGTCACAATGTCAACATATCCAATTAGGGTAGGGTTAGGCCAAAATTAGGGTTAGGATTAGGCTGCAATTTGTCATGCTCTGGAGCTCTAATACCACTTTCTTACCTCTGCTGTCTTTGTCCCGGCTGGCGCCGAGGTCCACTCAAGCTGTGACCGCATATCAATCCCGGATGATGCAGAGGTCCACCCGTGCTGCACATCGCTCCCAGCTGGCTATTATTATTATCATCATTTATTTATATGGCGCCACAAGTGTTCCGCAGTGCCTTACAAAGTACATAGGCAAATAGGTTGACTTACAGTGATTTACAGTACAATACAATATAGGACATGGATAATATACATTGCTACATTCGTGACCATAACACCCAGATAAGGAACAGAGCAAAGCAACCAAGTGTTAGGTGCCCTAGTGGGGAGTAAGAAGTAGATAAAAGTAGAGTAAGGAAAAGCACAAGAAGCTAGAGGGCCCTGCTCATAAGAGCTTACCTTATAAAGGGGAGGGGAAGACAAACAGGTGTGACACAGATGGGGTAGGCAGGGAGGAAGAAGTATGTAGCAGCAAGTTAAGATGAGAGCTGGAAGGCCTTGATGAAATAGTGGGTCTTGAGAGCCCATTTGAAGGATTGTAGAAAGGTGGAGAGTCTGATGGGAAGAGGGAGAGAGTTCTAAAGGTGGGGAACAGCGCAAGCACAATCTTGGAGGTGGGAGTGGGAGGAAGTAATCAATTGGCATGAGAGGCGGCGTGCATTTGTTGAATGAAGAGGGTGGACAGGAGAGTGAAGGGAGATGAGATCCGAGATGTAAATGAGAGAGGAATGGGTGAGGGGTTTGTTAGTGAGTGTAAGAACCTTAAATTGGGTTCTGAAAGGGAAGGGGAGCCAGTGGAGAGCTTGTAGGAGAGGGGAAGCAGAGGCAGAGCATTTTGAGAGGAAGATGAGCCGAGCAGCAGCATTGAGGACAGACTGGAGAGGGGAGAGAAGGGAGTTGGGGAGGCCAGATAGGAGGAGGTTACAGTAGTCCAATCTGGAGATGACCAATTAGTGTATGAGGGTTCTAGTGGCATCCTGGGTGAGAAAGGGTCTAATCTTGGAATTATTTTTAATACAAAAACAACAGGACTGCAAGAGATTCTGGAAATGTGGTTTGAAGGATAGGGAGGAGTCCAGGATAACTCCAAAACAGCACACTTTGAAGCTAGAGGAGATAGTTGTGCCATCAATTGGTAAAGAAATGGTGGTAAGTGTGGGTATGTTGGGGGGTGGGAAAATGATCAGCTCAGTCTTAGACATATTAAGTTAAGAAATTGCTGGGTCATCCAGGAAGAGATATCAGAGAGACAGTTTGAGATACGAGTGAGTAGAGAGGGGGAGAGGTCAGAGGAGGAAAGGTAGATTTGAGTATCATCAGCATAGAGATAATATTGGAGGTCAAAAGAGCTGAGGAGTTCACCTAGTGAGGACATATAAAGTGAGAAAAGGAAAGGTTCAAGAACAAAACCTTGGGGAACACCTACTGTAAGAGGCTGTGGGGGAGAAGAGGAGTCATGAGAGGAGACAGAGAATTATCAGTCAGAGAGGTAGGAGGATAGCCAGGAGAGGGCAGTGTCACATAGACCAAGGGAGTGAAGTATTTTTCAGAAGGAGAGGGTAGTCCACAGTGTCAAAAGCAGCAGAGAGGTCAAGGAGAATGAGCAGTGAGTAGTGGCCCTTGGATTTGGCAGCAAGGAGGTCATTGCTGACTTTTGTGAGGGCAGTTTCATTGGAGTGGAGAGAATGGAAGCCAGACTGAAAAGGGTCAAGGAGGGAGTGGGAGGAAAGAAAAGTAGTAAGGCGGATATAAACAACACGCTCAAGGAGCTTGGATGCAAAAGGGAGGAGAGAGATGGGATGGTAGTTGGAGAGAGTGTTAGTATAAAGGGTAGGTTTTTTAAGAATGGGGGAGACAAGGACATGTTTGAATGCAGCCAGGATAATGTCTGATGATAGGGAGAGATTAAGGAGGTGGGCAAAATGGGAGCAGGCAGATGGAGAGAGGTAGTGGAGGCAACGTGAAGGGATAGGGTCAAGGGGGGAGGTGGAAGGGGGGTGGACCAGATGAGGGACAAGACTTCAACTCCAGATACAGTGGAGAAGAATGTTAGAGTCTGTAAAATGGATGGGGAAGGGTGATCCAGGAAAGGAGGAGGAGGAGAGCTGGGGGACTGGTGGGATATGATGCTCTGACATATGGAGTCAATTTTAGATTTAAAGTAGGTAGCAAAGTCAAGGGCAGAGAGCAAGGAGGGGAGGTGAGGAGGGGGTGGGTGGAGGAGGGAGTTTAAGGTGGTGAAGAGATGCTGGGGATTTGAGGACTGAGAGGAGATTAGATTCTTGAAATATGACTGTTTAGAGAGGGAAAGGGCATCACTGTAGGATGATAGCTTAAATTTGAAATGGAGAAAATCTGCCTTAGAGCGTGATCTTCTCCACTATCGCTCAGCAGTTCGTGAACACTTTTGCAGATATCTGGTGCATTTGGAATGCCAGGGTTGAGGTGTGAATCTGCGAGGGTTTATAGTGATCGCCGGAGCAACAGAGTCCAGAGCAGATGTAAGGGAGGTATTGTATAGGGATGTGGTTTGTTCAGGGCAGGAGAGAGAGAGGATAGGGGAGAGAAAAGAGTCAAGCTGGGAAGAAAAAGAAGATAGCAATAGCCTCAATGTTATGCTTAGTGATGGTGGCCTTAGGTGAGTGAACACCAGGTCAAGTGAATGCCCACTCACATGGGAAGGTGAGGAGGTCCATTGGGAGAGACCAAATGAAGACGTGAGGGTAAGGAGTTTGGAGGCAGAGGCTTCTATGGGGATATCAATAGGAATATTGAAGTCAACTAGGATAATAGAGGGAAGGTCAGAGGAGAGAAAGTGAGGGAGCTAGGAAGCAAAGTTGTCAATGAATTTGGAAGGATTGCCAGGGGAACAGTAAATGACAGCTACTCTAAGGTGTAATGGTTGGAAGAGGTGTATGGCATGAACCTCAAATGTAGAGAAAGTAAGGGATGGTTTAGAGGGTAGGAGTTGGTAGGAGTAACTGGGGGATAGAAGGACCCCTACACCACCACCATAGCGACCCCCAGGCTGAGGGGTATGAGAGAAGAGGAGGCCCCCAGAGGAGAGAGCAGCAGGGGATGTGGTGTCAGAAGGTGAAATCCAGGTTTCAGTAATGGCTAGGAGATGCAAGTTTTTTGAGATGAAAAGGTCATGGGTGGGAACGAGTTTATTACATACTGATCTGGCATTCCAGAGGGCACAGGACTGTGGGACAGTGTTTGTGGGAGAGATGTAAATTAGATTATCAGGGTTGCTGTAATGAGAAGGTGAGTTTAATTTGGGTAACCAAGATGAATGTAGTGGAGAGATTGTGCGGGGACCAGTGCTAGGAAGGGAACCTGTAGGTGGTTGGCGGGGAGGAAGTTTAATATGATGGGGGTGGGGTGACATGGAGTGGAGGTTTGGAGGAGGGATTACCAGTGGGGTAGTAGGACACAGGAGAGATAGAAGAGAATGAAAGTGGAGTAATGGGAGAGGAGAGGGAGGAAGGCAGACAGAGGAGGGGAGATAAAGGAAGGAGGAGGTGGAGGAGACAAGGGGGAAATGATATAGGTAAAAAAAGGGGGCAGAGCAGAGGATTAGGTAGATACTGAGTGGAGGGGAAGTACACATGATAATGGTGTGGATGAGTTGAATAGGGGTAGGAAAACTAGATGCAGGAATAAAGTATGAATGTTAGAGAAAGTACATGAGATTTGCAGAGAAGCAAGTAAAAGTACAGTGGAGGAAAAGGTGCCTGCACAATTTCCAACTTTATTATGTAGCAGAGGAAAAGAGGAGATTTAATGGGGAAGAAATAGAATATTAAAGTAAACTGAATTAGAAGACAGATGACAGAATAGGAAGAGAAAAAAAGGTAGGAAGAGATTATTTCTAAGAAATAAACTGAAATTGGCACTGAATACAGTAGGCTATGTGGTGTTAGTGAAATGAGAGAGTCCATACTATGAGCTCTGTCTGTACTGTTACTGCTCATTCCTCTCATAGTTCTGTGTCTGGACATTGAAGTGGCTCTCTGCAATGCTCTGCCTTTAGTGTGTTTACACAGCATGCTCATACTCAGGCTGCACACCAGAGTTGCCTCCAAAACCTCAGTATGGGTGCAGCCATGTTGGACTTAGTCACCTCACTCCCCTACACCAGTCAGAGTGTTGCTCCCAGACTAGCTGAATGCAGCATCCAATCACTGAACGCTCAGTCCTATAACTTCAAATTCCTGTCTGGCCCAAATTGCTAGTACAGTGTTGCATCTGCTGAAGTTACAGCTCTGTGCTGAGTTCCCAGTTACTCTGTATCTGTATGGTCCCAGTCCTTACAAATCCAGTTCCAGTCTGGTGAATGCAAGTCTCCATCTACCTCTGTGTTCCAGTCTGGTCTAACAAGAGACTTGTTTCTAGTAATACAACATTGGTTCCAGTCTGATAGTTACATTATCGGTTCCAGTCTAATCCAGTCCATCATTGATTCCAGTCCAGACCAGTCCATCATCGATTCCAGCCCGATATCTACATCTTCGGTTCCAGTCCGATACTTACATAATTGGTTCCAGTCCGTTGTCAGCATCATCGGTTCTAGTCAAATATACAGTATCTGCATCATTAATTCCAGACTAATATCCTATCATTGGTTTAAGCCTGAAAGTCCAGTTGCCATCCATCCAGCTCTCATCACTGCACCATTACCCGGATGGTCTCATTTACTACTATTCCAGTTTAATAAAGTTATCTTGTTCCTGTGCACACCTTTGGGCTAGCTACTGCTACACATAATCGGTTCTCATCTGGTCCATTACCAGCTGTTCCACTGCCTCCTTTCACCTCTTAACTCATGAGAAAGAGCTGGATTAAGCTTCCCAGCTTTATTCATGCCTCATCAGTTCCTACTTCAGCCTCATATGTCTTCCCAAACCAACCCCAACTCACATGCATGACACAATTAGGGTTAAGGTCAGGCTGCAATTAGGGTTAGATTTAGGACAAAATATCTGTGTTGACATTGTGACTGTCGACATTCATAAAGTTTACATTTTGAAAATATCAACATTATGTCAGTGTTTTCATTGTGGATGTCAACAGACTGAATGTTAACATTTCGAGCATGTCCACATTATGATGTCAACAATGACATAGTGTATCATATACAACTCATCCTGCCTAAACAGTATTGTTTCACACAAATCAAAGAATATTAAACCTTTAAAATTAACAGTGGTGATGCATGGTCTACTCACAAATCCCCATAACTACATTATTAGCATTTTAACCACCTCATACCTGTTTATTTGCAAAAAATCCATTATTGAGGTTTTAACACCAACATATATTAACTTCATTAACAACTCATATGGAAGTATTATTGACTAACAACACTGACATACTCTATTTTGTGACAATAATATCCTCAGAATTGTTGAATTAATGCTATTGTTTTAAATTCTATGTGGAAAAAAATATGATATTTGTTTAGGATATTGCTTGGATATATTATTTTGCAATCAAAGGTATATGTATAGTGTACTGGCCCTGAACAATAAAACGTTCATCACACTTTACAAATAAATAAATAAATATATATAGGCAAGCGATTATTATTTATGTACTATCCTTATTTCACTAAATGGGAGTTCCATGGCTTTTTTTGCCACTGTTTCTATAATCTCTCACATAATGCCATATGAGGTCATTTTAAAAAGAATTGCACTGACTCAATCAAAGGCTTTTTAAAAAATTTAATAAGGTCATCACTGATAGCAAATACGTAGGAAGCTAGGATAGCTTCTCAACATTTTTGACTGTTAGAGATGAACATGGTAAACTCAGCTATGGTCAGGGTATCATTAATATATAATTTTACACTTAATTTTTAAAAAAATATATTATTGAGAAAACAAAAACGCACATCAATTAAAGACAATCAACATGATATAGAGTACATATAACACTTAAGACATAAAGATATAAAGTTACTTACAATTAGGGTAACAGAACTGAAACAATTACAACCAAATAGCTTCAAATATAGTCACATATAGATTTGTAAAAATATAAAAATATACAAAAATGTTTCTAAAAATAAAAAAATACCTAATACCTAAAGTGCCTAGTGCATATAGTATAAATACAGCATTTCCGAAGTTACTGTATCTAGCCATTAGTGTATAGCAGTAGTTCCCAAACTTTCTTGGTTCATGCTTTCGTAGCACCACTAGGTCCCAGCGGGGCCAAATTCCAAACAGCTACGCTCTTCTGAGTTTGGTACATATTATAGTAGTCAAACCGTAGTCCCTATTGCAGACCCATTGTGGTCTGTTTGTGTGTTTGTGTGTGTGTAGAGAGAGATACAGTAGCAATACAAAAAAATTGCAGTTAAAATGGATGTCTGCAAATATCCATAACTAGATCAATGCAAAAAAACAAACAGACTAAAGCCCCCCACTGCACTTACCGTCCACATCCTCTTCCTCCTTTTCGTCCTCCTCCTCAGGATCTCTTCAGGGCTCCTCCTGCTGAGGCTAGTTTGCTGTCACACTGTTGTAATGTGACCATTGCCAGTCTATGCAGCCATCAAATCCAGCAATGAAACAGACCAGACTGTTGCTGTGAGCAGGTGCAATGCATTTTACCTGGTGTCCCCTACTCTGCCGGCTTCATACAACTCTAAATACCATAAGGGACCACGCCATGTGCCGGAAGCTGCTAAATCCTGCTCATAGCCTCACACAAACACTGAGGATCCAGCTTTCCCACCCACTTCCCGACTTACAGTGCTGCCCTGCAGTGTGACACGTCCCGCAACAGCTGATGGTGCCACTCTGCTGGCCCCCTCAGGACCATCGGGCCACCTTGTATCCAGCCTCTGTAAAGCATGGACTAATAACTTGCCAGCCCAAATCATTTGATTTGGGTCAAGACTGTACCTTTCGGCCACAGCACCCTTGTAAGTGCACATAGTTGGGGAAGTACTGGTGTATTGGTTTAGAATGGGGGTGACCCTCTGGATATCACCTTCTACCACACTGTCATCCTGACCATCTTTCTTAGATTCAGTAGGTACAGTAGGTCCATATCCTATTAGGCACAATAATGGTAACTTTGCACAGGTGTAAACTTATCGCACTGTTTGCCCAAATATGTCACTTATTTGTCCGCACACTATTATTTTTCATGCAATACTATTGCAAAAGTTGCAAAGTGGAATTCACATGACAAATCTCATGGTGTTAGCTGCAAAAAGTATAGGTGAAAATGGGGATATTTGCCTGTACCCCCAAAAAAGTAAAATTAAAATTGGGTAACATTATAGAAGTGTATTAGTGGACATAATCAAAGGATTTGGGATTTTTAAATTGTGTCAATGGCTGTTTAATGTATTGTTCTCTTACAGTGAAAAAATTCAAGAAAGCAATATTTTTTGCCTAAAATAAATGTTGTAGTTAAATTAAAATGGGTGTAAGCATATTTTTGTGTCATTATAGGGCATTTTTAAAACAATATACCTGTCACTTGCACCTGCAATGTTTGAAACACATGTCCCATCCATACAGAATCTCCATATACCTGTATCACTACTTTAAACCCAACTTCCAACACTTTTTACTTATATGCCCCAAAGATAACATGTCATTATTGGCCAAATTAAGCTAATTAAAAATACTTTTTGCCTACAGATGTGTCCTGCTACATCTTTGCTCATAGCACAACATACTGGCTTCCCTGACATGGCATGTCAATATGCATTACGGCAAACATGCGTGTTATGGCATGGTGTACTGTATTGGTGCATACACACAGTCAGATATGTCAGATGAACGATTGAACAATTTGAACGATTTGAACGATTGAACGATTTCAGACAGTATTAAAATGAATGGAATTATCCAAATATGACTGCAAACACATCAGATGTCAGATATCGCTATCTGACAAACGGGAACGCACAACGTTCATCGTTGCAGTCACACATGTCACATTTTTTCTTTCAGATATGAACGATTTTTACAATCATTATCGTTCAGATCTGACAGAAAATCTGACCGTGTGTATACACCATAAGTCACAAAAGACTACACACCATGCAGTACACAGTTTAACTACTGGGTGGCAATTGCTCTACGGATGAAAACTACAGTACTGAATACAATTGGCCAATCACGTTCAGGCAGTGTAAACAGTCACTCCTCCAGGTGCTTGAAATGATCACTTTGTGTCAAGAATAAACTGACAGACATTTATTGTACTCATTACAGGCCATTCGTACTGTATACTGTTGCTACATGGTGTAAAGATGCCTGGCCTAAAGACTCACAGGCAGTTTTTCATAAAGAGAGATCATTTCAGGTTCAATACTTTTAAAGTACTCTGCACAACTTAATGCATTGCTCCACACTTTCCTCATCCCTTCATCTCCATATTATGACATCCAGCTTCATTAGATTATAAACCGCTATTGACATTGTTTTGTACACTTTACGTGCTGTAACGTCACACACTTAAGATCACATACACACAGGTGTGGCTATTTATATTTCTAGTGTGTGTGGGTGAGTCGTTAAAGTGAGCACCTTACAGAGCCCATGCTTTGGGTTCGAGGCCTGTAAAGTGACAAAATCGTTTTGTGAATCAGTATTTTTTATTTAACTTTCTTTTATCTACTGTACAGGTTTAAATAAAGGATTACATAATTTGGTGTGTAAGTCCTGTGTTGTACAAGAATACATATTATCGTTTGTATGAAGATGCATAATTTTTTAAAGACAGAACAATCTTTCATTTCTATGTTACTGTATGCCACCCAGCTGCATTTTACTGAAAACCACTATAGGTATTATATTGTACTCATTACAGGTCATCCGTACTGTATACTGTCGCTACATGGTGTAACGATGCTTGGCCTAAAGACACATGGGCATTTATTCATAAAGAGAGATTATGTCAGGTTCAATACTTTTAAAGTACTCTGCTCAACTTTATGCATTGCTCCACACTTTCCTCATCCATTCATCTCCATATTGTGACATCAAGCTTCATTAGACTATAAACCGCTATTAAAACATTGTATTGTAAACTTTACCTAGTGTAAAGTTGCACACTTAACATCATATACCCAACAGGTGTAGCTGTTGATATGGCTGGTGTGTGTGGGTGAGTGGGTAAGGTGAGCACCTTACAGAGCCGACACTTCAGGTTCAAGGCCTGGAAAGGAACAAATTTCTTTTGTGAATCAGTATTTTTTACTTCTCTGGTTTTTTTAAATCTACTATACAGGTTTAAATAAAGGATTAAATCATTTGGTGTGTGAGGCTTGTGTTTTACAAGAATAAATATCTGCATTGGTGTGAAGATGCATCATTTCTTAAAGACAGAGCAATCTCATTTCTATGCTATGCCACCCAGCTGCATTTTACTATAAACCGCTATAGACATTGTATTGTACTCATCATGGGTCATCCACAGGCTCGGACTGGGCCTCCGGGGATTCAGGGAATTCCCCGGTGGGCCCGGCTGCTTCATAGGCCCGGCTCATCTATCACAGGAGGGCGTGGCCTTGCGCTGGTCACCGGTGGCTTGGTTTCCTGTGGGTGCATTCGGCGGTCGGTGGGTTAGTGTGTACGCTGGTGGCAGTCTCTGCACTGTCTGGACCAGCACAACTGATTCCATATTCTGTAATCAGTGGTGCCGGTGACATCACGCACTGTCAGCGGGGATCTGCAGAGCCACCTTCCTCCTCTCATAGCCACGCCCTGTATCACAGGAGGGCATGGCCTAGCACTGGTCACCGGCGGCTTGGTTTCCAGTGGACTGGGTGTGCGGCAGTCGGTGGGTTAGTGTGTGCCGCAGGCGGCAGTCTCTGCACTGTTTGGACCAGCACAACTGTACCAGTGACGTCACGCGCTGTCAGCGGGGTCCTGCAGAGACACCTCCCTGCAGTCATGAGGACCCTGAGCACACACCAATGATGGACCTCTTGTAGGCAGTTTCTCTGGGTGGCCTTTGAGGTAAGTGTCTGCTGTTGCTGTAGATGCAGCTCATCCTGACAGCTTTGGCAGCAGAGAAGGGGGAATCTGTAGTCCCACCACTCAACCTTCCACAGTCTGCTCTCTGTCCCTTATTCATAGCTAAAACATGTTAAATAATTGATGGAAATTTGTTATTTTATGTTGACTTAGCATTGGAAAACAAATTGTCTATGATAAACAGTCCTCCTATTCCCAGCCCATCAACATTAATTACAATTTCATTGCATAACCAATAAAATAAAGTAATATCTGCAAGTTATCACCACATGTCTCTCTGGTGCCAGCCAATAGGGTCCTGCTGCTCCCCCATTTATTTGGGAAATTAGCCTATTGGTAAGACTGCCCACCCAAGTTGAACCAAGCTGTGTTTATTTGGAATATTTTCTGGGCACCCAACTCACTGAGCTGCTGTTTGAAGTATCATATCCACCATTCACACAGACAGCAGCAGCACATTGCAGAACCCCAGGCAGCCCTTGCACGGTGCAACTGCTGCAGACTTTGCCACTAAAATTAGATTATCATGAAATTCTATCTTCCAGTATCAGAAGTTTTTTGCAAGGGAGAGAACAACTCCTGTTACTGACACTATAGAAAGTAAGAATTGCTGGATTAAGCCACAAAGTAACTCTGTACATGGACTAGAATTAGCCTGTTTGTAGGACCACAGTATAACAGGGTAACATTCTATCAGTGAGAACAGGGGTGTATCTAGGCGTCCGAGCGCCCCTGGTAAAGTAATGGACTGGCGCACCCCTCCCCCCATATTTTTAATAATTACACTCTGTCACCCCAACCAGTCCCCCATGTTTCATCAGCCAGCAACTTTAGGCAGCACCCTTTCTGTCTCCCCAGCCATCCCCCTTCTGTATCTCCAGCCATCCTCTTTCTGTCTCCCCAGCCATTCCCCTTGTGACTCCACAGCTCCAGCCCCTGCCCCCCCCCACATCCAGTCCGCGCAGCCCACAAATACTTTCCATCTTCTGTATTTTCTGGCTGTGTCTGAGGCTGGCTCCTCGTGCAGCAATGCAGCGTGCATGACATCATGATGTCACGCGTGCCTTGTCTCAAACCCCCCCCAAACTTTATTAGTTTTATGTACCTGGGTGCCTGGCCCTAGACAGCTAGGAGCCAAGGGCATACCCAGGACTCCAGTCCTGGCAGTCCCATCTTGATTCTACCTCCTGGCTGCTGGGCGGCGCCCCCCTTGGCTTGCACCCCTGGCGAGTGCCGTCCTGGCCAAGGGGTAAATACGCCCCTGAGTGAGGATAATGCAATATATCTGTATCAGATCTACCCAAAGATCAAATAGGGCATAGCAACCATTATCTACAGAGGCAAGGCTATATCTACCATAGGTGCAGCTGCTATGGGGCCCAGAGCTGAGGGGGGCCCATCTTCCTTGTCAAACTTACATGTGTTATATACATTTTTCACCATTGGGTGATACATAGGGGTCCTTACAAACTTTTTCTATGGGGCCTTGAAATATCTAGTTACACCCCTGTACAGAGGTACAAGTCACAGTAACAAGAGGAGAATGGAATTTTGTACAGGAACAGAGCTCCCTGTTTTATTAATGTTTTGCAAATCTCTCTTAAAAGAGAGAGGGAGATAGATAAACCCAGAATCTGCAAATTATTTGTATTAGGGACTCAGAAGATGAATATGGAGAATATGGATAATTCAGATAGTTGTAGTTTATGGATCCATACGGTAAAATGAATAATTCCAGTTTTGAATGATTTATTGGGCAATTCATTAATTAATCAATAGTTAATAGTTGGTGCTGCCTAACATTACTCCTGGACATTTTTATAGGGATGTCAATTCCTAAATTCTTAATGTGAAAACAGAACCTAAACCTGAAATATTAACCGCAGCATCTGCTGTCTGAGGCCTGTGATGATGACAATTCTCAGAGTGGTAGAGTGTGTGTGTGTGGGGGGTGGGGGTTGGGGTGCTGCATGGGGTGGAATCTTACATAAATATGGCAGCATGCAGTGGGTAATTGTGAATGATTTTCTGAATAAACATATGCTCTGGTATCCAAATGTACACAACACCTTACATTGTACCCTCATGTATAACATTACATTTTATTACATCAGTGCCTGAGGGCCGACCCCCTCCACTGTATTATACATTGTTACTCTATTAGGTAGTCAGTTACCTAGTGGAGCTGGACCATTGATCAACATGGTGCTTTGTTCGCTTCTATAGAATCTTCACCTAGATTTGCCTAATTGTTAGCCAAACATCTGTGATGGCTGGCCACTCCCCCTTTGGTGGATGACCACACCCCTTAAGTACGGGCCCTTATCATTGCATTTCCCTGGTGGGCCCTTCATGTCCAAGTCCAACACTGGTCATCCATACTGTAAACTGTCACTACATGGTGTAAAGACGCATGGGAAATTTTTTATAAAGATAATTCATTTCAGGTTCAATACTTTTAAAGAACTCTGCTTAACTTTATGCATTGTTCTCCGCACTTTCCCACCTACCTTCATCTCTATGTTATGCCACCTAAGCTGCATTACACTTTAAATTGCTATAGACAATGTATTTTTGGATGGGGCCCTTTCCCCCAAACCCAAGCCAGCATGGGTAATTCATCACAAAAATCAAAGGGGAGTGGGGCCTTTAGTATTAAAGTATTATACACTGCGATTTGAGCCATGGTTCTTGCAATTTCGGTGGCATCCAGGATGCTGTTTAAAATTATCATTTTGTGTCAAGACTAAACTGCTATAGAAATTACAGTATATCGCACTCATTACAGGCCATCCATACTATATACTATCGGGCACTTTCCACATCCCTTCATCTCTACAGTACTGGCGCTACATGGTGTAAAGACATAAAGAGAGATTATTTCAGGTTCAATACTTTTAAAATACTCTGATGTATTTCTCTGCACTTTACCCCTCGCTTCATCTCTAAGCTACTGTATGCCACCCAGCTGCATTACACTCTAAACTGCTATTGACATTGTATTATACATGGAGCCTGGTGTAAAGTCGCACGCTTAACATCACATACTCAACTGGTGTGGCTGTTCATACATCTGGCATGTGTGGGCAAGTGGGTAAGGTGAGCACCTTACAGAGATGGCGCTTTGGTTTCAAGGCACCGCAAGCGACAATGTAATTTTGTAATTTTTTTTTTTTATGTACAATACAGGATTACATAAAGACAGTGGCGTATCTATAATGGGTGCATTGTGTGCGGGGCACACGGGCCCCCCGGGTCCAAGGGGGCCCCGCACCGCACACATTGCACCCATATTATTTTAGACTTACCTGGTCCCATGTCGGGTGTCTGTGCAGCTCAGAACACAGGAAAATGGCCGCCGTGGCCATTTTTCTGGTGTACTGTGCATGCGCAGTAGACTCTGGGCGATAGAGTGTGCCCGAACTCTACTGCGCATGCACAGAATGCCGGAAAAATGGCCGCCATGCCCATTTTCCGGTGTTCTGCGCATGCGCAGTAGACTCCTGGCACACTCTAGTGCCCAGAGTCTGCTAAGGCTCCAGTGGCTGGCTAGCCACGTCAGTCGGCTGCCTGCCATCGGGGAGAGAGGAGGGGGCCTGCACAGGGAGTGCACATGGGCCCCCTCCTCTCTTAAGACGCCCCTGCATAAAGAATTTAATAATTTTGTGCGCGAGTCCTGTGATTTCTAAAATACATATCTGCATTGGCCATAAGATGCACATCCAGCATTAAATAAAGGCAAAGCAATTCAAGTTCAATATTCATAAGGAACTCAATACATTGCTCCCAACTTGCCACCATCTGGCATTTCCGCTATAGACATTGTATTATACACAATACAGGGCCATCCGTACTGCACAGTAAACTGTCCTTACATGATGCAAACAAGAAAAAGGAAACAAGGTAGCGCTGGTAGACAATATATAAACAGTTTAATATGCAATTGTTACAAACAATGGAAAATAATAAACTTAGTTTCAAATATGCTGGCAATAAAATGAAGCTGTCAGAGCGTCCGGCTCTGAATCAGGGCCTGTGCTCACTACTACTCACTTGGTTCCCGACACTACATCTGTTGTTGCACAAACCACCCTGCAGCCGTGTCATCACCCTCCTCAAGGACCCGGCAGTCAGGGTGCACGGGCTCACAACACACAGCGGGGACCTTAAGCGGACAGCCTGTCGGGGCTTGGCGGGCTTTCCACACAGCTGTAACACACAGCCGCACCGCTCCATCAGGTGGCCAGCGTGTGAAGGCTGAGAGTATCAACACGGAGAAGCCCCAACAATGGGCTGCCAATTCGGTGAGCTGCAGGATTATACAGCTTTACACCACGGCCCATTTCTCCTATTGGGGAGTCACTCATTCAGCCATCGTCCACGGTGTTGGATCCCATTAATGTACTATTCATTCATCCAGTGGCATTGCCATCCAGATCCAGTGTAACCCCCATATCCACTGGTTTTTATTTTATTTTTTCAGTGGAACACTTTACTATTATGGAGAGTCTTTGTCATCCATTGATCAGCTTCATTTTATTGCCAGCATATTTGCACATTGAAACTAAGGGCCTGATTCAGAGCTGCTCGCAAGCGGCTGCTTGTTCGCTCTGAGCGATGTTCGCACAACTGCGCATGCGTAATAATGCGCATGCGTAAAACAGTCATTGCGGTCGGAAATCGTGCGCTTGCAAAACAGTGAGGGGCTGCTAATTTGATTGACAGAATGTACCGTTTGTGGGTGGTAACAGGGGAAGGTGCTTGAAAACGGGGGAGTGGAGATCCGAATGCAGGCGTGCCTAACGGTCAAAAGGGCGTTTAATGGGAGTGCATAATTACTAAAGGAGCGTCATCGACCAGGTCACTTGGTTGTCTTTTAGTCTGAACTGCTCGCAGTGATAGCGTTAGGAAAAAGCTACTGCAAGCACTGCGAGCAGTTCAGATACCTTTTCGATGTACCCGATTAATCTAATAAATACCGGAGATGACATGTGATGCGAACGGCAAAGGTGCATCTTTACAAAATGGCAAGCACATTTTTCGTTTACTCGCTCAGACATACAGGCGTCAACAAACCGCAAAGAGCAAGCACTCAATTTAAATAGCCGGCCCCTTTTTTGGAACGACCGTCCGCAAATAGCGTCCGGGTCTGAATCAGGCCCTAAGTTTATTATGTTCCATTGTTTGTAACAATTGCATATTAAACTGTTTATATATTGTCTACCAGCGCTACCTTGTTTCCTTTTTCTTGTGTCTTTATCGGTGGATTGCAGGTTCCACCAAGTGTAGCTGCTCGGTAGACGATTTAGCTCTATCATTGACTCAGTTGCGCACCTATTTTTTCTTTCTGTAGTTTTATGATGCAAACAAGCCTGTTGTAAAGATGCACAGAAAGGTTTCCATAAAGAGAGATAATTTCAGGTTCAATACTTTTGAAATACTCTGCACTTTACCCCTCCCTTCCTCTCTGTGTTAGGCCACCCAAGTCCTTTCTCCCCAAATCAAAGCCAGCATGAGTCATTCGGACAAATCTCACAGGGGGGTGGTTGAGGGGAGGCTGCCTACAGTTGTTCATGTACTGTGTGGAACTCACTGCTTGCTTCAGCACCTCCCCCACCATCACTCATTACTATTCAATCCCACTGAGCTCACTGTATGGATTACCACCTTCCCCCACCATAATTCACTTCTATTCAATGCTACCTCATGCTGAGCCCGCTATTGACAATGTATTGTACACGGAGCCTGGTGTAAAGTTGTACGCTTCACATCACATATACAACAGGTGTGATTGCTGCTATATCTGGCTTTCATGGCTGAGAGGGTAAGGTTAGCGCCCCACATACCTGACGGCTTCAGTTTGAGGCCCAGTAGGGAGACTGTCTTTGTATAAATTATTTATTTCGATTTTTTTAATTATTATTATTTTAATTTTTTTTAATCTTCAACATAGAATTAAATTAAGACAGATAGACTGGCCAGTCACATTCAGGCAGTGTAACCGTCACTACTCATTTTGCAATCAATATTATTGTACTTTCAATTGTATTACAGTATGTAAATAGTTTTGCATCTCAGAACAGAAAACTGCAGGTGGTGTGAAGACACAGTGAAACTACACATGCATCAGTTCTGCAGTGGCATTCTGACGTCCTGACTGTGTCTCATGTGTTAATTTAGACTCAACATGGCTACCAGGATGAGGAGATACAGAAGGGCTGAGCTCCTCATTCTAGTGATGCACAGAGACAGGCCCCTTGCCGACAATGATGAGAAGCGGAGGGCCTATGCTAGGTCCCCCTCGACATCCTCTACCAGTTGGGCAGGGATAGGAGCATAAGGTCCTTACAAAGGAGATGGAGTGACCTTGTTAGAAGGGGTCAGGAGAGGCTGCAGAAGTGTTGGGCCAAGCTGCTTAGAGGTACAGTATACTACTGTTTATTGAATCATTTTTTTCAATTTATTTAAAGTATTTGAATTTTTTGTTGTACTGTATTTTCCCAGCTTGCGTGGTCATATCAGATGCGAACAAGTCAGGCTGGGCTTTCCCATAGTCGCATTTGATGTGACTATGCTGTGTCAATAGAATCTAGTCAGTAAGCTGTACAGTGGTTCAAGTTCAGAACATGGGGCCTCCTGGATTACCATACTGTGAGGCAGATGTACTAAGCTCTGGAAAGTGATAAATTTGAAAGTTATAAACTCCCAACCATCCAGCTCCTAACTGTAATTTTCAAACGCAGCCTGTAACAGGACAGTTAGGAGCTGATTGGCTGGTATTTTATTACTTTCCAATGTATCACTTTCCAGAGCTTAGTACATCTCCCCCTATAACTGAACTGCTTCAGATTAGGGATGTGCACCGGCCACTTTTCGTGTTTTGTGTTTTGGTTTTGGATCTGGATCTTTCTTCGTGTTTTGGATCTGGATTGGTTTTGCCAAAACCACCCTTCCAAAAAAAGCATAAAAAAAGCATAAAAACAGCTAAAATCACAGAATTTGTAGGGTTTTGTACTCCTATGCTATTATTAACCTCAATAACATTAATTTCCACTAATTTCCAGTCTATTCTGAACACCTCACAATATTGTTTTTAGTCCAAAAGGTTGCACCGAGGTAGCTGGATGACTATGCTAAGCGACACAAGTGGGCGGCACAAACACGTGGCCCATCTAGGAGTGGCACTGCAGTGGCAGACAGGATGACAGTTTGAAAAACTAGGCCCCAAACAGTACATAATGCAAAGAAAAAAAAGAGGTGCAAGATGGAATTGTCCTTGGGCCCTCCCACCCACCCTTATGTTGAAAAAACAGGACATGCACACTTTAACAAACCAATCATTTCAGCGCCAGGGTCTGCCACACGACTGTGGCTGAAATGATTGGTTCGTTTGGGGCCCCACAAAACAAGCTGGCAATTTATCTGTCCCTGCACAAACTGGCTCTACAGAGGCAAGATGTCGTCCTCATCCTCCTCATCCACAGATTCCTCACCCTCTTCAGTGTTGTGTACATACTCATTGGTGGATGTATAGCCTCGAATGGCCTTTTGCTGCTCCACCATCCTCTGAAGCATATAGAGGGTTGAGTTCCACTACGTCACAACCTCTGGCTTCAAGTGATGGCGGGGCAGGTTCAAGAGTGTTTGCTGGTGCTCCAGTCTTCGGCATGCAGTCGCTGAATGGCAAAAGTGGGCAGAAATTTTTCGGGCCACCTATAGCATCTCCTGCACGCCTCTGTCATTTTTCAGAAAATTCTGCACCACCAAATTTATTGTGTGAGCAAAACATGGGATGTGCTGGAATTTGCCCAGATATAATGCCCGCACAATATTGGTGGCATTGTCAGATATCACAAATCCCCAGGAGAGTCTAAGTGGGGTAAGCCAATGGGCGATGATTTCCCTCAGTTTCTCTAAGAGGTTGTCGGCGGTGTGCCTCTTACTGAAACTGGGGATTACACAGCATAGCCTGCCTTGGAATGAGCTGGCGTTTCTGAGCTGCTGCTCCTGGTGACGCTGCTGCTGTTGCTGCGTAAGGTGATACATCTACCCAGTGGGCTGTCACAGTCATATAGTCCTTAGTCTGCCCTGTTCCACTTGTCCAAATGTCCGTGGTTAAGTGGACATTGGGTACAACCACATTTTTAGGACACTGAGGACACTTTTTCTGACATCTCTGTACAGTCTCGGTATCGCCTGCCTAGTGAAGTGGAATCTAGACGGGATTTGGTACTAGGGACACACTACCTCCATCAATTGTCTAAATCCCACTGCACTATTGGCGGATACCGGACGCACGTCTAACACCAACATAGCAGTCAAGGGCTCAGTTATCCGTTTTGCTTCAGGATGACTGCTGTCGTACTTCATCCTCCTCGCTAAGGACTGTTGGAAGGTCAACTGTTTAGTAAAAGTAGTGGTGTTCCTACCTCCTCTCTGGGATAATGAACGACTCCCAGCAGCAACAGCAGCAGTGGCAGCAGTAGGCATAGCAATGCAGGATCCTCCGGAGGAATCCCGGATAGGAGAGTCAGTCATGCCAGTGACATGGCCTGCAGGACTACTTCCAATCCTGACTAAGGAGGAAATTGACGAGGAGGGAGGTTTGCAGGTGCTTGGATACAACAGGACAAAGGGATTTAGGTGTCCCTGGACTGCTTATGGTCTTATCCAAAGTTTCTGAACTTGACAGTAACTTTTTATGAACGCGTTGCAGGTGACATATAAGGGAGGATGTTCCTAGGTGGTTAACATCCCTACCCCTACTTATTTCACCTTTACATATGGTACATATGGCAAGACAGTTGTTGTCTGGGTTTGGATAGAAATATTGCCAGACCATAGAGGTGGAATGTTTGGTCTTCTGCCCAGGCATGACCATGATGGGCTTTTTCATCCCACGGACAACAACTGTTTCCCCCGGAGTCTGATTTAAACAAACCACATCACCATCAGAATTATCCTCACCAACTTCCTCCTCAGCGCCAGCTACACCAGTATCCTCATCCTGTTGTACTTCAACAGTGAGTCAGTGACAACTTCAATTTGCATATCAGCAAGTGGACTGTGGGCCTGATTCAGAGCGGACGCTCTGTCAGAGCGCTTGCTCTGAATCAGGGCCAGCCTTCTCGTTATTTAGAGCGGCCTCCTGGCCACTCGCATAGCTGTGGGTGACCACCCACAGCTATAGCGAGCGGCCATGATGATGGTTGCGATGGTCAAGACCATCGCGACCATCGGGCTTGCGACAAGACCCTTGTGGTAGGGTCTCATTGCCGCAAGCCCAAGAGTGCTTTCGGCTCTAACAGAGCCGAAAGCACTCCCACTGACATCACTTGTGATGTCAGTGGGGCCAGCCCCAGACGGTAGGCATTCCCATTGGAATGCCTCCGTCTGGGCAACCATGACCCCGGCCCCCCCACCAATGGGGGCGTGCTGTTACTCAACATTGACAGCACGCCCACTTTGGTATGAGACCCGGAGCGACGGATTGCCCGTCGCTATCCGGGTCTCACGCATGCGCAAGACGGAGCCGGCTCCGTCGTGCACATGCGCACTGGGCCACCATCGACCCGCTTGCGAGCGCTCTGCGCTCGCGAGCGGATCTGAATCAGGCCCTGTGGGTGCTCCTCCCAGCAATTGCAGAGGGCGTGCAAATGGTGGAAAGAGCCACCTCTAACCGTCCAGTGTTGGGAAGGTCAGGCATCGCAACCGCCACCACACATGGACTCTCATTGGGGATTTGTGATATCTTCTTAGAACGCACAGTTCTTCGCCGTGCTTTTGCCAGCTTAACTCGTTTGATTTTTGTAGCGGGAGGAGGGCTTCCATAGCCATGTGAAGCTGAACCACTAGTCTTGAACATAGGGAAAGACCTTAGCCGTTGCTTGCCACTCCGTGTCGTAAATGGCATATTGGCATGTTTATGTTTCTCCTCAGATGAGTTAAATGTTTTTTTTTAAGGTCATTTTCCTGAACTTTGCCATTTGGGATTTTATATGCCCTCCACTATGACATTGGGCATCGACCTTGGTAGACGACGTTGATGGCATTTTATCGTGTATGTCATGACTAGTGGTAGCAGCTGCAGTACTAGGAGGAAGTGGTTCTTGATCTTTCCCTATTTTATTTTTATCGGACAAAGTTTTGTCCTCCATTTATGTTATATTGATATATATGTGCGGCTAAGGTGCACACAAACACAGAAAAGAAGAATTTTTAATTTTTTAAGAGACGAGTCAGCCGACCCTTTACTTATGACACAGGCGCACGCTTGGCGCTGCTCCTTTGTTGATGCACGTGCGGCTACTGCACATATATTTCACACACAAACACAGAAAAAAAGAATTGTTTATTTTTTTGTGGAGCGCACTTTGAGGGTTACGCCATCCTTTAACAGATGAGCCAGCCGGCCCTTTACTTATGACACAGGCGCACGCTTGGCGCTGCTCCTTTGTTGATGGATGTGCGGCTACAGCGCACACAATTCACAAACACAGAACAGAAGAAGTTTTTATTTTTTTGGAGTGCACTTTGGGGTTACACCACCCTTTAACAGACTTATGACACAGGTGCACGCTTGGCGCTGCTCCTTTGTTGATGCACCTGCGGCTACAGAGCACACAATTCACAACACAGAAAAGAAGATTTTTTTTTTGAAGTGCACTTTGGGGGTTACACCACCCTTTATGAGATGATCCAGCCGGCCCTTTACTTATGACACAGGCGCATGCTTGGTGCTGCCCCTTTCTTGAGGCACATGCAGCTACATTGCACACAATTCACAAGCACAGAAATAAATGTTTTCTTTGCACTTGGGTGGAGCACCCTTGATGGACAGATCACCCCCTGGACAACACTACAGCACCCCTTTAAGACTACAGCCTTTATGAGACACTGCACAACACAGCCCAGCCAGCCCCTATGGACAACAGCAGCACAACACAGTCCAGCCAGCCCCTATGGACAATGGCAGCACAACACAACACAACTCAGCCCAGCCAGCCCTAACTCCCACCCACCCTCTTCACTGTCCACAGCCGGAGTGAGAAATGGCACCGACGCGGGGACCTTTTATAGAATCCAAAATCCGCGAAATCCGGAATGCGGGATGATGAAGCTTTGCCTCAATTTCAGTTCCGTGTCAGGCGGGAAAACCCGAGCCATACTCGGTTCCTGGCTCATATTGGGGGGGCTCGGGGGGGGGGTTCTGATTTCTGAAATCCGAACCCGCTCATCCCTACTTCAGCCCATCATTAAACTTGTTCAAAATATTAATACTACTGTAGGAAAAACAGTATTTGATTGCTCTATGCTTATTACAAGTATCAATTATGGATATACTGTACAATACAATAATTGAATTGGCCCCAGCGGCAGTAAATACTTAAAGAGCATTGTACAGCCTAGCCCTAACCCTCCCCAGCATACTTACTGTATGGTCTGGAATCCGGCAGTTGGGGGTTAAGGCCATTGTTTTTTGTTTTTTTACCCTGGCAGTGTACATATGTGGGATTTTTTCATGTGGGTGGCTATTGTGTGTTTTTTTCTTTTTACCCTATTGGTGGAAATATATGGGTTTATTAATTAGTGGTGGGGGGCTATTTTTTTTTTACCCTGTCGCTGTTGTACTGTAGGATTTTTTTGTTTCAAAACTATTTGGAGTTAAACTTACGTTACAGTGTTTTTTTTTTCAACAGTGCAGCGACGCGGTGGCTGAGGAGTCACATCTGCCCCCCCCCCACACCCTCCAGCAGCCAGTAAGTGCTGTGCATAAAACTGTACAGCATACTGTTTTACTTTTTTGTTCTTTTTAAGAATGCCTATCTACATCCTGTACTCTACTGTACCTCCTGTACACTAAAGACTCCACTGCTCTCTATGGTACTGTATATCGGTACCTCCCATCCACTCTGGGATATTCCAGTGGCTCTACAATTTTATAAGTCGCAGTCATGACTTGTTTCCCTTCATCTGCCAGTGTTTCTCCTGGAGTCTTTCCATCGGTTGCTATGTGATCCGGATGCCGCAGCATGTCACAAGTGAACCACAACATAGCGTGATTGGATCTTTTCCTTATTTGTACACGCTGGCCTTTTGCCGCCTTGCTGACTATAGCATTTCCTTTATGATCCCTCGACTCTGCTGCATGATCAGTACTTGTTCTTGATCCTTATTCCTAGCAGACCCTGACTTACCAGCTCCCATGCTGCTTCTTCGGTTTCAATTCAGGCTTCCACGCCATCTCAAGCCACTTCGGCTCTCAAAGCCGCACCACCTGCTCACAAAGCCGCATCACCGGCTCTCAAGCCACACCACTCTCTCTCAAGCCGCATCGGCTCACAAAGCCGCACCACCTGCTCACAAAGCCGTGGCTCTCAAGTCACACCACTGGATCTCAAGCAGCACAACCAGCTCTCAAAGCCGCACCACCTGCTCACAAAGCCGCATCACCGCCGCTCAAGCCGCACAACCAGCTCACAAGCCGCACCGGCTCTTAAAGCTGCACCATCTTCTCTCTTAACTGCACCTTTGGCTCTCAAAGCTGCTACACTGCCTCATTAGTCACATCATAAACTTAACAGTTGCATCAAAATCTCCGGCTGTATTAGTAATACTATTTCTCATCAAGTACATACTCTCTCATGTGCAACTCTGGTCTTCCTAGGTATCTGTGTAAACCACTTCTACTCTGAGTTTAAGCTCAGGTGGCCACCTAAGTACCGGTAAATGTTATCAAGGGAACAACGGGTGGCTGTTATTGGTGGAAGACCTTGCTAGTTTGAGTTCTAGGGGGTTTACACAGTGGGGCCTAGAAAAATGTAACATTGCAGTCTGCCAATAGAAAAAAAAATATAAAGAAATTTGTGGCTTATGGAACAGTCACAGAACCCTGCTCAGGTGCTTGCTGCACAGATTCAAGTGTTTATCCAAAAGGATCAAGAGCTTACTCTTTGAGTTGAGGATGTCCAAAGTACAGCAGCTCCTGGTGGGCTTTAGAAACCAAAGATGAACCTGCCAGATCGATTTTTTGGAGATCGCAAACAGTTCTTCAACTTCTGTGAGAGTTGTAAGCTTTATTTCAGGTTACATCCCACTTCTTCTGGATCTGAGTCTCAGCGGGTAGGCCTGGCAATATCCTTACTCCAAGGAAACCCTCAGACTTGGGTGTTTGGGTTACCATCGACACATGCAGCTCTTCAATCATTTAACACTTTCTTTACTGCTCTGGGGATTTTGTATGATGATCCTGATAAAACTGCCTTGGCTGAGTCCTTTGCTGCATTCCCTCAGGTAAGGACAAAAAGCAGCGGAGGATTATTCTTCTGAATTCGTAGATGGGCAGTTGACTCCAGTTGGAATGATCCAGCACTATGCAGCCAATTCCACCTTGGGCTCTCTGAGGCTTCTAAAGATATTCTTGTCCAACATCCTCCATCTAAATCTTTGGATGATCTCATGCATTCAGCTACCCGCTATCTCCGTGAGCAAAGACAAGAGCAGAATCTTCCTACTAGATCACCTTGGTTTCCTACCTGGGTTCCATCTTCAGATCAGGAGGAACCCATGCAAATTGGTGCCTTTCGTTCACCACTAGATGAGAGGCACAGGAGGCATTCTCAAGTTCTCTGTATGTTTTGTGGAGACAAGGCACATTCCTTGAGTAACTGTCCACTCAAACCAGTAAAAGGCAAGGCCTAAGTGTTCGGGAAGAGTTACATTTAGGCCTGGCTCCAATCTCCTCCAAGAATTCTGTACTTGTTCCTGCCGCTATCCAACTTTCCAATTCTACTTTGGCTATTTCCGCATTCTTAGATAGCGGTGCAGTGGGTAATGTTATGGATATCTTTTTTTTAAATCTCTGGGTCATTCCACTATTCCTTTGGACCAACACAATCCCATTTGTGGACTGGTTGAAGGATTGGACTCCAATGGTTTCATCAAATTCAAGTCACCTCCCATTTATTTGTCTATCGGTCTTTTACATTCGAAGGTCATCTCTTTCTACCTTCTCCAGTCTGCTCTTGCACCCATTGTTCTTGGTCTCCCTTGGCTCAGGGATCATAATCCTGTTTTTGATTGGCCCTCTGACACTATGAGTATTCGGTCTGTTTGGTCTGTCTGTACTGTTTGGGCTTTCCAATGCCCATCATTTTTTTTTTGTGCATTCTGTTTTTATTAAAGGTTCCAAATGAACAGATATACAAAAATAGCATAATACAAACATATCTATATCAGGACTAAAAATGAAGTGGACATATTCAAATATTGGAATCCAATACAATTATATTCAAATCAAAAAAAAAAGAAAGGGATCATGGGATAAAGTGGGAGGAAGGAAAGGTCACCGTGTGAAGGGTAAACTGATGATAACAGAGTAAGAAAAAAATCTAATTATCTGGGATGAGGGATGGAAGACATATAAGTTTTAAATTCCATGGTAGATTTATATTCCAGCCATAGGAACCAAATATTATTAAAAATGGAGGGCCTATCTGTAGAGGAGCTTACAAGGTCTTCCATCGACATGTAGTAATCGATCCTTTGGAACCAATCTTTACGAGTAAGAGGAGTGTGGTAATTCCAAACTAATGGAATAACCGCCTGGGCCGCATTACTAAGATGACATACTAAGGATTTCTTGTAGGACCTTAATGAAGAATGTGAATGATAAAGCAGCCATAAAGTGGAATCAGTAGGTACAGGGAAACCTAGAATTTTATGTGAGATGGAAATAACCTCAGATGAAAATTTAAATAACTGAGGGCAGTCCCACCATATATGTTGTAATGACCCAGGAGCTGAGAGACATCTCCAACAGGAGCCAGATATCATTGGTTAAATAGTATGAAGTAGGGAAGGATGCCTATACCACCACATTAGAATCTTGTATTGAGTTTCATTAACATTCGTGCAATCAGAGCTATAATGAGTTTTAAGAAATATAGTTTGCCATTCTTGTTCTGTAAAGTAAATACCCAGGTCTAATTACCACCTTTTAGCCCAAGACAGAATAGGGGGGTCTGGAATGGTTAAAAGAAATTGGTATATACTGGAAATTGTGTGTGAAGGAGAAGTTGGAGAGACACAGTTTCTCAAATGGGGTGAGGTCTCTTTTAGATAACTTTAATCTATCTGCAGAGGTCAGGAAATGACGAACCTGGAGGAATTTTCACAAGTCAGAATGTGGGATTGACCATTTTTCTTGGACTTCAGCAAATTGTTTAACACCCAATTTGTTCACCAGCTGGCTGATCCTAAAGAGACCCTCAAGCACCCAAGTAGGAAAATGCGACAGGTTAAGACCAGGGGGAAAATCAGGGTTTGCCAGAAAAGAAGTAAGAGGGCCAAAGTGTGAAGAAATGTGTGGTAGGCACTGTAAGGATTTCCAAATAGAAAGAGAAGGTATATAGTCAGTTGAGGCATGTTTAGTCTAAGTAAGGAAGGTAACCAAGGTGTAATTTCAGGGGGAAGTTTCATGAAGCAGCCTTCAAGAGCAACCCATTGCTTAACCTCTCTATATCTAGTCCAGGTAATAAGATTTAATATCCAGAAGTTGGAGACCTCCCAATTGTTTCGGCCGCGACAAGATGTCACGTCTAATCCGAGGTCTTTTCCGCGACCAGAAAAATTGTTTGATCAGTAAATTCAAAGAGCGATACCAAGAATCAGGTATTAAAATGGGTAAAGTTTGAAAGAGGTAAAGTAATTTGGGAAGTGTATTAATTTTTACCACATTAATTTTCCCAAGCCAAGAAAGCTACTTCAGAAGCCAATGGGAGTAAATGGTAGGCACCGTAAGTATTTCCAAATAGAAAGAGAAGGTATATAGTCAGTTGAGGCATGTTTAGTTTAGGTAGGGAAGGTAATCAAGGTGCAATTTCAGGGGGAAGTTTCATGAAGCAGCCTTCAAGAGCAACCCATTGCTTAACCTCTCTATATCTAGTCCATTCAATAATTCTAGTAAGGTGTACAGTATGGTAATAAGATTTAATATCCAGAAGTTGGAGACTTCCCAATTGTTTTGGCCGCGACAAGATGTCACGTCTAATCCGAGGTCTTTTCCACGACCAGATAAATTGTTGGATCAGTAAATTCAAAGAGCAAAACCAAGAATCAGGTATTAAAATGGGTAAAGTTTGAAAGAGGTAAAGCAATTTGGGAAGTTTATTAATGTTTACCACATTAATTTTCCCGAGCCAAGAAAGCTACTTCAGAAGCCAATGGGAGTAGTTCAGCCGAATGGCAGAGAGAAGAGGGGAGAAATTAGTAGCAAAGAGTTGTGACAAGTTTCTGGTTATTTTAACTCCTAGGTAGGTGATATGGGAGGGATGCCAAGAGAATGGAAATGCAGTTTGTAGACCTATAATCATGGAGATAGGAGCGGACAGATTGAGAGCCCAAGATTTAGAAAAATTAATCTTGAAATTTGTTAATTTCCCAAACTGTTCAAATTCACGCATTAAGAGTGTTAAGGATGTCACTGGATGGGATATAGTAGCCAGTAGGTCGTCGGCAAATAGAGACAATTTATGTTCTATACCACCCGCTATAATACCAGAAATATGAGAGTTGGCATGAATGGATCGTGCTAGTGCTTCCATGCAAAGATTGAAGATCAATGGCGATAAAGGGAAGCCTTGCCGCATGTCATTGGTTATGGAAAATACTTCAGATAGAGTGCCATTGACTTTCACTCTCGCTGAAGGAAAGGAATACAGGGCTAAAATCCTATGAAGAACAAGAGGACCCAATCCCATGCGTATGAGCACAGACCTCATAAAGGACCAACTGATTCTATCAAACGCTTTTTCTGCATCAGTAGAAAGTAAAATGATTGGAGTATGCATCTGAGAAGTGGCAAAATGAACCAGATTGAGGACTTTTGTGGTATTGTCATGTGCCTCACGTCCTCTAACAAATCCCACTTGATCATTGTGGATCAGCAAGTGAAGAAGGGAATGTAACCTGTTGGCTATTAGCTTGGTATATAGTTTAAGGTCAACATTTAATAGAGACATGGGTCTGTAGCTCGGGCACAGGGAGGGGTCCTTACCCGCTTTAGGAATGACAGAAATATGAGCCTCCAGAAATTGTTTAGAAAATTGGGATTCTGCAGAAACCGTGTTAAAAGCACTTAGCATCATAGGGGCTAATTTGTCCTTAAAGATCTTATAATAAGCTACTGTCAGGCCATCAGGGCCTGGGCTTTTGTCAGCAGGAGAGGAGGATATAGCTATCTCCAGCTCTTGTAGGGAGAAATTACTTTCTAGGGTGAGTCTATCTGACGGGGAAATAGTGGGGAAGGAAAAAGAAGAGAGTCCAATGCATCTTGTGAAGTAGGGAGATTAGATGAACCAGAGGAAGGATCAGTCAGGTTGTAGAGGGAAAAGTAATATTGCTGGAAACAGGAGGCAAGTTTGGAGGTCTCAAAATGACATGTGCCTGAATTATCCTTAAGTGTATGTATGAAGTATAAGGAGGGGCTCTAGACTGCACACCCTAATAGTAATGAAAGGTGCCATCATGCTGAGATTTCAAAGTGACATATACGAAAAAACCGAGTTGCAGATGCACTATGCGATCATTACTGTATACATTTAAATTTATAATATAGAATTTCAGAGGTAGTTTGCATATCAATGGCCACTGATACGGGCCTGCCCACCAGCGTCAAGGTCACCTCATTGAGCAGGTCCCTAACACTCTGGGGTTCACATCTGCGACGCAGGGCACCCCAAAAGTCAGCTCAGCCAAAGACCTCCCCAGGGCATCACACGAAAAAAAGGGTGACAGTGAAGTGTTAAGGTTTCAGGTGTGTAAAGTAATTAACAAGTGTTATAATAACGATAAGGGTAGAATGTGTGTGAAAAAATACATAAATATTAAACAAACATGAAAGTGATATACAAAGTGACTATATGTATTAAATGGTGATGCCCTGGAGAGGTCCAGCCAAAACAGCTCAGGGGGCCCCACACCCAAACGCTCACCCCAAATAAACTGATACTAACAATATAAATAGGACTTACTTGTAATTATGCCTGTTGCCTTGTGCAGTCAAATGCTAGGTCCCTGCTTAAAAACATATGAGGGGGTGGGGGAGGGGTGCAAATCTAGACTGGAGCAATCTCAGGCTTCAGATGTGTGTATAAATATACAATATGGGGTATAAGGAGGGGCTCTAGACTGCACACCCTAATAGTAATGAAAGGTGCCATCATGCTGAGATTTCAAAGTGACATATACAAAAAAACAGAGTTGCAGATGCACTATGCGATCATTACTGTATACACTTAAATTTATAATACAGAATTTCAGAGGTAGTTTGCATATCAATGGCCACTGATACGGGCCTGCCCACCAGCGTCAAGGTCACCTCATTGAGCAGGTCCCTAACACTCTGGGGTTCACATCTGGGATGCAGGGCACCCCAAAAGTCAGCTCAGCCAAAGACCTCCCCAGGGCATCACACGAAAAAAAGGGTGACAGTGAAGTGTTAAGGTATCAGGTGTGTAAAGTAATTAACAAGTGTTATAATAATGATAAGGGTAGAATGTGTGTGAAAAAATACATAAATATTAAACAAACATGAAAGTGATATACAAAGTGACTATATGTATTAAATGGTGATGCCCTGGAGAGGTCCAGCCAAAACAGCTCAGGGGGCCCCACACCCAAACGCTCACCCCAAATAAACTGATACTAACAATATAAATAGGACTTACTTAATTACAAGTAAGTCCTATTTATATTGTTAGTATCAGTATATTTGGGGTGAGCGTTTGGGTGTGGGGCCCCCTGAGCTGTTTTGGCTGGACCTCTCCAGGGCATCACCATTTAATACATATAGTCACTTTGTATATCACTTTCATGTTTGTTTAATATTTATGTATTTTTTCACACACATTCTACCCTTATCATTATTATAACACTTGTTAATTACTTTACACACCTGATACCTTAACACTTCACTGTCACCCTTTTTTCGTGTGATGCCCTGGGGAGGTCTTTGGCTGAGCTGACTTTTGGGGTGCCCTGCATCCCAGATGTGAACCCCAGAGTGTTAGGGACCTGCTCAATGAGGTGACCTTGACGCTGGTGGGCAGGCCCGTATCAGTGGCCATTGATATGCAAACTACCTCTGAAATTCTGTATTATAAATTTAAATGTGTACAGTAATGATCGCATAGTGCATCTGCAACTCTGTTTTTTTGTAAGTGTATGTATGAATCCAGATGCTCGCTGAGCTCTCAGGGCCTGAGCTAAAAGTTTTCCCAGTTTGTTCTCCCATTGATAGAAGCGGCTCTTACATTTTCTTATAGATAGTTTAATATTATCCGAAAATAATTTACTAAGAGCATTGCGTACCTCTAAAAACTTAAGGTAATCATCCTCAGACATAGTCAATTTATGAGATGGCTCGAGAGAATGAATCTCCTGTAGCAAGGCCAAGATTTGTGCAGACTTTTGTTTTTAAGATATGAGTCTAATTGCCTTGGATGACGCATTTGTGAGCCTCCCAGATAGAAATTTGAGACATTTCTGGAGTGACATTATGGGTGATGTAGTCCGAAAGAGCAGAATCAAGTTCGGCCTTAGAGTAAACATCTTGTAGAAGGGACTCATTAAGACGCCACATCCATTGCTTAGAAGAGGAGTATGGGAGGGTCAAGGTCAATGAGGCTGGAGCATGGTCTGACCATGTTATCGGGCCAATAGCAGCATCAGCGAGCATGTGAAGATGTCTATGGCTGATAAATAGATAATGTAGATGGGAATAAGTGTTGTGTGTGTGTGTGTGTGTGTGTGTGTGTGTGTGTGAATAAAAGGAATAGTTACGGCCTGTGGGGTAGAAAGTCCTCCAGGAGTCAGCCAGCTGGTGATCATGAAAACACTTTCTGACCTGTTTGATATTTAGTGGAAGAAAACCTAGGGGCATTAGTAGAGATATCAAGGAGGGGGTCCAATGTCCAATTAAGATCCCCACCCAGAAGTGTGATACCTTGACTTAGGGGAGTGAGCAGGTCTAAGGCAGATCGAAGGAAGGTATGTTGAGCTTGATTGGGAGTGTATATATTAATAAATGTGAAAACCTGATTGTAAAGCTGGCATGTGAGCAAAGAGGAGTCTTTCTGGAATCAATCTGTGCACTGTTACACTTGAGATGGGTAGCTTCTGTGAAAAAAGAAATGCAACACCTTTGGATTTCCCATCGGGATTATTACAGTAGAAAGCAGTGGGATAATGTTTATCACATAGAGATGGGGATCATGTGTCTAGTTTAAAGTGAGTTTCTTGGACCAGTGCCACGTCTATCCGGTCTGCCCATAGGGAGCGTAAAAGCTTAGACCGTTTTTCAGGGATATTCAGACCACGGGCATTTATGGAGGAAATTAGGAGTTTAGTAGCCAATGACATTAGGGAGGGTGGATGAGATGCAGAAACAGTGGATCCTGGAGGGAAATGGGGGTAGGAAAAGGGGGAAACGGAAAAAAAAGGGTTGGGGTAAAAACAGAACACAAATAAAAACATGTGAAATAGAAATAACATCACCAATCGAGAACATCTACATCAAAATCAAAAACATATACGTAAGTAGTAACCATTACGGCAAACATATAATGATTTAAATTGAAACGTCATCCCAAGAAGGGAAAAAAATTTAACAGACCATCAGGTATTATCCTTTGCTGAATGAACTGGAGAGGTTCTAGGTCAACGTTGAGGATTTCGAACCATTTGCCAGGAGGTAGGACACGTTGAAGTCGGGGGCAAGTCCAGTTGTGCCGGAGGTTCCTTCCACTCCAGAGTCTCGACTACTGGAAAGCCCAAGGAGGAGCAAAAGGAGGGACGGTCAGATGGATTGTAGAGGGAGTGAGTCTTGCCTGAGAAAGATACCTGTAGATAGAATGGAAAACCCCATCAGTAATTTAGTTGGTGTTTGCGCAGCTCGTCAGTCAGAGGACATAGAGCTCAGCATTGTTGGAATGTGTGCCAGGACAAGTCTTGATAGATATGAATGACATCGCCGTTGAAGTCGATTCCATCCAGTTGTCTAGCCTTCTGCATTATTTCTGCCTTTTGAGAGAAATAGTGGAGCCGACAGATGACATCTCTAGGCCGATCAAAGGAGGAGCCTCGGGGGCGGTAGGGCTCTATGGGCTCTATCAAATAATATTCTGTCATTCGGATCATTGACAAGGATCTCATTGAAAATCTTCATCAGAGCGTCGACTTGGTTGGAAGGAAGGATGTCTTCGGTCAAGCCTCTGATGCATATGTTATTTCTTCTGCCATGATTGTCCAAATCCTCCACCCTGGCTTTAAGAGACAGTAACTCTGTGGATTGAAGAGACACTACAGTTGCCAGTTTAGTCAGAGTACTGTCAGTGGTATCTTGATTGTCTTCCAGGGATGTGAGACGATCTGACAGAATTGAAAAATCTTGTTTAACGGAAGCCAGTTCCTGTCTAATAGTGTTTTGTATGTCGTGTTCAGTTGGCTGGATCTTTACATAGAACAAGAGTTCTTGTAGCTCGTTGCCTGGCTTAGCTGAGGGATGTGAGGTTGAGACATCCATGGACGAAGGTCTAGGAGGGTTCGATTGAACTGGAGAGGAGGCAGGAGAGTCAGGATGAGAGTCTTATTTAGAGAGTATTGGCAAAAGGAAGGGATGTAGGCCCGGTGGTTATGTTTCCATTCTGGAATGAGAAGTGTCTTTCTTATGTGCAGATTTCCCGGTCTTGCCCATGGCATAAAGAAAACAGCAGATGTAGGCAAAAGATGGGCAGGGTATATGCGTAGTAGTGTTAAGATGTTATATAGGAGTGAGGCAATTGAGCACTGGCCCATAGAGGCCAAGAATTAGGCAGCCATTGACGATCAACCCAATCTCATGAAAGCATAGTTGGGGTGATATTTGTGTTTGCGGCCGTTAGATAGGGCTCAGATGCCAAAGCCGCAAATATAGAAACAAGAATGTAGAATAAGAAAAACCAAGTTTCCTTTAGGACCTGTAACACTATGCAGTTGCCACAAGGTGGAGCTCTAGACCAACAGCAAAGTGGCAGGGGTTCAGTAATGCAAAAAGCGGTGAACACTTCTCCCAGTACAAGCACAACCTTGTTATAAAAATTAGGGTATAGTTGTATGGAGTAATGTGTTGGCAGTAGGAGTAGCAGCTTGGGCCACTAAGGATTTCTTAGAGAGGCAGAGAGAAGATGACAGTTAGAGGGTGAAGCAGTTATATCTCCCACACAGGCCTGGTAGAGGCTGCAGGGGCAAACCAGGCATCTGATGTCCCCAGGACAGGACGGACCAGCCAGGAGAGAGTCACTGTAATAAGTATGTGAGGACCGCAGCATACAGCCGCCGATTGGTGCTCAGCAGAGAGTCAATGCCAGATGGTGAGAGCCAAAATGGCGCCCCCCCCGTGGCTTGTGGCTCTATGTACAGCCATTATACGGGTCTGGGGAAGGCAGCAGGGAGGTCTGTGGGAGCAGGTGGCAGAAGGGGAGAGCTGGCAGGAACTTGCAGGGGTGGCGGTAATGTCGACTTACCGCCACGGTGATGACTAGATGGCCGCGCCGTGGGTGTCTCAAACTTGAGGCCTCGGCTTCTGTGCAGTGAGTAGGCTGCATCTGGAATTGGAGAACAGGCCCACTCCGGAGGTGAGGTAGCGGTACAGGTGAGTAACGGGAGCCTAGAGACTACTCTATATGTAATGTGCTCTGCATTAGCTTACAGGTCTCCCAAAGGAAATATAGGGCAAGAGCTGTGTTCCACCACGTCTGCTTTGGCTGCAAGCTAGGCCATGCCCCCTCAGACTAAAAGATCTTAATATGTATAGTTTGGAGCAAATAAGGGAAAGGGGGGACATGATAGAAACGTTCAAACATATAAAGGGTTTTAATAAGGTAAAGGAAGGAGACATTCTTCAGAGAAAGAGAAGTATTAGAACAAGAGGACATGTTGAGAAACTGGAGGGTGGTAGGTTCAGGGGAAATTTGAGGAAAAATTACTTCACAGAAAGGGTAGAGGATAAGTGGAATAGCCTCCATCAGAGGTGGTAGAGGCTAAGACAGTAGAGCAATTTAAACATGCATAGGATAGACATAAGGATATCCTTCAGAATAAGTAAGGATCAATAAGAGATGATGTAACAATATGTTTAAAAATGGGGCAGACTAGATGGGCCAGGTGGTTCTTATCTGCTGTCAAATTCTATGTTTCATTCTCTACTATTGTGGCAGCAATTGTGGAGTTGACCAAAAAGGGAGCTTCAACTGGTCATCCAAGGCTGTTCAAGCCTTTGAAGATCTTAACGCTGTTTTTACACATGCTCCTGTTCTCCATCATCCTAATCTGGATCTGCCTTTCATCCTATAAGTAGATGCTTCTGAGGTAGGAGCCAGAGCTGTTTTGTCCCAGAGGGATCCTCTCGACAACAAATTGTACCCCTGTGTTTTTTTCTCACAGAATTCATCACTGCGGAACATACTCACGATGTGGGTAATCAGAAGTTACTTGCTATTAAATGGGCTTTTGAGGATTGGAGGCACTGGCTGGAGGGGGCCAAGCATCAAATTACTGTTTTTATTGACCATAAGAACTTATCATACATCGAGTCTGCTAAAAGATTGAATTCTAGACAGGCACGTTGGGTGTTTTTCACCCATTTTAATTACATAATTTCTTTCCGTCCTGGGTCAAGAAACATTAAGGCTGATGCACTTTCCAGAAGCTTTGTACCAGTTCAACAAACTACTATTTCTGATGAACATATTGTTCCCAATTCTCGCATCCATTTTGCTCTCACCCAGAATTTGGCTGATCTCAGTCAGGCCTGTCAGTCAGAAACTCCATCGGACAAACCTCATGATCATTTGATTAGTTAGCATTTGTGCTCAGCTGTAGTATGTCTCAATCAGACTTTCTTTAAGTTTAGAATCAGTATAGAGGCAGCCGTGGATGACGATGGCAGTCGTGTATTATAAGCACTAAGGGCCTGATTCAGACCCACTCGCGAGCGGCTGTCCGCTCGCAAGTGGGTCGATGGTCTGCACTGCGCATGCGCACGACGGAGGGAGCTCCGTCATGCGCATGTGCGAGACGCGACGAGCGAAGGACTTTCCTTCGCTCGTTGTGTCTGATCAAAGGGGGCGTGCTGTCGATGTTGATTGACAGCACGCCCCCTTTGGTGGGCGTGCCGGGGGAGTTCCCAAGGGAACGCCTACCGTCAGAAGCCGGCCCCACTGACATCACTAGTGATGTCAGTGGGAGTGATTTTGGCTCTGATAGAGCCAAAATCACTCCGGGCCTTGCGGTTGAAAAACTCAACCGCAGGCTTCGGCTCGCAGTGGCGATGGTCGTGATGGTCAAGACCATCGCGACCATCATCCTGCATGCTCGTATATGCTGTGGGTGGTGACCCACAGCTATACGAGCGTCCAGGAGGATGCTCCATAATTATGGAGGTGGGCCCTGATTCAGAGCGAGCGCTCTGGTCAGAGCATCCGGCTCTGAATCAGGGCCTAAGTGTGTTATAACACAAAGTGTAATTTATATAACAGTTAAAAAACAGTTGAACAAACATTGAACAACATTTACGACAAGGTAATTACAATATCATTCCTTACCAGTAGTTTGTGTGTTGTACATTTTTGAGTGTTTTGAAAAAATGTATCAGAAACTTCTATTAATGATCTCACTCCATGGAATCATCTCTAAGGCTACTACATCCTTTACTCTCCCTGCAGCTCATCCTTCTGTACATATTGCTGCCTCATTACTTTCCTCTCCTCTTACAAACACATATGAGCTTTTAACTTATCTATACACATTGACAATAACATCCTCAACCTCTTGCCATAAAAAACATTCAGACAACTCCCACAAATATATTTACTCGCTCCTGTTGCTTCTATTAGCTGGTCACATATCTCCAAATCCAGGCCCAACACACATGCCACACCCACAACAAACTATAAATCCAGCTAACCTCATAAATATTGCGTGCCTCCCTTCAACCTCCAAGTCACTAAAATGTGCCTTATGGAATGCACGCTCTGTCTGCAACAAACTAACATCCATCCATGACCTCTTTATTTCAACTAACCTCAACCTTCTGGCAATAACAGAAACATGGCTAACACAATCAGACACTGTCTCCCCTGCTGCACTTTCACATGGTAACCTACACTTCTCACACACCTCCAGGCCTAGCAATTGTAAAGGAGGTGGGGTAGGAATATTACTGTCCCAATCTTTCACATTCACAGTTCTCCCACAGGTACCTTCACTTACATTTACATCATTTGAAGTACATTCTATCAGGACTTTCACCCCTTTCTCTTTGCAAGTTGCTGCTATCTATCGCCCATCTGGGCCACCGCAACAATTTCTGGAACATTTTTCAGCCTGGCTCCCTCACTTCCTATCCTCAGACATCTCCACCATCATTATGGGCGATTTCAATATCCCCATTGACAGTCCACAATCTCCTCATGCCTCCAAACTACTCTCTCTAACCTCCTCTCTTGGCCTCTCCCAATGGACTGACTCCTCTACTCATAAGGAGGGCCACTGCCTTGATCTTGTATTTACTAGACTATGCTCAGTTTCTGATTTCACTAATTCTCCTTTCCCTCTCTCAGATCACAATCTTATCACCTGTACACTTTCCTCCATTACATCAACCTCAATGTCAGTGAAATCAACCAAACCTCCTAAAACCCACAGAAATATTAATGCAATTAACTTTCAACAACTATCTGCCTCTCTACAACAACAACTCTCACCAATTTCTGCACTCACTTCTCCTGAGAATGCTGCATCACATCTAAATCAGATTCTAGTAAAAGGCCTTGATGAATTAGCTACCCATCACACACCACGTAGACTTAGACGTCAACCGTGGCATTCTAACTCAACAAGGCATCTACAAAAACTCTCACGCAAAGTAGAACGTCAGTGGCGAAAGTCTCGCACTACACGCGACTTCCTCACATATAAGTCTATCTACAGCTCTTATCGTACAGCTCTGGACACTGCCAAGCAAACATATTTCCAATCTCTTATCTCTGCTCAAGCCTCTAACCCCACGCAACTTTTTAATACATTTAAACTGCTTCTTACCCCTCCCTCACCCAAGCCACCTGCTACTATCTGTGCACAAGATCTTGCCTCCTATTTCAAGGACAAGATTGATAATATCTGAAATGAAATGAAATGTTATTCTCTTCCTCAGCTAGTGACCTACTCAATTCCCTACCTGAACCCTCTGGCACATTCTCTTCATTTGACCCCACAAATGAAGATGAAGTATCTACACTCTTCTTATCCTCCTACTCTATTACCTCTCCTCTAGATCCTATACCCTCACAACTTAGTAAAGCTCTGTCTCCTGTGCTCATCCCAACCCTAACTAAAATCTGTAATCTCTCTCTTTCTACTGGCATCTTTCCATCACTGTTCAAGCATGCAGTGATTACTCCCATTCTGAAAAAACAAAATTCTGACCCTAACACTCTCTCAAATTACCATCCTATCTCCCAGCTCCCATGCCCCTCCAAGCTACTGGAGAGACTTGTCTACACCCGCCTCACACACTTTCTTAACACCCACAACTTATTGGAGCCACTTCAGTCGGGCTTTCGTTCCCAGCACTCCACAGAGACAGCACTGACTAAGGTAGTAAATGATTTGGTCACTGCCAAGGCTAAAGGCCATTACTCACTCCTAATTCTTCTAGATCTCTCTGCTGCTTTTGACACTATTGACCACTCTCTTCTTGTACAAACATTACAATCCCTAGGTCTTAAGGACACAGCTCTTTCTTGGTTCTCTTCCTACCTATCTGATCGCTCTTTTTGTTTGTTTTTCTGATTCTGCCTCCTCTTCACTACCTCTATCAGTTGGAGTACCGCAAGGCTCTGTCTTAGGTCCTTTGCTATTCTCAATCTATACCACCTCTCTTGGCAAACTAATCTGCTCTTTTGGATTTCAGTACCATCTGTATATGGATGATACTCAAATCTACCTATCCTCTCCAGATTTATCACCATCTGTATTGGTCCTTGTCACTGAATGTATTTCTGCCATTTCATCTTGGATGTCATCTCGCTACCTGAAGCTTAATATTTCTAAAACAGAATTAATTATATTTCCACTGGCCAATAACAGTTACCAATCTGATCTCTTTATCACTGCTGATAACTCAACAATCCACCCCACCCCACAAGCTCGCTGCCTTGGTGTCATCCTTGATTCTGAACTGTCCTTTGTTCCCCACATTCAATCTGTCTCAAAATCATGTTACATACATCTAAAAAACATATATAAAATTCGACCATATCTCACACAAGACACTGCAAAAACTCTAATCCATGCACTCATTATTTCCCGCATTGACTATTGCAATAGTCTCCTTACTGGTCTTCCCAAAAACAGGCTATCGCCATTACAATCCATTATGAATGCAGCTGCAAGACTTATCTTCCTTGCCAAACGTTCATCGTCTGCTGCCCCGCTCTGTCAGTCCCTCCATTGGTTGCCAGTTTTCCACCGTATTCAATACAAAATACTGTTACTTACACATAAGGCCATTAACCGAATTACACCAACATATATCTCTTCACTCATCTCAAAATATCTCCCAACCCGACCTCTCCGCTCAGCACAAGATCTGTGTCTCTCATCCCCACGCATTACTTGCTCCCATTTACGGTTACAGGACTTTCTTCGGGCTGCACCCACTCTATGGAATGCCTTACCACACACAATAAGACTTACCTCTAGTCTTCAATCCTTCAAGCGTTCCCTGAAAACTCACCTCTTCAGACAAGCTTATCAGATTCCAGAACCGACCACATAACCTTCATAGCTTCCATGTCTTATTACATCCTCTCTCACAGACCACACATAACCTCACATATTGTCTTTCCTTCACATACTCCTGACATTTGGCTGACATTCCTGTGTGACTGGATCATGCAGCCCACCAAGAAACTCTGCATTCTGGCCGGACCAAATTGCAATATATATCAATGCCTATTTCCCTATAGATTGTAAGCTTGCAAGCAGGGCCCTCTTACCTCTATGTCTGTCTGTTATTACCCTGTTTTGTTCTATAAATGTCTCCAATTGTAAAGCGCAACGGAATATGCTGCGCTATATAAGCAACTGTTAATAATAATAATAATAATAATAATGATCTTTTGTTTGTTCTGGAAAGATTTAGAAAGTCAGTTTTGTTGGATTTTCACTCTCGACAAGTGATTGGTCATCCTGGCATTAGCAAGACTCTGGAGTTACTATCCCGCTCAGTTTGGTGGCCTTCTCTGGCCAAAGATGTCCATGAGTTTGTCTTAGCATGTGAAGTTTGTGCCCATAATAAGATGCCTTAGACAACCCCTTCAGGTCTGTTGCTTCCTTTCTCTATACCAAAGGGACCTTGGACCCACATTGCCATGGACTTTATTGTCGATCTCCCAGTTTCTGCTTGGTGCTCCGTTATCTGGACAGTTGTGGACCACTTCAGCAAAATGGCACATTTAATTTCTTTGTCTAAATTGCCCACTGCCAAAGAACTCTCTGTGTTGTTCCTCCAGCATATCATTCACCTGCATGGATTGCCTGTGGACATAGTATTGGATTGGGGAACACAATTTGTTGCACAGTTCTGGAGAGCCTTCTGTTCCTCTTTAGGAATCTGCCTCAGCCTTTCTTCAGGATATCATCCTCAATCCAATGGGCAAAAGGAATGCGCCAACTAGTGTATTGAAGAATATTTATGCTGCTATGTTTCCAAATGCCATGACTGGGTTTTTCATCTGCCTCTTGTGGAATTTGCATTTAACAACTCATGTCATTCAGCATCTTCAGTCTCTCCTTTCTTTTGTGTAACTGGTCAACATCCCAGAGTGAATTTGTTTGATTCCAGTTTCTCCAATTTGCCTGATTCGCCTTCTGTCTCTCAGCTCCGACGCAATTGGAGCAAGGTGCCTCAAAGTCTTCATAAAGTTTCTCTCCACTCCAAGAAGTCAGCTGACAAGCATCGGAGGGCATGTACATTTAGGAAGGGTGATTTGGTTTGGCTCTCTATCAAAAACTTCAAGCTTTACCAACCTACTCAGAAATTGGGTCCGAGATTTATTGGTCCTTTTCACATCATTGCTCAGGTGAATCTAGTAGCTTCAATTACCCAAGTCTCTCCATATTAATAACACCTTTCACTGTTCCCTATTAAAACCAGTCTTCAGCTCTGTCAAATTCAAACCCAGATGAGACAATTTGGTGATGGATAACAAGATACCAAATAATGGTTTGAAGCGTGTTGACCTGGCATCAGTAATCCTGTAATGGTCACAGAAAAACCATCCGGGTACAGTGAGAGCCTGGGGGGAATGTCACAGCAGTTTTAACCAGGTGGATCCACCATGATATCAGTGTGGAAGTCTACCGGTGACATAGGGTCCAGCCGCCATCAGGCTGCTAAAGAGTGGAGACAACAGCCAGCCAGCACGACGTGATGAGAGTGAACTCAGTAATCCATGCTCTTGGATGGTCACATCAAACAGAGGCAGCAGAATATTGTGGTAGAAACTGGTTCTTTCAGGAACATAGGCAGCCCAGCAAAGACCTTGACATGTTTCTCCCCTTTTGCAGGGTTTTTTTTCAAAAGGCAAGATGTATCCCTCCTCCTTTGGATGGGATAATATACCCAAGGCTGCCAATCACAAAGTTCCTTACACAGTAGGATACAATCAACAATTAGCAGCATTTCTAGCAGCCTGACATAATTAAGAGCAGCTGATGAAGTACAAATTGTATTACATAAACAACCTTTGGGATTAAAAAAAAACACAGATAAAAATAAAAATAACAATTGCTATAATTGGGTACTCAGAATAATAATAAAATCAAAACAATATGCAAAAAGAGAAGAATGGAGAAATATTGATATGTAGATTGTTTGACATTGATATAAATATTGGTACTAATAATCAAAAATATTGATAAATATCAATGAAAATTATTTAATCTCACAGATAAACCTAAAATATCTAAAAAACACTTCTATAAAGAAAATATAGATATACCATTAGAGATTCAAGGGTTAGGGGAAACCTTGCATAAATGACCAGGCTACCCCTACACCCCCAAATGGGATAGACATGGTTAAACAGATCTTAAAAACATGAACCAGAGGATCTACTCAAAGACCCGAGAAAGACTAGTGGGGAGAAATCAATGTCCAACATTTCATTTAACCCCTCTGGGACCAATGTATGTAGTGAATGAATCCAGAATGCCTCCCGGATACATAATCTACTGTACCTATCCCCACCCATTATGTAGGAAAAACATGTTCAATACCTAGTAATGTGAGTCCCTTGAGGTCCCTAGAATGTTTAAGTGCACAATGTCTAAAGACACTATGTAAACTGTATCCATTCAGGATATTCCTGCAGTGTTTTATAAACCTGATTTGGTCAGTACTTGCTCTTGTTCCTTATTCCTAGCAGACCCTGACTTACCAGTTCTCACGCTGCTTCTTTGGTTTCTACTCTGCAGGCTTCCATGTCATCTCAAGCTACATCGGCTCTCAAAGCCACACAAATTACTCACAAAGCCGCATCACCTGCTCTCAAGCCACACCATCGACTCTCAAGCCACACCACTGGTTCTTAAGCCACATCAGCTCACAGAGCCACACCACCTGCTCACAAAGCCACATCACTGTCTCTCACACAGCACCACTGGATCTCAAAGCCACGCCACATGCTCAAAAAGCCGCATCACCAGTGCTCAAGCTGCACTAACAGCTCTTAAAGCTGCTCCAGCTCTAAAAGCTGCACCATCTTTTCTCTTAGCCGCACCTTTGGCTCTCAAAGCTGCTTCACCAGCTCGTTAGCCACATCATCAAATTACCAGTTGCAGCAAAATCTCTGGCTGTACTAGTCACATTATTTCTCATCAAGTACATATTCTCTCATGTGTAAATCTGGTCTTCCTTGGTATCTATGTAAACCCCTACTACTCTGAGTTTAAGTCCAGGTGGCCACCTAAGTACCAGTGGACGTTATCAGTTCTAAGGGGACAATGGGGTGCTGTTATTGGCGGAAGACCTCGTTAATTTGAGTTCTATGGGGTTTACACAGTGTGGTCTAGGAAACCGTAACATACAAATGCTAATTGTCTCATAACTGTTGAGGTCAGTTTCCACCTTTTTGTGATTACAGAATTAGGAGGCAAGGTATGTAAAACAGCCCCTAAGTACTGTACTGAACAGTACTTAGTGCTTTATACTACTCTACTGTACTTCTTTTCCTGCTATGAATGTCTATTATCGCCACTAACAAAATAGCCTAAATACTGTACGGTATTCTGTATCATCTGGAACTGGGGAATCAATTAAAATTATTTCTTTTAATGTGGGAAAGATTTTCACTGTTGCCTTGTCATTTTTTTTTCTACATGAACTCCACCACCAGCCCAGCGGCACCAGCATTGGGACTTGGAGGTGGAAGAGTCTACAGCCATCCCACCTCTCCAAGACATTGGGCCAAATGTAATAGGGTGAGAGTTTAGAAAAGTGAGAGTTTCTGACACTTTTTAAACTTTGCCAATGTGATAGAGTCCAAAAACAAAGTAACAGAGCGAACTTGCATGTTTTTTTAGACTTAAAAAACTCTCACAATTTAAAATCTCATTCAGATGTTTTCCCATTTTGAAGATAAAACTCAACCAATGTGAGAGTTTACTGCTAAACTCTCACATTTTCTAAACTCTCACCCTATTACATTTGGCCCATAGTGTTCTACTACTGCACTTCTCTCCCTTTTAAGAATGTCTACAGTACCTCCTGTAGGCAAAGGTAAAGGCAGGAAAACAATGAATTAAAGAAATGAGAAAGGCAAGTAAGATGCTTGGTTGCATAAGGAGAGGAATCATTAGCAGGAAAACAGAAGTACAGTAATAATGCCACTGTATACTGTATGTACAGTAGGTCATTGGTACAGCCACACCTGGAACACTGTGTCCAGCTCTGGAGACCATGTCCCAAATGTAATAGGGTGAGAGTTTAGAATATGTGAGAGTTTAGCAGTAAAACTCTCACACTAATACATTGATCGAGTTGTATTTTCAAAACAGGAAACACCTGGATGAGAGTTTAAATCTTGAGAGTTTTTTGAGTCTGAAAAACATGCAAGATTGCATGTTCTGTGACTTTATTACATTGGCTGAGTTTAAGAGTGTGCAAGTTTTCTCTCACTTTTTCTAAACTCTCACCCTATTACATTTGGCCCCATATCTCCTGAAGGATATAAATACTGTAAATTACAGAATGTAATGTACAATATTGTATATTTCTGTGTACCCCCATGTGGTGACCCCTGCATGGGGGTTACCAGTTCTGGCACTTCCAAGGACCAATGTTCATGCCTGCCTCCTTTTCTAGCTTCTATGAAATGTCCCTCCTAAAATGGCCACCACCTCCTCTAGCATCATTCACAAGTGCCTCCTCTGAGGCGGTGGACATTTTGGGAGAGGCATTTTTTTAAAAGTACACAACATGGATGCCCAGACCACATTGAATACTGTCTGAAGCAGACAGTAGCCATGGCCACAGGCGCCCCATGTGATTGCATGGCTCGCCCAGCCCTAGAAACCGGCCCTACAAATAGCACTGTTCTTACTGTGCAGTACAGTATCTGCCGTCAAATTCTATGCTTCTATTTGCCACATTAAAAATAAATAAATAACACATTGGCCCTGCATGGAAAAAAATAAACACCAAGGTCTTTCTAGTGTACAGTATGGGGGGGGGGCATTCTTAAAATCAAGATGTACAAGTATACTTACTGTCTACTTTAGGGCTGGCAAACTCCTGCTCCTCCTCCCCAGCATCTAGGTCAATGACCAGGGTATGTGTGTGTATAAGAAAAATTACAGTAACAGTACACAATTTTGTCCATAACAATTCTAATCATTACCACTATCAATTTTATCGTTGTCCTCCTCCTCCTCCTCCAGAAAGTGGCACAGTTCTGGTCCTGTGAAAACAAATAATAACTAATGTAAGATTGCCTCAAAATAATTTTGAAAAAACAAATAAATAGTCCCTGATTGTGAAAAAAAACTGAGTACACGATAAAGCTGAGAAGCAAGGTGAGCAAGGGAGTAATTGGAGAGTACTTACTGGCTGGGGGAGGTCCACTGTCGGCTTCCTCCTGCTCCTGGTGGGCCTGCCGGGGGTTGGTCAGGTGTCAGGACTGTGGAAAAATAACACTGTACTGTAAGTAACACTGAAATACAGTAATGTACTGTACATACTTTACAACAATTGAATACAAACACAGTACAAGACTTCTGTAATAGCAGAAAAATATTGGCCACATGCAAATACAGTACATACTAAATAGCAATTTCACCATTTCTAACCCTCAATAACAACACAAGAAGATACTCTATACTAAAAATATTGTGTGACAAGTGAATACCAATACATATTGTACACAGATGTACTGTATACGAGGCAAAAATACAGATAAGTAAAAAGAAAAAAGCAAAAGAACAAATAGATTTCCCATTTCTTAGGATCTACAGTGCTTCAGGTATTTTGTCACTGTAAAAACGGTAATAGTGAATTTTGGGTTCAGGAATATACTGAGTGTCGGACTGGAGCATCCTACCGTGGGAAGGCAGTGGTAAGGGCCCATGTTTAAAGGGCATGGCCAGCCTCTAGAAGGGTGTGGCCAGCCATCACAGAGTCTTGGCTAACCATTATAGAGGACATAGCCTGCAGACAACATGGAAATTACAGTGCATGATCTGTTCATCCATGTTCCTGCTTTGCCAAGTAACTCACCCTGTAATAGAGTAACAATGTATCATTCAAGTGCAGTGTCTGAAACCTGATATTTGAAGAGGAGGTGGAGGCAGTGGGGCCCACTGGGGATTTCCCCTGTACCCCTATGGACCAGTCCGACCCTGAATATACTGTATGTATTTTATACAGTACATACTGTATGGTTAGGAAACCTGAATACAAGAATGCTGAGGCATTGTAGCCAGTGTAGTTTACAAAAGAAGTATAGTACAATATCAACTACAGTGAAGTGCGAAAGGCAATAAGATGACCTTGCAGAAACAAGTGTACTGTACTGTACTCTAATGGGACTTCACATTGACTTGAGTAAGGCTTTGGACATGTTCCACCATGGAAGACCACTATTACAGTTCTTCTTCCTCTTCATCTTCCTCTTCCTCCTCGTGCTCCTCCTCCTCCTCCAGAGAAGGTACTGTAAATGAGGGCACGTGATAGAAAATTTCAAATACAGTACTGTATACTACAGTATCTGTGCTTTCAATAAGGAAGAATACAGGAGGGAGAGAGACATTCTTAGGAAGCTAAGTACAGTAGTAAATCACAATGTACTGTTCTGTACAGTACTTACTCGCTAGGAGGTTTTGGCACCTCTCCAGAATAGCCTGGACCTGCCTTTCCCGCTGATGTATTCCTGTTAAAAAACCACTAATGTACAGTAATTTAGCCTTATAGACATTATGCCACACATTACCTGGGCCCTTTAAACATTATGCTACACATTATTAGTGCCCTTGCAGACATTATGCCACACCTTGTTAGTGCCATTATAGACATTATGCCATACATTAGCAGTGATTTTATAAACATTACAGTATGCCACACATGGCTATAATGTCCTTAGACACAAGACACATGAGTAGAGCCCTTATACTGTAGTGTTCATTCTAGCATCCTGCACCTAATCATTGAGGAGTGCATACTGTACTGTAATAAATGTTTTAATTACATTAAAAATACAGTAGCTGTAGCAATACGTCAGGTCTACAATTTTGGCCTTCAAAATAAAAATATGTCCGCCTCACTGATTAGGTCAAGGGTATTAGAATGAACACTACTGTACATTAAGATATGATTTCTTGACAGATGATGCAGCACTCACCTGAATGCAGTTGGAAAGCAGGGGGAAGTAGTAGTAGTAGTAGTGCACCTATTACATCACAGTACTGCAGCTTATAAACATTACGTCACGGTATGTCACAATAGTGCACCTTATTACGTCACAGTACTGCAGCTTATAAACGTTATGTCATGTTATGTCACAATAGTGCATCTTAATCACTTTACTGTAATGTGAATAAGATACACTACTGTGTCACGTATGTCAAAGACACAGAGCTCATTTACCAATTAAGGGTCTGATTCAGAGATGAATGCAACTGCAAATCGCAATCAGATCGAGTGATTATTTGCCATTGTGTATGCATTGCAGTGCACGAAGGCAGCAGTGTGTCCACTGTTCATTCACACAGACCACGGAGGCCCATTACAGATTGATTGACAGGAAGTGACCGTTTGGGGGTGTGGACAGGGGGTGGTTAGTGAAACACATCAGTTTGAACGCCGTTACGTAGGTGTAGATAAATTAGTCACTACAATTGCATATGCACCTCTGCGGGGCAGAAGAGCTCCCGGGCCTGCATCAGGTCAGACCTTCCGCAAGGATAAAATGGCCACCGAAGAACTTCGATGGTACCGTTGTTTAAGTAGGTATGCATAGTTGTACGCAGATGAGAAGGCAGTAGTGGGCGTCTTTATGCGTGGGTGATCTTTGCTAACATTAGCATAATTTTGCAACTGCGTTGCGTACAGAGACGCAATTGTGGTCGCATTAGCATACATCTCTGAATCAGGCCCGTAGTGCAGTCAGAGTAGGCAGGTGAAGCAGAGCTTTGCCTGTCATACTCCAGTAAACTCCAGAGTTCTGAGTATAAAAATGTTTAGAATAATACAAAGATACAGTACTGTATTTGTAACTTACAATATAAATATCATATTTGTATTATTTGTATCATGTTTGTGTTATTGTAATATTTTTATAGTCAAAACTAACAACCAAATCATATACAGTATACTGTACAGTAAAGTATTGTATGTGTGTAAATCTGACTCTGATACTAGCCAGGGCCTCCCCAGCCATTGACCTCACCGCACCACACTGTCATTTACAGTACATTAATCGAAACAGTATGCTGCTATAGTGAATACTGATTGGCTATATAATGTACAGCAGAGTAATAATATACAGTACTGTACTTACTATGCCTAAGGTGGGCCCTCAGACTCTGCAGACGCTGGGGTCCCTCCAGACTACATCGCTCCACCTCCTTTGTGGGGAGCGCACCATCTGGGACCAGCCATAATTGTACAATATGTCATGGCGAGCATTCATATATGCCCGCTGCTTATTAATGTTGTTGGCAAGTGGCTTGTCCCACCACTGCAGAATGATGAGCAGCTCACCCTTGCAATATGGTCTATAGCGAGCCGCCATATTTCCAGGAATGAGTGTGCACAGTAGGACGCAGGACGCAGGACGACAGGATGCCCCATATCATGTACAATACAATGTCTATAGCGGTTTAGTGAAAAATGCAGCTGGGCGGCATGCAGTTTCATAGAAATGACAGGTGGTGGGAAGTTTGGAGCAATGTATTGAGTATTGAGTCCTTAAGAATACTGAACTTGAATTGCTCTGTCTTTATTTAATGCTAGGTGTGCATCTTCTGGCCAATGCAGATATGTATTTTTATAAATGACAGAACTCACACACAAAATTATTTAATTCTTTATTTAATCCTGTATTGAAGAATAAAAATAATATAAAATAAAAAATACTGACATACATGCCTTGAACCTGAGGCACCTGCTCTCTAAGGCTCTCACCTTACCCACTCACGCAAGCTGTGTCAGCATCCACAGCTGCTGTGTACAGTGGGCCTGATTCAGAGCCGCTCGTAATCGGCCACTCGTTCGCTCTGAGCGATGTTCGCACATCTGCGCATGCGTATGGGTCATAATGCGCATGCTCCAACCAGACATTGCGGTCGGAAATCGTGTGTTCACAAAATAGCGAGTGCCTGCTAATTTGAGTGACAGAATGAGGCGTCTGTGGGTGGTAACAGGGGAAGGTGCTTGAAAACGGGAAGTGGAAATCCAAATGCAGGCATGCCAAACTGTCAAAACGGGCGTTTTAAGGGTGTGCATAATTAACAAACCAGCGTCATCGGCCACGTCACTTGGTTGTCTCTTAGCCTGAACTGTTCGCATGATTGCGGTAGGAAAATCCAACCACAAGCACTGCGAGCAGTTCAGACGCCTTTCGATGTACTCGATTAATCTAATAAATAGTGGAGATGACGTATGATGCGAACGGCCAGGGGGTGTTTTTACAAAATAGCGAGCACATATTTCGTTCGCTCGCTCAGACATAGAGGCGTTAACAGACCGCAAAGAGCGAGCGCTCTATTTAAATATCTGACCCCTTTTTCTGAATGAGCGAGTGCAAATAGCATCCGACTCTGAATCAGGCCCAGTATGTGATGGTAAGCGTGCAATTTTACACCAGGTAAAGTGTACAATACACTGTCTATAGCGGTTTAGCATAAAATGCAGCTGGGTGGCATACAGTAGCATAGAAATGACAGTTGGTGGGAAGTTGGAAACAATTTATTGAGTTCATCAGAGTTCCTTAAGAATATTGAAACTTGAATTGCTCTGTCTTTATTTGATACTGGGTGTGCGTCTCCTGGCAAATGCTGATAACTCTTTATTTAACCCTACATACATGACAAAACACAGTTCAGTACTACTGTAGTGAATGACAGGTTCCATCAGCCAATCAGCTGATTGCACTACAAAAGTTTCTGTGCAGTTTAGGAAAAGGGACATCTGATAGACAGAAAGTTGTATTATACGCTCTGGCTTTTCCAGCACTTCAGTACATTACATTGTGCCTTACAGCACCATTATGCAATATAGAATGCCAAAAAGCTGGCATGGCATCTACATGGCATATGGACAGGGCCGGCGCTTCCATTATGCAGCTATAGGCAGCTGCCTAAGGGCACCGGGACCTGTAGGTGGCCCACTGACACTGATAAAAAAAAATGAAGGATATCTGAAAGAGACATCCTTCTTTCAGACTATCCTAGCGATGGCGGTGGGTCTTACTATCCCCATCCACCCCCTATACTTGCTTTTATACCCTGCACTGGACTGGGTGGTATGGTGACCAGTCACAACAGCACTGATGCTGTCTCATGTTGTGATGCACTGCAGCCTCCGCCCTCACTCACTAGTCCCTTGTCTAGTGAGAGGCAGGTGTGCAGGGTAGAGCTCTTGGAGTATGAGCTCCAAATGTGGCCAAAGATGTGGGGAGCTGTCTGCCTGCAATGTCAGTGTGAGAGGTGCCACCGCTGGTCAGCAGTGCTCTTAACAAGCAATTAAGATCCCGGCCAGCCAGTGACAGCATTAATCATTGCACAGACTCCCAGCTCCAGCAGAGCCAGATTAAAGGGGGGCACAGGGGGCAAGTAACCCCAAGCCCCCCTCTTCCAAGGGGCCCCCCTTGACTCATAGTAAACTTTCATATTCCAAAGCAAGTCCAAAGCTCATATAATCGGGGCCAGCATTGCTGCAGCTGCAGTACTGCTGTCCTGAGATGTCCTTCACAGACTGCCACCAATGGGCTGCAGTGAGGCTGCCTCTACTCCCTCCATTCCCAGCTAAGACTCTGGACCTCATTCAGAGGTGGTCGTTAGTGGCAAGCGGTCACACTGAATCAGGGCGGCTGCTTGCATCTTGAATGACCACCTCCTTGTCGATCGCTAAGCTGTGGGCTAACACCCACAGCTCTAGTGACCGACATGGGTGATGGTCACGATGGTCAAGACCATCGTGACCATCGGGGAAAATGACCAGACCCTAAGGTTGGGTCTGGGCACTCGTAAGCCCCAGGGAGCTTCCTGCTCTGTTCGAGCAGGAAGCTTCCCACTGACATCAGCAATGATGTCATTGGGGCTGCCCCCAAACGGCAAGCGTTCCGGTGGGAATGCCTCCATTTGGGCAGGTATGCCCCCTGCTCACCTCCCAAATGGGGCGAGCTGTCACTCACCATCAACAGCTCGCCCCGTCTCCTGCGAGACCCCTAGTGATGGAGCGTCTGTCACTAGCCAGGTCTCGTGCATGCGCACGATGGAGCCGGCTCCGTTGAGCGCGTGCCCAGTGGGGCAACATCAAGTTGGTTGCGAGTGGTCAGCGCTTGCGATTGACTCTGAATGACCCCCTCTATCCCTTCTAGCCTGTAAAGCCCCACCCCTTTCTCTCCTCTGTTCTTCTCCCCTCTAGTTTCTACCCCATCCTCTCTTCTCCTTTGCCTGTGTGTCTTATCTCTCTCTCCTCCCCTTAGCTGTGCAGTGTGCTGAGAGCAGACACAACCTACTTAATGCTAAGGTAAGGATATGGGTAGGTGTGATGGGCATATTAATGCAAAACAAGAAAAAAAAACAGTTCCTCAGTAACAACTGGAAACTGACATCCTGGTGCAAATGCAGTGAAGGCTGTATATGATTAGTTAATAACAAATTTGAGACACTGCTGCTAGTTAAAGTAGCCAGTAACCTGTCTAGCAGAACAATCTACATAGAAAAAGAAAACTTTGAAAAAGAAATGCGCAAATGTCAATGAATTGCTTCAATGTGAAAGTTAAATAATATGTGTTGGTTTGATGAAGAAAGGCTTCCTTAAAAATAATAAATTTATTCACAATTTTCAAATAAGACATAAAACAGTTAAATACTTAGTAAAATAATGCAGTGATACACTTCATAGTGCTTAGCAGTTAGCCACTGTAATAGATGTATTAAATACAAGATTGATACTTGTTTGTTCCCCAACTGGTTGTAGCAATAATAAATATATATACAATGTCTCATTTCAAGATATTCCTTCAAATATACTATATGCTCATCGGCTGTGATTGAAATTTCACAGAGTTCCCAAATGAAACCAATCTGTTTCCTGAGATGTATGTCAGGTATGCTTGGTTCCTTGATGCCGCTATGTGGGAGGTCTGCAGTACCTCTCACCTGTCTATAAATATAGACAATGGGGACAGAAATAGTACACTGTGTCAGCTGAATATCCAGTACTCACAGGATTCTTTCTCCTTTCCATCTCAGCTCACCATAGGTGGATTGGTGTGGCTGAGTGTCACAAATCTTCGCGGCTTGGTGTCTCTGAACCTCGCTCCGGCTGCTGCGTATCTGGCTCACCTATCTCACCTCTGAGCACTGAGGGCGGGGAGGTGTATCCAGCTCCATCTCAGCTCACCGCGGGTGGATAGGTGCGGCTGAATGTCCACGACCTTCGCGACTTGGTGTCTCTGACCCTCACTCCGGCTGCTGCGTGTCTGGCTCACCTGCCTCACCTCTGAGCACTGAAGGCAGGGAGGTGTGTCCAGCATGCTATGCTCTCTGGGGAGTTCAGTCCATGATCTCGATGCTGAGAACACGCTGTGAGCCTTTGAACTGGATGTGGCTCCCGGTGGATGTTATGAAAGCATATAAGAGAAATCTATCTTGGAATGGAACATTAATAAATGAGTTTTTGAACGGTATCCTTGATCGTTGTGTTTTGCTCTTGTCCAAGAGCATTCTCAAGATCTTGGACAAGAGCGAAATGCGTCGATCAAGGATGCTGTTCTCAACATCGAGATTGTGGACTGAACTCCCCAGAGAGCATAGCATGCTGGACACACCTCCCTGCCTTCAGTGCTCAGAGGTGAGGCAGGTGAGCCAGACACGCTTCTGATGGTAGGCGTTCCCTTGGGAACGCCCCCGTCTGGGAGGCACGCCCCCGGCACGCCCACCAAAGGGGGCATGCTGTCAATCAACATCGACAGCACGCCCCCTTTGATCAGACACAACGAGCGAAGGAAAGTCCTTCGCTCGTCGCGTCTCGCGCATGCGCACGACGGAGCTCCCTCCGTCGTGCGCATGCGCAGTGCACACCATCGGCCCACTTGTGAGCGGACAGCCGCTCGCGAGTGGGTCTGAATCAGGCCCTAAGCCAGTGTATTTGCCACTTTGGATATATCTATATAATATTATGTTGTCATATGAGTTAATTCAACATTAAGAACTAAAACAAGAAAAAGCCAATATATTCAAAACCTATCTGGGAAAAATCATAATATCCACCTGGAATAATCTACATAATATTGGACTAAAATCTCAAAACGGAACACACGCCTGCATGATTCTGACACTGCATTTAAATGATTCTTGATACCTCAGGATGTGAATTTAAGAGACCTTAATACTGTAGGTATAGACAATTTCTTTGATCCGTGTGTCTGCAATATTACAACACAGTCAACAAAGTTATTGATGGATCATCTGTATAACATTAAACTTATATGATTATGTATCAACAAAACATCATGTTGCTTTGAAGAGCGTTTGCAAACTAAATGACCTAACTAAGCGGATACAGCACCCTTCTGGATTAAAATCCACAATATTGTTGGAAAAATCTATAGAAATCAACATCAAATCACAGGATAAATGTGTACAAATACCCTATTTTTATGAACATTGTGGTATTGCTGAAAACATTCACGATTAAAAGGATAACTATGCTGTAACAAATATATGCAATTATCAACAAGCATATTTTCCAACAGATCAGAACTATTATTGTATTAGGGTGTTATCCATTATATGATAATTGTTCCCAGTTACTTTTAAAGGGTGCACCCATAGGATCTTTTTTTACCATACTGATATCATTGGCTTATTGAAAGTTTTATTATATGTATGTTGAATCTATTTGAGATTTGCCTTTTAAGGTGGGCCCACAGGATGCTGAGCCATATATCAAAATATTTGCACAATTAGGGTTGATTACACATGTATACCAATCATATAAGTTTGTTTCCAGTATGTTAACTCAGTATGCCTGTAAGGTTATAGAGTGTACACTGATGTAACAATTATGCAAATATATATGTATCATAATAATTCTTTCCATATAGTCTGACAGAACAGCACATATGATACTTGCATGAATACTGGTGTTCCTAGTTTTTTCTATCTCCATTTTTCAATTTGCCTGATAGGATAGATTTTGTGATATGTATGTGTATATCTATGTCGCATGTTTATATTTATTCTTACTGCAATAGCATGTTTAAGTATGAATTTTTCTCATGTGGAATTATTTCATTACAGTATAAACCTGCTTATATGCTTCATTTGGTAGCACTGAAGTACTGTACCATGGGTGTGTATATGTTTATTATTTTTAAGGAGCATTATTTAATTACAGTTTAACTTGTCTATATACTCTAATTGGCAGTACTGTAGCATATTATTTGGAGGTATATAATATATAGGAATTATAACCACTCAAAGTAATATATACTAAGGAGAGCCTAACAGATAACTGCAGAGAAATCACAGTATGATACTGTCTAACTAGATGACTTTATTAATTTAATATTTCACATCTTGCAGCAGTAAATACTATCAATTGATTTTGTACATTTTAAAACATTTTCAAACTCCTTTATTTTTAGTTATTATATACATTAAAAGTTAAGTTTTAACTTATCTATCTCCCTACAAGCGTGCCCCCACACAGAGTCATATTTTTTCTTTCTTCTTTTCATGTAACCATACAGAATATATTCTCCCAGTATTTCACAGGCTTGTCCAAATGTTGTGCAGCAAACTTTAAACAAGCTTCAACACGCTTTTTCTTCAGCAATGGAGTCTTGCGTGGTGAGTGTGCATACAGGCCATGGCGGTTGAGTGCATTACTTATTGGTTTCTTTGAAACAATTGTACCTGCTAATTCCAGGACTTTCTGAAGCTCTCCACAAGTGGTCCTTGGCTCTTGGATAACTCTTCTGATAATTATTTTCACTCCTCTGTCAGAAATCTTGCATGGAGCACCTGGTTGTGGCCGGTTTATGGTGAAATGATGTTCTTTCCACTTCTGGATTATGCTCACTGGAACATTCAGAAGTTTAGAAATCCTTCTATAACCAATGCCATCAGTATGTTTTGCAGCAATAAGGTTGTAAAGGTCTTGAGAGAGCTATTTGCTTTTACCCATCATGAGATGTTTCTTGTGTGACACCTTGGTAATGAGACACCTTTTTATAGGCCATCATTTGGGACTGAACCAGTCCATTTTTAACCAACCAAAATTCATTTGCAATGACAAGGGACAGGATTGCTTTCTAATTACTGATAGATTTCAGCTGGTGTCATGGCTTTCCATGTTTTTTAGCACCTCACTTTCTTCATGTGTTCAATACTTTTTCCCTATATCATTTCATATTATTACACATACATTAATTTATGGACATCTATTGTTCGATTTCTTTGCATGTGTGGATTGCATGGGTTGTTGCTGACATTTGGTGAAAATTACATTACTATAGCCCCATTACAAATATATTTACTGAGAAAAATGTTGAAGTGTTCAATACTTATTTTACCCACTGTATATACACAAATATATCTATCTATCTGTCAGGAGCCTCCTGAGTGCATGTGGAGACTCCAGCTATCTGGACACCACCGCCGTCGCACTCAGTATCAGGTATCAGGTATCTTTCCTTTACTCTTAGGAACATCCGGACTACACCGCCTCATCCAATGTTCCCACTGCACTGTTATGCAACATCAGTGGGGTGAGGTGAGCCATTTGTAGATCCGGTTTTGTTGCCTTTCTTTACATCTTTTTTCAATGGTGTTTCATGCATAGGAGTCTGGAGACACTGATTAGCTCCATGCTGAGAGATCTCTTGCAGGCATCAGGTGCAAGAGACTCTCTATCTCCCTGCTATCACCACTTATCTGTTTGTATCAGTATTCTAAAGGCATTCCCACTCCCATACTGTCCCACTAATAAGCTAATACATATATCTATATATCAGGCTTAAGGTGGATGAACACAGGAGATTAGTGGGTGCCGACCTATATTATTTCATACCCTCATGGTACATGTGATGGTCCGCTCATATCCCATTCAATACAACTGTAAATGGGATACAGATGCAACTTATCCCCTTACCTTGAGTGAGTGGTATCTTTTACCTGATTTATGATCCACTGAGTGCTATGATGTATTTCTACCCATCTCTTTAAAAAAACATTGATTTATCATTCTAATACATTATCTTTATATATTTGGGTAACTGACATCTTACGATGAGTTATATTGTTGACTGATTATTGTATGCTATTATGGCGACTACTGTTCCGGTGTTTCTTTTAGAAATCTATCTGTTGAAATTTATCTGTTCACTTATATATATGTTGTTTTGAGATTTTCTTCACCTGCAAATCTCGATTTCACTGATCTATGACCACCTTATATGTTGTTTATGTGAACAAGATGATTTAGTGATTATTTCACCGATATATCGGCTCATTATCATATGTATATATTAAGATATATTACATTATACAGAATTGTATCAGCATATGTGTATTGGTGCTTTATTCTTCATATGTTTATTTACTATAACATCTAGCTATAATATCGATGATTAATTGACTACTACATGCTGTTACGGTGAACCGATGTTATAGCATTTTTTCTTTACATAAAGATTGGTTCCATAAACAACTGTACTTATTAGCTCACCTGGTAATTTCATTTTGGTGAGCTTTGACAGTGAAGGTATTACTACTTTGGAACTTTGAGATCCATATTCCAATACCAGTTGTAATCCTCATATGAGTATTTTTATTGTATGTTGTTCTATGTGGTTAGTCCTTCTTATATGATTATTCGTTTTTCTTGTATTTATTAAAAGTTACGTTTTACAATAATAATAATAAATAATAATGAACAGCTTTTCTGTGCCCCAGAAACAAGAGAGTAATTTTCTCCCTTTCTTCTCGTTGCATATTTTGCTCTCATGGGTGCACCTCCTTCCCTCAGAATTTTTGTGTATGTTTCACCCTCTTATATGATTTCTTCAATATTGTAGGAGTATTTTCTGTCACATTTATACATTAATTACAGTTGGTACCAGTGCTTGGGGTCTCCCCTTTTCCTTTTTCCCTATATTTGCAATTTAATTATCTGTTTTTTCCAGATTCCCTTTACCCCAACACACGGAATTAAATCCAATCAACTTTATAAATTAATACATTTCTAGCATGGCCTTCAGCTTCAAAAATGAACTTATATCAAAACGAAGGACTGCTGAAGAACTAGATGATATTTTTCCAAATATAGTCTCCGACTATACACATAATATCAACTGGGAAGAAGACTTTAGAAAATTAAAACATTTACTACAAAGACAAGTGAGAGTCAAATGGGATGCCACTACTATCGAGAATTATATCAAACACAAGATAGCACGAAGAGGATTAAGGGCCTGATTCAGAGCCGGACGCTCTGACCAGAGCGCTCGCTCTGAATCAGGGCCCTCCTCCATGAAATTGGAGCGGCCTCCTGGCCGCTCGCATAGCTGTGGGTGACCACCCACAGCATATGCGAGCGGCCAAAAAGATGGTCGCGATGGTCTTGACCATCGCGACCATCGGACTTGCTACGGAGACCCTGCGGTTCAGTCTCCCTGCCACAAGCCCTGGAGTGATTTTGGCTCTATCAGAGCCAAAATCACTCCCACTGACATCACTAGTGATGTCAGTGGGGCTGGCTTCCGACGGTAGGCGTTCCCATGGGAACGCCTCCATCTGGACGCCACGCCCCCGGCACGCCCACCAAAGGGGGCGTGCTGTCAATCAACATCGACAGCACGCCCCCTTTGGTGCGAGACCCGGAGCGATGGAAAGCTCCCTCTGTCGTGCGCATGCGCAGTGGGGAACATCGACCCACTTGTGAGCGTACTGCCTCTCGCGAGCGGGTCTGAATGACCCCCTAAGACCAAAAGTGTTCCCTACCTTTAAGTTGGCTACAACTGACTTAAAGGAAGAATGGGAGTCAGCCCTTCTTAAATGTTCTAATGGTATACTAAATATACTAATTAAACATGACCTTTTGATTCTGGATGAGGTTGAAAAAGAAATTGAACAACTAGGTAAGAAATTAGAAAATTGGGAAAAAGATTTAATTTTCCAAAAATGCTTTGAGACAAATAAAGAGGATTTATTATCTTATGAGCAAACCATCATTGAAAGAAAAAGAGGCAAATTTTGAAGAGCTAAACGGGATTTCTCGAGAGGAACAGTGTTTAAGTGGAACACTACTAGGAGGGATCAGGCAAGACAGCAAAAAACATCATTTAGCTCTTCGGAAGCAGAGTCCTCCGGAACCGAAGATAATTTATCACCGTCTCTCAAATCTAAGCTGACTTTTTTAGAAGAAGGTACAATAGCAACGAGAGGAACAAACCAGAATATCAAAAAAGGACGCGGAGGAGCAAGAAAAAGAGAGGTAGACCCAAGATCCTGGCTATCCCCCCAACCTCAGCGTCTATCCTCGAGAACACACAAAAAGTATTAACCCCAGAAGACAGTCTGAAAATTATCAACTTATCCGATAGAGATCTTTCAGATACTGAAATGTGTTTACTTAGTAAGGTATTATCATTCTCTCCCACGGCTACATTCAATAGATTCAATTGGGAGAAAGACCTGCAACTCTTTGGTAGGAAATTACTTCTGAAGAAATTCTTCAGTAATAAGAAAAGAGAGAATACAACTGCCGAAGAAATTTCCTTGTCTACCCTTAACACAGAGGAAGAAATTGAAGCTCTTGATGCTTTGGAGGACCTATTAATAGAAAATGATGATGCTCCGTGCTCTACCCCTACAATGAGAAGACATCAATGTAAGAAGAAATCAACTTTTTCACCTCAAGAAATGATCTGTCCAGAAGTCAAAATATTCATGGATCTGGTATCAAACGATATGGATCAGTTATACTATAGTAGAAAAGAGAATTTTTCTTATACCAACAATTTAAGCCAGGACGAAAGAAAAGCCTTGAGACAATTGAAAGAATAGAATGAGGTAGTTTTTAAACCATCTGATAAAGGGGGTAATATTGTCATATGGCCTGTCGATATGTATTTACAAGAAGCCTATATACAACTAAATGACAACACATGTTACAAACACCTCTTGTTCAACCCCATTGATAATTACCTCTATCTGTATAATAGATTGGTCAAAGGGTCATATGACAAAGGAATTATAACTAAGGATGAGAATGCTTTTCTCCATGTGGAATATCCCAAAACTTTCACCTTTTATCTATTGCCTAAAATTCATAAAAATATGGCCAAACCACCTGGTAGACCTATAGTCTCAGGGATTTCGAGTCTATTGGAACAAGCCAGTATTTTTCTGGATAAACATTTAAGACTTTAGTCTTCCATCCTATCTTCAAGATACGGCTGATATACTGAGGAAACTTAATGATGTTCAACTGGACGATAATTCATAAATAGTTACACTGGATGTGGAATCATTATATACCAGTTCTGGACATAAACAGGGAATAGCGGCTGTGAAATATTTTCTTAATATTGAAGGCTTTACCACATTCCATAAGTTCTTGCTGGAATTATTGGAGTTCATTCTTAACAGAAATGACTTCACCTTTGATAACAAATTTTTCCTGCAGATACGCGGGACGGCGATGGACGCGGCTTGCGCGCCCACGTATGCAAATCTATTCCTGGGATGGTGGGAGGTGGAACATGTATTCAATGAAAACAATGAGTTCCTTGCATGCTATATAACAACATGGCAATGATATATTGACGATATCTTCATGATCTGGCAAGGTACTGAAAAAGATCTACATCTATTTATTGACTCCTTGAACCAAAATAATCTTAATCTGAAGTTGACAAGGAACATCAGTAAAAATAAAGTCAACTTTTTAGATCTTAATATTATCAAGGATGGAGAAGGTATCATAACGACTAAACTCTATAGGAAGGATACGGCCATGAATAGTGTGCTACATCACAGCAGCTCACACTTTACCCCAACCGTGAGGAACAAACCTAAGGGAGGGTTCCTAAGACTGCGGAGGAATTGCTCTAAAAAAGACACATATATGGAAAAAAGTATTGAACTGTCCCAAAGACTTCTAGATAGAGGTTACAGCAAACCTTCAATCAAACATGCTCGATTCCAAGTGTCCAAAATGGAAAGAGATAATCTTATCTTCTCTAGCAGAAAGGGTGACCCCAGCACCAATCAAGTACGATTTGTGGGTGATTTCTGTAATGAATGACGACAATTACAGGAAATAGTCAATACACATTGGCATATCCTGCTCTTGGATTCAGACTTAAAAGACCAGTTGGATACACAAGCAGCCTTTAGTTGGCGGAGATCAACAAACCTGAGGGATAAATTGACAAACAGCCATTTTAATTCTAATCCTAGAAAAATTAGTAAAATTATGGGCACCTACCCGTGTGGAAAATGTAAATCCTGTCAATACATGACTAGGGTTGATTCAATCACAGATAGATATAATAATACTATAAAGATCAAGCAATTTTTTAATTGCAATGCCATGGGGGTAGTTTATTGTCTTGAGTGCCCATGTCAGAAAAAATATGTTTGCATGACGACATGCCAATTTAAGACTAGATTACTTGAACACATTGGCAACATAAGAAATGCTGCTACAGATTCTCTAAAAATGAAAAAACTTACCTCAGTGGCCAGACACTTTCTGAAGAAACACGAAGGATCCCTAGTGGATCTGAAGGCCTATGGCCTTGAACATGTGAGACTGGGCATTAGAGGGGGTGATCTGACTAAAGCCCTCCTACAGAAGGAAAGTGAATGGACCTTTAAATTAAAAACAGTGTACCCTTTTGGTCTTAACGAGTATATCAACTATGCGGCTTTCATTCACATAATTCATGATTTTCACACTTATCAATTATTTTTCTCCCATACACTTTGTCACTATCGTATTATTAATTTATTAATATCTTGTATTCTCTCATCATTTTCTATCACCATTTTAATGACACTGTAACCAATAGATTTTCATATTTTTGCACTATTATTTATTAACTATTAATTGTAATAGTTTTTAATATAATTATATGTGTACATATATAGATATTCACTCTCATAACTATAATATGTATGTATTAGTGAATACATTTCTTATTACATTGACGTATCACTATACACTTATTTATAACTGAATGAATTAAAGTATTTTTATAGTATATTTATATATTTTGTTATGTCTATATGATACTGGATATCTAATTCTCTTTCTTCTTTTGTCTTTGTATATCCATCAATTAATTTTTATAGGGCATATTTTAGCCTGCAATTGTGTCTTATTAAGCCTTATTAACCTAATACAATTCCCCAGCATATTATATTTAAAATCTTTTGTCCAGTTACTTTCTCCTAGAGTCTTGTTGCCTAGGATACATAGTAATCGGTCCTTTGCCAATGAGATTGGACTGATAACATAACAAAGCATTTGATTGGCCGCAGGCACAAAATTAGGACAGCCCTCCGTGAGATCATAGAGCTGAACTGACGAAGCCTTTAGGTGAAACATGCGTCTTTCTGCCTGTCGGGAGCCTCCTGAGTGCATGTGGAGACTCCAGCTATCTGGACACCACCGCCGTCGCACTCAGTATCAGGTATCTTTCCTTTACTCTTAGGAACATCCGGACTACACTGCCTCATCCAATGTTCCCACTGCACTGTTATGCGACATCAGTGGGGTGAGGAGAGCCATTTGTAGATCCAGTTTTGTTGCCTTTCTTTACATCTTTTTTCTATGGTGTTTCATGCATAGGAGTCTGGAGACACTGATTAGCTCCATGCTGAGAGATCTCTTGCAGGCATCAGGTGCAAGAGACTCTCTATCTCCCTGCTGTCACCACTTATCTGTTTGTATCAGTATTCTAAAGGCATTCCCACTCCCATACTGTCCCACTAATAAGCTAATACATATATCTATATATCAGGCTTAAGGTGGATGAACACAGGAGATTAGTGGGTGCCGACCTATATTATTTCATACCCTCATGGTACATGTGGTGGGTCCGCTCATATCCCATTCAATACAACTGTAAATGGGATACAGATGCAACTTATCCCCTTACCTTGAGTGAGTGGTATCTTTTACCTGATTTATGATCCACTGAGTGCTATGATGTATTTCTACCCATCTCTTTATATATTTGGGTAACTGACATCTTACGATGAGTTATATTGTTGACTGATTATTGTATGCTATTATGGCAACTACTGTTCCGGTTTTTCTTTTAGAAATCTATCTGTTGAAATTTATCTGTTCACTTATATATATATGTTGTTTTGAGATTTTCTTCACCTGCAAAACTCGATTTCACTGATCTATGACCACCTTATATGTTGTTTATGTGAACAAGATGATTTAGTGATTATTTCACCGATATATCGGCTCATTATCATATGTATATATTAAGATATATTACATTATACAGAATTGTATCAGCATATGTGTATTGGTGCTTTATTCTTCATATGTTTATTTACTATAACATCTAGCTATAATATCGATGATTAATTGACTACTACATGCTGTTACGGTGAACCGATGTTATAGCCTTTTTTCTTTACATAAAGATTGGTTCCATAAACAATTGTACTTATTAGTTCACCTGGTAATTTCATTTTGGTGAGCTTTGACAGTGAAGGTATTACTACTTTGGAACTTTGAGATCCATATTCCAATACCAGTTGTAATCCTCATATGAGTATTTTTATTGTATGTTGTTCTATGTGGTTAGTCCTTCTTATATGATTATTCGTTTTTCTTGTATTTATTAAAAGTTACGTATTACAATAATATAGACAGCTTTTCTGTGCCCCAGAAACAAGAGAGTACTTTTCTCCCTTTCTTCTCGTTGCATATTTTGCTCTCATGGGTGCACCTCCTTCCCTCAGAATTTTTGTGTATGTTTCACCCTCTTATATGATTTCTTCAATATTGTAGGAGTATTTTCTGTCACATTTATACATTAATTACAGTTGGTACCAGTGCTTGGGGTCTCCCCTTTTCCTTTTTCCCTATATTTGCAATTTAATTATCTGTTTTTTCCAGATTCCCTTTACCCCAACACACGGAATTAAATCCAATCAACTTTATAAATTAATACATTTCTAGCATGGCCTTCAGCTTCAAAAATGAACTTATATCAAAACGAAGGACTGCTGAAGAACTAGATGATATTTTTCCAAATATAGTCTCCGACTATACACATAATATCAACTGGGAAGAAGACTTTAGAAAATTAAAACATTTACTACAAAGACAAGTGAGAGTCAAATGGGATGCCACTACTATCGAGAATTATATCAAACACAAGATAGCACGAAGAGGATTAAGGGCCTGATTCAGAGCCGGACGCTCTGACCAGAGCGCTCGCTCTGAATCAGGGCCCTCCTCCATGAAAATGGAGCGGCCTCCTGGCCGCTCGCATAGCTGTGGGTGACCACCCACAGCATATGCGAGCGGCCAAAAAGATGGTCGCGATGGTCTTGACCATCGCGACCATCGGACTTGCTAAGGAGACCCTGCGGTTCAGTCTCCCTGCCACAAGCCCTGGAGTGATTTTGGCTCTATCAGAGCCAAAATCACTCCCACTGACATCACTAGTGATGTCAGTGGGGCTGGCTTCCGACGGTAGGCGTTCCCATGGGAACGCCTCCATCTGGACGCCACGCCCCCGGCACGCCCACCAAAGGGGGCATGCTGTCAAACAACATCGACAGCACGCCCCCTTTGGTGCGAGACCCGGAGCGATGGAAAGCTCCCTCTGTCGTGCGCATGCGCAGTGGGGAACATCGACCCACTTGTGAGCGTACTGCCTCTCGCGAGCGGGTCTGAATGAGCCCCTAAGACCAAAAGTGTTCCCTACCTTTAAGTTGGCTACAACTGACTTAAAGGAAGAATGGGAGTCAGCCCTTCTTAAATGTTCTAATGGTATACTAAATATACTAATTAAACATGACCTTTTGATTCTGGATGAGGTTGAAAAAGAAATTGAACAACTAGGTAAGAAATTAGAAAATTGGGAAAAAGATTTAATTTTCCAAAAATGGTTTGAGACAAATAAAGAGGATTTATTATCTTATGAGCAAACCATCATTGAAAGAAAAAGAGGCAAATTTTGAAGAGCTAAACAGGATTTCTCGAGAGGAACAGTGTTTAAGTGGAACACTACTAGGAGGGATCAGGCAAGACAGCAAAAAACATCATTTAGCTCTTCGGAAGCAGAGTCCTCCGGAACCGAAGATAATTTATCACCGTCTCTCAAATCTAAGCTGACTTTTTTAGAAGAAGGTACAATAGCAACGAGAGGAACAAACCAGAATATCAAAAAAGGACGCGGAGGAGCAAGAAAAAGAGAGGTAGACCCAAGATCCTGGCTATCCCCCCAACCTCAGCGTCAATCCTCGAGAACACACAAAAAGTATTAACCCCAGAAGACAGTCTGAAAATTATCAACTTATCCGATAGAGATCTTTCAGATACTGAAATGTGTTTACTTAGTAAGGTATTATCATTCTCTCCCACGGCTACATTCAATAGATTCAATTGGGAGTAAGACCTGCAACTCTTTGGTAGGAAATTACTTCTGAAGAAATTCTTCAGTAATAAGAAAAGAGAGAATACAACTGCCGAAGAAATTTCCTTGTCTACCCTTAACACAGAGGAAGAAATTGAAGCTCTTGATGCTTTGGAGGACCTATTAATAGAAAATGATGATGCTCCGTGCTCTACCCCTACAATGAGAAGACATCAATGTAAGAAGAAATCAACTTTTTCACCTCAAGAAATGATCTGTCCAGAAGTCAAAATATTCATGGATCTGGTATCAAACGATATGGATCAGTTATACTATAGTAGAAAAGAGAATTTTTCTTATACCAACAATTTAAGCCAGGACGAAAGAAAAGCCTTGAGACAATTGAAAGAATAGAATGAGGTAGTTTTTAAACCATCTGATAAAGGGGGTAATATTGTCATATGGCCTGTCGATATGTATTTACAAGAAGCCTATATACAACTAAATGACAACACATGTTACAAACACCTCTTGTTCAACCCCATTGATAATTACCTCTATCTGTATAATAGATTGGTCAAAGGGTCATATGACAAAGGAATTATAACTAAGGATGAGAATGCTTTTCTCCATGTGGAATATCCCAAAACTTTCACCTTTTATCTATTGCCTAAAATTCATAAAAATATGGCCAAACCACCTGGTAGACCTATAGTCTCAGGGATTTCGAGTCTATTGGAACAAGCCAGTATTTTTCTGGATAAACATTTAAGACTTTAGTCTTCCATCCTATCTTCAAGATACGGCTGATATACTGAGGAAACTTAATGATGTTCAACTGGACGATAATTCATAAATAGTTACACTGGATGTGGAATCATTATATACCAGTTCTGGACATAAACAGGGAATAGCGGCTGTGAAATATTTTCTTAATATTGAAGGCTTTACCACATTCCATAAGTTCTTGCTGGAATTATTGGAGTTCATTCTTAACAGAAATGACTTCACCTTTGATAACAAATTTTTCCTGCAGATACGCGGGACGGCGATGGACGCGGCTTGCGCGCCCACGTATGCAAATCTATTCCAGGGATGGTGGGAGGTGGAACATGTATTCAATGAAAACAATGAGTTCCTTGCATGCTATATAACAACATGGCAATGATATATTGACGATATCTTCATGATCTGGCAAGGTACTGAAAAAGATCTACATCTATTTATTGACTCCTTGAACCAAAATAATCTTAATCTGAAGTTGACAAGGAACATCAGTAAAAATAAAGTCAACTTTTTAGATCTTAATATTATCAAGGATGGAGAAGGTATCATAACGACTAAACTCTATAGGAAGGATACGGCCATGAATAGTGTGCTACATCACAGCAGCTCACACTTTACCCCAACCGTGAGGAACAAACCTAAGGGAGGGTTCCTAAGACTGCGGAGGAATTGCTCTAAAAAAGACACATATATGGAAAAAAGTATTGAACTGTCCCAAAGACTTCTAGATAGAGGTTACAGCAAACCTTCAATCAAACATGCTCGATTCCAAGTGTCCAAAATGGAAAGAGATAATCTTATCTTCTCTAGCAGAAAGGGTGACCCCAGCACCAATCAAGTACGATTTGTGGGTGATTTCTGTAATGAATGACGACAATTACAGGAAATAGTCAATACACATTGGCATATCCTGCTCTTGGATTCAGACTTAAAAGACCAGTTGGATACACAAGCAGCCTTTAGTTGGCGGAGATCAACAAACCTGAGGGATAAATTGACAAACAGCCATTTTAATTCTAATCCTAGAAAAATTAGTAAAATTATGGGCACCTACCCGTGTGGAAAATGTAAATCCTGTCAATACATGACTAGGGTTGATTCAATCACAGATAGATATAATAATACTATAAAGATCAAGCAATTTTTTAATTGCAATGCCATGGGGGTAGTTTATTGTCTTGAGTGCCCATGTCAGAAAAAATATGTTTGCATGACGACATGCCAATTTAAGACTAGATTACTTGAACACATTGGCAACATAAGAAATGCTGCTACAGATTCTCTAAAAATGAAAAAACTTACCTCAGTGGCCAGACACTTTCTGAAGAAACACGAAGGATCCCTAGTGGATCTGAAGGCCTATGGCCTTGAACATGTGAGACTGGGCATTAGAGGGGGTGATCTGACTAAAGCCCTCCTACAGAAGGAAAGTGAATGGACCTTTAAATTAAAAACAGTGTACCCTTTTGGTCTTAACGAGTATATCAACTATGCGGCTTTCATTCACATAATTCATGATTTTCACACTTATCAATTATTTTTCTCCCATACACTTTGTCACTATCGTATTATTAATTTATTAATATCTTGTATTCTCTCATCATTTTCTATCACCATTTTAATGACACTGTAACCAATAGATTTTCATATTTTTGCACTATTATTTATTAACTATTAATTGTAATAGTTTTTAATATAATTATATGTGTACATATATAGATATTCACTCTCATAACTATAATATGTATGTATTAGTGAATACATTTCTTATTACATTGACGTATCACTATACACTTATTTATAACTGAATGAATTAAAGTATTTTTATAGTATATTTATATATTTTGTTATGTCTATATGATACTGGATATCTAATTCTCTTTCTTCTTTTGTCTTTGTATATCCATCAATTAATTTTTATAGGGCATATTTTAGCCTGCAATTGTGTCTTATTAAGCCTTATTAACCTAATACAATTCCCCAGCATATTATATTTAAAATCTTTTGTCCAGTTACTTTCTCCTAGAGTCTTGTTGCCTAGGATACATAGTAATCGGTCCTTTGCCAATGAGATTGGACTGATAACATAACAAAGCATTTGATTGGCCGCAGGCACAAAATTAGGACAGCCCTCCGTGAGATCATAGAGCTGAACTGACGAAGCCTTTAGGTGAAACATGCGTCTTTCTGCCTGTCGGGAGCCTCCTGAGTGCATGTGGAGACTCCAGCTATCTGGACACCACCGCCGTCGCACTCAGTATCAGGTATCTTTCCTTTACTCTTAGGAACATCCGGACTACACTGCCTCATCCAATGTTCCCACTGCACTGTTATGCGACATCAGTGGGGTGAGGAGAGCCATTTGTAGATCCAGTTTTGTTGCCTTTCTTTACATCTTTTTTCTATGGTGTTTCATGCATAGGAGTCTGGAGACACTGATTAGCTCCATGCTGAGAGATCTCTTGCAGGCATCAGGTGCAAGAGACTCTCTATCTCCCTGCTGTCACCACTTATCTGTTTGTATCAGTATTCTAAAGGCATTCCCACTCCCATACTGTCCCACTAATAAGCTAATACATATATCTATATATCAGGCTTAAGGTGGATGAACACAGGAGATTAGTGGGTGCCGACCTATATTATTTCATACCCTCATGGTACATGTGGTGGGTCCGCTCATATCCCATTCAATACAACTGTAAATGGGATACAGATGCAACTTATCCCCTTACCTTGAGTGAGTGGTATCTTTTACCTGATTTATGATCCACTGAGTGCTATGATGTATTTCTACCCATCTCTTTATATATTTGGGTAACTGACATCTTACGATGAGTTATATTGTTGACTGATTATTGTATGCTATTATGGCAACTACTGTTCCGGTTTTTCTTTTAGAAATCTATCTGTTGAAATTTATCTGTTCACTTATATATATATGTTGTTTTGAGATTTTCTTCACCTGCAAAACTCGATTTCACTGATCTATGACCACCTTATATGTTGTTTATGTGAACAAGATGATTTAGTGATTATTTCACCGATATATCGGCTCATTATCATATGTATATATTAAGATATATTACATTATACAGAATTGTATCAGCATATGTGTATTGGTGCTTTATTCTTCATATGTTTATTTACTATAACATCTAGCTATAATATCGATGATTAATTGACTACTACATGCTGTTACGGTGAACCGATGTTATAGCCTTTTTTCTTTACATAAAGATTGGTTCCATAAACAATTGTACTTATTAGTTCACCTGGTAATTTCATTTTGGTGAGCTTTGACAGTGAAGGTATTACTACTTTGGAACTTTGAGATCCATATTCCAATACCAGTTGTAATCCTCATATGAGTATTTTTATTGTATGTTGTTCTATGTGGTTAGTCCTTCTTATATGATTATTCGTTTTTCTTGTATTTATTAAAAGTTACGTATTACAATAATATAGACAGCTTTTCTGTGCCCCAGAAACAAGAGAGTACTTTTCTCCCTTTCTTCTCGTTGCATATTTTGCTCTCATGGGTGCACCTCCTTCCCTCAGAATTTTTGTGTATGTTTCACCCTCTTATATGATTTCTTCAATATTGTAGGAGTATTTTCTGTCACATTTATACATTAATTACAGTTGGTACCAGTGCTTGGGGTCTCCCCTTTTCCTTTTTCCCTATATTTGCAATTTAATTATCTGTTTTTTCCAGATTCCCTTTACCCCAACACACGGAATTAAATCCAATCAACTTTATAAATTAATACATTTCTAGCATGGCCTTCAGCTTCAAAAATGAACTTATATCAAAACGAAGGACTGCTGAAGAACTAGATGATATTTTTCCAAATATAGTCTCCGACTATACACATAATATCAACTGGGAAGAAGACTTTAGAAAATTAAAACATTTACTACAAAGACAAGTGAGAGTCAAATGGGATGCCACTACTATCGAGAATTATATCAAACACAAGATAGCACGAAGAGGATTAAGGGCCTGATTCAGAGCCGGACGCTCTGACCAGAGCGCTCGCTCTGAATCAGGGCCCTCCTCCATGAAAATGGAGCGGCCTCCTGGCCGCTTGCATAGCTGTGGGTGACCACCCACAGCATATGCGAGCGGCCAAAAAGATGGTCGCGATGGTCTTGACCATCGCGACCATCGGACTTGCTAAGGAGACCCTGCGGTTCAGTCTCCCTGCCACAAGCCCTGGAGTGATTTTGGCTCTATCAGAGCCAAAATCACTCCCACTGACATCACTAGTGATGTCAGTGGGGCTGGCTTCCGACGGTAGGCGTTCCCATGGGAACGCCTCCATCTGGACGCCACGCCCCCGGCACGCCCACCAAAGGGGGCATGCTGTCAAACAACATCGACAGCACGCCCCCTTTGGTGCGAGACCCGGAGCGATGGAAAGCTCCCTCTGTCGTGCGCATGCGCAGTGGGGAACATCGACCCACTTGTGAGCGTACTGCCTCTCGCGAGCGGGTCTGAATGAGCCCCTAAGACCAAAAGTGTTCCCTACCTTTAAGTTGGCTACAACTGACTTAAAGGAAGAATGGGAGTCAGCCCTTCTTAAATGTTCTAATGGTATACTAAATATACTAATTAAACATGACCTTTTGATTCTGGATGAGGTTGAAAAAGAAATTGAACAACTAGGTAAGAAATTAGAAAATTGGGAAAAAGATTTAATTTTCCAAAAATGGTTTGAGACAAATAAAGAGGATTTATTATCTTATGAGCAAACCATCATTGAAAGAAAAAGAGGCAAATTTTGAAGAGCTAAACGGGATTTCTCGAGAGGAACAGTGTTTAAGTGGAACACTACTAGGAGGGATCAGGCAAGACAGCAAAAAACATCATTTAGCTCTTCGGAAGCAGAGTCCTCCGGAATCGAAGATAATTTATCACCGTCTCTCAAATCTAAGCTGACTTTTTTAGAAGAAGGTACAATAGCAACGAGAGGAACAAACCAGAATATCAAAAAAGGACGCGGAGGAGCAAGAAAAAGAGAGGTAGACCCAAGATCCTGGCTATCCCCCCAACCTCAGCGTCAATCCTCGAGAACACACAAAAAGTATTAACCCCAGAAGACAGTCTGAAAATTATCAACTTATCCGATAGAGATCTTTCAGATACTGAAATGTGTTTACTTAGTAAGGTATTATCATTCTCTCCCACGGCTACATTCAATAGATTCAATTGGGAGAAAGACCTGCAACTCTTTGGTAGGAAATTACTTCTGAAGAAATTCTTCAGTAATAAGAAAAGAGAGAATACAACTGCCGAAGAAATTTCCTTGTCTACCCTTAACAAAGAGGAAGAAATTGAAGCTCTTGATGCTTTGGAGGACCTATTAATAGAAAATGATGATGCTCCGTGCTCTACCCCTACAATGAGAAGACATCAATGTAAGAAGAAATCAACTTTTTCACCTTAAGAAATGATCTGTCCAGAAGTCAAAATATTCATGGATCTGGTATCAAACGATATGGATCAGTTATACTATAGTAGAAAAGAGAATTTTTCTTATACCAACAATTTAAGCCAGGACGAAAGAAAAGTCTTGAGACAATTGAAAGAATAGAATGAGGTAGTTTTTAAACCATCTGATAAAGGGGGTAATATTGTCATATGGCCTGTCGATATGTATTTACAAGAAGCCTATATACAACTAAATGACAACACGTTACAAACACCTCTTGTTCAACCCCATTGATAATTACCTCTATCTGTATAATAGATTGGTCAAAGGGTCATATGACAAAGGAATTATAACTAAGGATGAGAATGCTTTTCTCCATGTGGAATATCCCAAAACTTTCACCTTTTATCTATTGCCTAAAATTCATAAAAATATGGCCAAACCACCTGGTAGACCTATAGTCTCAGGGATTTCGAGTCTATTGGAACAAGCCAGTATTTTTCTGGATAAACATTTAAGACTTTAGTCTTCCATCCTATCTTCAAGATACGGCTGATATACTGAGGAAACTTAATGATGTTCAACTGGACGATAATTCATAACTAGTTACACTGGATGTGGAATCGTTATATACCAGTTCTGGACATAAACAGGGAATAGCGGCTGTGAAATATTTTCTTAATATTGAAGGCTTTACCACATTCCATAAGTTCTTGCTGGAATTATTGGAGTTCATTCTTAACAGAAATGACTTCACCTTTGATAACAAATTTTTCCTGCAGATACGCGGGATGGCGATGGACGCGGCTTGCGTGCCCACGTATGCAAATCTATTCCTGGGATGGTGGGAGGTGGAACATGTATTCAATGAAAACAATGAGTTCCTTGCATGCTATATAACAACATGGCAATGATATATTGACGATATCTTCATGATCTGGCAAGGTACTGAAAAAGATCTACATCTATTTATTGACTCCTTGAACCAAAATAATCTTAATCTGAAGTTGACAAGGAACATCAGTAAAAATAAAGTCAACTTTTTAGATCTTAATATTATCAAGGATGGAGAAGGTATCATAACGACTAAACTCTATAGGAAGGATACGGCCATGAATAGTGTGCTACATCACAGCAGCTCACACTTTACCCCAACCGTGAGGAACAAACCTAAGGGAGGGTTCCTAAGACTGCGGAGGAATTGCTCTAAAAAAGACATATATGGAAAAAAGTATTGAACTGTCCCAAAGACTTCTAGATAGAGGTTACAGCAAACCTTCAATCAAACATGCTCGATTCCAAGTGTCCAAAATGGAAAGAGATAATCTTATCTTCTCTAGCAGAAAGGGTGACCCCAGCACCAATCAAGTACGATTTGTGGGTGATTTCTGTAATGAATGACGACAATTACAGGAAATAGTCGATACACATTGGCATATCCTGCTCTTGGATTCAGACTTAAAAGACCAGTTGGATACACAAGCAGCCTTTAGTTGGCGGAGATCAACAAACCTGAGGGATAAATTGACAAACAGCCATTTTAATTCTAATCCTAGAAAAATTAGTAAAATTATGGGCACCTACCCGTGTGGAAAATGTAAATCCTGTCAATACATGACTAGGGTTGATTCAATCACAGATAGATATAATAATACTATAAAGATCAAGCAATTTTTTAATTGCAATGCCATGGGGGTAGTTTATTGTCTTGAGTGCCCATGTCAGAAAAAATATGTTTGCATGACGACATGCCAATTTAAGACTAGATTACTTGAACACATTGGCAACATAAGAAATGCTGCTACAGATTCTCTAAAAATGAAAAAACTTCCCTCAGTGGCCAGACACTTTCTGAAGAAACACGAAGGATCCCTAGTGGATCTGAAGGCCTATGGCCTTGAACATGTGAGACTGGGCATTAGAGGGGGTGATCTGACTAAAGCCCTCCTACAGAAGGAAAGTGAATGGACCTTTAAATTAAAAACAGTGTACCCTTTTGGTCTTAACGAGTATATCAACTATGCGGCTTTCATTCACATAATTCATGATTTTCACACTTATCAATTATTTTTCTCCCATACACTTTGTCACTATTGTATTATTAATTTATTAATATCTTGTATTCTCTCATCATTTTCTATCACCATTTTAATGACACTGTAACCAATAGATTTTCATATTTTTGCACTATTATTTATTAACTATTAATTGTAATAGTTTTTAATATAATTATATGTGTACATATATAGATATTCACTCTCATAACTATAATATGTATGTATTAGTGAATACATTTCTTATTACATTGACGTATCACTATACACTTATTTATAACTGAATGAATTAAAGTATTTTTATAGTATATTTATATATTTTGTTATGTCTATATGATACTGGATATCTAATTCTCTTTCTTCTTTTGTCTTTGTATATCCATCAATTAATTTTTATAGGGCATATTTTAGCCTGCAATTGTGTCTTATTAAGCCTTATTAACCTAATACAATTCCCCAGCATATTATATTTAAAATCTTTTGTCCAGTTACTTTCTCCTAGAGTCTTGTTGCCTAGGATACATAGTAATCGGTCCTTTGCCAATGAGATTGGACTGATAACATAACAAAGCATTTGATTGGCCGCAGGCACAAAATTAGGACAGCCCTCCGTGAGATCATAGAGCTGAACTGACGAAGCCTTTAGGTGAAACATGCGTCTTTCTGCCTGTCGGGAGCCTCCTGAGTGCATGTGGAGACTCCAGCTATCTGGACACCACCGCCGTCGCACTCAGTATCAGGTATCTTTCCTTTACTCTTAGGAACATCCGGACTACACTGCCTCATCCAATGTTCCCACTGCACTGTTATGCGACATCAGTGGGGTGAGGAGAGCCATTTGTAGATCCAGTTTTGTTGCCTTTCTTTACATCTTTTTTCTATGGTGTTTCATGCATAGGAGTCTGGAGACACTGATTAGCTCCATGCTGAGAGATCTCTTGCAGGCATCAGGTGCAAGAGACTCTCTATCTCCCTGCTGTCACCACTTATCTGTTTGTATCAGTATTCTAAAGGCATTCCCACTCCCATACTGTCCCACTAATAAGCTAATACATATATCTATATATCAGGCTTAAGGTGGATGAACACAGGAGATTAGTGGGTGCCGACCTATATTATTTCATACCCTCATGGTACATGTGGTGGGTCCGCTCATATCCCATTCAATACAACTGTAAATGGGATACAGATGCAACTTATCCCCTTACCTTGAGTGAGTGGTATCTTTTACCTGATTTATGATCCACTGAGTGCTATGATGTATTTCTACCCATCTCTTTATATATTTGGGTAACTGACATCTTACGATGAGTTATATTGTTGACTGATTATTGTATGCTATTATGGCAACTACTGTTCCGGTTTTTCTTTTAGAAATCTATCTGTTGAAATTTATCTGTTCACTTATATATATATGTTGTTTTGAGATTTTCTTCACCTGCAAAACTCGATTTCACTGATCTATGACCACCTTATATGTTGTTTATGTGAACAAGATGATTTAGTGATTATTTCACCGATATATCGGCTCATTATCATATGTATATATTAAGATATATTACATTATACAGAATTGTATCAGCATATGTGTATTGGTGCTTTATTCTTCATATGTTTATTTACTATAACATCTAGCTATAATATCGATGATTAATTGACTACTACATGCTGTTACGGTGAACCGATGTTATAGCCTTTTTTCTTTACATAAAGATTGGTTCCATAAACAATTGTACTTATTAGTTCACCTGGTAATTTCATTTTGCTGAGCTTTGACAGTGAAGGTATTACTACTTTGGAACTTTGAGATCCATATTCCAATACCAGTTGTAATCCTCATATGAGTATTTTTATTGTATGTTGTTCTATGTGGTTAGTCCTTCTTATATGATTATTCATTTTTCTTGTATTTATTAAAAGTTACGTATTACAATAATATAGACAGCTTTTCTGTGCCCCAGAAACAAGAGAGTACTTTTCTCCCTTTCTTCTCGTTGCATATTTTGCTCTCATGGGTGCACCTCCTTCCCTCAGAATTTTTGTGTATGTTTCACCCTCTTATATGATTTCTTCAATATTGTAGGAGTATTTTCTGTCACATTTATACATTAATTACAGTTGGTACCAGTGCTTGGGGTCTCCCCTTTTCCTTTTTCCCTATATTTGCAATTTAATTATCTGTTTTTTCCAGATTCCCTTTACCCCAACACACGGAATTAAATCCAATCAACTTTATAAATTAATACATTTCTAGCATGGCCTTCAGCTTCAAAAATGAACTTATATCAAAACGAAGGACTGCTGAAGAACTAGATGATATTTTTCCAAATATAGTCTCCGACTATACACATAATATCAACTGGGAAGAAGACTTTAGAAAATTAAAACATTTACTACAAAGACAAGTGAGAGTCAAATGGGATGCCACTACTATCGAGAATTATATCAAACACAAGATAGCACGAAGAGGATTAAGGGCCTGATTCAGAGCCGGACGCTCTGACCAGAGCGCTCGCTCTGAATCAGGGCCCTCCTCCATGAAAATGGAGCGGCCTCCTGGCCGCTCGCATAGCTGTGGGTTACCACCCACAGCATATGCGAGCGGCCAAAAAGATGGTCGCGATGGTCTTGACCATCGCGACCATCGGACTTGCTAAGGAGACCCTGCGGTTCAGTCTCCCTGCCACAAGCCCTGGAGTGATTTTGGCTCTATCAGAGCCAAAATCACTCCCACTGACATCACTAGTGATGTCAGTGGGGCTGGCTTCCGACGGTAGGCGTTCCCATGGGAACGCCTCCATCTGGACGCCACGCCCCCGGCACGCCCACCAAAGGGGGCATGCTGTCAAACAACATCGACAGCACGCCCCCTTTGGTGCGAGACCCGGAGCGATGGAAAGCTCCCTCTGTCGTGCGCATGCGCAGTGGGGAACATCGACCCACTTGTGAGCGTACTGCCTCTCGCGAGCGGGTCTGAATGAGCCCCTAAGACCAAAAGTGTTCCCTACCTTTAAGTTGGCTACAACTGACTTAAAGGAAGAATGGGAGTCAGCCCTTCTTAAATGTTCTAATGGTATACTAAATATACTAATTAAACATGACCTTTTGATTCTGGATGAGGTTGAAAAAGAAATTGAACAACTAGGTAAGAAATTAGAAAATTGGGAAAAAGATTTAATTTTCCAAAAATGGTTTGAGACAAATAAAGAGGATTTATTATCTTATGAGCAAACCATCATTGAAAGAAAAAGAGGCAAATTTTGAAGAGCTAAACGGGATTTCTCGAGAGGAACAGTGTTTAAGTGGAACACTACTAGGAGGGATCAGGCAAGACAGCAAAAAACATCATTTAGCTCTTCGGAAGCAGAGTCCTCCGGAACCGAAGATAATTTATCACCGTCTCTCAAATCTAAGCTGACTTTTTTAGAAGAAGGTACAATAGCAACGAGAGGAACAAACCAGAATATCAAAAAAGGACGCGGAGGAGCAAGAAAAAGAGAGGTAGACCCAAGATCCTGGCTATCCCCCCAACCTCAGCGTCAATCCTCGAGAACACACAAAAAGTATTAACCCCAGAAGACAGTCTGAAAATTATCAACTTATCCGATAGAGATCTTTCAGATACTGAAATGTGTTTACTTAGTAAGGTATTATCATTCTCTCCCACGGCTACATTCAATAGATTCAATTGGGAGAAAGACCTGCAACTCTTTGGTAGGAAATTACTTCTGAAGAAATTCTTCAGTAATAAGAAAAGAGAGAATACAACTGCCGAAGAAATTTCCTTGTCTACCCTTAACACAGAGGAAGAAATTGAAGCTCTTGATGCTTTGGAGGACCTATTAATAGAAAATGATGATGCTCCGTGCTCTACCCCTACAATGAGAAGACATCAATGTAAGAAGAAATCAACTTTTTCACCTTAAGAAATGATCTGTCCAGAAGTCAAAATATTCATGGATCTGGTATCAAACGATATGGATCAGTTATACTATAGTAGAAAAGAGAATTTTTCTTATACCAACAATTTAAGCCAGGACGAAAGAAAAGCCTTGAGACAATTGAAAGAATAGAATGAGGTAGTTTTTAAACCATCTGATAAAGGGGGTAATATTGTCATATGGCCTGTCGATATGTATTTACAAGAAGCCTATATACAACTAAATGACAACACATGTTACAAACACCTCTTGTTCAACCCCATTGATAATTACCTCTATCTGTATAATAGATTGGTCAAAGGGTCATATGACAAAGGAATTATAACTAAGGATGAGAATGCTTTTCTCCATGTGGAATATCCCAAAACTTTCACCTTTTATCTATTGCCTAAAATTCATAAAAATATGGCCAAACCACCTGGTAGACCTATAGTCTCAGGGATTTCGAGTCTATTGGAACAAGCCAGTATTTTTCTGGATAAACATTTAAGACTTTAGTCTTCCATCCTATCTTCAAGATACGGCTGATATACTGAGGAAACTTAATGATGTTCAACTGGACGATAATTCATAACTAGTTACACTGGATGTGGAATCGTTATATACCAGTTCTGGACATAAACAGGGAATAGCGGCTGTGAAATATTTTCTTAATATTGAAGGCTTTACCACATTCCATAAGTTCTTGCTGGAATTATTGGAGTTCATTCTTAACAGAAATGACTTCACCTTTGATAACAAATTTTTCCTGCAGATACGCGGGATGGCGATGGACGCGGCTTGCGTGCCCACGTATGCAAATCTATTCCTGGGATGGTGGGAGGTGGAACATGTATTCAATGAAAACAATGAGTTCCTTGCATGCTATATAACAACATGGCAATGATATATTGACGATATCTTCATGATCTGGCAAGGTACTGAAAAAGATCTACATCTATTTATTGACTCCTTGAACCAAAATAATCTTAATCTGAAGTTGACAAGGAACATCAGTAAAAATAAAGTCAACTTTTTAGATCTTAATATTATCAAGGATGGAGAAGGTATCATAACGACTAAACTCTATAGGAAGGATACGGCCATGAATAGTGTGCTACATCACAGCAGCTCACACTTTACCCCAACCGTGAGGAACAAACCTAAGGGAGGGTTCCTAAGACTGCGGAGGAATTGCTCTAAAAAAGACACATATATGGAAAAAAGTATTGAACTGTCCCAAAGACTTCTAGATAGAGGTTACAGCAAACCTTCAATCAAACATGCTCGATTCCAAGTGTCCAAAATGGAAAGAGATAATCTTATCTTCTCTAGCAGAAAGGGTGACCCCAGCACCAATCAAGTACGATTTGTGGGTGATTTCTGTAATGAATGACGACAATTACAGGAAATAGTCAATACACATTGGCATATCCTGCTCTTGGATTCAGACTTAAAAGACCAGTTGGATACACAAGCAGCCTTTAGTTGGCGGAGATCAACAAACCTGAGGGATAAATTGACAAACAGCCATTTTAATTCTAATCCTAGAAAAATTAGTAAAATTATGGGCACCTACCCGTGTGGAAAATGTAAATCCTGTCAATACATGACTAGGGTTGATTCAATCACAGATAGATATAATAATACTATAAAGATCAAGCAATTTTTTAATTGCAATGCCATGGGGGTAGTTTATTGTCTTGAGTGCCCATGTCAGAAAAAATATGTTTGCATGACGACATGCCAATTTAAGACTAGATTACTTGAACACATTGGCAACATAAGAAATGCTGCTACAGATTCTCTAAAAATGAAAAAACTTCCCTCAGTGGCCAGACACTTTCTGAAGAAACACGAAGGATCCCTAGTGGATCTGAAGGCCTATGGCCTTGAACATGTGAGACTGGGCATTAGAGGGGGTGATCTGACTAAAGCCCTCCTACAGAAGGAAAGTGAATGGACCTTTAAATTAAAAACAGTGTACCCTTTTGGTCTTAACGAGTATATCAACTATGCGGCTTTCATTCACATAATTCATGATTTTCACACTTATCAATTATTTTTCTCCCATACACTTTGTCACTATTGTATTATTAATTTATTAATATCTTGTATTCTCTCATCATTTTCTATCACCATTTTAATGACACTGTAACCAATAGATTTTCATATTTTTGCACTATTATTTATTAACTATTAATTGTAATAGTTTTTAATATAATTATATGTGTACATATATAGATATTCACTCTCATAACTATAATATGTATGTATTAGTGAATACATTTCTTATTACATTGACGTATCACTATACACTTATTTATAACTGAATGAATTAAAGTATTTTTATAGTATATTTATATATTTTGTTATGTCTATATGATACTGGATATCTAATTCTCTTTCTTCTTTTGTCTTTGTATATCCATCAATTAATTTTTATAGGGCATATTTTAGCCTGCAATTGTGTCTTATTAAGCCTTATTAACCTAATACAATTCCCCAGCATATTATATTTAAAATCTTTTGTCCAGTTACTTTCTCCTAGAGTCTTGTTGCCTAGGATACATAGTAATCTGTCCTCTGCCAATGAGATTGGACTGATAACATAACAAAGCATTTGATTGGCCGCAGGCACAAAATTAGGACAGCCCTCCGTGAGATCATAGAGCTGAACTGACGAAGCCTTTAGGTGAAACATGCATCTTTCTGCCTGTCGGGAGCCTCCTGAGTGCATGTGGAGACTCCAGCTATCTGGACACCACCGCCGTCGCACTCAGTATCAGGTATCTTTCCTTTACTCTTAGGAACATCCGGACTACACTGCCTCATCCAATGTTCCCACTGCACTGTTATGCGACATCAGTGGGGTGAGGAGAGCCATTTGTAGATCCAGTTTTGTTGCCTTTCTTTACATCTTTTTTCTATGGTGTTTCATGCATAGGAGTCTGGAGACACTGATTAGCTCCATGCTGAGAGATCTCTTGCAGGCATCAGGTGCAAGAGACTCTCTATCTCCCTGCTGTCACCACTTATCTGTTTGTATCAGTATTCTAAAGGCATTCCCACTCCCATACTGTCCCACTAATAAGCTAATACATATATCTATATATCAGGCTTAAGGTGGATGAACACAGGAGATTAGTGGGTGCCGACCTATATTATTTCATACCCTCATGGTACATGTGGTGGGTCCGCTCATATCCCATTCAATACAACTGTAAATGGGATACAGATGCAACTTATCCCCTTACCTTGAGTGAGTGGTATCTTTTACCTGATTTATGATCCACTGAGTGCTATGATGTATTTCTACCCATCTCTTTAAAAAAAACATTGATTTATCACTCTAATACATTATCTTTATATATTTGGGTAACTGACATCTTACGATGAGTTATATTGTTGACTGATTATTGTATGCTATTATGGCAACTACTGTTCCGGTGTTTCTTTTAGAAATCTATCTGTTGAAATATATCTGTTCACTTATATATATATGTTGTTTTGAGATTTTCTTCACCTGCAAAACTCGATTTCACTGATCTATGACCACCTTATATGTTGTTTATGTGAACAAGATGATTTAGTGATTATTTCACCGATATATCGGCTCATTATCATATGTATATATTAAGATATATTACATTATACAGAATTGTATCAGCATATGTGTATTGGTGCTTTATTCTTCATATGTTTATTTACTATAACATCTAGCTATAATATCGATGATTAATTGACTACTACATGCTGTTACGGTGAACCGATGTTATAGCATTTTTTCTTTACATAAAGATTGGTTCCATAAACAACTGTACTTATTAGTTCACCTGGTAATTTCATTTTGGTGAGCTTTGACAGTGAAGGTATTACTACTTTGGAACTTTGAGATCCATATTCCAATACCAGTTGTAATCCTCATATGAGTATTTTTATTGTATGTTGTTGTATGTGGTTAGTCCTTCTTATATGATTATTCGTTTTTCTTGTATTTATTAAAAGTTACGTATTACAATAATATAGACAGCTTTTCTGTGCCCCAGAAACAAGAGAGTACTTTTCTCCCTTTCTTCTCGTTGCATATTTTGCTCTCATGGGTGCACCTCCTTCCCTCAGAATTTTTGTGTATGTTTCACCCTCTTATATGATTTCTTCAATATTGTAGGAGTATTTTCTGTCACATTTATACATTAATTACAGTTGGTACCAGTGCTTGGGGTCTCCCCTTTTCCTTTTTCCCTATATTTGCAATTTAATTATCTGTTTTTTCCAGATTCCCTTTACCCCAACACACGGAATTAAATCCAATCAACTTTATAAATTAATACATTTCTAGCATGGCCTTCAGCTTCAAAAATGAACTTATATCAAAACGAAGGACTGCTGAAGAACTAGATGATATTTTTCCAAATATAGTCTCCGACTATACACATAATATCAACTGGGAAGAAGACTTTAGAAAATTAAAACATTTACTACAGAGACAAGTGAGAGTCAAATGGGATGCCACTACTATCGAGAATTATATCAAACACAAGATAGCACCAAGAGGATTAAGGGCCTGATTCAGAGCCGGAAGCTCTGACCAGAGCACTCGCTCTGAATCAGGGCCCTCCTCCATGAAAATGGAGCGGCCTCCTGGCCGCTCGCATAGCTGTGGGTGACCATCCACAGCATATGCGAGCGGCCAAAAAGATGGTCGCGATGGTCTTGACCATCGCGACCATCGGATTTGCTAAGGAGACCCTGCGTAGGGTCTCCCTGCCACAAGCCCTGGAGAGATTTTGTCTCTATCAGAGCCAAAATCACTCCCATTGACATCACTAGTGATGTCAGTGGGGCCGGCTTCAGACGGTAGTTGTTCCCATGGGAACGCCTCCATCTGGCCGCCACGCCCCCGGCACGCCCACCAAAGGGGGCGTGCTGTCAATCAACATCGACAGCACGCCCCCTTTGGTGCGAGACCCTGAGCGATGGAAAGCTCCCTCCGTCATGTGCATGCGCAGTGGGGAACATCGACCCACTTGTGAGCGTTCTGCCACTCGCGAGCGGGTCTGAATGACCCTCTAAGACCAAAAGTGTTCCCTACCTTTAAGTTGGCTACAACTGACTTAAAGGAAGAATGGGAGTCAGCCCTTCTTAAATGTTCTAATGGTATACTAAATATACTAATTAAACATGACCTTTTGATTCTGGATGAGGTTGAAAAAGAAATTGAACAACTAGGTAAGAAATTAGAAAATTGGGAAAAAGATTTAATTTTCCAAAAATGCTTTGAGACAAATAAAGAGGATTTATTATCTTATGAGCAAACCATCATTGAAAGAAAAAGAGGCAAATTTTGAAGAGATAAACGGGATTTCTCGAGAGGAACAGTGTTTAAGTGGAACACTACTAGGAGGGATCAGGTAAGACAGCAAAAAACATCATTTAGCTCTTCGGAAGCAGAGTCCTCCAGAACCGAAGATAATTTATCACCATCTCTCAAATCTAAGCTGACTTTTTTAGAAGAAGGTACAATAGCAACGAGAGGAACAAACCAGAATATCAAAAAAGGACGCGGAGGAGCAAGAAAAAGAGAGGTAGACCCAAAATCCTGGCTATCCCCCCAACCTCAGCGTCAATCCTCGAGAACACACAAAAAGTATTAACCCCAGAAGACAGTCTGAAAATTATCAACTTATCCGATAGAGATCTTTCAGATACTGAAATGTGTTTACTTAGTAAGGTATTATCATTCTCTCCCACGGCTACATTCAATAGATTCAATTGGGAGAAAGACCTGCAACTCTTTGGTAGGAAATTACTTCTGAAGAAATTCTTCAGTAATAAGAAAAGAGAGAATACAACTGCCGAAGAAATTTCCTTGTCTACCCTTAACACAGAGGAAGAAATTGAAGCTCTTGATGCTTTGGAGGACCTTTTAATAGAAAATGATGATGCTCCGTGCTCTACCCCTACAATGAGAAGACATCAATGTAAGAAGAAATCAACTTTTTCACCTCAAGAAATGATCTGTCCAGAAGTCAAAATATTCATGGATCTGGTATCAAACGATATGGATCAGTTATACTATAGTAGAAAAGAGAATTTTTCTTATACCAACAATTTAAGCCAGGACGAAAGAAAAGCCTTGAGACAATTGAAAGAATAGAATGAGGTAGTTTTTAAACCATCTGATAAAGGGGGTAATATTGTCATATGGCCTGTCGATATGTATTTACAAGAAGCCTATATACAACTAAATGACAACACATGTTACAAACACCTCTTGTTCAACCCCATTGATAATTACCTCTATCTGTATAATAGATTGGTCAAAGGGTCATATGACAAAGGAATTATAACTAAGGATGAGAATGCTTTTCTCCATGTGGAATATCCCAAAACTTTCACCTTTTGTCTATTGCCTAAAATTCATAAAAATATGGCCAAACCACCTGGTAGACCTATAGTCTCAGGGATTTCGAGTCTATTGGAACAAGCCAGTATTTTTCTGGATAAACATTTAAGACTTTAGTCTTCCATCCTATCTTCAAGATACGGCTGATATACTGAGGAAACTCAATGATGTTCAACTGGACGATAATTCATAACTAGTTACACTGGATGTGGAATCGTTATATACCAGTTCTGGACGTAAACAGGGAATAGCGGCTGTGAAATATTTTCTTAAAATTGAAGGCTTTACCACATTCCATAAGTTCTTGCTGGAATTATTGGAGTTCATTCTTAACAGAAATGACTTCACCTTTGATAACAAATTTTTCCTGCAGATACGCGGGACGGCGATGGACGCGGTTTGCGCGCCCACGTACGCAAATCTATTCCTGGGATGGTGGGAGGTGGAACATGTATTCAATGAAATCAATGAGTTCCTTGCATGCTATATAACAACATGGCAATGATATATTGATGATATCTTCATGATCTGGCAAGGTACTGAAAAAGATCTACATCTATTTATTGACTCCTTGAACCAAAATAATCTTAATCTGAAGTTGACAAGGAACATCAGTAAAAATAAAGTCAACTTTTTAGATCTTAATATTATCAAGGATGGAGAAGGTATCATAACGACTAAACTCTATAGGAAGGATACGGCCATGAATAGTGTGCTACATCACAGCAGCTAACACTTTACCCCAACCGTGAGGAACAAACCTAAGGGAGGGTTCCTAAGACTGCGGAGGAATTGCTCTAAAAAAGACACATATATGGAAAAAAGTATTGAACTGTCCCAAAGACTTCTAGATAGAGGTTACAGCAAACCTTCAATCAAACATGCTCGATTCCAAGTGTCCAAAATGGAAAGAGATAATCTTATCTTCTCTAGCAGAGAGGGTGACCCCAGCACCAATCAAGTACGATTTGTGGGTGATTTCTGTAATGAATGACGACAATTACAGGAAATAGTCAATACACATTGGCATATCCTGCTCTTGGATTCAGACTTAAAAGACCAGTTGGATACACAAGCAGCCTTTAGTTGGCGGAGATCAACAAACCTGAGGGATAAATTGACAAACAGCCATTTTAATTCTAATCCTAGAAAAATTAGTAAAATTATGGGCACCTACCCGTGTGGAAAATGTAAAGCCTGTCAATACATGACTAGGGTTGATTCAATCACAGATAGATATAATAATACTATAAAGATCAAGCAATTTTTTAATTGCAATGCCATGGGGGTAGTTTATTGTCTTGAGTGCCCATGTCAGAAAAAATATGTTTGCATGACGACATGCCAATTTAAGACTAGATTACTTGAACACATTGGCAACATAAGAAATGCTGCTACAGATTCTCTAAAAATGAAAAAACTTACCTCAGTGGCCAGACACTTTCTGAAGAAACACGAAGGATCCCCAGTGGATCTGAAGGCCTATGGCCTTGAACATGTGAGACTGGGCATTAGAGGGGGTGATCTGACTAAAGCCCTCCTACAGAAGGAAAGTGAATGGACCTTTAAATTAAAAACAGTGTACCCTTTTGGTCTTAACGAGTATATCAACTATGCGGCTTTCATTCACATAATTCATGATTTTCACACTTATCAATTATTTTTCTCCCATACACTTTGTCACTATCGTATTATTAATTTATTAATATCTTGTATTCTCTCATCATTTTCTATCACCATTTTAATGACACTGTAACCAATAGATTTTCATATTTTTGCACTATTATTTATTAACTATTAATTGTAATAGTTTTTAATATAATTATATGTGTACATATATAGATATTCACTCTCATAACTATAATATGTATGTATTAGTGAATACATTTCTTATTACATTGACGTATCACTATACACTTATTTATAACTGAATGAATTAAAGTATTTTTATAGTATATTTATATATTTTGTTATGTCTATATGATACTGGATATCTAATTCTCTTTCTTCTTTTGTCTTTGTATATCCATCAATTAATTTTTATAGGGCATATTTTAGCCTGCAATTGTGTCTTATTAAGCCTTATTAACCTAATACAATTCCCCAGCATATTATATTTAAAGTCTTTTTTCCAGTTACTTTTTTTTAGTGTCTTGTTGCCTAGGATACATAGTAATCTGTCCTTTGCCAATGAGATTGGACTGATAACATAACAAAGCATTTGATTGGCCGCAGGCACAAAATTAGGACAGCCCTCCGTGAGATCATGGAGCTGAACTGACGAAGCCTTTAGGTGAAACATGCGTCTTTCTGCCTGTCGGGAGCTTCCTGAGTGCATGTGGAGACTCCAGCTATCTGGACACCACCGCCGTCGCACTCAGTATCAGGTATCAGGTATCTTTCCTTTACTCTTAGGAACATCCGGACTACACCGCCTCATCCAATGTTCCCACTGCACTGTTATGCAACATCAGTGGGGTGAGGAGAGCCATTTGTAGATCCAGTTTTGTTGCCTTTCTTTACATCTTTTTTCTTTGGTGTTTTATGCATAGGAGTCTGGAGACACTGATTAGCTCCATGCTGAGAGATCTCTTGCAGGCATCTGGTGCAAGAGACTCTCTATCTCCCTGCTATCACCACTTATCTGTTTGTATCAGTATTCTAAAGGCATTCCCACTCCCATACTGTCCCACTAATAAGCTAATACATATATCTATATATCAGGCTTAAGGTGGATGAACACAGGAGATTAGTGGGTGCCGACCTATATTATTTCATACCCTCATGGTACATGTGGTGGGTCCACTCATATCCCATTCAATACAACTGTAAATGGGATACAGATGCAACTTATCCCCTTACCTTGAGTGAGTGGTATCTTTTACCTGATTTATGATCCACTGAGTGCTATGATGTATTTCTACCCATCTCTTTAAAAAAACATTGATTTATCACTCTAATACTTTATCTTTATATATTTGGGTAACTGACATCTTACGATGAGTTATATTGTTGACTGATTATTGTATGCTATTATGGCGGACTACTGTTCCGGTGTTTCTTTTAGAAATCTATCTGTTGAAATTTATCTGTTCACTTATATATATATGTTGTTTTGAAATTTTCTTCACCTGCAAATCTCGATTTCACTGATCTATGACCACCTTATATGTTGTTTATGTGAACAAGATGATTTAATGATTATTTCACCGATATATCGGCTCATTATCATATGTATATATTAAGATATATTACATTATACAGAATTGTATCAGCATATGTGTATTGGTACTAGTGCTTCAAATGTCATATGTCTATTTACTATACCTTTTTGCATTGAGCTATTATAACGATGATTGATTGAATACTGCATGTTGTTACAGTGAACCGATGCTACAGCATTCTTTCAACATATAGATTGGTTCCAACAACAATCGTACCAATTATTTTACTTGGTGCTTTATTCTTCATATGTTTATTTACTATAACATCTAGCTATAATATCGATGATTAATTGAATACTACATGCTGTTAAGGTGAACCGATGTTATAGCATTTTTTCTTTACATAAAGATTGGTTCCATAAACAACTGTACTTATTAGTTCACCTGGTAATTTCATTTTGGTGAGCTTTGACATCGAAGGTATTACTACTTTGGAACTTTGAGATCCATATTCTAATACCAGTTGTAATCCTCATATGAGTATTTTTATTGTATGTTGTTCTATGTGGTTAGTCCATCTTATATGATTATTCGTTTTTCTTGTATTTATTAAAAGTTACGTTTTACAATAATATAGACAGCTTTTCTGTGCCCTAGAAACAAGAGAATACTTTTCTCCCTTTCTTCTCATCATTCTGACTAAGTTATGTTTCTGTGCAATTTTTTTCTTTTAATATCAGCCAAACTAATTTTTGACACCACACATTTCATAGAGTCATGAGAGAGCTCATCCTCTCCATGCTACAAAACCCTTACCTACCTGGTCCTCCTCCTCGGCATAGGCATAGGAGGCATGCAAGGTCCCAGATATATGGAACACGGGTCACCCTTTTTGGAATGCCAGATGATGTGGTGTTAACAACTTACCACCTCCCACCCACCATTATCCTAGACACTCTTTCAATAATAAAGAGTGATCTAGAAAGTCAAATTCACATTCCTACATCAATACCACCACTAACCCAGTTGCTGGTGGTGTTACATTTCTGCATTTCAGGGTCCTTCCAGACCACTGTGGGTCTGGGGGCTGGCATTTCCCAGCCATCATTTTTGCGGATCCTGAGGCGTGTGCTAGATGCTTTTTTTAAGCATATTGCACAATTTATTAGTATGCCTTTGGATATGGAAGCCCTTAGTGTGGTCAAGCAGCAGTTTATGGACATTGCTGGCTTTCCACATGTCATAGGGGTAGTGGATGGCACTCACATAGCACTTCAGCCTCCAGCATTGAAGGAACATACTGTATCTATAGAAATCGAAAACATTACCATTCCATGAATGTGATGGTGCTATTTGATGCCTCCCTCCAGATCCTCTCCCTGAATTCCAAATTTCCTGGAAGTTCACATGATGAATTTGTGATACAGCATTCAGGAATTTGGCGAAAATTAGCCACACTGCAAGCTGGTGACACATGGCTTCTGGGTAAGTGAAACCGGGGTAGGTGTTTATAAAAAGAAGTGAATGTTATTGTTTTAGGAGGTAATTTTAGGAGGTAATTTATTACTCTGTATCCTTTCCTGCAGGCGACAGTGGATATCCTTACACGCCCTGGCTGCTGACACCAGGGCCACAAATGCAATATAATGCCGCAATATAATGCTGCGTTTACTGCCACCAGGCAGGTGGTGGAGCACTGTATTGGCCTTTCAAAGGGATGATTCAGATGTCTCCACCACTCTGGTGGTGCCCTAATGTATTCGCCAGTTATGGTTTCGAGGATCGTGGTCCTGTGTGGGATTTTTCATAACATCACCATAAGGAGTCGAGTACCAATGCAGCCAGAGGATGCCTTGCCAGAGGATGGCCCCCAGGAGGTAGGTGGTGTGGGACTGTCCGGGGGGGCCATATGCAATGATGTGGTTGCTCAGTTTTTCAGGTATGTTTTTCATTTTTTTCATCAAATTTTGTATTACTTATCATTTTCTGCATTTTTTTTTTTGCTGATTTTCAAGGATTGACTTAAAGTTTCGCTCATATCTGTTACTAATTTTTTTTTCCTTCTCCCTACCACAATTTTCAATTAATAAAAACATGACCAACACTTTGACAATACCCTTGTATGAATTAATAAAGCCAAAAACAATTTTGCTGGATTGGACCACCATGTGAATGTCCATTTGGAACAGTTCGTGATTTTGTTTTGGGCATCGTTTATTTTGTGAATGTCGACTGTGTCGACATTTGTGACCTTGAAATGTTCCCTAGTTTAACCACCAAAAAACAGAACACTAATTATATGCATCAACATTCAGCTAAGCAAAGATTCCCTTCTCATTGTTTTAATTTCTTAACACATTTGTTCAGAGGGTTATCATTGGTTTTAAAAAAAACGTCTATTTCCAACCTTGAGCAATGTCAAATTTTAAACATTACATTATCAATACATACAAACCAGATGTTGGTTCACATGATTACCTTGCAAAATTTAAATCAAATTTAAAAAAAACAAGGGCTGGATTTCAAATTATTAGATAGTCAACCTTAGCAACACTACCATGTAGACCTACACACATACATACTATTTACATTAAGTCACATATTTTAGAATAAAAAACAGTTAAAGTACACATTACCTAGAATCCGTGCCAGGGAAGGTGAAGACTGTTCTTCCATAGGGAGAAGGGAGGGAGGGTAAATGGACTCGAAGTCAGCATAGGGAGGTGTGATTTGGGAGGAGGCTTCAAGGTCAGGAGGGGTAATTTGGGATGAGTGGGCAGGGGAGGGAGGGTTACTTGGAGAGTATTGGGCAGGGGAGGGAAGGCTGAGTTGCTCCTGTTGGGAAGGGGAGGGGTTTGGAGGGGTGTTTGGATCCGCATTTCGGCGGATTCTGCGCCGCATTCTCCGTCTCGGCTGTTGGCCTAAGAAGTGAGACATTTGTTAAGAATCTTATATTTTTAAGCATTTCCATTGAAGACACCACTAAATTGGCATACAACATTAAATAAGTAATTGGAATATGTGCATTCTATGAAAATATTACATACTGACAATTATATAAAGTACAGTAGGCCCATACTGTACTATAGGTACAACATACATTACTGCTTGTTACCATATTTGTGTAAAAATCTAATACATGTATATTTTTACAACAAAAAATAAAATGCTAATCCATACTTACGCATACGTATGTGCGCACGCAGACTGGCCAAAAGCAAGGGCAAACACCACCATAAATCTGACCAGTGGCGTTCAAGCTCGGCGATATTGTGGCGGAAGCCCGCAGAACGGAGGCGCCGATGAACCTCCGCATAGGCCTGCCGTTTTACATGGTTGGATATGGGGGGCTCAAAACTGGCAAGCTGCCTGTCCAGCACACTCACCAGAATGGTAAGCTCCCAACGTGTAAATGCTGCGGCTCTCATGATGGCAATGGCAGGTTTTACAGTAAACAAAATACACATGGGTGACATGAAAAATGATTGGCTAAATAATTTTCAGAATTTACATATACTAACTTTGGGCCTGATTCAGAGCCGTTCGCTATTTGCGGCCGTTCGTTCAAAAACAAGGGGTGGCTATTCAAATGATCCGTTCGCAAATTGCAGTCTGTTCCCACCTCTAAGTCTGAACGAGCGAGCAAAACATACGCTCGTTTATTTGATAAAAACGCCCCCTGGCCGCACGCACCATACGTCATGTCCGCTATTTATTAGATTAATCGAGTACATCGTACAGCGTATGAACTGCTCGCTATTCTTGTGGTTGGTGTTTTCAACCGCTATTTTGCGAGCAGTTCTGAGTTAAAAAAAACCAAGTGACGTGGTCAATGACGCTGCTGTATTAATTATGCACTCCCTTAAAACGCCCGTTTTGACCTTTAAGCACGCCTGCGTTCGGATCTCCACTCCCCGTTTTCAAGCACCTTCCCCTGTTACCACCCACATAAGCCTCATTCTGTCACTCAAAATAGCAGGCCCTCGCTATATTGCGTACCAACGATTTTCGGCCGCACTGACTGGTTCGCGCATGCGTACTAAAAACCGTACGCATGCGCAGATGTGCGAACATCGCTCGGAACGAGCGTACTGCCGCTAGCGAGTGGCTCTGAATGAGGGCCTTTGATTGGACAATGCATTAATCATGTGACTAAAATAAAAATAAATATTGCCATATCTGATTGGCTCAAGCCGTTTATGTGCATTTGCAAAGTTAACAGGGCAAATTAAACAAACTTACAATAATATAGTAATTAACAACATGCATTTAACAACATCAGAACATTAGGAAGCAATAAACAAACTTTTATTTGTTAAAAAAAACCACGCTTTAGCATTAAAACAACAGCATTAACTAAATGACGTTTGAACAATAAAGTTTATTGACAAAGTGAAAGAGTGGAAGAAAAAAGTTCACCAACACTTTAGCCAGTTGCGTAACTACTGCCCCCGCAGCCCCCGCGGTGGCTTGGAGGCGCTGGGCAGCTTGGGGGCGACGGGGGCAGTAGTAGTAACTACGGAGGGTGCAGCACCGGCGGATCCAGGGGGGGGCGATAAGGGCGATCGCCCCCCATACACAGAGACAGGATTCCTAAAAACCCCGCCCACTTAATGACATGACTAGTGTCAGCCGGCCGGGCTTAGCTGCTGGTTCTGCTTCCTGTTAACAGTGCAGCGGCAGCCGTGGTGCAGCACCAGCGCATGGGTCTGTCACTGACACAGTCACAACTTGTGTCCGGGATGGCAGGACCATGGGCGGTGCGGAGGGGGTGGGCAGCGCAGAGGGGGTGGGTGGGCGAACCGGCTGAGGTAATAACCTCTTCCGCGGCTGCCAACCCCTGTCCTCCTAAGTTCCTCCCCTCTCATCTCATATCCACTGGCTGCGCTGTACCTTAAATGACATGACAGCCAGGCAGTGGGCTGAGCCTACCTGGCTAAGCGGTTCCTCACCAGCGGCACCGCTGATCTTGTTCCCCTCACCACCTTCCTCTTCCTTTCCTCTCCGCTGCGCTTGACCTTCTGCTGATGCTGAGCCTGCACTGTCAAATCGTATGGCAGCCAGGCAGTGAGCTGTTTCTGCCATTGAGCTGAGACGGAGCTGGAGTGAGGCTCCACCTTCTATGCTTACAGCCCAGCCACTCACTGACTGTGGCTGCCTGACTCGGATGCCTGTGCTGGGTACAGCACCAGTCCTTCCCCTCCCACTATTCCGGGCCGCATGCATCTCACCGCCAGGTATGGCAGCCACAGTCACGCTCCCAGATGACAGCAGCAGCAGCTGGAGCTGAAGGCTGCCCAGGTGGCTGTAGCAAGTGTGCAGGGCCAGGCAGATATGGGACAGCAGCAGGTTAGTGTTCCTTGTCCATTCTCCAACAAGTGTTCCACGCCATTACTGACCCCCATCCCAGTGTCTCCAATACTGCAAGCCCAGTATCTCCCTCCTTCCCTCCCCAACCAGCCCACTGCCCCCTACCTAGAACCCCCATCCAGTCACAGTGATCCCCCCTCATTCAGTCTAGTGTTCCCACCTCCCACCCCTATATCACTACCCCTCCCCACCCTACCCAGTCTCCCTATCCACAATGTGTCCCCATCCAGCTAAGTGTTCCCCACAATCTGACTGACCCCTCATTGCGGTGACTCCCACTCTGCCAGCCTAGTGTCTCCTCCCTACGTCCCTTAATCAACCCACTGCCCCTCAGCAAGAACACCCAGACAGTCTTGTCAGTGTCCCCCCTCATTCAGCCCAGTGTACTCCCTTTTCTAGTCTAGTGTTCACTGGTGTCGCCCACTGCCTCTCCCTGGTGTCGCCCACTGCCTCTCCCTGGTGTCGCCCAATGCCTCTCCCTGGTGTCGCCCACTGCCTCTCCCTGGTGTCACCCACTGCCTCTCCCTGGCATCTACCACTGCCTCTACCCATCACTCTTTCCTGACACCCTCTGCATCTTCCTGTCACCCACTACCTCACTGCCTCCCATTATCTTTTCACCTCATCCACTGCCTCACCCTCTGATTCTCCTTGGTGTCACTATCTCCCCGTCACACTCTCTCTCTGTCACCCACTGCCTTTCACCTTCTACTGACATCACCCACTGACTCTTTCTGTCGCTCCCTCTCACCCACTGCCTGTTACCTTCTCTCACCCATGGCCTGTCACCCTCTCCCTCTCACCCACGGCCTGTCACCCTCTCTCTCTCACCCACAGCCTGTCACCCTCTCTCTCTCACCTACGCCTGTCACCCTCTCTCTCTCACCTACGCCTGTCACCCTCTCTCTCTCACCCACTGCCTGTCACCCTTTCTCTCTCACCCACGGCCTGTCACCCTCTCTCTCACCCACGGCCTGTCACTCTCTCTCTCTCTCACCCACTGCCTGTCACTCTCTCTCTCACCCACTGCCTGTCACTCTCTCTCACCCACTGCCTGTCACCCTTTCCCTGTTACCCACTGCCTCTCCCTGTCATCCTCTATGTCACCCACTGCCTCTCCAAGTCATCCTCTGTCACCCACTGCCTCTCCCAGTCATCTTCTATGTCACCCACTGCCTCTCCCAGTCATCCTCTATGTCACCCACTGCCTCTCCAGTCATCTTTTATGTCACCCACTGCTGCTCCCAGCCATCCTCTGTCACCCACTGCCACTCCCAGTCATCCTCTATGTCACCCACTGCCTCTCCCGGTCATCCTCTATGTCACCCACTGCCTCTCCAGTCATTTTTTATGTCACTCACTGCCGCTCCCAGTCATCCTCTGTCACCCACTGCCTCTCCCAGTCATCTTTTATGTCACCCACTGCCTCTCCCAGTCATCCTCTGTCACCCACTGCCTCTCCCAGTCATCCTCTATGTCACCCACTGCCTCTCCCAGTCATCCTCTATGTCACCCACTGCCTCTCCCAGTCATCCTCTATGTCACCCACTGCCTCTCCCAGTCATCTTTTATGTCACCCACTGCCTCTCCCAGTCATCCTCTGTCACCCACTGCCTCTCCCGGTCAGCCACTTCCTGTCCCCAGCGTTGACCACTGCCTCTCCACAGTGTCACCCACTGCCTATCACCCACTGCCTTTCCCCAGCATCACCTGCTTCATGTCCCCTACTGCCTCTACCCAGTGTCACCCACTGCCTCTCCTATTTGAAGGAGGGCGCACACTTATAGTTTGCAGGGGGTGCCAAACACACTAGCACTGGCCCTGCTGTCATGTTTTCAGAAGAGTTCTGTGAGTTTGTATTTGTGGATCATATCAGTGGGGGAAGATCTGGTGCACATGTGGGGCTGGGGGGAGCCTTTGTAATGAATAGAGAGGGGAGGAGTCGGTATTAATTCTTAAACCGCCCCCCCTAAAAGTAAAGTCTAGATCCGCCACTGGAGTGCAGGGGGTGTGGTCGTACCCCCTGCACCCTCCATCTGCCGGGCACCCGCTGAGTGTGTTACCAGTGGGCGCCCGGCTCCTATTCAAACCCCTGGTGGCAGCCGGAGGACGGAGCTCCCTTCGTCTTCCGGGTTCCGCAGGGCACTATGGGAGTGACGTAATGACATCACTCCCATAGTGCCGAGGAGCGGACGCTGGGGTATGGATGGCAGCAGCACTGGAGCAGGGATAAAGGTAAGTGTTTGTGTTTTTTTCTTTTGTGTGTGTGTGTTTGTTTGTGTGCGTGCGGAGGGGGGGAGCAACTACAGGCGGCTAACTACAGGGGGCTAACTACAGGGGGCTAACTACAAGCAGCTATCTACTAGAAGGGGCACTACAGGGGGCTAACTACTAGAAGGGGCACTACAGGGGGCCCTGCATAATGGGCACTACTACAGGGGCACTACTACGGGGGCCCTGCATAATGGGCACTTCTACAGGGGCCCCTGCATAATGGGCACTACTACAGGGGGCATTGCATAAGGGGCACTACTACAGGGGACATTGCAAAAGGGGCACTACTACAGGGGGCATTGCATAAGGGGCACTAGTATAGGGGGCATTGCATTTTGGGGCACAACTACAGGGGGCACTGTATAAGGGGCACTAATTTGATACACAGTTTTCAGGTTATAAACTATGTTCCCAATAATCTGGTTCTACACGGACATAAAAACTGTGCAACCTGTCTTGAGCTGAGGTGACGGACTGGCAGGAGCAGAAAGGAGGGTTGGTGAAGTAGATCTGTCAGGGTGGGATGTAATGGGCATTACTGTTTGGCACAATGTGTATTTGGCATTACGGTGTGCACAATGTGCTATTAGGGGCATTACTGTGTGGCATAATGTGTAAGAGGCATTACTGTGTGGCATAATGTGTTGTATCTGGCATAATCTGTATGTGGCATTACAGTGTGGCATAATGTGAAATAGGGGCATTACAGCATGGCATAAATTTGTTATAAGCACTTTACTGTATGTCATTATGTGTTATATGTGGCATTATTGTGTGGGATGTGTAAGGGGCATTGCTGTGTGGCATAATGTGTTGTAAGGGGCACTCCGGTGTGGCATAATGTGTTGTAAGGGGCATTCCGGTGTGGCACACTGTGTTATAAGTGGCATTACTTAGTGTCATAATGTTTAAGGCACGTTGCTGTATCATGTAACCACACACCTTAAATGTAGTCTTTGGGTGTGTTTGATCTTTGGGTGGGGGGGGGCGCCTGAAACTTTTTTGGCATGGGGGAGCAAAATTTATAGTTACGCCACTAACTTTAGCTCACTAATTACATAATTCAAACCAAGCAATTAACAAGCTGATCGACCATGGAAACATGACATGTGTGCATCAACACAACACATGCGCCACAACCATCAGAACAAACGACTGACTTGATCATTAGCTTCTATCACTCGCTAGCTAGAGGAGGTGCATTGGTCACAAATGGGCGTCACATTGGTTGCGGGCGACCGCCCGTGCGAGTGATAACATTTTTATTTTCTCTCTCACTGGGCGTATGAGTGAGCGGCCGCTTACGAGAGACTCTGAATGAGGTCCAGAGGGCCTAATTCAGAGGTGCACACTATGCTGATGCCGCATGAAAGCGCCCGATATTTTCAGCATACGTATGCGTGACGCATACGTATGCTGCAGCATTAGCATAACCATCTGGACGCATGTGCAGTGTGACACTGCACATGTCTCTAGATAGTTGTTGCTGGGAGATTCAGAATGAATATGGATGCAGAGAAAGGCAAATTCAGTGGCATTCCTGGGAGGTGGCAGGGCGGTAGCTAGCCAAATGCGGGTGTATCATGGGCAGCGACCGAGTCTTTTGCCACAGTTGCACTTGCACCAGTGACCATGTTTATTCGGACATTCTGCACCTCCACAGAGCCGGTGCAATGTCCGATGGTGCGACCAATGGATTGGTAGATGTCTCATTAGGATGACCAAAAGACGCAGTGACGGTTGCAATAGTGCATGCCTCTGATGCAGGCATTGAGTACTCACACAGCTTTCCTATATTATATATAACAGTTATCTCTGTGTATTAAATGACATTTCTTTTAAACACATAGTGGCCGATTTAACACATATCGGCCAGTGCCAACATTGCACATTTTACCTTGCACCTCTTTAAGGTGTGAGAAAAAACTTGCAATGCCAGCAGGCAGGGGCGTATCTACCCATTGGCCAGGATGGCACTCGCCAGGGGCGCCGGCCAGTGGGGGGCACCATCCGGGGGTACCATCCGTGGCCAGTGGGTAGAATCAAGATAGGGCCGTCTGTGGCTTGGCGGCTCCTCAGTGCAGCAGCAATAGCAGCAGCAGCGATGAGTCTCACATGACGTAATGACGTCACGCGTGCCTTAACAAAAAAACAAAAAAAAAAAGCTTTATTTATTCTATGTACCAGGCAGCCGCTGGCAAGCAATGGCAGCTGCACGGACTTGACATCTAGGAACTTCCTAAATGTCAAGGCCTTGTAGGTACATAGAATAAAGTTTTTTATTTTTTAACAAGGCGCGCGTGACGTCATGTGCGCCTCATCTCTGCTGCTGCACTGAGGAGCCGCCGAACCACAAGCTGCACAAGCTGAAGAAGTCTGTAAGAATTTTTGGGCTGCGGGTGACTGGTGGCTGGATGGTGGGGGCCAGGGACTGGAGCAGGGGGCTGGATCTGTGGGGCCAGGGACTGGAGCCGGGGCCTGGATCCGGGGGGCCAGGGACTGGAGCCCAGTATTACAGGCAGGCTAATGGCTGGGAGACAGGAGGGTGATGGCTGGGGAGACAGAAGTGGGATGGTGGGACTGGGGAGACAGGATGGGGATGCTGGGGAGACAAAAAGGGGGCTGCCTGAAGAAACAGAAGGGGGTGCTGGCTGATAAAACATTTGGCTAGGGATACAGAAGGAGGGCTGGCTGTAGAGACGTTAGAAGTACAGAGTAATTATTCAGAAAATATGGGGGGGAGGGGGGGCGCCAGTCCATTACTTTGCCAGGGGCGCTCGGACCCCTAGATACACCCCTGCCGGCAGGTGCAATGTGCTGTTCCTGAATGGCACATCACGTCCATTACATTGAACTGAGGCCCTGATTCAGAGCTGGACGCTCTGACAGAGCGCTCGCTCTGAATCAGGGCCGTCCTTCTGAATGTATAGAGCGGCCTCCTGGCCGCTCGTATAGCTGTGGGTGACCACCCACAGCTATAGCGAGCGGCCAGGAAGATGGTCGCAATGGTCAAGACCATCATGACCATCGGGCTTGCGATGAGACCCTTGTGGTAGGGTCTCATTGGCCCAAGCCGTGGAGTGCTTTTGGCTCTATCAGAGCCGAAAGCACTCCCACTGACATCACTTGTGATGTTAGTGGGGCCGGCCCCAGATGGTAGGCGTTCCCATGGGAATGCCTCCATCTGGGCAGCCACGCCCCGGCACGCCCACCAAAGGGGGCGTGCTGTCACTCACGATCGACAGCATGCCCCCTTTGTAGCGAGACCCGGAGCGACCGTTTGCTCATCGCTATCCGGGTCTCGTGCATGCGCACGACGGAGCCGCCTCCGTCTTGCACATGCTCACTGGGCCAACATCGACCCGCTTGCGAGCGCTCAGCACTCGCGAGTGGGTCTGAATCAGGCCCTGAATGTCCTCCATAGATCTCTATGGTACCTAGTGACTTATTCCTGAGTACCGCAGTATTGCAGTACTGTATTGTATGGTATGTATGTATAGTGCTGCAGTGCTGGGTGGTGGTGTCTGTGTATTTCTACCCTCACTTACTTATTCTATCATAGGTTGCTGAGTGTTCTTTCTAGCAATGTCATTTCACATGTATTGTACTTATGACAGTGGCGTAAATTCATCCCATATGCCCGGAGGCAAGTTATAATATGTGTCCCCCCCCCACAGTCGCTGACACTGGTAATGTAGCAATTTGCATGCAGACAGGCTATAGATAGATGAAGGAAGCAGCTGATGGTCTGACATGGAGCTCTCCAGTAGTGTATGGTGTCTTCTCAGGTGCTGGAAAGGGATGCCATGTATTGGGCGGCCGTTACGGTACCCTCCGGGTACATAGTTACAGTCCTAAGTGGGGGGAATATGTTGTGGACAATGGAGGAGGAGCCTGACGGCAGGCGCCTCCATTGTCTCCCATAGTTCTGCCCCTGACTTATGATATGTCAAGTGACTGTTATAATGTATGTTCCTTATATGGCACTGAGGACACTTTTTGTCCCACCTTAGAAATAAATAAGGGTAATAATATTGATGTAGTATGGTAATTGGGGTGGTTTTGGAGTGGTTGTGGTTTAGTGTTGGGGCATTGATATTGGGTGAGGATAGTAGTATTGCGGTAATGAGCAGGAAATTTGTGGTTGGGATTCTGAGAAACACCATATAGAGAAATCAGATAAGCATTGAACAAAGTGATTTTAAGTTACTTATGCATTTGACTATGAGTTATAGTTGTGGTACCAAATTGTGTGGTGTACTATGAATGCCCCCATATATATATACTGTATATATATATATGTATATATATATTTATATGCTGTATATACATACTATATTCTATGTCGGTCTCTGGTATGTTTAACTGTATGCGATCACTTAACTTTTTCCTGTTGGGACAGGCTCTTATTGGAGTTCTTGTGCCAGCAATTGCAATTGATACATCCGAGCGATTGACGGCGATAAGGATTCTTAATTTTCATGGGCAGACCACATATTTTAATAAATATGCCTCTATTGCTCTTAGTAAGGTAATGTCTCTCTTTTTTATATAGAGATTTCACATTCATGATTTCATTAAGTGACCCGCATACTCTCTAGTAGAGGAGTTTCACATTTACATCATCATTAAGTGCCATTTTTCTTTTTTTGTCATATTACGGTTACGTTAACAAGAGGTATGTCCCTTTGTTTATTTGTAGACTCTCACGTTAAACTAGTGATACAAGGCCCTCATTCAGAGCCTGACGCTATTTGCGCTCGCTCGTTCAGAAAAAAGGGGTGGCTATTCAAATGAACCGTTCGCTCTTTGCGGTCTGTTCACGCCTCTAGGTCTGAACGAGCGAACCAAACATGCGGTCGTTTTTTTGAAAACTACGCCCCCTAGCCGCTCGCATCCTATGTCATGTCCGCTATTTATTAGATTAATCGAGTACATCGACCGGCGTATGAACTGCTCGCTATTCTTGTGGTTGGTTTTTCCTACCGCAATCTTGCGAGCAGTTCTGACTATAAAATAACCCAGTGACGTGGTCAATGACGCTGCTGTATTAATTATGCACACCCATAAAATGCCCGTTTTGACCTTTAAGCACGCCTGCGTTCGGATCTCCACTCCCCGTTTTCAAGCACCTTCCCCTGTTACCACCCACATACGCCTCCTCCTGTCACTCAAAATAGCAGGCATTCGCTATTTAGCGAACAAACGATTTTCGGCCGCACTGACTGATTCGCGCATGCGTATTACGATCCATACGCATGCGCAGTTGTGCAAATATCGCTCGGAACGAACGAGTGGCCGCTTATGAGCGGCTCTGAATCAGGCCCAAAGTGAAGAGTGGAGAGAGATTGAGGTTTTTGAAGGTAGGCACTAGTCACTCGCCATGGCACAGGCCACATCCCCTGTGGAGACCACAACACCACAACACTTGTCACATGCCCTATATCACTAGTTACACTCCCATGGCACTGGTCACACCCCCTGCATTAGCACACAGTAGGTCCTTCAGAAATTTCAGCTCCAGGCTCATGAGGACTATAATCTGGAAATGGCATCATGGGTTTTACCTGCTAAGATGTGATCTGCAGTAGCATGTACCGGCTTTAATGAAGTTGTAGACTTTGACTCAGGGCTCTGTTGGAAGTGGTATTTTGTGGTCCTGAGAAGGTGGAGCCCTCTTGGTATGAGACCTCCAACAGAGCAGTGCAGAGCAGCCCAAATTTAGCCAGCTGAGGATAAGCCATGTATGGCAGCTCAATAGTGGGACTTGAGAGCTCTACTAAGCTGTGATGTACAACATCATGTACTGGCCTTAATAAAGTTGTGATCTCGGCTCAGGGCTCTGTTAGGAGCAGTATTTTGTGGGTACGGGTGAGGTGGAGCTCTCTCGGTATGGGACCTCCAACAAAGCAGCATTATGAAGCCCAAATACAGTCAGCTGAGATTGAGCTTTATATAGTAGCTGTAAACAGTATACGGCCGCTCAATAGCGGAACTTGAGAGCTCAGGGAAAAGGAGCTGAAGAAAGTGCCAACAGCACAGAAATGTGTTGAGCACCATTGAGCACCTGTTGCCAATCACAAGTGTTCAAAACATCTACTCCTATAACCACATTGCTTCTTTTCCAAGAGCTCTCAATCAGCATGCGAAGTGCTACGATGCAATGGCCGCAGCTTTTGTTCCACAACAAGTTCCACTTACAGACTCAGTCACACAGATAAATACAGGTGCCACATATTAAACTAATCAGCACAGTATCCTGGTGTGCCCTAGTCACATCGCATTGTGACAGTCACATTTTTGGTAAAAAAAAGATGCCCAACGCTAGCAGAGTTGCACGGGACCTGGCAGCTCACTTATGCCAGGCATATCATATTTCTGTGCAATATGCAGCTGAGGTAGAGGTGAGCTGACCTGGCCTGTTTATAATGCTTTCCAAGAAAGGAAAACAGTGGAGATGGGGATGCCACTTGTAAGAGAAGAGCCACCCCAGAAGAATGACAAGCCCAGTCTAAAATGGTGACTGCAGCAGCACCCTGTTACATAGGGCCAGGTTCCGGCATTCTGGCTGCCGGTGGCAGGGATGGACTTGTTGCTGCGTGTTCTGTCAGATCTCCCTTGGATGTCAGGGTGATGTACTCTGGCTTGCACTGCTCCATACCCACTGGCAAGTTTGCATGTGGTAGCGGAAAGCTACATGAGCCAGCGGCTACACACATAGACCACCCACTGGAACTCCTTTTTACTTATTTCACATACATCATCATACTAAACTTTTCCGCTACTCTTTGTGCAGACCTTGAGTATTCAACACAGTTGGATGATACTTATGTTCTGAAAATGACTATAGAAAGTATGGAGTAGTACGTGGAAGAGGTATTAAAGGCACAGAAATTCCACAAATCTCCTTACACTGATTGTCTGTCTGCAAAGTACTATGAAACTTTTTCAGCAGTCCTGTTGACAGCTTTTGAGAGAATTGGTGTACTGTACATGTCATAAGACACAACACGTTTTGCCATAGTCAGGATACCAAAACCTAATAGTGACTATACCCTTTGCTCCAACTACAGACCCATCTTCTTCTTACATTAAACTGTTTACTAGGATCTTGCAGTTTGGCTTAATTCATTTTTGCAACACCTTAAAGTTTCAAACCCAGACCAGGTTAATATTGTCTCAACAAGGCAGGGGTTGGACAATACTTGAAGTACATTTGATCCAATGGCGTCACTATGGGTGGTGACTCCCAGTGCAGTACTTAGGGACCTCCGGTCCATGCATGTTAAAGGGGGCGTGGCCTTGTGCCCTGCGAGGCCACGTCTCTAATGTGGTGTTTTAGGAAAGTGACCTAATGTCACACCCTCGTTCTCGTCATTCTGGGGGCTTGCCCAGTGCTCTGGGATCTGCTGGGCAGTTCTCAGCCTCTCCCCACACAGTGGATGATGCGTGCATGTGCGGCACTGCTTGGTGACACTATCTGAGGGAGTGACACCAAAATAGCAGAGCAGCTCTGCTATTTTGGTGTCACACCGTTAGATGGTGTCACCCAGTGCAGCCAGAGCAGCTGTGCTTTTTTGGTGTCACCCTGTTAGATGATGTCACCCAGTGTCATAATGTTTTAATCTGCAATATATGTAATTTTATGGTATATTTTTTAAGGGATTTTTATGATATTTATGTTTATATGTATTTTATATTTATTTTTATGGTATATGTAATATCAGGATTGCCTACCCTCCCGATTTGGCCGGGAGCCTCCCGATTTTCGGGTGCCGCTCCCGGCCCCCCCGGAAAGGCAGGCAAGCCTCCCGGAAGTCTCACACCCTCCCCACCTCCCCCCTGAAAAAAAACAGAAATCCCCGCAGCAGGGGGCCCGGTGACGTGATTCGCGCAGAATCGCGTCATCGTGGCCCCGCCCCCTGCTTCACAATGCCGAAAATCACGGCATTGTGAAGAGGGGGCGGAGTCATGATGACGCAATCGTGCGGCTCCGCCCCGGCTCCGCCCCCAGTGCAGCCCAAAATGGCCACCCCGCTCCCGGCTCCGCCCCCAATGGCCGGCCTTGCCCCCCGCTATTAGCCGACAATCTGCTCCCTCCCGGAAGGCTGGAGCTGATTGTCGGCAAGTATGTGTAATATATGAACTTTATTGATCTGTATATGTGGGTATTGAGGCTTGCCTGGAATTGAGAAGATCGACTTATGCCCTCTTCTTTATAGATAAATGCATATATGGTCCTATTCTGAGGGAAGTTTTAAGTATGAAGTATATGGAGAACCACCACGTAATGTGTATTCCATACAACCTCACAGTATAAGTTTGCATTCCATAGAAGGAACGTGACATACAGTATGTCCGGTGACTCGGATGTTGCCAGGGCAGCGACAGAAGAATAAATAGCATGCGTTCCGCAAGATGGAGCATATGCTGAAGTGTTTACATATTATCAGACATAGAAAGCACTTCCGTAAAAGGAATGTGATGTGGTTCCGGCAACCAGTACAAAAACATGCTAATTAAGGTTTTCTCTATGAAGATAAATGAGAGGTAACATAAGGGTATATAAAGGGAACAGGGTTATCAGAGGTATACACCTTGAAAAAGACTCTACAGGGCTGACACACGTTGGTTATCATACAGATCAACAGGGATCCAGGTGAATATATTGTGGGACGTATATCTTGCACATAATCAAAAGGAATCCAGTACCTTTACCCGGAAGGGAGCTGGTATATTTCATATATGTGAATATGGGTGTTCAATACTGACACCCCATTTGATCTGGTATGTTGCTGTGTCTGGCATTTGGTAGCTTTTTTAGTTGTGATTTAAGAAAAAAATTTGATTGCATAAACTTTACTTCACTATACTACTGTATGTGGTGTATATTTTTCTCCTTCTATATTCATATGGATGATTATACACAACGCCACAGTATGGAATAACTGGTATAAGTGGATATTCGTAATAAAGAATTTCCTGTTTCTTGGATGATAGAAACCCTGATTATTTAACTTTCGTGAGAAGTGGATTTCAGAAGAGGACAGAAATCATTACACCCTGGAGGGTATGCATAATCGCAAGTACTTATTTTATACTCTCATATACATGATTTATGCAGTTATTTCTAGGCCACACAAAGTTGGTGTACTTGCTCCCTACAGTATATTGGGTTGGGTATGTCATTTTTTAAAGATGCCTTATGACTTTGCATTTAAGGGCAGCTTGCTGAGGGATGCACCTTGATGTGGATAAACACAAAATGTGGACAAACTACAGTAAGTGTGCTTTCTGAACAGTTAAAAAAAACAGTTCTATCCTGCATGAAACAGAACTAATAATTTCTCCTCTGTTTTCATCTCCCAGGTATGTGCATCTTCCAACCAGCATTTACAACCTATGCATTTCCAACTTTGGGCCGTAGTCAATTTGAGGCGAAAACCCCTTTCCGCGTGTTTTTGGCGGAAACTTATCGCCTAAAACAGTCGTTACCTTTTCGCCACATTTCATTTCGGACTTTTGGTGGAAAGTTAACGCCTAAAACAGGTGGAAACTTTTTGCAGGTTTTACTTTCCGCCTGGTTAGCCGTTTCCTATAGGAAATGATGAGATTTCGCCTGTTTGGTATTCAATTAAAAACAGGCTTTAAAGTATCGCCGATTTCCAAGCACTTTTCGCCAGTTTTTTATCTCCACATGCAGGGTGGAGAAAACACAAAACAAAAATTTTTTTTTACTCTGTAAAACATTACTAATGATATTTGAATGTACTGTATGTATTTTTTTTTACCAAAAAAAGTTTTTTGTTCAATGTAATAGGTGAAAAAATGTTGCTACTGAAGCATGCGGATAGAAGTGCAGATATGTGGTTTTGAGGTGCAAAAGTCTGGAAACCACTGTGCACCCTTGGGACAGGCCCCTAAGTGGTAAATGTGTTTTAAAAATTGTAAAAAATTATAAGCACCCCAAAAAAGCACTTTAATTTTGGGGTGAAAAAGATAGCAAATTTTGGGGAGAAGTATAAAAACTAGAGAAATAGGCTTCTGGGTGGTCCCCAAGTATGGAACAAGAGTTTATGGGATTGCAGGGGTTTGCAACAGTTGTTTTTTTATGTTTTTTAAGGTACAATTTTACAACTTTACAATTTTCTGAGCATACCCCTATTTTGCTTGGACTAGTTATTGTATTCTTAAAATAATAAATAATGCTATTCTTCACCATTTATGCAAAGTGGCTAATAGGATTCAAATTAGAGTAATTAAGCACCCCTTAATAGCTTTATTAGGGGTACTAGTACATCCCTATAGTGATTCCCTAAGTTAGTGTAGATTTTCGGGGGTTCCACACTGGTTTCCTTTTTTCTGACATTTCTTCGCCTTTGTTTTTGCATGTATAGCAATTGATGAAGGGCAAAAGTGGGGGTGCAGGCAAAACATTTTTGTTTAACATAAAACACTTGTGGAATTCTTGTGGCTTTTGAAAATATTTTCTAGTCTTTACAGAAAAAAATTGGATTACCATCCCAAAACGTGTGTGTGTGTGTGTATATATATATATATATGCATATATATGTGTGTCTGTATATGTGTATATATATATATATGTTTATTTACCTTTGTGTATATAAGTATTTGTTTTTGTTTTTTACACAAAATGTTGAGACGCTAGTTCATATTATTCTGACTTGAAATTGTATTTTTATGTGTGTCTATTGGTATGTGTGTATGTATATAACTGGTTAGTAAGTATATATGTACTCCTCAGAATCAATAATATATTTAGCTATTCATGTGTTGTTTTTTTTTATTAAAATGTGTGTTGGTATTTTCTTTGTACAAAATAAAATGTATGATTGTAAAGACGGTGTTATTAATTTTTGTTTCGTTTTGACCTTAAAAATTTGGTGGAATACATATCTATTTTAATTTATTTTTTTTTGGGAACAGAGGAAGCTGTTCTAAATGTTATTCGAAAAACCATATGTGTGCTAGCTGAAAAGTGTGGTGCATGATTAGTGCTAGGGGGGTGAGAAGAGGTGGTGCTGAGGTGTCTTAGGGGGTTATGATGGATGCGACACTCCTGTGCGCATGGGTTTTTTTTTTGGTAACAGGTTTAAGGAGGGGAAGACTAATGTATAATGGGCAGAGTTACAGCTAATTTTTTGCTGCAGGGGGGTGAGAAGGCAGACTTTGCCTGAGGGGCGAGGGAGGGGGACCATGCTGCAGACTTCAATCTATATATATATATATATATATATATAATATATATATATATATCTATACACACACATATACACATGCATACACAATGTACATACCTGGGCATGTTATACTATTGACCATTGGAATGCAGGGCGCCTATGTGGGCATTGTGTCTAAATATATATACGCACACACAATACTAACATAGGTACCCTGCATTCCACATTTATATATATATATATATTTATACACACAATGTACATACCTGGGCAATGGAGGGCACCTATGTGGGGATTGTGTGTAAATATAAATATATACATAAATGCACACACAATGTACCCTGCATTCCACAGGTCATTAGTACAACATACCTGGGCATGTTATACTATTGACCATTGGAATGCAGGCTACCTATGTGAACATTGTGTGTGTGTGTGTGTGTATATATATATAATATATATATAATTAGGGGTGTGCACCGGCCACTTTTCGTGTTTTGGTTTTGGATCTGGATCTTTCTTCGTGTTTTGGATCTGGATTGGTTTTGCCAAAACCACCCTTCCGTGTTTTGGGTTCTGGGTTTTGTGTTTTGGATCTGTATTTTTTTTTTAAAAAGCATAAAAACAGCTAAAATGACAGAATTTGTGGGTTTTTCTGCTCCTATGCTATTATTAACCTCAATAACCTTAATTTCCACTCATTTCCAGTCTATTCTGAACACCTCACAATAGTGTTTTTATATCCAAAAGGTTGCACCGAGGTAGCTGGATGACTATGCTAAGAGATACGAGTGGGCGGCACAAACACGTGGTCCATCTAGGAGTGACACTGCAGTGGCAGACAGGATGGCAGTTTGAAAAACTAGGCCCCAAACAGTACATAATTCAAAGAAAAAAAAGAGGTGCAAGATGGAATTGTCCTTGGGCCCTCCCACCCACCCTTATGTTGTATAAACAGGACATGCACACTTTAACAAACCAAACAATTCAGCGCCAGGGTCTGCCACACGACTGTGGCTGAAATGATTGGTTCGTTTGGGCCCCCACAAAACAAGCTGGCAATTAATCTGTCCCTGCACAAACTGGCTCTACGGAGGCAAGATGTCGTCCTCATCCTCCTCATCCACCGATTCCTCACCCTCTTCAGTGTTGTGTACATCCTCATCCTCACAGAGTATTAATTCGTCCCCTCTGGAATCCACAACCACAGGTCCCTCTGTACGTTCTGGAGGCTGGTCTCCCTGGAAGACTTGATAATTCATTTTATGAACATCATCTTCTCCACATTTTGTGGAAGCAACCTCCTACGCCTTTCGCTGACAAGGTTCCCGGCTGCACTAAACACTCTTTCGGAGAACACACTGGAGGGGAGGCAACTCAGGTAAAATAGAGCAAGTTTGTACAGGGACCTCCAAATTGCTTCTTTTTCCTGCCAGTACAGGTACGGACTGTCTGACATGCCTACTTGGATGCTGTCACCGATGTAATCCTTTAACAGACGCACGCTTGTCGCTGCTGCTTTAAGGATGCAGGTGCGGCTACAGCCCACACATTTCACAAAGAGAAAAAAAAAGAATTTTTTTATTGTTTGTGGAGCACACTTTGAGGGTTACACCACCCTTTAACAGACAGACGCACGCTTGTCGCTGCTGCTTTGAGGATGCAGGTCAAATCTAGACGGGATTTGGTACCGGGGACACACTACCTCCATCAATTGTCTAAATCCCACTGCACTAATGGCGGATACCGGACGCATGTCTAACACCAACATAGCAGTCAAGGCCTCAGTTATACGTTTTGCTTCAGGATGACTGCTGTCGTACTTCATCCTCATCGCTAGGGACTGTTGGAGGGTCAATTGTTTAGTAAAAGTAGTGGTGTTCCTACTTCCTCTCTGGGATGATGAACAACTCCCAGCAGCAGCAACAGCACTAGGAGGAAGTGGTTCTTGATCTTTCCCTATTTTATTTTTATCGGAGAAAGTTTGGTCCTCCATTTATGTTATATTGATATATACGTGCGGCTAAGGCGCACACAAACACAGAAAATATTTTTTTATTTTTGCTGGAGAGTAGTGCACTTTGTGGGTCACACCACCCTTTAAGAAAAGAGCCAGCCGGCTCTTTACTTATGGGGCACAGGCGCACGCTTGGCGCTGCTCCTTTGTTGATGCACGTGCAGCCACAGTGCACACAATTCACAAACACAGAAAATATTTTTTTATTTGGTTTGGAGTGTACTTTGGGGGTTACAGCACCCTTTAACGGTCAAGCCAGCCGGCCCTTTACTTATGACACAGGCGCACGCTTGGCACTACTTTGTTGAAGCACGTGCGGCTACTGCGCACACAATTCACAAACACAGAAAATATTTTTTTATTTGGTTTGAGTGTACTTTGGGGGTTACAGCACCCTTTAACGGTCAAGCCAGCCGGCCCTTTACTTATGACACAGGCGCACGCTTGGCACTACTTTGTTGATGCACGTGCGGCTACTGCGCACACAATTCACAAACACAGAAAATATTTTTTTATTTGGTTTGGAGTGTACTTTGGGGGTTACAGCACCCTTTAACGGTCAAGCCAGCCGGCCCTTTACTTATGACACAGGCGCACGCTTGGCACTACTTTGTTGATGCACGTGCGGCTACTGCGCACACAATTCACAAACACAGAAAATATTTTTTTATTTGGTTTGGAGTGTACTTTGGGGGTTACAGCACCCTTTAACGGTCAAGCCAGCCGGCCCTTTACTTATGACACAGGCGCACGCTTGGCACTACTTTGTTGATGCACGTGCGGCTACTGCACACACAATTCACAAACACAGAAAATATTTTTTTATTTGGTTTGGAGTGTACTTTGGGGGTTACAGCACCCTTTAACGGTCAAGCCAGCCAGCCCTTTACTTATGACACAGGCACACGCTTGGCACTACTTTGTTGATGCACGTGCGGCTACTGCGCACACAATTCACAAACACAGAAAATATTTTTTTATTTGGTTTGGAGTGCACTTTGGGGGTTACAGCACCCTTTAACGGTCAAGCCAGCCGGCCCTTTACTTATGACACAGGCGCACGCTTGGCACTACTTTGTTGATGCACGTGCGGCTACTGCGCACACAATTCACAAACACAGAAAATATTTTTTTATTTGGTTTGGAGTGTACTTTGGGGGTTACAGCACCCTTTAACGGTCAAGCCAGCCGGCCCTTTACTTATGACACAGACGCACGCTTGGCACTACTTTGTTGATGCACGTGCGGCTACTGCGCACACAATTCACAAACACAGAAAATATATTTTTTTTTTTAGCACTTGGGGGGAGCACCCCTGACGGACAGAGCACCCCCTGGACAACACCCCTTTAGGACTGGGACACTGCACAGAACTTTGGAGTGGACACAGCCCCTATGGACAACTGACTGCACAACACAGTCCATCCAGCCCCTATGGACTTTGAAGTAGTGGACACAGCCCCTATGGACAACAGCAGCACAGCGCAGCACAACACTACTCTGCACTACACTAAACTACACAGCCCAGCCAGCCCTAACTCTCACCCTCCCTCTTCACTGTCCACAGCCGAGTGAGAAAATGGCGCCGACGCGGGTACCTTATATAGGATCCAAAACCCGGAAGGCGGGATGATGACGTTTTGCTACGATTTCAGATCCGAGTCAGGCGGGAAAAGTCGAGCCTGACTCGGATCGGCCACGGATCGGGGGGGCTCGGGGGGGTTCGGATTTCAGAAATCTGAACCCGCTCACCCCTAATATATAAATATATATATACACACATATATATATACACACACATGCACACAAAAAAAATACCTTGGTATCTTTTACTATTGACGAGTGGGGTGGAGAGCACCCATGTGGCCATCCAAATTGTGCAGGACCACCACACACCGATCTTCTGATCATTGTCATCACTCCTTGTCAAAGGGGCTTATTTATTAATGATTGCTTTTGCAATGCGATCAGGGCATGTCAGTACCGGCCATGATTGAATTGCAAAATGCCATCATAACGGCCAGATGTATTAGGTGGCAAATGCATGGAGACGGGCTCCGAAAGGAGCCTGTCCCTGCAATGTGGCCTGGAGTGAACTGCACGAGTGGCGCCCATTGCCAGCAGAGGGTTCCAGAAGATCCCTTCGATAGCTGATATGCGGTAAGTAACCAAATGCCTACAGCGCCTAAGGCTATCATCAGATGGCGTTAGCTGCTGGGATTAATATCAGGAATGCTTTGCATTCCGGATATTGGTACATTTGCCAGCATCGCATCCCCCATAGAAACCTGTGGGGATGCGGATGCCAGTAGGTCTGGAGGAAGCGCAGCAGGTATCGGATATACCTGCTTCTGGTCCCTCCTTGATATATCTGGGGGATACTCAATATTTGAGGTAAACCCCGGAAAACATGTATTTTTAGGGATTTTACTTCAACCATTCAATGTAAAATAGGGGCCTAAGTAATAAACCTTACCTTTTTTTGATGTATCTACCCCTCAGCATTTTTCTGGTTTATTCTTAATATTTTTAAAAATAAATTTTTTTTTGCAAATACAGTGGTTAACAAAACCAATGTAATTGCAAATCCTATGGTTCGACATAACCTTTAAAATTTTTAATGCAAGTTACAAATTTAAAAATATTAAAAAAATATTAATAAAAGCAGTATTACTGCAATTATTAAAACATTTGTTACACTTTGAACATTAAAATTATCACTCTATTGAAAAAAGACACAGACAATAAGAAGGTGAAATTAAAACTTATTTTTATTTTGTACAAAAAGTTTGAGAAAAATATAGAAAGAAAAGAATTAAAACATTTTTATTTTTCAGCAAGGAAATCTGTCCATCATCTTTAATTAACTATTTTCACATTTTTCACGATAAAAGGAAATTACCTGTAAAAAAAAAAAATTATTTAATTTAAGGGTAACAAAGAATTAAAAAAATACTGAGTGTACAACTAAACATAAGCAAAAAGTGTTTGTGGACAAATTTACGTCCACGCTCCTCCCCCACAAACTATCCCCCACCCATTTTCCCTACCCCTAAACTCTTCGCAAGGGTGTCTAAACCTGACCTACAACTCTCACCAGCCTAAACCAAACCTTCCCCTAGCCAAAGCTATCCCTGGGTGCTGGCTAACCCTTAAGGTACACATTCACAAAAAGACATGGAAATCACAGTAGGATTACAACATTGCAATTGTGCTGTCATTTCCATGTCTGTGATATGCCTACACTGAACGTTCAGTGTAGGCACTTCAGTCATTTCCCTAACATGTTCAAACTAATGTAAATTTCTGGTGGAACAGCATGTTTGGGCCATGATTGATGTCAGATGAGACCAGTGGGATGGTGCAACGCTGGTCGCATCAATCATAAAATGTAACTATTTCAGATAAATAACTGCGCTAGCACTAATACGATTTTGTAATTATGCAATCGCTCTGTATTAATGGAAGTGGATGAGTGCCATAAATTCAACTGGGGCTCCCTAAACTTTCACCACCACCCCAGGCTACTTGTAATAATTACCCTTTAGCTCACAAATGTTATGGTGGGTTATAAAGAATGAACATAGGCATCGGTAAATTGTCGCCTATGTCATACCCCTTCCCAGGATTACATCTTTAGCTAAGCTGGTGGTCGGTATACCATTTGCCGGCTTAAATAGTTTACATTTTCTAGGGTTCTTCAGGTCCGTCAAAATTGTATAGATCTGTGTAAATGGGGTGAAGTGGAAACTTACCTTATCAGGAATCATATATTTGTGTTTAACTTGTGTCTTGTGCATATAAGTCGAAACAGTACATGTTTTGTAGGTCTATGGACAAAATAACATTAAATATATTGTGCACGCAATGTACATAGTGTACATTAATGGCATGAACTCATGACTACACCTGTATACAGTTTTAGAGACCACTGAAAACATGACCTGTGTGAAGTCGTGTGGCCTGAGTTTTTGGAAAAACATATTTAACAAATAAATAGTGTAATAAGTATAGTGATAGCTAAACAATAAACCTTTACAATTTTATAATTGTTTCAATGTATTGTTTAACAATCACTAGCATCCTGTAAATGTGTGTATTAGACTAAAACATTAGAATGTGCATTTGTGCATGTTTACTCACCAAGATTAGGCCGTCCCAGTAAAGGCATTTCTATTCATTCATACTTCTTCCAAAGATGTTAATTTACACAGAATTAGTCCTATAAGGGCTCCAAATACAAAAAAAAAATAAAAAAATGCTGAGTTCAGTTCATTTTGATCAAAATAAGACATATTAGTAACACAAATACATTGTATTAAAATAAAAGAAAGAAAGTGGGTCCAGAATGCTCACTTAAGGCCCATGAACGTGCGTAGCCAAATGAAGGGAGCTTTCATCATCTACCCACTTTAATACACACAACCGTATCTATTAATGAATGCCCTCACTCCCTTTTGTCTATCTAGTTTACCTGGGGAAAAATGTATACATGTTAATGTAATACATTTGTGGAAAATAAAAACAAAACAATATCACCGTTTAAAATGTGTCCCTCGATGAATCTTCATCGGTTCTCTTCATCTCTATATTACTCTTCTGGGAAATGGTGACGTCCATCATAACTTCACGGATGATGCTCCCCTCGGATCTTCCTCTCCTCTTCTGCTTGGTGCTGGTGGTCGCGTTGGTGGATTTGGGGGCGGTGCTACCGGTGGGTAGATGTATCCTCCTGGATACTGTTGATATTGGTGGGGATCCTGGGCAAACCAATGGTGTCCAGCTGCATGGGCATAGGGACCTTGAGGTGTAGAGGTATGCTGTGCTGACATGAAAAGTGTCATTTGATTGGAGGAGATCTGTTGGAGGGATGTGGCGAGCTTCACCTGTTCTGAAAGGGATTTCATGGTCTCCCTTGATTCTTCTTCTGCAAGTCTTCTTTGCCTCTGTTCTTCTTGTACTACCTCTAGTACTTTTCTACTGGATTGGCCCATTTGCTCCAGTCTTCAGTCTACGGTGTCTCTGAAGCTGTTCTGACGATCATCCATTTCCAGCGCGATGTCGTCAATCCTCTGGACCTGTGATGCCGGGAGTCCTGTTTGAAGTCTTCTGACCATTTGAAATTGTTCCGCTTGAAAATAAAAAAAAATAAAAAATTCAGAAAGTCTAAAAATAAAATTCAATATATGCATCAATAATTTACAAATCCAGGGTGTCACCATACAGTTGTGCAAAATTGAGACCACTGCATCCACATCGTAAAAAAACACATAAAATAGAAATAAACAATTACATATTTACCTGGATCTGCACTGGCCATCCCTATAGTCTAAACCTAATCCCTTATACCTACTTCTTGCAATAAACCTCCCTCTCCCTGCATGTTCAAATTAACACCTTCATGGTGGATAACTTTAAGGCTACCCCTACAGCTGCATACACACACAATGATTTTGTTACCAATGATTTTATGAACAATTTTCTGTCAGATATTCTGTCCACTTTTTTAAAGTGAAATGAAAGATTTTTATGAACTATAAACAATTTTTGCAGATACCCTTACGGAAAATCGTTGTGTTGGTCAGTCTGACTGAACTACAAACTTGTACGTGCAGGAACGTTAATTGTTCATCATTTTAACTCAGAAAGTGAATGATTTTTTCAAAGATTAAACGATAACCGATATTGTTAACGATAATCGTCCAAAAAAACTTTGTGTGTGTATGCACCTTAATACCTAACCCAAGAATACCACCTTAAGCAAAAACAACAACCCAAAACTTAACTTTTACCATGAAGAAGGTCTGGATACTGGTGCTTGTATCCTATTTTTACAAGAATTCGGCACCAGTATTCGGACCACCTTCATCACGCATGCAGGGATCTTGACATCATCCCATCGCAGACATTCAAAATCTAAACTTTCCAAAAATTGTAGGTTTTAAAATTTAGAAAAATGTTGCAGAAAACATTTTAACAAATATTTTAATGCAAAACCCCCCCCAAAAAAAACTTACCAACAGAAGTTGGTCTTCTCGTTGAGTCTTCTGCCATGTCCACTTGTTCATCATCATCTTCATCATCCTCTACTTGCAGAAGATCCGGCCTGAAGTAAGATCCAATTCCAGAGGCACCGCCAGTGCTGGTCGTTGCCCCTTTGTGTATAATGTAAGATGTTAAAAAATTTAAATATATGTTTAAAAAAAAAAATCATGTGTCTTGGAGAATCAATGTATCTACATAAATATTTTAATTAAACCCTTGGGGCATCTGTAATCAATTATATGGGTTTTTAAAAAGAACATACTAAAAAAAAAAAAATACCTTGCTGTTCACTGATTTTGGTCATCCCTATGCCCAAATCTTCCTCCGATGTTGGTCTTGCAGGTTCCTCAACCGTTTGCTGCCGTTTCCTCAATGCATTCAGGGATCCTGCTGTCTGTTGAAAAAATAATATTATTAGTTTTTTAATTTTTAAAAATTACATACCATAGGCATTTTTAAAAAATTACTAGTTGCGCTACAGTTTATTCTTCCATCGCTTATACAGATCACTTCATCTGCATTTGAGATCTGGAGAAACGATGAAGACACACTTGCAACACAATACTAGGGATGAGGGAAGGATTTTTTGAAAATGAGGGTTTTCATTATTTAAGATGGCGGGTAAAAAATGCTCAGTTGCTAGTTTAAACAATAGTATATATTACCTTCCAATCTTGGAGCTGGAGATTCCAAACTGATGCTGCCAAACCTTGTTTCAATTGGCTCTTCCTCACGACGAATTGATGGCTGGATCCTGGCCATTTTGTCCTGTTGTCTCGTGGCCTCTTTGGTCTTCGGTCTTCTTTGGGTTGAATCTATAAAATATGATAAACATTTACAATAGAAAAAAAGTGTAAGCTTTAAACTTTAAAAAAAAATAAACATTTAAAAAAAAAAAAAAAGACAAAGAAACATATAGGTAACAAATACCTTTCGGTGGGACGGTTCTAGATATCGAATCCCTCTGTCTTCCGGATGAGGTCCTTTCCTCTGAATGGGGTTCTGTCCTTCACCTTTTCTTTGGGGCTGCTGAAGATGATGTTGTTTATAAAATGACAATAAAATTTTAGAACATATTTTTAAAAAAAATTTGATTTAAGATTTTTAAAAGTTAGCCAATTTCTTACCCTGTAGGAGATGTGTATCTTGATTGTGACTGTCCATTAGTCCTTCGACTCCTGTCACCATGATCGGATTCATGTGATCCCGGATCTTCTCCTCCCACCGAAGCCAATTAATTATTAGAGGTGGTCCTCCTCCCGTTCCTCTTCCGTGATCTTGAACTTTCTTCATCTTTTCTTTGGCTTTTCTTTTGCAGTCGGTGTATCGCTTCTTGCACACATCGGCATCTCGACGTCTTCCAGAGGTTGCGGTGACTTTCGACGCAACCTCATCCCAGATTTTCCTCTTCTCCCGGGCCGCTGTATTTTGAGCATGATGACCGAAGATCTTGATATAGTGCTTCAGAATCCCTTCGATGAGCGCGTTGTTCTTCGACTCACTGAAGCGGATCTTCCTTTTCTTCTTGGTTGTCTTTCCACTTCCTGCAGTTCGCCCCTCTTGGGAAGTTGGGACGTCTTCTGTACTGCTTGGCTGTAAATATAAATTATAATTTAAAAACATAAGTAATAAATAAACAAAACAGCAAAAAATTAAACAGTTATAAAAACAACCAAATTCTTACTTCAATAATATTGTTTATATAGTGTATAGAGAAAAAATGAAAAACTACATTCATTAAAATTTATGAGTTAATAAAACCCTAGGGCAGCCTGAATTTAAAAAGTGTACAATTTAAACATTTTACAAACCAGGGGGGCATTATAAAGTAACCCTGAGGGGGCCTTCGCAATTATGCTCACGCATAGAAAAAGGGGCATCTCCCTTCCCAATCCAGCATGACAGTTCTCAGGCTGCTCCCCCACTGGCTCTCAGTCAAAAGTGCCCATTAGGCAGTGCTCCATGTATTTGTGTCCATGATACAGTGCCCTCTGTATTTTTACCCTTTAGGCATTACCCCCTATTTTTTAGATTTGCCTTTATGCAGTGCCCTCAGGCTGAAAAAGTGTCCCTTATGCAGTGCTCCCAGGCTGGCCCCTTATGTAGTGCCCCCAGGTTTATATAGTCTACGTTATGCAGTGCCCCAGGCTTAAAAAGTGCTTACCCTACTTACATACTCGCCGCTCCCACTCCGGTTGCCTTGCTCCGACTGGATCTAACTTGATTCAGCAGGCGCACGGGCCAGGCTCCTTACGTTGCGGATGTCATCATGATGTCACCTGCACCGAGCATCACTGGGAATGCTTGCCTCTGAAGCGAACAGAGGCTACTTTAGTCATCCGGTCACTTCAGAGCCCAGCATTCTCCAGCAGGGGTGGGGGGTTGGCAGGGAAAGTGCCAGACAGTTGAATGTTTCTACTGTGTGATGCGCCTGCAGAAAACAGCCGGGGGAGAACACTGTTATTTGGAACACATGTTTTTACTGCAAACACTCATCTTTATTTTTTTTTTTAAATTGATTTATTACTAGCATAGCATTCAAGTGCCATCCTATACTCAGATAAATAAGCGTTAACAAAAGAATAAGGATGGAAATTACCTCAGAGTACAGGGTGGCACTTCATGTGACGCTGTTAATAATTTCATAGTATAATAATTATATTAATAATAAAAAAATAAAAAAAATTTCATGAAACAAATGACGGACCATTTCTTGGGGCAAATTCAATTGGCAAAATGACATTATTGGCTTTATTTTTTCCCCAATGATTATCACCAATAATGTCATTTTGCCAATTGAATTTGCCCCCAAAAATGGCCCGTCATTTTGCATCCAATTACAGATTGGCCCTAAGGGGTACATTCAGTCAAGTCACAGTTTATAGAAGTGAGGGTCTGATTCAGAGCCGGACGCTATTTGCGCTCGCTCGTTCAGAAAAAGGGGCCGGCTATTTAAATTGAGCGCTCGCTCGCTCTTTGCGGTCTGTTGACGCCTCTATGTCTGAGCGAGCGAACGAAACATGCGCTCGCTATTTTAAAAAGACGTCCCCTGGCCGCTCGCATCATACGTCATCTCCGCTATTAGATTAATCGAGTACATCGAAAGGCGTCTGAACTGCTCACAGTGCTTGTGGTTGGATTTTTCTACCGCAATCATGCGAACAGTTCAGGGTAAGAGACAACCAAGTGACGTGGTCGATGACGCTGCTTAGTTAATTATGCACACCCTTAAAACGCCCGTTTTGACCGTTTGGCACACCTGCGTTCGGATCTCCACTCCCCGTTTTCAAGCACCTTCCCCTGTTACCACCCACAAACGCCTCATTCTGTCACTCAAAATAGCAGGCACTCGCAATTTTGCGAACACACGTTTTCCGACCGCACTGACTGGTTGGCGCATGCGCATTACGACCCATACGCATGCGCAGATGTGCGAACATCGCTCGGAGCGAACGAGCGGCCGCTTACGAGCGGCTCTGAATCAGGCCCTGAGTATCCAAACTGTGGTTGCCCATAGCAACCAATGAGATTCTGGTTATTATCTTGTAGAAGGTGATAGCAACCAATCAGGTTTTACTATGCATTCAGCTATCACCTTCAAATGTATGTATACCTTCCAACCAGCATTTTCAACCTATGCATTTACAACCTATGCTATTCTTTTGTTTTAAACGTATGAGCACCTTTTTATGACTTGCTAGTAATAGTCATCACCTGTGTTTGTTATGGGGTTCACTGAAGCATATTTTATAGTGGCATATGGCCTTTTTACTCAAACTCACAGTGCAATGTATGTCCTTTGATCAATCTGCTTTTCAATCAGCTGACCAATTGGCTCAGGTGTAGGCTAGTGTCTTAAACAGCCAATCTATTTCTTAATAAATAGTCTTAGAGGCAGCTTGCTGAGGGATGCAGCTTGATGTGGATATCCACAAAGTGTGGATAAACTAAGTGTGCTTTATGAACAGTTAAAAAAACAGTTGAATAAACTTTGAATAACATCTAAGACCATGTAATTAATACATCATTCTTAGAAAGTTGTTTGTCTTCACCAAGAAATTGAAAAATGTAAAAAAGACACAATATACCAAAACCTTATTTTTATAATTTCACTCCATGGTATCTTCTCTATGGCTATTACATCCTTTACTTTTCCCTGCAGCTCACCCCTCTGTACACATGGGATCGGTATGAATGACTGCCGGACCTATGTCCGACGGTTCAAATCCCGACAGAGGAAGACCGGCAGCCCTGATAATCCCGAAGGTAAGTATTTTAACTATTGCTAACCCTCTCCCCCCTAACCCTAACCTTCCTTTAGGGATGCCTAACCCTAACCTTCCCCCCTAGTGCCTAACCCTAACCCCTCCTGTAAGTGCCTAAACCGAACCCCCTTCCCCACACCCTAAACCTAAGTCTCCCAGGGGGATGCCTAACCCTAAGTCCCCTCGGGAGCCCTGAAACCTAACCATCCCCCCCCCACGGCTGTCCATGCCTGGTGTCCGGCTTACCTTCATTCGGTATGTCAGACGTCAGGCTCCCGGCGTAGGTCTAATGACAGGCATCAGGATTTCTACACCTGTCATTAGTACCCTGCTGGGATTTGACAGTCGGGAAGCCAGCAGTCGGCATTTCGACCATCGGCATCCTGACTGCATAACATACACATTGCAGCCTCAATAAATGACTCCCCTATTATGAACACACATGAGCTTTTAACTCTTTTGGCCTTTCCCAATGGACTGACTTATCTACTCATCAGGATTGCCACTACCTCTAATTTCACTAATGCTCCTTTCCCTCTCTCAGATCACAACCTCATCACCTGAACACTCCATTATGTCAACCTCAATGTCAATCAAATCAACCAAGCCTCCTCTAACCCGCCAAAATATTAATGCGATTCATTTTCATCAAATATCCACCTCTACAACAACTACACTCACCAATTTCTACATTCACTTCTCCTGAGACTGCTGCATCATACCTGAAACAGAATCTAGAAAAAGCCCTCAATGAAGTAGCTTTAGCTACCCATCACACTCCACGTAGACTTAAATGTCAACCGTTGCATTCTAAATTAACAAGGCATTTACAAAAACTCTCACATAAAGTAGAACATCAGTGGCATAAATCTCATACTCCAAATGACTTCCTCACAAATAAGACCATCTACAACTCCTACCGTAATGCTCTGGACGCTGCCAAACAAACAAATTTCCAATCTGTAATCTCTGCTCAAGCCTCTAATCCCATGCAATTTTAAATTGCTTCTTACCCCTCCCTCACCCAAACCACCTGCTACTATCTGTGCACAAGATCTTGCCTCCTATTTCAAGGACAAGATTGATAAGAACTGGCCACTTTTCGTGTTTTGGATTTGGATCTGGATTGGTTTTGCCAAAACCACCCTTCCGTGTTTTGGGTTCTGGGTTTTGGATCTGTATTTTTTTTTTTTAGAAAGCATAAAAGCAGCTAAAATCACAGAATGTGTTGATTTTTCTGCTCATATGCTATTATTAACCTCAAAAACCTTAATTTCCACTCATTTCCAATCTATTCTGAACACCTCACAATAGTGTTTTTATGTCCAAAAGGTTGCACCGAAGTAGATGGATGACTATGCTAAGCGACACGAGTGGGCGGCACAAACACATGGCCCATCTAGGAGTGACACTGCAGTGGCAGACAGGATGGCAATTTGAAAAACTAGGCCCCAAACAGTACATAATGCAAAGAAAAAAAAGAGGTGCAATATGGAATTGTCCATGGGCCCTCCCACCCACCCTTATGTTGTATAAACAGGACATGCACACTTTAACAAACCAATCATTTCAGCACCAGGGTCTGCCACACGACTGTGGCTGAAGTGATTGGTTCGTTTGGGCCCCCACAAAACAAGCTGGCAATTAATGTGTCCCTGCACAAACTGGCTCTACGGAGGCAAGATGTCGTCCTCATCCTCCTCATTCACCGATTCCTCACCCTTTTCAGTGTTGTGTACATCCTCATAGAGTATTAATTAGTTCCCACTGGAATCCACCACCACAGGTCCCTCTGTACGTTCTGGAGGCTGGTCTCCCTGGAAGACTTGATAATTCATTTTTATGAACATCATCTTCTCCACATTTTGTGGAAGAAACCTCCTACGTCTTTTGCTGACAAGGTTCCCGGCTGCACTAAACACTCTTTCGGAGTGCACACTGGAGGGGGGGCAACTCAGGTAAAATAGAGCCAGTTTGTACAGGGGCCTCCAAACTGCCTCTTTTTCCTGCCAGTAGATGTACAGACTGTCTGACATGCCTACTTGGATGCTGTCACCGATGTAATCCTTTAACAGACAGACGCACCTTGTCGCTGCTGCTTTGAGGACGCAGGTGCGGCTACAGCCCACACAATTCATAAAGACAGGAAAAAAAAGAATTTTTTATTGTTTGTGGAGCGCACTTTGAGGGTTACACCACCCTTTAACAGACAGACGCACGCTTGTCGCTGCTGCTTTGAGGATGCAGGTGCGGCTACAGCCCACACAATTCACAAAGACAGGAAAAAAAAGAAGAATTTTTGTATTGTTTGTGGAGCGCACTTTGAGGGTTACATCACAGACAGACTCACGCTTGTCGCTGCTGCTTTGAGGATGCAGGTGGAATCTAGACGGGATTTGGAACCGGGGACACACTACCTCCATCAATTGTCTAAATCCCACTGCACTAATGGCGGATACCGGACGCACGTCTAACACCAACATAGCAGTCAAGGCCTCAGTTATACGTATTGCTTCAGGATGACTGCTGTCGTACTTCATCCTCCTCGCTAGGGACTGTTGGAGGGTCAATTGTTTAGTAAAAGTAGTGGTGTTCCTACTTCCTCTCTGGGATGATGAACAACTCCCAGCAGCAGCAACAGCACTAGGAGGAAGTGGTTCTTGATCTTTCCCTATTTTATTTTTATCGGAGAAAGTTTGGTCCTCCATTTATGTTATATTGATATATACGTGCGGCTAAGGCGCACACAAACACAGAAAATATTTTTTTATTTTTGCTGGAGAGTAGTGCACTTTGTGGGTTACACCACCCTTTAAGAAATGAGCCAGCCGGCTCTTTACTTATGGGACACAGGCGCACGCTTGGCGCTGCTCCTTTGTTGATGCACGTGCAGCCACAGTGCACACAATTCACAAACACAGAAAATATTTTATTTTGTTTGGAGTGTACTTTGGGGGTTACAGCACCCTTTAACGGAGAAGACAGCTGGCCCTTTACTTATGGGACACAGGCGCACGCTTGGCGCTGCTCCTCTGATGATACACGTGCAGCCACAGCGCACACAATTCACAAACACAGAAAATATATATTTTTTTTGTTTGGAGTGTACTTTGGGGGTTACAGCACCCTTTAACGGACAAGCCAGCCGGCCCTTTACTAACGGGACACAGGCGCACGCTTGGCGCTGCTCCTTTGTTGATGCACGTGCAGCCACAGTGCACACAATTCACAAACACAGAAAAAATATTATTTTTTTTGCACTTGCGGGGAGCCGGAAGGCGGGATGATGACGTTTTGCCTCGATTTCAGATCCGAGTCAGGCGGGCTCGGGGGGGTTCGGATTTCAGAAATCCAAACCCGCTCACCCCTAATAAGAAACAAAATGAAATGGTGGGCTCTTCCACAGCTAGTGACCCTGCTCAATTCCTTACCTGAACCCTCTGGCACATTCACTTAATTTGACCCAACAAATGAAGATGAGTTATCTACACTCTTCTCATCCTCCTACTCTATTACCTCAGCTCTTGATCCTATACTCTCAAATATCAGTAAAGCTCTGGCTCCTATTCTCATTCCAACCCTAACCCTAACTAAAATCTGTAATCTTTCTCTCCACTGGCATCTTTCCATCACTGTTCAGGCATGCAGTGATCACTCCCATTCTAAATTCTGACCTTATCACTCTTTAAAAATAACTGTCCCATCTCCCAGCTCCCATGCCTTTCCAAGCTACTTGAGAAACTTGTTTACACCCACCTCACACACTTTCTTCACTCACACAATTTATTGGACCAACTGCAGTCCTGCTTTTCTTCCCAACACTCCACCAAGAGAGCACTGACTAAGGTAGTGAATGATCTGGTTACTGCCAAGGCTAAAAGCCATTACTCACTTCTACTTCTTCTAGATCTCTCTACTGCTTTTGATGCTGTTGACCACTCTCATCTCATACAAATGCTACAATCCTTAGGTCTTAAGGACACAGCACTTTCTTGTTTCTTGTCCTAACTATCTAATCGCTCTTTCGCTGTTTGTTTTTCTGATTCTGCCTCCTCTTCGCTAACTCTATAAATTGAAGTACTGCAAGGCTCAGTCCTAGGTCCTCTGCTTTTCTCAATTAATACCATCTCTCTTGGCAAACTAATCAGTTCTTTTGGATTTCAGTATCATCTGTATGCAGAACATACTCAAATCTACCCATCCTCCCCACATTTGTCACCATCTGTATTGGTCCGTGTCTCTCTGCCATTTCATGTTGGATGTCATCTCGCCACCTCAAATTTAAAATTTCTGAAACCGATCTGATCTCTATATCACTGTTGATGACTCGACAATCCAATCTGCCCGACAAGCTCGCTGCCTAGGTGTCCTTGACTCTGAACTGTCATTTGTTCTTTACATTCAATCTGTTTCAAAATCATGTTACATACATCTAAAAAACATATCCAAAATGTAACCATATCTCACACAAGACATTGCAAAAACTCTAATCCATGCACTCATTATTTCCCACATTGACTATTGCAATAGTCTACCTACTGGTCTTCCCAAAAACAGAGTCTTGCCACTACAATCCATTATGAATGCAGCGGCGAGGCTTATCTTCCTCACCCGCTCTGTCAGTCCCTTCATTGATTACCGGTTTTGTACCATATTCAATACAAAATACTTTTACTTACACATAAGGCTATTAACCAAACCATACCAACATACATCTCTTCACACATCTCAAAATATCTCCCAACCCGACCTCTCCAATCAGCCCAAGATCTCTGTCTCTCATCCCCATACATTACTTGCTCTCCCATTCACGGTTACAGGAGTTTTTTCTGGCTGCACCCACTCTGAGAAATGCACTCCCATGCACAATAAGACTTATTTATAGTCTCCAAACCTTCAAGCGTTCCTTGAAAACTCAAGCTTGTCTGAAGAGGTATCATATTCCAGAACTGCCCACATAACCTTCAAGGCTTCCAAATCTAATTGAATGCCTTTTCACAGTCCACACATAACATCACACATTGTTTTTCTTTCACATCCTCCTTACCTTTGGCCATCATTCCTGTGTAACTGGATCATACAGCCCACCAAGAAACTCTGCATTCTGGCTGGACCAAAATGCAATATATATCACCTATCCTTGTATATCAATGCCTATCTACCTACAGATTGTAAGCTTTCGAGCAGGGCCTTCCTACCTCTATGTTTGTCTGTTATTACCCAGTTTTCTTCTATTAATGCTTCCAATTGTGAAGTGCAACAGAATATGTTGTGCTATATAAGAAATTGTTAATAAATAAATAAATACATGCAGATATACACTAGAGATGCCTATGCTTAATACAAATGCAAGATGCACCGATGTTTGTTCATCTCTGCATCAGCCTGTCACATATAAACCAGTGGTTCCCAAACTGGATACCGTGGCACCCTGGGGTGCCTCAGAGCAATTGCAGGAGTACCACAGGATGGTGGTACAGGACCAAATCAAATTATTTATGGTCAATGTGTTAGGCAAAACAAGTGTTGGTGGCTGCCAATTATAAAATCTGTGGAAACACAGAAGCACAACCTTCTCCACCTCCACATAACTGAACCTAAGATTGACATGTAAGCACAATTTACATGATTTCATAATTTTTGCCGAAATGATCAATACAAATTTTTGGCTTAGGGGTTCCATGAAAAAAATACTGATACTCTATGGTGCCATGGGGCAGATGTATGAAGCTGTGGAAAGTGATAAAGTGCAGAGTGATCACTTTCCAGAGCTTCATACATCTGCCCCCATGACTCAAGAAAGTTTGGGAACCACTGAAATGAACATATATAATTATAAATATAGTATGAGTAACATTTGTTTACTTGTTAAGAATTAGGCCTGATTTTACATTGTTATTAAATGTTGCATTTACAGAAATTAGTTAAAATGTTAATATTCTTATTTCATTTAATTACAACATTTTGTATTTACTTTTTGCATCCTAATAATCCCTTGAGACTCTTCTGTCACAAATACCCCCAGTGTCACAGAAAGTACCTAGAATGAGCTAGCTCTTACCAGCCTACTTGCAGCCAATCAACTGACATCTGTACTGTGAGTAAAAAAATTTTTTGGGAAGAAAGATAATCAGTTTCATCAGGTGCACTCACATCCTCAGAATGACATTTGCATATCAAAAACAATCTTTATTAGGTATGCCTTAAAAGGACCAATATCTTTTGGTCTATATGTATTAAGAGTACTCAAATCCTAAATATACTCTATATGAAGGATATATTATAGTATATTTATTTATTTATTACTGGTTATTTATACAGCGCACATGCATTCCGCAGCAGAGAATATTTGGCAATTCACATCTGTCCCTGCCCCAGTGGAGCTTACAATCTATACCCCCCCTACCACATGCACACACATATACACACTAGGGTTAATTTTTTTGGGAGCCAATTAACCTACCAGTATATTTTTGGAGTGTGGGAGGAAATCGGAGTACCCGGAGGAAACCCACGCAAGCACAGGGAGTATATACAAACTCCACACAGTTAGGGCCGTAGCTGGAATCAAATCGAACTCACGATCTAGTATAAGAATTGTATGCCCTTAAATAAGGTAATCTAGCAAAATATAATCTAAATATCAAAAGAAATACAGAGTGATAAAGAAAGGAATTTTTATTAGAGAATAAAGAATTGATTAAAAAAAAGGCTGTGTGCTGTCGTAGTTTCAGGTGCACAACTCCAAATTATTAATAATATATAAATGCAATAGAATTTTGCAATCAATAGAGGTCTTTAGTATAATCTTGGCCAAGGTGATGGGCCTACCCACCATATCCAGGTAACCTCTTTAGGGTAGGTCCCTAACATACTAAGATTCAAATCCAGAGCGCAGGACACCCCCAAACTGGCCCAGCTAAGCCGCCCCAGGGCACCGCCATAGTAAGAAAAGTGCAGTGTAAAAGAGATAGTTTAAGAGCAGCCACAGCTGCATATAAAGAATGTAAATAAAAAAGTGAGGTACATGTATAATAAACACTCAGTGAAGGGTTAAAATGTGCCATAAAAGAAATATGTGTTATAATGTGGTGCCCTGAAACAGATGAACCAAGGCAATCCAGGGGGATCCACGCCCCAAAAATGAACCAAAGTTGCACTACAGTATATAATTTGTAGGACTTACCTAGAATTGTGCCTAATACCAGTGGGAATACCAGACTCCATGCTTTTAAACCAATAAGGGAGGGGTGCTAATCCAGACTGAGGGCATCTCCTTTCCTTCAGGTGTGCAATAAAGCACATTAAATAGAGCATATGGGAAAGATTTCTGGACTGCACACCCTGTAATATATATATATATATATATATATATAATGGGAGGTGCTACCTGATGAGACTAATTCACACACACTCATACACACTTACAAACACCACACACACTCACATACTCGCCCGTGGTGCAGAAGAGCCGGCTCCCGATGCAGAATGAAGAAGACAGCGCTGCCGAAGGTAAGTAATTAAGGACTAATTAAGCTAATTGAATACTTCCAATTGCTTAATTAGGCCTCAGGGGAGGTGCCGCCGGGGTGTCAGAGCAAGTCCCGGGGATTTTACCTAACTCATCAATTTTAGGAAAAATCATGCTTGCTCAGGAGGTGCGAGAAAAAAAAACTCCTGGTGCGTGACCACCCACAGCTTGTGCGAGCGGGCTGGAGACCGTCGCGATTATCGCGACCATCAGGCTTGCAATGAAACCCTGGGGTAGGGTTTCGGCTGCCGCAAGCCCAAGTAGACTTCCTGCTCTAATAGAGCAGGAAGTCCACTACTGACATCACTGGTGATGTCAGTAACCCCACCTACAAATGCCAGGCATTCCTAAGAGAACACCTGCGTTTGTCCGGCCACCCCCCTACCCACCCACAAAACGGGGCGAGCTGTCAATCAACATCGACAGGCACCCCGTCTTGTTTTTTGTGAGCCCCGTAGTGACCGAACTTCAATCACTCAGCGGAGCTCGCGCACGCACATGCTGGACACGGTTCGTGCGCAGTGGGGAACCATCGAGCCGCTTGTGAGCAGCTCTGAATCGGGCCCTAAATCTGCTATTAGTACTTTTAATTGTACTTTTAATACTTGTAATTAGTATTTTTAATATAGATAATAGTTCTCCATAGCAGGGATGCTAAAAGCGTCTCATTTAGCATCTGTGTTGCTTCTTCGTATATTAAGTATAGACAGGTAGGGGCTATGAAGATAGTGATACTTCGTAGCAAACACTAAAGTGTCTTTTTTTTTTAAAATGCATGTAATCATTTATCCTGCCATCAGGAGAAGATGGTATATAACAGAGCTCCCTGTTTGTACATGTGAAATCTATAGAGGTGATCATTCTCTGTAGCAAAACGATGTTAAAGATGTTTTATTTAGCATCTGATTTGTTTGCTCATATGTTTAATATATGCGTATAAGGGCTTTAAAAATAGTTGTACACCATAGTAAATGCTGAGGCGTCTTCTTTCAAATATACATATAGCCTCTTATCCTGTTACCAGAAAGTGATATACTGTATAGTGAAATTCCCTGTCTACACACATGGAGATCACTGTGTTATTTTTAAGTTATAACCTAAGGCAGGGCTGTAACTAGGGTAGTGCGACTAGTGCCATGGCACAGGGCACCACAGGTCAGGGGGCGCTGTTTGGGCCTGTCAGTTTTCCTGTTTATTATCATTCTCACTTGAAGCTTCCTCTTCATTTATCCCCAGCATCTCCTGGCCTCCCCTATCTCTAACCTGGTCCTTTCCCATGAGGCCATGGCCCTTTTTCAGGTCCACTATATTATGTCCCTATTTAAAAAATTTGGGGGTGGGGGCGCCAATGCTCTCTCTGGCACAGGGCACTAAAAAATATGAGATATGGTAAGAACTTACCCTTGTTATCTCTATTTCTACGAAGTCCATAGGGTTCCACAGGATACCTTGGGGTATAGGTGTGACGTCAGTCGCAGGGCACCAAAGAGTTAAGCTTTCAGCCTCCCAGGATGCACTAGGTCCCCCTCCTATACCCCGCCCCCGGGCCAAGGCACCTCAGTTAGTTACCAAGCCATAGGCCGGAGGAGGAGAAGGAAGAGAGAGAACAAAGATCTGGACACATACAAGAATCACATTCTCACCAGAGGGAGACGGAAAACCGGTGACCAGAGCAAAGCCCATCTGCAGCACAGGTGCGACAGGGCGGGAGTCCTGTGGAACCCTATGGACTTCGTAGAAATAGAGATAACAAGGGTAAGTTCTTACCATATCTCATATTTTCTACTTCAGGGTCCATAGAGTATCCACAGGATACCTTGGGGATGTCCCAAAGCAGTATCCTTTAAGGGTGGGGACGCTCCTGTGCAGAAAGGAGAATCCGCCGCCCGAAGGAAGCATCCTGAGAGGCGAAGGTGTCAAACCTGTAATACCTCACGAAGGTATGGACAGAAGACCACGTAGCAGCCTTGCAGATCTGAACTGCCGAGGCACCATGTCGAGCTGCCCACGAAGGACCCACAGACCTAGTGGAATGAGCCTTCAGAGAAGGAGGGACCGGTAGGCCTTCATGAAGATAAGCTTCAGAAATAGCCATACGGATCCAGGCTGCCAAAGTTTGCTTTGAAGCAGGCCAACCCTTTTTACAGAAGCCATAGAGGACAACAAAGCGTCCGACTTCCTAAACAAAGAAGTGCGGTCAACATAAGTCCTTAAGGCCCGCACAACATCCAAAGAGGCCTCACCCACGGAAAGACCCGGTGAGTTAAAGGCCGGAACAACTATTTCCTCGTTAACATGAAACTGGGAAACAACTTTGGGAAGAAACTCGGGCCGAGTGCGGAGCACTGCCCTGTTCCCATGAAAAACCAAGAAAAGGGGGTCTACAAGAAAGAGCCCCTAACTCAGAAACACGTCTGGCTGAAGCAACGGCCAGAAGGAAAACAGTCTTAGCTGTTAGCCATTTAATATCCACTGAGCCCAGTGGTTCAAACGGCGGTCCTTGGAGAGCCCTCAGGACCACAGCCAAATCCCAAGGCGCCACAGGTGGAACAAAGGGCGGCTGAATACGGAGAACACCTTGCATAAAGGTGCGCACATCCGGGATTGTAGCAATCCTACGGTGAAACCAGACAGATAGGGCCGAAACCTGTACCTTCAAAGAAGCAAGGCGAAGCCCATGATCTAGTCCCGCTTGCAGGAAGGCGAGAATCCGAGACAGACGAAACTCCCGCGGTGCATAACCTCTCGGTCGACACCACTGGAAGAACGTATGCCACACGCGATGGTATATCCTCGCGGAAGACGGTTTCCGAGCTCGTAACATGGTACGCACCACAGAGCTGGCAAACCCCCAGGACCTCAGCATGGCCGTCTCAACAGCCACGCCGCCAAAGACAGCCGAGTCAGGTCCGGGTGAAGACAAGGACCCTGAGACAGAAGGTCCGGTCGTAGCGGCAACCGCAGAGGACTGTCCACGGACAGACCCTGAAGGTCTGAGAACCAGTGCCGTCTGGGCCACGCGGGAGCTATCAACAGGAGCGTCCCTCCTTCCTGTTTGAATTTCCGGATTACCCGTGGAAGAAGGGAGACCGGAGGGAACAGGTATTCGAACCTGAACGTCCACCGGACGGACAGAGCATCCACCAGAGACGCCCCTTCGTCTCTTGTGCGAGACCCGTACACCGGCAACTTGTTGTTGTGCCGGGACGCCCTGAGGTCGATTTCTGGAAGACCCCACCTGTCCACCAGTAGTTGAAAAACGTCCGGGTGCAGGGACCATTCCCCTGGATGAACGTCCTGGCGACTTAGAAAGTCCGCCTCCCAATTTAGCACTCCCGGGATGAAGACCGCTGATATGGCCGGAAGATTGCGCTCCGCCCAAACCAGGATCCGAGAGACCTCTACGAGAGCCGCCCGACTGCGAGTTCCTCCTTGCCTGTTTATGTAGGCCACGGTGGTAGCATTGTCCGACTGGACCTGCACCGGGTGACCCTGGAGAAACCGCTGTGCCTGCAGGAGAGCATTGAAGACCGCACGGAGTTCCAAGATATTTATTGGAAGCTCCGCTTCTGTCGGTGTCCACCTGCCCTGGAACAAGTGTGGACCCGAAACTGCTCCCCAGCCCCGAAGACTGGCGTCCGTTGTCAACAGGACCCAATTTGGAACCCAGAACGGACGTCCCTTGTTGAGGTGGGTCGTCTTTAACCACCACGCAAGGGACAGGCGAACCTCCGGGGTGAGCACAATCGTCTGGAACTTCAGAGACTGAGGCAGCCGTTCCACTTGGACAGGATCAGGTGCTGCAGAGGTCTAGAGTGAAACTGGGCGTATTCCACCATGTCGAACACCGACACCATGGAGCCCAGTAACCTCATCGCCGAGTGTAAGGACACCCGGCGGCTGTGCAGACAACTGCGCACCCTTGACTGTAAAGCAGAGATCTTGTCCTCCGTCACGAAGATCCTTTGCTGTCCCGAGTCCAATAAGGCTCCAAGATGCAGAATCCTCCGAGACGGGATTAGAGTGGACTTCTGCCAGTTGACTAGCCAGCCGTGCCGTTGCAGCAGTGCAATGGTCAGGTCCAAGTGGTGTAACAGGAGCTCTGGAGATCCTGCCACCAATAACAGGTCGTCCAAGTACGGCAACATGCGGACTCCTTGCAGCCGCAAAGAAGCCGCCATGACTGCCATAGCGTCCTGTATGTCCAATGACACCATGTAGTCCCCAGGTTCCAGCGCCAGAATGATGGACCGTAGGGTCTCCATCCGAAACTTCGGGACCCGCAAAGACTTGTTGAGTGCTTTGAGGTTGAGAATCGGACGATATGACCCATTGGGTTTCTGTACCAAAAATAGATTTGAATAGAAACCCTGGCCCCTCTGGGAGAATGGAACAGGCACTATAACTCCAGCCTGGAGCATAGTGTGCAATACCTTCCGCAGCTCCGTAGCCTTGTTCCGGTCTGATGGTAGACCCATGGTGAAGAATCGAGCCGGGGGTCTGTGCCGGAAGGAGAGGGCGTACCCGTGAGAGACCACCTCCAGAACCCAAGTGTCTGTCGTAGTGAACGACCAACACCGGGAGAACTGCAGCAGGCGGCCTCCCACCCTGGGATCCCCCAAGGGGAGACCCGGACCGTCAGGCCGCAGGCTTGTCATCTGGCTTGGGGGCCGGACGTCTGGTACTCCATGCCTGTTTCCGGGGCTTGACCGATTTCTTAGGGCCAGCCTGTCGAGGAAACGACTGTGGTTTGGGCCTGCCCTGGGCCCTAGATGACCGAAAGGACGATGGTCCAGAACCAGAAGGAGCAGCGGCCGACGGGAGACAAGCAGATTTGGCTGCCGCCAGTGTGGCCACAATCTTATCCAGATCCGGACCGAAGAGAACTTCTCCGGTAAACGGCAACGCTTCCAGACCTTTCTTGGATCTGCGTCCGCCTTCCAGGATCGCAGCCACAAGGTGCGACGAGCAGCTACCGCTGCTGAAGAAATTCTAGACACCAGAGTACTAATGTCTAGAGCCGCCTCGTTGATGTAGGTGGCCGAATCACGGAGATTGCCAATCAACTCCGCTTGTTCGGCCGGACAGTCGGATTCAAAAGAAGCCTCTAATGAATCCGCCCAGCGCTCCATCGCTCTGGCCACCCAGCAAATGGCCATAGCCGGCCGTGCTGCCCCCCCTGCAAGGGAATAAGCGGACTTCAGGCAGATTTCTACCTTGCGGTCCGTAGCATCCTTAAGGGAGGACATGGATGGCATCGGCAATGTGGCACTACGGACAAGACGGGTCACGTGAGAATCCACCTGTGGAGGGGATTCACACTTAGCAAAATAATTATCCGCGAACGGATAAGCCACCGCCAGGCGTCTCTGCGGCTGGTATCTTTTGCCAGGTTGTTTCCACGCCTCCTCTAAATGGTCCACCAACTGACCCGAAAGAGGAAAGACTGTGGCATCGCCCTTCACATCTTTGAAAAAGGCATACTTAGATTTAGCCGCTGGGGGAACTTCGTCCTCAATCACCAAGGCTGTGCGGACCGCCCGAATAAGTCCAGGAATATATACTTTGGACTTAGCATCAGCGTCCTTAGTATGGAAAGGTTCCTGATCGTAAGGATCCAGAATCTCCCCATCATCAGACGTCCCTTCGTCATCCTCATAAGGAGCGGACAGAGACGCCACCGGCCTTTTATGAGGCCGCATCACAGACTCCCCTTGCAACACATCCGACAAGTGCTGTAAAGAACACGTCAGGGAGTTAACCCACGCTGGCTCCTGAGAACCCGGGAGCGGGAAAATAGGGAGACTGTGGGGTACCACCAATTGTCGTGGGAACCCCTGCATGGGTGACGACACCACAGACTGCTGGGACAAACCCATCGGAGTAAACGCGGGCTGCGGAGCTAACTGGCCCACTAAAGCTGTTAACGCCTGAGCGAAACAAGCCCAGGGCGGCTCCTGTACCGGTGCTGTAACCGTAATAGGCCGCGCCATGGACAAACACTGCCGGCAAAGGCCCTCCGCGCTACCCTCCCCCTCCGCTAACGGTACTTTGCACGTGGTACACTGTAGCCGGAGGGGAAAATCACTTTCAGACATGATGGCACCACGTATGTGACCTCTCTCACCAATTAAGTATTAAATAGGCGAGAGACCACCCTGCAGCACCGCACCGCAAGGGCTTTAGCAGAAAGAACAGGGACAGTAATAAAGCTGACAGTTTAGAGAAGAATAGTTACAGGCAGCGCTAGCACAGTCACATACAATGCAGAGAAAATATGAGATATGGTAAGAACTTACCCTTGTTATCTCTATTTCTACGAAGTCCATAGGGTTCCACAGGATACCTTGGGTATAGGTGTGACGTCAGTCGCAGGGCACCAAAGAGTTAAGCTTTCAGCCTCCCAGGATGCACTAGGTCCCCCTCCTATACCCCGCCCCCGAGCCAAGGCACCTCAGTTAGTTACCAAGCCATAGGCCGGAGGAGGAGAAGGAAGAGAGAGAACAAAGATCTGGACACATACAAGAATCACATTCTCACCAGAGGGAGACGGAAAACCGGTGACCAGAGCAAAGCCCATCTGCAGCACAGGTGCGACAGGGCGGGAGTCCTGTGGAACCCTATGGACTTCGTAGAAATAGAGATAACAAGGGTAAGTTCTTACCATATCTCATATTTTCTACTTCAGGGTCCATAGGGTATCCACAGGATACCTTGGGGATGTCCCAAAGCAGTATCCTTTAAGGGTGGGGACGCTCCTGTGCAGAAAGGAGAATCCGCCGCCCGAAGGAAGCATCCTGAGAGGCGAAGGTGTCAAACCTGTAATACCTCACGAAGGTATGGACAGAAGACCACGTAGCAGCCTTGCAGATCTGAACTGCCGAGGCACCACGTCGAGCTGCCCACGAAGGACCCACAGACCTAGTGGAATGAGCCTTCAGAGAAGGAGGGACCGGTAGGCCTTCATGAAGATAAGCTTCAGAAATAGCCATACGGATCCAGGCTGCCAAAGTTTGCTTTGAAGCAGGCCAACCCTTTTTACGGAAGCCAAAGAGGACAAACAAAGCGTCCGACTTCCTAAACGAAGAAGTGCGGTCAACATAAGTCCTTAAGGCCCGCACAACATCCAAAGAGGCCTCACCCACGGAAAGACCCGGTGAGTTAAAGGCCGGAACAACTATTTCCTCGTTAATATGAAACTGGGAAACAACTTTGGGAAGAAACTCGGGCCGAGTGCGGAGCACTGCCCTGTTCCCATAAAAAAACAAGAAAGGGGGTCTACAAGAAAGAGCCCCTAACTCAGAAACACGTCTGGCCGAAGCAATGGCCAGAAGGAAAACAGTCTTAGCTGTTAGCCATTTAAGATCCACTGAGCCCAGTGGTTCAAACGGCGGTCCTTGGAGAGCCCTCAGGACCACAGCCAAATCCCAAGGCGCCACAGGTGGAACAAAGGGCGGCTGAATGCGGAGAACACCCTGCATAAAGGTGCGCACATCCGGGATTGTAGCAATCCTACGGTGAAACCAGACAGATAGGGCCGAAACCTGTACCTTCAAAGAAGCAAGGCGAAGCCCATGATCTAGTCCCGCTTGCAGGAAGGCGAGAATCCGAGACAGACGAAACTCCCGCGGTGCATAACCTCTCGGTCGACACCACTGGAAGAACGTATGCCACACGCGATGGTATATCCTCGCGGAAGACGGTTTCCGAGCTCGTAACATGGTCCGCACCACAGAGCTGGAAAACCCCCGGGACCTCAGCATGGCCGTCTCAACAGCCACGCCGTCAAAGACAGCCGAGTCAGGTCCGGGTGAAGGCAAGGACCCTGAGACAGAAGGTCCGGTCGTAGCGGCAACCGCAGAGGAATGTCCACGGACAGACCCTGAAGGTCTGAGAACCAGTGCCGTCTGGGCCACGCGGGAGCTATCAACAGGAGCGTCCCTCCTTCCTGTTTGAATTTCCGGATTACCCGTGGAAGAAGGGAGACCGGAGGGAACAGGTATGCGAACCGGAACGTCCACCGGACGGACAGAGCATCCACCAGAGACGCCCCTTCGTCTCTTGTGCGAGACCCGTACACCGGCAACTTGTTGTTGTGCCGGGACGCCATGAGGTCAATTTCTGGAAGACCCCACCTGTCCACCAGTAGTTGAAAAACGTCCGGGTGCAGGGACCATTCCCCCGGATGAACGTCCTGGCGACTTAGAAAGTCCGCCTCCCAATTGAGCACTCCCGGGATGAAGACCGCTGATATGGCCGGAAGATTGCGCTCCGCCCAAACCAGGATCCGAGAGACCTCTACGAGAGCCGCCCGACTGCGAGTTCCTCCTTGCCTGTTTATGTAGGCCACGGTGGTAGCGTTGTCCGACTGGACCTGCACCGGGCGACCCTGGAGAAACCGCTGTGCCTGCTGGAGAGCATTGAAGACCGCACGGAGTTCCAAGATATTTATTGGAAGCTCCGCTTCTGTCGGCGTCCACCTGCCCTGGAACAAGTGTGGACCCGAAACTGCTCCCCAGCCCCGAAGACTGGCGTCCGTTGTCAACAGGACCCAATTTGGAACCCAGAACGGACGTCCCTTGTTGAGGTGGGTCGTCTGTAACCACCACGTAAGGGACAGGCGAACCTCCTGGGTGAGCACAATCGTCTGGGACTTCAGAGACTGAGTCAGCCCGTTCCACTTGGACAGGATCAGGTGCTGCAGAGGTCTGGAGTGAAACTGGGCGTATTCCACCATGTCGAACACCGACACCATGGAGCCCAGTAACCTCATCGCCGAGTGTAAGGACACCCGGCGGCTGTGCAGACAACTGCGCACCCTTGACTGTAAAGCAGAGATCTTGTCCTCCGTCACGAAGATCCTTTGCTGTCCCGAGTCCAATAAGGCTCCAAGATGCAGAATCCTCCGAGACGGGATTAGAGTGGACTTCTGCCAGTTGATTAGCCAGCCGTGCCGTTGCAGCAGTGCAATGGTCAGGTCCAAGTGGCGTAACAGGAGCTCTGGAGATCCTGCCACCAATAACAGGTCGTCCAAATACGGCAACATGCGGACTCCCTGCAGCCGCAGAGAAGCCGCCATGACCGCCATCACCTTGGTGAAAACACGTGGTGCTGTTGCCAGGCCAAAAGGTAACGCCTGAAACTGGAAGTGGTCGCTGCTGATTGCAAACCTGAGGAACTGTTGATGGCGCCAAAGAATAGGGACATGCAGGTAAGCGTCCTGTATGTCCAATGACACCAAGTAGTCCCCAGGTTCCAGCGCCAGAATGATGGACCGTAGGGTCTCCATCCGAAACTTCGGGACCCTCAAAGACTTGTTGAGTGCTTTGAGGTTGAGAATCGGACGATATGACCCATTGGGTTTCTGTACCAAAAATAGATTTGAATAGAAACCCTGGCCCCTCTGGGAGAATGGAACCGCCACTATAACTCCAGCCTGGAGCATAGTGTGCAATACCTTCCGCAGCTCCGTAGCCTTGTTCCGGTCTGATGGGAGACCCGTGGTGAAGAAGCGAGCCGGGGGTCTGTGCCGGAAGGAGAGGGCGTATCCATGGGAAACCACCTCCAGAACCCAAGTGTCTGTCGTAGTGGTCGACCAACACTGGGCGAACTGTAGCAGGCGGCCTCCCACCCTGGGATCCCCCAAAGGGAGGCCCGGACCGTCAGGCCGCAGGCTTGTCATCTGGCTTGGGGGCCGGACGTCTGGTACTCCATGCCTGCTTCCGGGGCTTGACCGATTTCTTAGGGCCAGCCTGTCGAGGAAACGACTGTGGTTTGGGCCTGCCCTGGGCCCTAGATGACCGAAAGGACGATGGTCCCGAACCAGAAGGAGCAGCGGCCGACGGGAGACAGGCAGATTTGGCTGCCGCCAGCGTGGCCACAATCTTATCCAGATCCGGACCGAAGAGAACTTCTCCGGCAAACGGCAACGCTTCCAGACCTTTCTTGGAATCTGCGTCCGCCTTCCAGGATCGCAGCCACAAGGTGCGACGAGCAGCTACCGCTGCTGAAGAAATTCTAGACACCAGAGTACTAATGTCTAGAGCCGCCTCGTTGATGTAGGTGGCCGAATCACGGAGATTGCCAATCAACTCCGCCTGATCGGCCGGACAGTCGGATTCAAAAGAAGCCTCTAATGAATCCGCCCAGCGCTCCATCGCTCTGGCAACCCAGCAAATGGCCATAGCCGGCCGTGCTGCCCCCCCTGCAAGGGAATAAGCGGACTTCAGGCAGATTTCTACCTTGCGGTCCGTAGCATCCTTAAGGGAGGACATGGATGGCATCGGCAATGTGGCACTACGGACAAGACGGGTCACGTGAGAATCCACCTGTGGAGGGGATTCCCACTTCGCAAAATAATTATCCGCGAACGGATAAGCCACCGCCAGGCGTCTCTGCGGCTGGTATCTTTTGCCAGGTTGTTTCCACGCCTCCTCTAAATGGTCCACCAACTGACCCGAAAGAGGAAAGACTGTGGCATCGCCCTTCACATCTTTGAAAAAGGCATACTTAGATTTAGCCACTGGGGGAACTTCGTCCTCAATCACCAAGGCTGTGCGGACCGCCCGAATAAGTCCAGGAATATATACTTTGGACTTAGCATCAGCGTCCTTAGTATGGAGAGGTTCCTGATCGTAAGGATCTAGAATCTCCCCATCATCAGACGTCCCTTCGTCATCCTCATAAGGAGCGGACAGAGACGCCACCGGCCTTTTATGAGACCGCATCACAGACTCCCCTTGCAACACATCCGACAAGTGCTGTACAGAACTCGTCAGGGAGTTAACCCACGCTGGCTCCTGAGAACCCGGGAGCGGGGAAATAGGGAGACTGTGGGGTACCACCAATTGTCGTGGGAACCCCTGCATGGGTGACGACACCACAGACTGCTGGGACAAACCCATCGGAGTAAACGCGGGCTGCGGAGCTAACTGGCCCACTAAAGCTGTTAACGCCTGAGCGAAACAAGCCCAGGGCGGCTCCTGTACCGGTGCTGTAACCGTAATAGGCCGCGCCAAGGACAAACACTGCCGGCAAAGGCCCTCCGTGCTACCCTCCCCCTCCGCTAACGGTACTTTGCACGTGGTACACTGTAGCCGGAGGGGAAAATCACTTTCAGACATGATGGCACCACGTATGTGACCTCTCTCACCAATTAAGTATTAAATAGGCGAGAGACCACCCTGCAGCACCGCACCGCAAGGGCTTTAGCAGAAAGAACAGGGACAGTAATAAAGCTGACAGTTTAGAGAAGAAAAGATTACAGGCAGCAGCGCTAGCACAGTCACATACAATGCAGAAAAATAACAATTCCTGCACTAACAGCGCTGATCACTCAACTACACAGACACAGGGCCTGGTAGGACACAGCGCTGCATACACAGACCTGACCACAGCGGAGGAGAGGTATGCGGGGGGACCCAGACCACGATGCTTCCTTCCAGCGCTTCCAGCAGCGTTCACCATGCGTTCTGGAGAAGATGGCCGCCGAGGAGCAGAGAGGAGGCTGGCCTGGGGGAGGAGCGCTGCCACAGGACCAGTCGGCAGCATGCAGAGAGGGCTGTGTGCAGCGGGGGAGGCGCCGGCTGTGAGACAGGGAAGGCGCGCTCCCCTGGCATGCATTTAACCCCTGGGACGCCGCAGCGCTACCGCTCTGCTGCGGTCCGCTGTCCCAGGGGGTAGTGGAAGCGCAGGTTGGTCGCCTGGCTCCACGCTGCAGCCAGTCCCCAGGGAGCCCCCTGCCTGGGGACTTAGGACCATGTGATCAGCGGGGACCCACCGCGGGACCCCGCTGCTTACCTCTGTCCCCCTTGAATCCGGCCATGGTCCGGAGCATCTGGGGTCACCGCTAGCTGTGACCCCAGACGCCCACCAGCATCCCCGGATCAGTACCGGCGTTCTGGTACCGGCGGGGTGTAGGGAAGACAGCATGGACGTCAGGACTGACTGTCCATGCTGTTCATCCAGTTGTGCAGCCACAGCTGCATGAAGAATAAGCTTCAGGGGCTCTTCTAGCCCCCACTCCAACAGGTGCACCCGACTCCGGCCGGGCACCAAACTAAACTGAGGTGCCTTGGCTCGGGGGCGGGGTATAGGAGGGGGACCTAGTGCATCCTGGGAGGCTGAAAGCTTAACTCTTTGGTGCCCTGCGACTGACGTCACACCTATACCCAAGGTATCCTGTGGATACCCTATGGACCCTGAAGTAGAAATAACAATTCCTGCACTAACAGCGCTGATCACTCAACTACACAGACACAGGGCCTGGTAGGACACAGCGCTGCATACACAGACCTGAGCCACAGCGGAGGAGAGGTATGCGGGGGGACCCAGACCATGATGCTTCCTTCCAGACTTCCAGCAGCGTTCACCATGCGTTGCAGAGAAGATGGCCGCCGAGGAGCAGAGAGAAGCTGGCCTGGGGGAGGAGCGCTGACACAGGACCAGTCAGCACAGTGCAGAGAGGGCTGTGTGCAGCGGGGGAGGCGCCGGCTGTGAGACAGGGAAGGCGCGCTCCCCTGGCATGCATTTAACCCCTGGGACGCCGCAGCGCTACCGCTCTGCTGCGGTCCGCTGTCCCAGGGGGTAGTGGAAGCGCAGGTTGGTCGCCTGGCTCCACGCTGCAGCCAGTCCCCAGGGAGCCCCCTGCCTGGGGACTTAGGACCATGTGATCAGCGGGGACCCACCGCGGGACCCCGCTGCTTACCTCTGTCCCCCTTGAATCCGGCCATGGTCCGGAGCATCTGGGGTCACTGCTAGCTGTGACCCCAGACGCCCACCAGCATCCCCGGATCAGTACCGGCGTTCTGGTACCGGCGGGGTGTAGGGAAGACAGCATGGACGTCAGGACTGACTGTCCATGCTGTTCATCCAGATGTGCAGCCACAGCTGCATGAAGAAAAAGCTTCAGGGGCTCTTCTAGCCCCCACTCCAACAGGTGCACCCGACTCCGGCCGGGCACCAAACTAAACTGAGGTGCCTTGGCCCGGGGGCGGGGTATAGGAGGGGGACCTAGTGCATCCTGGGAGGCTGAAAGCTTAACTCTTTGGTGCCCTGCGACTGACGTCACACCTATACCCCAAGGTATCCTGTGGATACCCTATGGACCCTGAAGTAGAAAGTCTAGTTATGGCTCTGACCTAAGGTGATCTTAGTTCAAATACCATCCACGTATTCACTGATAAGCTATGTAATTAAGGACATAAGAGATTGCACTTGTAACTAGATCTCTCATTTCTCATGCGTCTCTCTCTCAAAGCTCCAATGTTTTATTTGCACATATCCCTGGGGGTTACCAAACGCTGGATAGTACATTGTAATATAAACACACTCCTGTGTAATCCTCCCCGTGATCTGCGTGCTGGTCATATTCGGATTACAACATATCAGTCTAGACTCTAGCAGTGTAACAGATCCTACACGTTCTCTCTATATTGGCTGCATTTGTCTCAAGGAGATTTATCTTATATTATGGATGGCATTTCTGCAAAGAATTTATAACAGAGTATAACAGATCATACACACTCTCTCTATATTTACTGCATTTGTCTCAAGGAGATTTATCCTACATTTCTGTGAGTGTCAGAACTGTTTTTATACTGCATATGTGTCCTGAGTCCTGATTATTATTGCACAGAGTTGCAGTTCTGATTCAGAAGCACAGTGTTTGAAATATATTAGAAATGTATTGGAAGTTCCAGGGTGGTGACAAGGGGGTGGCTATTCAGACACATGGAGATGCAGCATCTTATGGAAGTGCTGTTGTTATGTGTGTGCTATTGGCAATAGAATGCAGAGTGTACAGTAATAGCAACACCAGCTGAATCTAAATACACTAAATAGCCCAAGTACTTAATCAGGTGGGAGGTTTATTGATTTGTTGTAGAAGTTGTTTGTACATGGTTGTACACCAGGAAAGGACTTTGTAGTGGAATTAACATAAAGATGCAAATGCTGCAGTGGCAAAAGATGCAACCACGGATGCTGCTGCATTCGACTTAGAATCAGCCTCTAAGTGAATTAACACAACACACGCCTTTGTTGATTATAGCACTTCTATGAGTGAGTTAAAAGAAAGATACTACTGTGGGTACAGCATAACCTACAAAGCATACAAATAGAGAACATTACCAATCTGCTAGTAGCCACACATTGGTTCCAGGCTTTCTCCTCCAGTGCAGAGACTTTTCTGTAACTGTCGGCCAAGCAGTGGACTTGCTTTACTGTCACCCAGCTTTTAGTGGACACACAGATGAATAAGACCTGCAAGTATTCTGTTCCTTTGTAACAGCTCTTGTGCCGTCCAGATTCCCAATTTTCAAGGTGGGCCTGTACTTTCTTGCTCCCAGATTGGAAGTTCTTGGCCAATTCATATCTGTTATCTCATTACATGCTCTTAATTCCCAGGGCTAGATCACCTGTCATGAGTTACCCATCTACATGGAGGACTCTCTGCCAGCAGTAGCTTCGCAATATGTTAGGATGTTGTGATCCTACAATAGATCTTACTGAATGTAGTCTAATTACTGAGTAATGGGATTAGCATTACTTTTATAAATGACAACTTATGTAATGCTGTCTTCAAGAGGGATTGGGTATAAGATCCCGGCGGTCGGGATGCCGCTGGTCAAAATACTGACAGTGGCATCCTGACAGTCAGAATCCTGACACCCATAAGGAACAACATAAATCTAACCCTTACCCTTACCCCTACCACCCTAGTGCCTAAACCTAACCTCCTTTTAGAGTGTCTAGACCTAACCTCCTCCTTCCCGCACCCTAGACCTACCTTCGGGATGCCAGCTGTCGTGATTCTGGTGCCTGGATCCCAACACTGGAAACACAAGCTATAGGGGACCTTTGCGCACTCATGTGGCTGCGATAAGAGTATCACTGGTGGGTTATCTACCACCAAAATTTGGATAAACAGAAGTAGATATGTAATGCCCTGTCACTGCGCTCTAAATTATTGATCGGAAGGTATCCAGGAGTTATTCAGTCTTGACAGAACCAACTTTTCAGTTTTCCCATCCTGAAGTGTGTCCGACCGGAGGGGAGTTGCAGCTGATCACCGGCAATTCCCCTTCGGAATAACTCCTGGATACCTTCCGATCAATATCTGTCCTACATTAGGATCTCGACATTGCTGCTCCTGCATCTGATCCTGACAGAGCTTTGGCAATCCCTTTAATTCCAATTGACTGTCCCAACAGTAGGACAAAGGTTCTGTCAAGACTGAATAACTCCTAGATACCTTCTGGGTGCATGGGAAGGATAATTAATCAGAAAAAGGCGAAAGAGTCCTGGAGATTTCAAAGAGACCTTTGTGAATATGTCAATGCATGCTTTATTGTAAGTAGGGTACGTCCCTCTTTTTGTTTTGATTTAACACATGGGTGGTCCAGTAGCTACCCTGAATACCACTAGTGGGAGAAGGTGGTCTCAGCATAAAGATACCCTTTTAGGAGTATACCTCTGTTGTACAGAGTGAATACGCTTTTGAAATATAACCCAAGAGAGAAAAATCCCTCCTTGTTGGAATTAATTACTATACTATTGGTTTCCTTTCCCTTTTCCCTCTTCTCATGACTCTCTGAGGATCACCAATCTGAGGGATTTATACCAGAAAACTATCCCTTTTGGATAGTTTTCTGGTATAAATCTGAACTTAATATAAACTTGGTATAAATTGAATTTATGGACAAATCTGGAATTGTTGTAATTACATGCATTAAGCTGTCAGTTGGGAGGTTTTTACCTTTTTATTGTTCACTCTCTCAGAGACTAAAATCGATCTTCTGGAGGTTACTAATCTGGAACAGAAGCTATTTAAAGTCAAAAGGAAAAAAGAAAGGTTAAAGAACTAAGTGGAATATCTACGTAAGAGAATTTACACAATGGGTGGACACTTGTGAATGCGCCATTGTTGGACACTATTGTTTGCTATTCTTTATTTATTCTAGAGTGTGGTGAAGGCTCTATTTGTGTCACATAGGGCGGCTTCACTTTAAAAGGTCTTTTTGCGCATGTTTTCAGATCATCTTGTTTCTATTATTGTCATTTTTTTCTTCACATAGATCTGTGTTGCTGCAATTATGTTCACCTTTAGAGAAACTAGGAAATAGCTTCTTAAAGATCTTTTTATTGATAATATGATTGATGTTGATACAAGTGATGAAGATTTAACTACAGTACTACATAGACTTGAGAATACTATATTGAGGGAGAATCATTTATGGTGGGAAATCATCACTTTAGAGAAATATCAGATGGAAAATATAATCCCTAAAGGTTTTAAGATTATAAAACCACCGTCTTTCAACACCATGAGTGACAAATTTAGGGAAAAGAGGGAATTAATTCTCAATCAGTGTTCCTATAGATTGATTGATTCAATCCTCAAAGAAAGGAAACAAAATCTACAAAGCCTAAATGAGGAATTAAACACTCTCCAATTAATGGTAGAACCATTTAAAGATTTAGATGATTTTAAAGAAGCTGAAATTGAGATAGTCAGGAAATTAAATAAAGAAACCAGAGAGCTGAAAGAAAAGAAAAATAGGACATTTCAAAGAGATATTAAGGGTAATAAAGATGAAGAGACAAACAAGAAAGCAAATATAGAGAGCATTAATAATAAAAACAGTTTTAGAATAAAAGATGTAAGTAACAAGGATATAACTGAAGATCAAAATAGAGTTAGAAGAGATGCGCCATGGCAAAGAATAGATAGAAGGATGAAAAACACTATAACAATACTCAGAGTTGGAGAATAGACAATTATAAACAAAGGACATATATTCCAAGGTATAATGGACAATGGGAAGATAATGAACCTATTAACTTTAGAAAACCATCTATACCTTATGATTCCAATAGATTTCAGGTTTTGGAGGAAGAAGAAACCAGATCCCCTTTTCAAAAATGGGCTCCAAGAACAAAAAGGAGATTTTAAATGAAAAAAAGAAAAGAAAAACAAAAAGGGGAAAATGAGGAGATCAGAAAAAAGATACAAGGAAAAAACAGAAAAAAATAGCAAAACAAGATCAAATTGATAATGTAGATACTATAAAGATTTTTAACCTAAGTACAAACATTTTAACTTCTGATGAAATTAAAGTATTAAAGAAAGGTTTAAAATATGCACCAACTAGTCAATTAGATTCATTTGATTTTTTTGTTGATTTACAAAGATATATTCGTATATTGACTGTAAAAAAGTGTTTTATAAATCAAAATGAAAAAGAAGGTGAACGTGGGGAAATTGGAATCCCTCCAAACCCACATTCAAACCAAAATCTACATTCTACCCTGTACATCAAAGGGGAGCTTCATAGAATGCTTCAATAAAATGGTTTTAGAAGAAGAAGTAGAACAGATCTTAAAAAATAAAAACAAAAAATGTAATTTAAGGAAAAAGGAATGGTTATTGTTAAAATCTTTAAAAGAAGAGTATGACTATATTGTAAAACCTGTGGATAAGGGTGGAGGGGTGGTCCTTATGAACAAGGATGATTATTTGGCTGAAATAAACAGTTATTGGAAGGTAATACATATAAAAAATTGAAATTTGATCCATTGATGAGGATTATGAAAGATCTAGTATCTTTAACTGATGAGGCCTTGATGAAAGGGCTTTTGAATAAGTCAGAATATGATTTTAAAATATAAAACAACCATCCACCCCAACAATATATTTTTTACTGAAGATTCATAAGGACCCTCTCCACCCACCAGGAAGACCAATAGTTTCAGGCTGTAATAGCATTACATCAAATCTGTCAACAGTAATTGACCATTATTTGCAGCAATTAGTTAAAACAACAAAGGCCTATTTGAGAGACACAGGAGATGTGTTAAAGAAAATAAACACTGTTAAATGGGAAAGAAACTTCATGTTAGTGAGTGTGGTCATATCTATATTATACACAATTATAGAAACAGAAAAAAGTCTCCAAGCTATCTCATATTTTATAGAGAAATCAACTTACTCCCCTGATTTGAAATCTTTTATATTAGAAGGTATTACATTTATTTTATTAAACATTTACTTTTACTTCAATGGCTGTTATTATATGCAACAAGTAGGAACAGCAATGGGCACCAGGTTCACTCCCAGCTATGCAAACCTATTTATGGCGTACTGGGAGGAACAAGTGATTTGGTGACAGGATGAGCTGGGAGCGAACTTGGTGTCATGGCAAAGTTTATAGATGATGTGTTTTTCATATGGTGGGGCACAAGAGAACAGCTAGACTCTTTTTGTGAATTTTTAAATATCAATGATTTTAATATTAATAATAACTTTTAGTATAAATCATGAAGAAATATTGTTTTTAAATCTTAGTATTTATGTAAAAGGAGAAACCCTACACACAAAAGTTTATAGAAAAAAAACAGATTGTAACAGTTACATTGATAGGACAAGCCAACATCATAAAAACTGGCTTGATGGTATCCCGTATGGACAATTCCTACAGGAAAAACCTGAGGTTTGCAGTGAACAAATGAAAACTATGGGAAAATGTTTTTTTAAATAAAGGTTATACTAAGGAGTGTATTGGGGAAGCACAATGAAAAGTAGATACTAAAGAAAGAAGTGACTTATTGGAAAATAAAAAATGTATATCTGATAAACATGACACAATACAATGGTCTTTTATCGCTAATTTTAATTCTCAATACAAAGAGGTAGAAATTGTTTTTAGAAAGAACTGGAAAACTTTAAAACACGATCCAATATTGGGTAGTGTACTATCTGAGCAACCCAATTTTATACATAGACGTGCCCTATCATTGAGAGATAAACTTGTGAGGAGCTCAATTCAGGTTCCAAAAAGGATAAGTGTTAGAAGCCAAGGTTTCCACAGATGTGGATTATGTAAAATGTGTAAAACAGTAAATGCAACTAGTAAAATAAAGAATTTTCAGGTAAAAGGTAACACTTATTCTATCAATGATTTTATCATATGCAATTCAAAAAATATAGTATATGCTCTTGAATGCCAGTGTGGCCTTTTATATATTGGAAAGACCACTAGAAATGTAAAAATTAGACTGGCTGAGCATATATATAATATTAAAAAAGGTTTAGCTACACATTCAGTTCCTACTCATTTTAAACAGTTTCATAATTCTAACCCTTGTTATATTAAAGCATTTTGGGGGGTAGAGCAAATTAACCCCACTTGGCGTGAAAGAGATATAGAAACAAGACTAGCCAAAACCGAAATGAAGTGGATATATAAATTAAAAACTTTATCGCCCCATGGTTTGAACAGTGATTTTGAAGTGAAGTGGTTTTTATGAATTTTTAGGAACCTTTAATGAATTTTAGGAGCCTTTTTAACACTTTATATTTTAATATTGTTTCTTCTCATTCTGGTTGTATTATCATTTTATTTATTTATATTCTATTAATGCACTGTTTTTATTTTTTATATATATATGTGTATGGACTTCTGTGAATTTATAAACAATGTTCTGAGAGATCGTCCAAATTTTTCTCTACTGTGGACTTTGTAAATAGAATACAAATAAGGAAAGTATAATGGAATGCTGATGTCATATCCTGCAATATGGAGAGATGTATACTTCTGGTTAAAACCACAGTGTTGTATTTTTTGGCAAAGGGAGTGCTTTGGGATGTATGACATCATATCTGGCAGAGCACTTCCGGTCACGGAGTTCAAGTATTCTATTTCCGGCAAAGGGAGTGCTTTGGAACGAACGGCATTATATCTGGCAGAGCACTTACGGTCGCGGAGGTCCAGTGATGCACTTCCGGTCACGGACGAAGCTGGAAGTCACGGAGAGCGGGAGTTTCTCTACAATTAGTAGGGGTATTTATAGAGGGATATGTGGATGCTTCTCCTCATGCTTCTGATGAAGGACTCTTATAGTCAGAAACGCGTTAAGCTAAGGAATCTGGGGCAATATCGGTGAAGACACCTACCTGATTGGGTATGAAGAAACAAGTTTCCGGGACTTGTGGCTATCCACTCCAACAAAGGACCATCTTGGAAAGGAGTTTGTCTGAAGACTGTGAGCCCTGTTGTTTACACCTGGGATATGGTGATATATGCCTATTTTATTTTGTTTAAATATGAGTTTATTTGTGTGAATAAATCTTTTTTTGGATAGAAAAACTGTATTATGCTATGTATTTCTATCCTTTTTTCTCTCTGAGATAAAATCGATCTTCTGGAGGTTAATAATCTTGAACAGAAGCTATTTGAAGTCAAAAGGAAAAAAGAAAAAAGAATGGTTAAAGAACTAAGTGGAATATCTATGTAAGAGAACTTACTCAACGGGTGGACACTTGTGAATGCACCATTGTTGGACACTATTGTTTGCTATCCATTGTTTACTCTAATGCACATGACCTTGAGTATCACTGCACTGTTTATATTGTGATTATAGGTAGAGCGCAGTGACAAGGTATTACATATCTCCTTCTGTGGATCCCAACAGTGTTGGGATTCCGGTGCCAGTATTTCATCCTTCAGCATCTTGCACGTCAGGATGCTGACTACATCAGTATCACTCTGTTGACAACCAGCACTTAATCCATAGTTTAGCCTGTCATTTGGAATACTAACCCAGTAGTTCCTGAAACTGGCAATTAGCAATGATTAATGTGCTATACTTGGCTCAGCCTTCACAGGATGCTGGCTACAGCTCTTTTGCAGGCCAGTGCCAATTAAAAACCAGGTTTGAAGATATATACAGTATATTAGGATATCTCAGTGAGAGTGGGTCCTGCTGAATTTAAGGATTAGAGTTAGAAGTAAATTGGGTGAACATTGCTTAAAAGAAGTGTAAAATGCAAAAATGTATATATTGCACACATTTTCAGTGCTACAACATCTTGAGATGCATCCACCTGTGCATTTGTGGCATACAGTATTAGTCTGGTTGGAAATTAATCATCATTGTCATCAAATTAGGCATTATTGCAAGAATTACTTCTTAGTTATTACTACTATTAGAGGTAAATTCAGTGAGAGTTTTTAGAAGTGGAGATGTTGCCCATAACAACCAATTAGATTCTATTTAACATTTAACTAGCACCTTCTAGAAGATAATAGCTAGAATATGATTAGTTGCTATGGGCAACATCTCCACTTCTAAAAACTTTCACTTTAGTAAAGGTATCCCTTTTAGTGCATTTTACTGGACGTAACTTTACTGATGAGCATTTTTTGTGCAGTATTGTTACTAATGGATAGCTTTCTCTGTATTACTGCTACCATTTTTCATCCTGCATTATTACTAATAATAGTTATCTTAAAAGGACATTACATCTACTAATGCCCATTTTACCATTGCCATTAGCTTAGTCAAAGACCTGATTATCAGCTAGCAGTTGTGAGAAATTAAGTGTGATAAAAATGTGTTGGAAAACGTAAATTAACATAATTGATGAGGAAATCCCTAGTGAGAAATGGAAGTCAGAGTTAGAGAGGCTTGGCAAAGATTATTTTTTTAAATACAATAATTATTGTGAAAAAAGTATATGAAAAATAAAGTTCTATACATAACATTCTGCATATGGTAAGATATAACAAGCATTTGTGACATGAATCAGGTATACAGAATGAAAATCGTGATGAGGTATTTTGCAAAAAATAATGGGCAACTTGTAGCTGGATAAACTAGAGTTAGAGAAAGATACAGCAGAAAATTAAATCAATAAAACATAGCTTAAAGGGAAGGGGCAATTAATGGTGTACAGGATATGAGCTACATGATAGTCCTAGCCCATGATCTATTAAGAGACTTATTTTCATATTTTTAATAAGGTGGTATAGGTGGATATAGAGCAAAGAGAAATAGAGAGAAAAGTAGGAAAGATGGAAAAAATAGAGTATGTTATAGAGGGTGGGAAGGGAGTAGGGTCAAGGGGGAGGAGTAGAATATGGGAAGAAATCCACATCTACATTTAGATACTTTGGTGTTTCAAGAAGGATACGTATGTACCATCTTAGATGAGTATATTCCTAACCTAGAACCTTAAAGGCCCGTGGGAGCATCAGTTAAGATTCCTCACCAGAGACCATGTAGTGATCTCAAACACTGTCATAATTTGTTTAGATGTGGCCATAGGCAAATAGTCTAGATATACTACTCATATGTCATAAAGTTAGCAACTCCTTCATTGTCAAACATCAAACATTGCTGTATGTCTATCAAATACAACATGGTGAGAAAATCTGTCTTTATCATTGCTAAAGAAGGGGCATGTGGGGAAATCCATTTCTGTAATAGAGACTTTCTGGAAATAGTAATTATAATTGTAAGAAGGGGAAGAATTGTACGGAGTATAAACAATGGTGACCAGGAAAATCTGCAACAGGAATACTGCCCATGAAACACCCGTAATCTGTGTGATGAAGAAATGAAGTTTGTACCAAAATTTCTGTATCTTGGAGCATTGTCAGATAATAAGCAAAAGAGTTGCAGATGCAGGGGTGGATTGGGAATTTAAAGTGGCCCTGGAAAATTCACCTAAAGCAGGCCCTATGTGTGCGCGCCCTAGGCCCGTGCCGAAAAAGGGGGCGTGGTTTTGTGACAAGGAGTGTGGCTTTGTGTTTGCGGGCCATTATTCGCCCATTTTGTTATGCTGGGGGCATGCCCCCAGTCCCTCTCTCCAGTGAAAAAACAGAGCGAGCATGTGAATGAGCATTTTCTTACCTGTATGATTTCTCTGCAATAGGGAACCTCTAAAGAAACTGATCCTTTCTGGACAGGCAGCATCTTAAGTAGGTATTCATTACTCATGCAGGAGATCACATGGTCTGGAAGCCGCCTGTTTATGTAGGAATAAAGCCAATGTCATCAACATGTAGTGGCTATAAAGTCAATGTTTAATTAAGGAAAAGGGGGGTACCATGAGATGCTGGAAGACTGCAAGGTGAGTATGGAGAGAGACAGGGAGAAAAGAGAGAGACAAGGGGTGGGATGAATTAGCATTGATTCCGCGATGTGGCACATCCCACCAGTCTTCGGGTACATACCGTGGTTGATTACCGCAGTATGTACCTAGAGTATCGCAAAGGACAGCTATCCAAATTAGAGCTATCCTTTGAAATGGCTCCGGTCAGAGGGACTTCTGGGTTTAACACCCAGAATTCCCTCTGCCCTCCTTCTGCGCATTTGCAGAAGAACGCGGGCTGTGGGGGGGGTTATGGGAGGGATCCCCTCACACAGCGAGCCCGCTCCACCTCACCATTGACGGAGACGCTGCTCTGTCTACCCAGCCGCCTGGATCTGCACGTGGAGTGCGGTCGATCCCTTAAGCATTCCAGGCATTCAGGATCATTACCGGGAACAATTCACTCCAGCACGTGGCTCTCCCTTCTCAAGCTACAGAGAGCTACGCTCACCACCGACCATTGAAAGTACAGGTACCTGTTAAAGCACTGATTTGACCGGGACGCTTGCATTCAGTGCAACAACACACTGGTGTTATTTGGATCTCACCATAGAGATACCATTGGCTGTTATACACATAATTTATCAGATTCCAGTTCCCATATCAAGCCAATTGACTGATTTTATGCATCATTCATTACTACTTTCTTGCTGGGTTTGACTGCATGTACGGGACCTTTTGCTTTTGTGCAGCTATATCCAGTGGCGTAACTAGGGTATTTGGAGCCCAGGGCAAATTTGAAAAGGGAGCCCCCCCTAACATCCTGATATGTGCGTGCGCGGAAAAAAAATAGGCGTGGTCACTTAAAAATGGGGAGTGTCAACATGACACACCCCTTTATTTTCACGCTGAACATTCCTATCCATATGCACCTTAACCCCAGTAGTACCCCTTATACAGTACCCCCAGTATGCAGTTGTGGTCCCTCTTATGCAGGCCCATAGTAGTGCCCCTTATACAGTATCCCCAGTAATGGTCCCCATTATACAGCCCCCAATTAGTTCCCCTTACTCAGTGCCCCCAGTAGTGGTCCCCCCAAATGCAGTGCCCTATGTAGTGTTCCCCCTTATGCAGTGCCCCCAGTAGCAGGCCCCACAATGCAGTGCACACAGTGGCGGTATCCCCTTATGCAGTGCCCTTTATATAGTGCCCCAGTAGTAGTCCCAACCCTATGCAGTGCCCTTTATATAGTGCCCCCAGCAGTAGTCCCCCCCCATGCAGTTTTCCCAGTAGTGGTCCCCCTTATGCAGGCACCCAGTAGTGATCCCCCTATCTAGTGCCCTCTGTAGTGGTCCTCGCAGTGCCCCTATCAGTAATCCCCTTATATAGTGCCCCCAGCAGTGGTCCCCCCCTCCCATGCAGTGCCCCCAGTAGTGGTCCCCTGATGCAGGCCCCCAGTAGTGACCCCCCCTATCCAGTGGTCCCTGTAGTGGTCCTTCCTGTTATTGCCCCCAGTTGTGGTCCCCCCAGTACAGTGCCCCTAGTAGTAGGCCCCTTTTATAATGCCCCCAGTAGTAGTTCCCCCCCCCAAGTAGTGGTCCCCAGTTGAGGTTCCCCCTCCCGATTAAGTGCCCTCTGTAATAGCCCCCCCAGTAGAGGTCCTCCCAATAATGGTGCCCCCAGTAATAGTCCCCCCCAGTAGAGGTCCTCCCAATAATGGTGCCCCAGTAGTAGCCACCCCCCTGTTGTGCCCCCACCCCAGTAGAGGTCCCCCCAGTAGTAGCCACCCCCCTCCCCCGTTGTGCCCCCAGTAGTGCTGACAGGTTTTTAAAAAAATATATATAAAAACATACTTACCTGAAACCACGCTGCTGCTCCGGACCGCGACACCGCTCCCGCCGCCGCCAGTCCTCCCGGGCTGGTGCGCTCAGCATAATGTGAGAGACATCAAGATGTCACGACGTCTGTCCCATTACCCACTTCAGAAGCCGGACGGAAGTCCGGCTCTTGAAGAGGGTGCTGCAGCAGTCAATGAGAGTCTATCTGACTCTCATTGGCTGCTGTTTAACACACGCATCGCCGCCAGCGCTGGCGGCGATGCGTGTGTTATGCACAGCCTGAGCCCTCCTCCTAGCGCTATTGGGCAAGCGCTCAGGGGGAGGGAACGGGCTCAGGTGTGCAGCACAGGACCAGCGCTGGAAGCCTAGCGCCGGTCCTGTGTAAATGTGTAGCGCTGACCGCACTCACTGCGGTCGGCGCTACACTGGTGGATAACTAGGGCGGGCCGGACCGTGGCCGGCGGCGCGGTCCCACGGCTCCCAGGGCACGCACCCTGCTCACCCTGCCCTAGTTACGCCACTGGTCGATAGGCTTTCTTGCACACATGGACATATTAACACATGAGATGCCCTTTTGATCTATAGATTTGCTTGCACTAACAGCTGCTGTGTTATGTTTACTGCACTAACAGACCTATACATTGACCTCAAGTGGAGCCCTATATTTATTTAAATCTCCGATATACCTAGATCCGGTTGATCCTAGGCTTAAGTAATTTCCATCATTTTTTACCATTGTTATGTTATTTTATTGTGCTGTATTTATTGACCATACTCTTTTTTTTTTTTTTTTTAAGTGAAATTAAATATATTATTCTTGTCCAGCGCTCTCCCTATTCCTTTTTTTTCTAGCAGTGTGAGAGGGAACAGTGAGAGAGACAGGGAGCAGTGAGACAGGGAGCAGTGAGAGAGCGTGACAGGGAGCAGTGGCCCTGATTCAGAGCTGGACGCTCTGACCAGAGCGCTCGCTCTGAATCAGGGCCGTCCTATTTGGTTTTTTTGGAGCGGCCTTTTGGACGCTCGCATAGCTGTGGGTTACCACCCACAGCTTATGCGAGCGTCCGTGATGATGGTCGTGGTAGGGTCTCGCTGCAGCAAGCCCTGGAGTGATTTTGGCTCTATCAGAGCCAAAATCACTCCCACCGACATCACTAGTGATGTCAGTGGGGCAGGACCAAGACGGTAGGTGTTCCCATGGGAACGCCTCTGTCTGGCAACCACGCCCCCGGCACGCCCACCAAAGGGGGCGTGCTGTCACTCACCATCGACAGTACGCCCCCTTTGGTGCGAGACCCGAAGCGACAGCTTGGCTGTCGCTAGCCGGGTCTCGTGCATGCGCACGACGGAGCTCCCTCCGTCGTGCGCATGCACATTTGGGTACCATCGACCCGCTTGCGAGCATCCTGCACTCGCGAGCGAGTCTGAATGAGACCAAGTGAGAGAGACAGGGAGCAGTGAGAGAGAGACAGGGAGCAGGGAGCCAGGGAGCAGTGTGAGAGCGAGACAGGGAGCAGTGTTAGAGGGAGCAGTGAGAGAAAGACAGGGAGCAGTGTTAGAGGGAGCAGTGAGAAAGGGAGCAGTGCTAGAGGGAGCAGTGAGACAGGGAGCAGTGAGAGAGACAGGGAGCAGTGTGATAGTGAGACAGGAAGCAGTGTGAGAGGGAGCAGTGAGAGAGAGAGAGAAAGACAGGGAGCAGTGAGAGGGAGCAGTGAGACAGACTGGGAGCAGAGAGACAGAAGAGAGAGAGAGAGACAGACAGCAGTAAGAGAGAGACAGGCAGTAGTGAGAGAGAGACAGGCAGTAGTGAGAGACAGGCAGCAGTGAGAGAGTGACAGGGAGCAGAGTGAGAGAGAGACAGAGAAGAGAGAGGGAATGTTGTGAGTGACTCACCCAGTCACCGATCCTGTTGTGATCGGTAACAGCACAGCAGGCAGCAGCAAGCCAGGTCCTCCGTCTCTTCGGGTGTTCGCACCGCCGCCAGGGCTGGTCACTGGAGTGTGATGTGAAAGCCCCAGCATCAAGCAGAGAGGAGGAGGTAAGTGGATGAGGTAAGAGGGAGGGCGGGGGAGGGAGGGATGAGGGCTGGGGAGGGAGGGAGGGATGCGGGCGGGGGCCACCCTCACCCTCCTCCTGTACTCTGGCCGGGCGGCCTCCCCCTGCTATGTTATGCCCGCCCCGTAGCTCCCGCTGTACCCGCTTTGGAAACATAGGAATGTATTTCTGTTGGGAATGCCTGATGAAATGTTGATACAAAGAATAATTAGAATAAACTCTTATTTTTTGTCCATGCAGCTACTTGACAAACATGTAACGAGATCAGAAAGGTGTGAACAATTGTTTTTTATATGTGTGTGTGTGTGTGTGTGTGTGTGTGTCTTTACTATTGCATATCTGAATGAAACTTTGTAAATATGTCATGGATTTAGATGATGATTAAGTTAAAACTCTAAAACTATATAGAAATGGGGACTATGATTGACAATTTGCACAGCCATTTTCCTATAATGTAAATTTTCTGGACAATGGAACTTGTGTATTCCTTTTATTACTACCTCTAAAACTCCTTCCTTTGAATCAAGGCAGAAGTTGGATTGTTGAGTTGTTATAGAGAAGTCAAATGGGGTCAAGTAATAATTGTCAATTAATTGTTCTGACTACATCTCTAATTTACCTTCTTTATAAGATATTTTTAGTTTTATATATTTGAATAGAAAGTCTTTATAATACTAATACTGCATTACTATTGTAATCATAATTTCAAGATATACGTCTGTATGTTCATTACTGTTCTCACTCCCATATATGTATGTGTTACACTAAATTAAGCTGTCCAGTCTATATGTTAAGTATTTAATAACATGCCATCTAAACTATTATAATCTTCATTGAAATGCTCTCCCACTGTCATTGCTCCTTCCTAATTAGCCACTGTCCCTGGAGCGGGTCATAATGACTGTACTTATTAGCTCATCCACACACCTGCTGTAATCATTATTTTATCTCTGCCAGTCCTGGTTTTCTAAGCTTTCACAAAATAAATGTAAAGTTTTTGTCTATCCCATCATCTAAGTTATATTTAAATGTATGCCCTTATATCATCATTTGCACTTAAATAATAGCTTACCAACCTTTCTTCATTATTTTTTTTCAATCAAAATTTTATTGCATTTTCAATATATAACAAGAAAATAATCACAATATATTGTGTTTGCATATTTCAATAATATAATATTGATAGAATTGAAAATAGGTTAGGATTACAGAATAAAGAGAGAAACCAGTTAGACATTTTACAGTGTCTTACAAGGCAAGAGCTAACAAGAAAAATGAAACTGGATAAACATGAGATTAAACCTCACCCAGATTATTATCCAGACAGATATAATATAATATGATAATAAGTACCTAAAATAAGATAAAATAGAATAGTAAAATTAAAAGTAAAAATACAAGGTTAACACACTAGGTGGGGGAAGAGGGGAGGGGTAATATCGCCACATAACATGATAATCGAACATACTTCTATATATAATTTATGAAATAATCTTTATACCTAGACATAAACATAAGGAATGGAAGCAAGTGTATGAGTGATCTTCCAAACCCAAATAAGGGGAATAAGGTAATCCATAATCAATGTAGGAGCTTGGATCATGAGAAAGAAGCTATACGTTTTAGAAGGTACCATTCAGTGTTTTCGAATAATTTAATAATATGAGTTTGGTAGGAGTCATCTAAGATATTAATATAAGTTCCCACTTTTTATAAAACTTTAGTACACCTTTCTCTAGGTCTGGTTTGGATAAGCACCTGTCGAAATACAATAATTGGAGCATTTTTTGATTGACCTCATTCAGGGTAGGAGAGGATTTAGAAATCCAAGTAACTAGAATTATTTTCTTTGCGAATGTTACTAATGTTGTAAGGAGCAGAATTTTTGCACTTTTGCCTGGGCCCAGATCCCAGAGTCTAAAATTAACACATAAACAAGCAAGTATGTTAGGTTGTAGGTGAAGAGAAAATATTCTATTAATAAAGTTAATTATTTTGTTCCAAAATTTTCTAATTTTAGCACATTCCCACATGCAATGTATAAATGTGGCGGTAGCTGCCTGACATTTAGGACAGTCACCTTTTTATGATGTTACCATGTGCTTACGTTGGGGAGATATAGGCTCTGTGTATTGTACATATATGTACTTCTTGTAGATATGCTGACTGCAAGTTTCTGAGTGTGGAATCGTAATAATTAGTCAAGTTTGATAAAAAGGTCAGAGTGGGAATATCTATTTTCCAGGCATTAAAAATAGAGGACCATTGAGGTGCAGTGAGGTCATCAGACAGATAAGGGTGCAACATATTTAATTTATGGGGTATTGTATTAATAGTTTTCAAGAGCGAATAAAGGGGGTTAAGTTCTGCAGTTTCATTCGAAAGCGTAGGAAGAGAGGAGATGTAATGCCGGGTTTGCAAATACATGTAAAAATGCTGTTTTGGTAGTTGGAACTTTTGTTGTAACTCCGAAAAAGATAATATGTGACCTCCTGGGTCAAAAACTTTAGCTATTGATGATAATCATTTTTCTTTCCAACAATTGTAATTGTTGTTAGAGAGGGAGGAGGAGGAGGCCGGATTTAATGTGAATGAAGGTGATTACTTTTCAAACTCTTGTTGACAGATATCCAGGCAGAGTAGGTATCACAAAAATTATGTTCTCTAAGATATAGGGAGGGATATCATCCTATTTAGAGTGTAGCAGAGAGCTAGGGGAATAAGGGGAAAATAACACTAAGTCCAAAGAATTATCTTTGTAACGATTACTTTCCATCAGCCAGTCACTTATATATCTGAAGAATATCGATATGGAGTATGCACTAAGATCTGGAAGGCCAAGGCCTCCTTTGCAACATGTTGTTTTGATTTAGGCTAGAGAAAAACAGCACGTTTATTTTTTTATATCTTTTTTTATAAATACTGATAGGTAGCATTTGCATGCAATAAAATATTTGGGGGAATATTATACTTTTAAGTACTGCTAGACGTCCTAGTAATGAAAGAGGGAGATATTTCCAAGTGTCTAATAAATTGGTAATTTTAGAGATGATGGGGGTGAAATTAGCCTCATAGAGTTGGGTTAAATCAGATGTAATGGTAATACCCAAGTATGTAAGGCTAGAGGAAATTTTTGAGAGAAACTGTGTTTTGGTGGAGAGCTAAAATACTCAGCTGTTCCAATGATATGGAGAATCTCAGATTTGTCCTGGTTGACCTTATTCCCTGAGAATGAGCCAAATGCTGAAATAATATCCATCACAATTGGAAGTGATTCGCCAGGATTTGAGAGAAACAATATCATATCATCTGCAAACAATGCAAGTTTTAGAGGGACATTGCCAATTGAGATTACCTCCACCAATGGAGAGCTACAAAGAGCTATGGCAAGAGGTTCTATGGCAACTGCAAATAGGAGGGTACAAAGAGGGCAACCCTGCCTTGTAACTCTTTTTATCTCAAACGATGAAGATAAAAAATTATTGCATGACACTTGTAAAAGTGAATTAGTATATAAATTTTGTAGAATATCGATGAAGGCAGTGGAAAAAACTAATTTAATCAAGGTTGAGAAGAGGTGATTCCAGCTAACAAGGTCAAATGCCTTTTCTGCATCAAAGGAAATTATCATGCATGGGGAAGAGGTTTTAGTGGAGTGTATATGTTCAGGGGCAGAGCTATGGGAGACAATGGAGGCGCCTGCCACCGGGCTCCAGCTCTGAAGGGGCACCTCCTCCATTGTCCACAACATATTCACCCCACTTAGAGCCATAACTATGTACCCGGAGTGTACCGTCACGCCGCCCAATACATGGCACCTCTTCCAGGCACCTCAGAAGACACCATACATTAGTGGAGAGCTCCATGTCAGACCATCAGCTGCTGCCTTCATCTATCTATAGCCTGTCTGCAAGTGAATTGCTACATTTCAGTGTCAGTGGCTATGACAGGGGGACACTAAATTATAACTTGCCTCCGGGCATCTGGGATGAACTTACGCCACTGTATATGTTGTATAGCAGATAAGACCCTTCGAACATTTACCTCTGAGTGTCTCCCTAGAATAAAACTGGTCTGATCGGTGTGTTTGATCTGTGGCAGGATAAATTTTAAACGGTCCGCGTATATTTTAGTTAATATCTTATAATCTAGATTGAGTAAAGAGATCGGTAGGAGCCAGAAAGAGACAGATCCTTGCCTGGTTTAGGAATAACTTTTATGATCACAGAATTAAAGTATAACGGTACCTTTTTAGATGTAATAATGTGATTTTAAAAGGCGACTAGGGTTTCTCCTATTCTAGGTAGTAATATCTTATAAAAATCACTATTAGTCCATCTGGCCCAGGGGCTTTAGATGGTTTTAGTTGTTTCACAACTCTAGAAACTTTCTCAAGTGTAATAGTGACAGTAAGTGTATTAGCTAATTCTTCTGATATCTGTGGAAACTGAAGATCACTCTATTGATCATAAAGAGTCTCAGATGCTGAAGTTAAGGGGGGAATTGGAGTATTAGTTTCAACTGAAATTCAATTTGCATAAAATTTTTTCATAATATCAGTGATATGACTGCTGGAAGTAATGAGGAGACCACTGCTGGTTCGTAATGGTTGTACCACCATTGGTTGTCTAGTACCTTGTAATATGTTGGATAATAGTTTACCAGTTTTATTTCCAAATTTGTGAAATTTGTATTTGATTGAGAAGAGATAACGGTCTCCTTTAATTCGAAGGAATTCATCAAAATTTATTTTTGCAGTTTGATAGGCTAATTTAGAGGAGGAGTTTGGGGTCAGATTTATATTTATGAAAAGCCTCTGTAAGCTCAGTCTGAAAGGCTTTGTAAGAGGTAGCATATTTTTTGTTCTCTGCTGAGACATATGAAATTATGTTTCCACAGATGACTGATTTTGATATTTGCCAAAACAGGGAGGGGTCAGACTGTGTGTGGGAAATATTGGTGTGTTTATAATCCATCCAAGAAGACTATAACTTATTACAAAAGGGAATTGATTGAGGTAGGTGAAAGGGAAACCTCCAATGAAAGTTACGGCCTCTATCAACAGTCATTTGAAATATAACCCATACTAGGGCATGGTCGGAAAGGGCAACAGGTTTAATATTTGTGTCTAACACTCTCGGAAATAAAGATTGTGATAGTAAAGGTGCCTACACACATAGCTATGTGCTCACGTTCCCACAATGTGTACGATTTCCCCCTGAACTCTCCCCGGGAGCTCCCTGGCAGTCGTGGGCACGATTTGGTCTGAACAGCTGCCAATTTGGCACACAATCTATCGTGCCTCCTAAACTATCCAGTGCATCGTGACTTCAATTTTCAGATCTGCCCTGCAGCACGGCAGATCTGAAGATGCGATGTGCGACCTGCGGGGATGTGCATCGCATCGTAATCGTGAGTGAGGACTCACCATTTACTCACGATTTGGGCATATATTACACGATCTGTCATTCTTATGCATTGGAATCAGCCAGATTATCACTATGTGTGTAGGCACCTTAAGATATAATCTATCCTCAATAAAGTTTGGTGCACAGTTGAGAGACATGTGCACTCTTTTTCTGTTGGATTAATTGCTCGCCAAATGTCTACAAGCTGCAATCTGGATGCAAGCGTGGGTACTCCTAGCTTGGGAAGGTTAAGTTTTGAAGCAGTAGGTTGAGAGCGATCCAGGGAAATATTAGAGACTAGATTTAGATCTCCACACATTATTGAATCTATAGGAAATGCTAGTAACTTAGTGAGTAAGAGACGAAAAAAGGATTTCTTATACATATTCGGAGCATAAACATTACATATAACAAACTTAGTATTAGTACTCTGGATCCGCATCTATAGATACAAGAGAGATTGTAAAGGAACGTTTAGCTAATATAGCAACTCCACGTGCTTTTGAGTTGTAAGGCACTACTGCAATCAGGGACCAATTTAAAATCTGCAGTTTGTTGGTTTCTAATGCAGTAAGATGTGTCTTCTGGAGACATATTAGGTCAACCTTCAGCTTAGACAAGTACATCAATATTTTGCATCTTTTAACAGGGAAATTAATTCCACCTACTTTCCATGTTCCACATTTTAGTGTCATTATGTTATAGCATAAACAGGTTGTAATAAATCTACTTGAATCAGATACATGACGAGGGAAGGGAGGAGACATAAGGACAATATGACAGACAGACAAGGGTAAAAAAAAAATTATAAAATTTAGAAGAACAAAACATGGAGCTGACATCAGTCAGAAACATGTAAATTACAGACTTCAGGAACATAAGGATGTCAAATGTAAAATACAGTAATATAAAAAATGGCAGAGCAGAGCTCAAATCCACAGATTCAGGTTACTAGGGCTTAGTCAACATTTAATAAACAAATAGGCAAATAAAGATAAATGTCATAGGAGAAAAAAAATCTCCATAATATAATACTTCTTTGTGATAACAGTAAACACTTAAATACAACAGCAAGTTGAAGAAAGGAATGATTATATGGTCATATTGCATATTGTGAATATAGCACAGATCAGGTCAATAGTGACAGAAAAAAAACCGCACAGAATACTGTCATTTGTCATAACAGTGAATTCTAGAAACTAAGAGGATGAGAAACATCATCACCAGAGTAATACTTCAGGAGAATATGAGAAAATAGTATAAACTTATTGTGGGTTACTTGGGACATCTGAGATATCCAGTGTGTGAGCTTCTGTTTCCTCCCGCATAGAGACTGCTGCATCATTGGGATTGGTAAAATCTTTGAAAGATGAGCTATTAAATATGCAAAGTCTGGCATATCTAAATGAGCGCAATCTTGCATTCATCCTCAATTAGCTGGGCACAGAGAGAAGAGAAGGCTTTACGGGCTCTTGATAACTCTACTGAGTAGTCTTGAAATATGTGGAGCTTCTTCCCATCTCACATAATAGATTGTTGTCTTCTAGAAGCTGTCCAGAAAGCTTGTTTATGGAGGTAATTGAGGCAGCGGAAAAGAGTGACTCTTGGACATGCCGTAGCTGACGCAGGTGGTTGTCCAACTCTATGTACTCTTTCAATCTGTAGACTGATTCAGTTTCCAGAAGTGTAGGCAAAGTATTATGCACAAAGTGGGCTAATGCAGGACCTTTTATAGATTCAGGTAGTCCCACTAGCCGGACATTTTTCCGGCGAGACCGGTTTTCTAGGTCATCTATTTTATTCCACAAGTGGAAGTTATCCTTTTCAAGACTTCACCCAGCAAATGCTCTTATTCTGTGACTCTATGGGTTAATTGCTGTAATTGTGAGGCAATGTTAGAGACAGCCTGCAACAAAAGGGGAGTCATAGTAGTCTTTATGGCATCTCTGCTACAGCCTCACTGTCCGGCGCCATATTGGGATCTGCCCAGCACTTCTCCTGTCTCTGCTGCTGCGTCTTCAGTGTGATGGTGGAGGACAGGTATTTCCGCATAAAAGGTCAGCGGGAATTGGCAATGTGATGCCCTAGACGAGAGGCAGGAGTACAGCCTAGAAATAGGTTTTTCTAGTGGGGTAGTGGTGGAGCTCAGTGCCGGAGCTGGCTACTTCATCAAAGCAGAACCAGAAGTGTTTCTTCAATATTTTAACAATTTGTATTCAACTCAGCATCAGGCCCAATGTTCTACAATTGTTATATCTATATAATAAATAAATATAATAATAATAAATAAATAAAACAGACTGCTGATAGAAATGACATCATCACCACTGCAGTGCTCATATGCACATCACACCTAACATGCAAGGTGCTTGCCCCCACCAACAGTATAGTTGGACAGGAGGGGTGGGTGAGGTGACCTAGCAGATGCTGGGTCTTTAATAATAATGAATATTAATAATACTATCTTGACAACTAAAAACAGACAACAACAAAACACAAATACAGTATTTAGAAACAGAACCTATTGTTTTACTTAATACGATGGTGGTTCAATAAGTAAGGTAACAAGACCTCTCATGTATGTAATGTTCTCTATTTCATTCTAATTTCCCACCAGGCCAGAGCAGGTAGACCACTGTTTCCCCTCACAGCCATTAGACTGCATCTCATATCAGTCATACTGTCGCACCATCAGTTGTAAGATTACGTGGCTAGTGTAAACATGGTGAAACATTAAGGTGCATAGTGCGATCAGATTTCTGCTTCTAAAGTGCCAATCAGCAGCTTAAATTCAAAGCTTTAAATTGTTGAGGTGTATGGTAATAATACCACGTCATGGTAACAGGTTTGGTTTTGGCATCGTATTGCTGCATGATAATGCAATCCACACTCAGCCAATCACACACGTGAGTTGTTACAACGCTACCAATGGGAGGTACTGGACTAGCTCCCTACAGCTCTGACCTGGCGATTTCCATCTCTTTGGACCATTGAAGAAGCTCCTGGGTTGAAGGCGGTTTGCAACCTTTGATGAAGTTCAGCAATCTGTCATGTCTTGTCTTCAGGCACTTGACACTGATTTCTTCTACGCCAAGATAGATGTCTTGGTGTACCATTGAAACAAATGCTTAGATAATTATGGGGACTATGTAGAAATATATTCTGTACCATTGTACTATTGAATATATTTATATGTACGAGTTGAATACATTTACGCAATGACAGGTCTTGTTATCTTATTTATTAAACCACCATCTTAAAAAAGAAAAGTAAGGATGTACTTTTGGACAAATTCTTTACTTCTGATTGCTTAATTTAATGGAAATATTAAACATGCTATGTGCGGTATATAGAGAGCAAACCTTAACATGTCATCTGTTAACATAATGAATCCCTTTTCATATAATGTTAAAAGGTTGAGTGTTTTTTGCATAAATAAAATAGGACTACATTTGACTAATGTTCCTGGTACTGTAATTTAAGTTTAATGTTTCATAAATCATTTATACAAATCAAAAAAAGTCAGGCTCAGCTGAATTATCCATTATTTCTACTATGATGGAAAACTCTTTAACATTTAATTTACAAAGTAGGCCTGTATATTTATAGAACCAGATCTAATACAATTATTAAACATTTTTAAGTTCCCAAAACTTTAACTAATACTGTTACTATTTTCACTACTTGTTATTGTTATTTTGTAAATATAATTCATGACTATGAAAAAAAGCACATGGAAATAAAAGAAGTACATAACATATCTTTTATTTCACTTGAATTATTTTACTTGTACTTTTTAATTTACTAACTTCAAAATATGTGGGCACACATACTATTTCTGTTTGTGCACATGTGCCTGATCCCAGTTCCAGCACTGTCAGAAATTGAGTTACTGTTTCTTGACAGTTTGCCACGCTGTCTAATAAACAATATTTAGGTCAGGGGTCCTCAAACTATTTGCTCTAGGACAGAGGCGGATTGGGCCACCGGGACAGCGGGCTATTTCCCGCTGGGCTGGTCACATGCTCCCATCTGCGGGCCGGCTTACAATGCCTGCTGGGCTAGATGGACGCTACCGTGATCGGAGCTCCGCTGAGCTCTAATCTGGCAGCGGTTCTATACTAGAAGTATTATGGCCGCGCCGCGGGAGGGCTGCTGCACATGCCCAGCAGCACCTCCCATAGGCACTTGCTGTGCGCTGAGCGCTCCGGGACTGGGAGCTCCGGCAGCATGTTGTTGCTGTCCCCTCTGGCTCCCATCAACTCCTTCCTGGTCAGCTGGGGCCCTCCTCCTCTTCGCAGCCGTGGTGACAGTTACAGGATCCCTCTCTGAGAGGCAGGGCGGTGTGCAACGGTCCCGGCTGTCCCTGGCTCAGATCAATGATGCAGAGCGGAGCGCCTGCCCTGGAACATCCTGTGCTGGAGGAAACACACCAAGCCACAGTCTGTCTGCTGAAATGTAAGTTGTAACGGTGCTGAAAATATATTAAGGGGGGGACTGTTGTACAGAAAATATATGGGAGATGATGGGTATAAAAGATATATAAGTGGGGGAGGTGATCACTGATGGGTGTAAAATATATAAAGAGTGGGAGGTGATGGGTATAAATTATATAAGGGCTGGGAGGTGATGGGTATAAATTATATAAGGGCTGAGTGGTGATGGGTATAAATTATATAAGGGCTGAGTGGTGATGGGTATAAATTATATAAGGGCTGGGGGGTGATGGGTATAAATTATATAAGGGCTGAGTGGTGATGGGTATACATTATATAAGGGCTGGGAGGTGATGGGTATAAATTATATAAGGGCTGGGAGGTGATGGGTATACATTATATAAGGGCTGGGAGGTGATGGGTATAAATTATATAAGGGCTGGGAGGTGATGGGTATAAATTATATAAGGGCTGGGAGGTGATGGGTATAAATTATATAAGGGCTGGGAGGTGATGGGTATAAATTATATAAGGGCTGGGAGGTGATGGGTATAAATTATATAAGGGCTGAGTGCTGATGGGTATAAATTATATAAGGGCTGAGTGGTGATGGGTATAAATTATATAAGGACTGGGAGTTGATGGGTATAAATTATATAAAGGCTGGGAGGTGATGGGTATAAATTATAGAAGGGCTGGAAGGTGATGGGTATAAATTATATAAGGGCTGGGAGGTGATGGGTATAAATTATATAAGGGCTAAGTGGTGATGGGTATAAATTATATAAGGGCTGGGAGGTGATGGGTATAAATTATATAAGGGCTGGGAGGTGATGGGTATAAATTATATAAGGGCTGAGTGCTGATGGGTATAAATTATATAAGGGCTGAGTGGTGATGGGTATAAATTATATAAGGACTGGGAGTTGATGGGTATAAATTATATAAAGGCTGGGAGGTGATGGGTATAAATTATAGAAGGGCTGGAAGGTGATGGGTATAAATTATATAAGGGCTGAGTGCTGATGGGTATAAATTATATAAGGGCTGAGTGGTGATGGGTATAAATTATATAAGGACTGGGAGTTGATGGGTATAAATTATATAAAGGCTGGGAGGTGATGGGTATAAATTATAGAAGGGCTGGAAGGTGATGGGTATAAATTATATAAGGGCTGGGAGGTGATGGGTATAAATTATATAAGGGCTAAGTGGTGATGGGTATAAATTATATAAGGGCTGGGAGGTGATGGGTATAAATTATATAAGGGCTGGGAGGTGATGGGTATAAATTATATAAGGGCTGAGTCGTGATGGGTATAAATTATATAAGGGCTGGGAGGTGATGGGTATAAATTATATAAGGGCTGGAAGGTGATGGGTATAAATTATATAAGGGGATGTGATGGGTATAAATTATATAAGGCCTGGGAGGTGATGGATATAAAATAAGGGGTAGGGGAGATGGGTATAAACTATATAAAGATTGGAAGCCGAAGGTGATGGGTATAAACTATAAAATATGTATACGGAAAGAGTATATGGGGCATAAAATGACTAAATATATAATATATACCGGATGGAGTGGGGCATAAAATCATTAAATATATATTTGGGAAGGAATGGGGGTGTTTATTACATATATATGTGTAACAAACTAGGGTGTGCAACTGTAATAAAAGAAATAACATGATCGACACTCTCCAGTTTTGATATAAAGGATATACAGTCAGGTCCATAAATATTGGGACATTGACATTATTTTCATATTTTGGCCTCTATTCACCACCACAATGGCTTTGAAATGAACAAGATGTGCTTTAACTGCAGACTTTCAGATATAATTTGAGGGCAATTACATCCAAATCAGGTGAACGGTGTAGGAATTACAATGGTTTCTATATGTGCCTCCCACTTTTTAAGGGGCCAAAAGTAATGGGACAAACTAAACAATCCTAAATCTAACTTTCACTTTTTAATACTTTGTTGCAAATCCTTTGCAGGCAATTACAGCCTGAAGTCTGGAACGCATAGACATCACCAGACGCTGGGTTTCATCCCTGGTGATGCTCTGCCAGGCCTCTACTGCAAATGTCTTCAGTTCCTGCTTGTTCTTAGGGCATTTTCCCTTCAGTTTTGTCTTCATCAAGTGAAATGCATGCTCAATCGGATTCAGGTCAGGGGATTGACTTGGCCATTGCATAACATTCCACTTTTTAGCCTTAAAAAACTCTTTGGTTGCTTTTGCAGTATGCTTCGGGTCATTGTCCATCTGCACTGTGAAGCGCCGTCCAATGAGTTCTGAAGCATTTGACTGAATATGAGCATATAATATTGCCTGAAACACTTCAGAATTCATTCTGCTGCTTTTGTCAGCAGTCACATCATCAATAAATACAAGGGAACCAGTTCCATTGACAGCAATACATGCCCACGTGATGACACTACCACCACCATGCTTCACTGATGAGGTGGTATGTTTTGGATCATGAGCAGTTCCTTTCCTTCTCTTCTCTTCCCATCACTCTGGTACAAGTTGATCTTTGCCTCATCTGTCCATAGGATGTTGTTCCAGAACTGTAATGACATTTTTAGATGTTGTTTGGCAAACTCTAATCTGGTTTTCCTGTTTTTGTGGCTCACCAATGGTTTGCATCTTGTGGTGAACCCTCTATATTCACTCTTGTGAAGTCTTCTCTTGATTGTTGACTTTGACACATATACATCTACCTCCTGGAGAGTGTTCTTGATTTGGCCAACTGTTGTGAAGGGGTTTTTCTTCACCAGGGAAATAATTATTTTATCATCCACCACAGTTGTTTTCGGTGGTCTTCCGGGTCTTTTGGTGTTGCTGAGCTCTCCAGTGCCTTCTTTCTTTTTAAGAATGTTCCAAACAGTTGATTTGGCCACACCTAATGTTTTTGCTATCTCTCTGATGGGTTTGTTTAGATTTTTCAGCCTAATGATGGCTTGCTTCACTGATAGTGACAGCTCTTTGGATCTCATATTGAGAGTTGACAGCAACTGATTCCAAATGCAAATGTCACACCTAGAATCAACTCCAGACCTTTTACCTGCTTAATTGATAATGAAATAATGAGGGAATAGCCCACACCTGTCCATGAAATAGCTTTTGAGTTGATAGTCCCATTACTTTTGGCCACTTAAAAAATGGGAGGCACATATTGAAACTGTTGTAATTCCTACACCGTTCACCCGATTTGGATGTAATTACCCTCAAATTAAATCTGAAAGTCTGCAGTTAAAGCACATCTTGTTTGTTTCATTTCAAAACCATTGTGGTGGTGAATAGAGGCCAAAATCTGAAAATTCTGTCAATGTCCCAATATTTATGGACCTGACTGTATTATAAAAAGCTTGATGTCAGCTTTTTATAATATATCTTCTTTAAAACAGTATATATTTTTTATGAAATCTGGAGTCCCGATAGTGTTTATTTCTGTATTTAAAGATGCACACGTTTGGTTGCTTTCCTTCCTATGTGTCGTTTTATTATTATTATGTGTTTTAATGTTTAAAACAGTTCATCCACTTGTTCATATGGTCACTACATTGCCTGTTTGTTCAGCACAATCTCCTTTTGTACATTGTAATTGTCATGTAAGCTGGGTAAACACTGAGATGATATTGTCATGATTTAGCCAAATCGTACCGACATATTGTGCAGTGTGTATGCACATTATGCCCGCTCCCGTGGTATCGTGTCATGAGGTTTGATGTGCTGCATATTAAAAATGAGAATATCCATACATGTTAATGAAGGAGGGAACGTTCCATCGTTCATTACAGCTCTCTAATGTGTACCCGCAGTACGATATGTCAGCCCGTTGGGCCGACACATTGGGTACACATAGTCAGTGTGTACCCACCTTTAGACAATATGGCATATTCCTCTATTTTTTATTTTATATTTACATTTTTTACCACACTTAACTGCCTCTCAGATCTACTCACGTACACTTTTTTGCCATCTGAACCCTCCATATGCCTCTTTATAAACTGATTCTGTTGAATAACATCCCCTGGTGTGTAATATTGTCCTCGTGTGTGTGACATCCTAGCATTAGCACATATAAGATTTTTTTTCCCACACAGAAAGTATTTATCCTTCTATGCACCCCAGATTGAAGTTCACCTTGGCAGAAGAAGACATTTACCACCCACTCTGTCTCAGCTCAGAGGACAAAACCACTGATTCATTCTTCAGCCATCATGAAAAGAAGAACGGTAAAGTCAAAATTCATATACTGTAGCTATTTTTTCTAAAGAGCTGATGCTCTCTCTCGCTCAGGGTGGTAAAATATGTAGCTACAGCTCTGCTGACAGGCTGACCGGATGAGTGCAGCAAAGACTGCTGCTGGTAGTAGCGACTACGGGTAGAAGGGTTGAGCTACCAGGACTTCCTCTAACCACTCAACACACCCTGCTGCTGTCATTGGCACCTACAGACACAAGCATCACTGCCCGCAGACAGGAGGCAGGCAGAGGATGCTCCCCGTTCACAATCAGAGTGGCTGGCCAGCATTCTGTCTGCCTCCTGGCCCATAGCTATGTTCAGTCCACACTCCTCCATTCCTGTTTAATTTTTTTTTCCTTATGATAGGGGTACAGAAAAAAATAGATGTGCATTTTAAATTAAGCCAAGTTTGCTTTTTTGTTTTGGTGCAGATGTCCTGCAGACCACAAAGGGACCTACAACCCTATTAGAGTAAATGTGTCCTACAAACTGTATCTTTAAAGGAGCATTGGCTTTGCCTGTTCACATTGGAGGCCATACTCAGTTGGATGATCTGACCTAGCATAGGGCTGGTGCAATTTTTGATGTTGGCGTCGAAAGGTGCACCAAGTGGTATTGCAGCATCTCAGTAATTACACATACAGACGCATGGCTGTACACAAGGCAAGGAGTTTGTAGTGGCGGCGACTGTGTCCAACTCAGAATCAGGCCCTATAAGGAGGAAGTATCCCATCTCCTCCACAGATCCCGCCTTCTCAACAGACCCCGCCTTCTCAACAGACTCCGCCCCTATTAGGGCTGCTTCCAAATTTTTCCCGGGCTGGTTTTCCGTCCCAATCCGCCTCTGCTCTAGGACCTCATCTGACATTGAAAATTATTAGTCCCCAGCAAGTTACCGCAGAATGGCCACTACATGTGTTGTCAGTAGACTGCACATGCACAGTAACGCTGCAGAGGCACAAAACAGAAGTGAAGTGATCACTACATTTCTTACACATCGGATGGTCGAGCTCATTTTGGAGCCAATGTCCCTGCATCTGTTTTTTAATGCAGATGCTAAGTTTATACAGTACTCCCTGTGAAGGCTTTGGAGATGGCAGGGAGAGGCAGAGGGAGACTGAGGAAGCAGCGGGTGAATGAGGGAAGAAGAGGGAGACAGGTAGAAGCAGTTGGGGACAGGGACAGGCAGTAGGAGACATATGGTGATGGGGAAGGCAGAGGGTGGCAGGATGAAGCATTGGATGACAGGGAGGCATTGCATGACAGGGAGAAGCAGAAAGTGGCAGTGGGAGACTGGGGAGGCAGAGGGAAATGGGAAGTCACATGGTGACTAGGGAGAGGCAGTGGGTGACAGGAGGAGACAGGGAGAGGCAGAGGTTGGCAGGAAGAGGCCATGGGTGGCAGGGAGAGGCAGACAGTGACAAGGGATGGCAGAGGGTGATTAAGGAGAGGCAGTGGGTGTTTAATTAATGTGTATTCCCCGGAATCGGTTTGATGTACCACTGGACCCCTGGACGGCGGTTCAAATACCGACAGCGGCATCCCCACAAGGCTGTAAATCTCGATTGTCCTAAAGGTAAGTATTCACTAACCTATTCTACCCCCTAACCCTCCTTAGGGGTGCCTAACAATAACCTTCCCCCCCAGTGCCTAAACCTAACCCCCCCTTCCCCGCCACCTAAACCTAAGTCCCCCAGGGAGTGCCTAACAATAATTACCCCCAGGGGTGCCTAATCCTAACCCTCCCCCTAGCCTAACCCTAACCTCCCTGGGGGGGTGCCTAACCCTAAATCCCCCCTAAACCTCCCCCTCCGCGGCTGTCCGCGCTCGGCGCCTGGCATCACTTTGATCGGGATGCCGGGCACCGGTCTCCCGGCGTCAGTAAAATGACAGGCACCTAGATTTAGATGCCTGTCATTTAACCCTCGCCAGGATAAAGCAGTCGGGAAGCCAGCTGTCGGGATTAGGTCAGCTGGCTTTCCAACTGCATACCATATTCCCCTAGTATGCCTCCACACTGTGTGCTCACCTACACAACTCCATAGTAGAATTAAATTGCGAGAATCATATTTGCTTCACAATTGGTTTGTCCACAGCAACACCATGCAATACATACAGGTTTGATACTATTAGTGGTTTATGTTAAAATATAATGTAGGAAATAACAAACATATAACAGACCTTTATATTACCTAATAGAATTTAATTTATTGCATTTTCTTTGCACTCCCCTCTGCATGGTCCCTCTAAGTGCTAAATAAACCTCCTGTATGACATCAGCCCCTCAAACCTCTTAAGTGACAACTAAATCACCCCTATGCCATCAGATGACCCTCAAATGCTCTTTAAATGCCAAATAAATATCCATCATGCATTCACACTTCCCCACATACCTCTTAAGTGTTAATTAGAAATGTATTTGTGCCACTAGACCACACTCACATGTCCATTAAGTGTCGATCAGAACTTCCCCATGAAATGCCCCATGAGACCCAAATTAACATCACTCATGCCATCAGAACATCTTAACTTGCCCCCAAAGTGTCAGTTATACCGCATGACATCAGACTCCCCATATATATATGCGCCTTAAGTTCCCATAGAATCTCCCCCATGACATCAGACCCCCTCAACTGCTTTTTAAGTTCTAAATTAATTTTCATTATGCTGTCAGAACACTCTCACTTGCTCAAAGTGCCAGACATCTCTTGTGCAACCAGAGATGCCTCTTAACTGCCAGACATCCCTCATGCCATCAGATTACACCACTTGCCCCTTAAATTCTAATAGAATCTCCCACATGATATCAGGCTTTCCTCAAATGCCCTTTAAGTTCCTAATTAACATCCCTAATGCCACCCTCACATGCCTCTTAAGTGCCAATTAGATTTGACCTGTGCCACAAGACCACCCTCACATGCTCATTAAGTTCTAATCTGTCCTTCCACATGACATCAGACCTCCCTGAAATGCTGCTTAAGTCCCAAATGAACATAATTCATGCCATTGGAATACCCTTACTTGCCCCATATGTGGCAGACATCCCTCATGCAATCACACTCTCTTATATGCCCCTTAACTGCTAAACAAACATCCATCGTGCCATCAGACATCCCCACATGCCCCTTAATTAAGTTCCAACAGAATCTCCCCGATGACATCAGAACAACCTCAAATGCCCCATAAGTGCCAAATAAGCATCCCTAATGTGGGGCACAATGTAAACATATAGATATATATTTATGCAATATCAAAGAACAACGCACGCACAGACTAGAAGTTAAACCAAGTTGCAAAGTCATAGTTTATCACAGAGTCAGAAACTTTTAGGCATAGAAAATACCCAAAAAATTGAGCAGCACTTCAAATATCATGCAAAAGAAAAAAACATTTATTGGAAAATGTAAAAATAAAAATCCGTCACATCATAAGGATATACTTTAAATATGCCAAATTAGAATTGTGGTAGAGAAAACTCATGGGCCCAACAGCCATTTCATTGTTACAGCAACAACTTTTTCAAGAAATGTGCCCTTGAGAAAGGTGAGAAAGGTGTTGCTGTAAATCCAAAACAGCTGTTAGGCCAATGCTGATTATGCTTCTATTTCAAGCTGATTCGATAAGTATACATAGCATTCATGCTGTGCTGCTGCATTTCTCCCTTTCCCTGTCAAGTCCCACATGGGGGAGATTTTATTGGAACTTAAGCACCATAACACGGGAGTCTGATGTTATGAGGTATGTCTGATGCTTACTGGGCAAGTGAGGATGTTCTTATGGCCTGAGTGATAATGTGAGACTTATGGAGGGTGGGGCGGGGAGTTGTGGATGAACACTCACCACTGGTAAATAGATGCAAATCGCACGGCATCTATTCACTGGCAGGGAGAGCTTGATGGCAGAAAAACAGAAAGGGGAGTATCCCCTAGAGCTTGATGGCAGCCCAGCATTTCTGTGAGTGCTGGACATGCTCCCTTTTTGGGTGTGGGTGTGGCCCACTTTCATGATCGGTCCTGCCCGATCAAGAAGCTAGAGTGAACACTATATACACTTATATAATGAACTTTTATTTTACATTTTTCAATACTTTTTTGCATTATCCTAATAGTTTTGCCCATTTTTTGGGTATTCCTATGATTGAAAGTTAAACTATATTAATACAGAGAGAGAGATCATAACAAAGATATGCAGCTGCTGAACAATGAGAAAGATGCAGGCAGTCCACTCTTTTCACTGTTCACCAGTGACTGTTACTGCAGGCAACCACGCAACCTTTCCTTTAATACTGGGGGAGGCATCTGCTCTGCTCTCCAGACTGTCACCGCCTGGCACTATTACTTTGCCAATAAGTCATGTTGCTCCAATGGTTCTATATGAAATTTTGATGCAGCGTGACTTTCGACCTCATCAAATTCATAGTGCTGAGCAGCAGGGGAATTTTACTGGTTAATACAAGAAACAAAAAAGTAATCCTCCAGCACTAAGAATGAAATCAGCAATAAGATTTGAAAAACTACATGGTGGTAGATATTTCAGAGATCTCAGTTGCGAAGTCCAGTCACCCCAGTGAAGCATGAAGCACACCAGTGAGAGACTAAAGTGTTAGTATGAGATAATAAGAATAAAGCAAAAACTATGTGTTAATGGGTGATACATAGGTGAAAGGTGTAATTAAAATGCTAAGAAAAAATAATAAAATATATATATATATATATACACACACACACACACAATAAAAGACATAAAAAATAAATAAAAATAAAATAATAATTTGAAGGTGTTAAAGTGCTAAATAAAGTGTTAAAGTGTGCCACCCCAGAGCAGCCCAGCCATACCAACTCCAAGGGGCACCGCACCCTAAACTCATCCTCAAAACTATATCCAATTTGGGTCATATAATTGCCCAATACAAGGCCACATGATAATGGCACATACAAATATACCTGAGTTGAGAGCCATCTTAACTTGGAGTCACCCCTAAGTCCTCCTAATGGCACTACAAGAACCAGCATGCCCTCCAAACGCTGGTCCCATTTATGACTCTCAATACAGCAATACATGTTGGCAGCTGCTCAATCACTTCAGTAATATCACTCAGGTGCATGTAAAGGGAGGGGTTAGTCTATACAAGAAACAAAAAAAGTAATCCCCCAGTACTCAGAATGAAATCAGCAATAAGATTTGGAAAACTACATGGTGGAAGATATTTCAGAGATCTCAGTTGCATATATTTGCAAAGATATGGCTAAGCCTCCAGGTCACATCACGGCATCTCTGATACCGGAGGTCCCTATCACTTGGTCAGAGTCCGGGGTGCAGAACCCCCAAAAAGCCGGTGAAGTCCAGTCACCCCAGTGAAGCACACCAGTGAGAGACTAAAGTGTTAGTATGGGTTAATAAGAATAAAGCAAAAACTATGTGTTAATGTGTGATACATAGGTGAAATGTGTAATTAAAATGCTAAGAAAAAAAAAAAAATATATATATATACACACACACACACAATAAAAGACATAAAAAATAAATAAAAATAAAATAATAATTTGAAGGTGTTAAAGTGCTAAATAAAGTGTTAAAGTGTGCCACCCCAGAGTAGCCCAGCCATACCAACTCCAAGGGACACCGTACCCTAAACTCATCCCCAAAACTATTATCCAATTTGGGTCATATAATTGCCCATTATAAGGCCACATGATAATGGCACATACAAATATACCTGTAGTTGAGAGCCAGCTTACCTTGGAGTCATCCAGAGACTGAGCTGGGTTACTCAGTGGTAAGAGGCTTCAGTACACCACATTTGAACACTCATCCACGGTGATATTCAGACAGTCAGGCTGCACAGCTCCCCATTGGCCCAGTGAGATGTGTTAAATAGACTTAGTGACTGAGATAGGAGAAAGCATTAAGTAGAAAATCGACACTACCCTCTGTCCTGTCACCAAAGCTGTACAATTACCAGCACACACAGAGAGAGAGGCTCAATGCTTTAAACTCTGAGAAAGCCGATTCACGATACAATAATTACTCTGCTACAGTATACCCAGAAACTGCCGGCTTTAGTTGTCAAGTTTAGCTACAGCCGCGGAGTTGAATTTCATCACCTGATCAGACTACTGCAAAACAGCCAGACTGTGTGCATAGTGTAATTAGCGATACCGGCTAACAGAAATAACTTTGACTCCTTTTTGCTACAAAATTGCAACCTAAATATCACTAGAAAGTTGCCAAGGCTGCCACTAACTTGCTTCTGTTTATAGCACCATAGTAGCTAAGGATATCAATACTAAACCACAGTAAGAGTCAGCATAACAGACATATAATACAGAACTTCTATGAACCAGCCAGGGAGTAACAACAGCAAGGGATAGCAAAAGATATTGTGATAACCACCGTAGTTCAAATTACTTAACCCGGGCAACGTACAGTGCACCAACGGTCAAGGTAGCGCTGAACTGGTTTAGTGACTCTTAGTTTCCTGGTCAGAAAGTGTTAGTAGTAAAATAAGTTAAAATTGGACATAATTTAACATTTGTTTATTTGGTGTAGTAAAGGTTGAATGTTGGTTGCCAAGGAATGACATAAAAGACAAGGTATTGCTTGTTCTAACTATTTCTCCACAGTTGAAGACACATCACATCTTGATCTGGAGTTCCCGTTTAATAAAATTTAACTAGGGTCAAGGGTATTATCTTTCTTGAAAGTGTGTGCCTAATATTGTTTTGTTGAACTGTAAAATTGTACTTTTATTTGTAAAAATGTGTTGATTTGTGAGATTGTTCTTTTTGGAGTAAAATTACACTGCTGTTTAAAGTGAATTGGATAGTTGTATTACCGGTTCTTAATTGCAACCAATCCGAGTTATCTAGAGGACCAAGAGGCAGTTCTGCTGGGTGCATAAGGTACACCTAACACCACACCTGGGACTATCTATTTGTGGGGTGTTACACATACATTCTGGGTTTTATTCCATCAGCACCAGAAGTAATCCAACTTACAGGGTCTGACCGCAATCAACCAAGTGTGTCTTGGTAGCCATTTCTTTCATCTAAGAAGTGATTTAAATGTATTGAAAAGTCGCTTGGGGTTAGAGGCTTTGGCAGAGTTGTGGACTGACAATGATGGTGGAGATGTCAGAGGATAGGAAGTGAGAGAGCCACGCAGAAAAATGTTCCAGAAATTGATTGGGTAGTCTAGGTGGGTGATAGATAGCAGCAATGCACAGCGAGAAAGGGGTGAAAGTCCTAATAGAATGTACTTCATATGATGTAAATGTGAGTACCAGTGGGAGAAGTGTGTAAGTAAAAGATTAGAACAGTTGTTACTTGTGTTCTGTTTATATTTTGGTTACTGTATTGTAATGTAATGTTCTGTGTACCCTTTACTGTATGTTAGACTCTGTGCTCCACCTCAGCAGTGCCCTCTTCTAGGTGGATGTTCCCACCTCTTCCAGCCTACTTATGCCAGGGGGTCGGAAAGTCTCTCCTGCAGATACCGCAATGCTGTCAGTACTCAGGTAGGGCACCCTGGGGTGGCTGCCCTCAGCGCACCTCCTCCCAGCAAAGCACTGCTCTGACCAACTGCTGCCTCCAACTGACACATCTCTCACCACCTGACACTGGTCATGTGACCTGCTGCTGTTCCCCCAAGCAGCCACAGAGACCACCAGGAACCATTCGCACAGTGTCAAGCACAGCAAAAACAATACAGTGCATAGTAGGGTATTACATATGTACTATATTAAAGATTCACTTTACTAAATGTGGTCAGAGATGATGCAGAAATTTTTTTTATATAGTATAAAAAAACAGTATCAAATAACCAATCGATGTATAGTCACACTAGATATTTAATTGAATGGCAGAGTCATATGCAACAACGTAGTACCAACTGGTTGTACACCCAAAAAATAGATGAATCAAGGTCACAGAGTCATGACTATGAGAACACACAGTTGCTGAATACAATCTGTAGGTGTTGATGCTTTTGTTATTTGATATAACCAATGGGACACTAAAGTGTAGTCTCTGGTGTAAGAAACAGTCTAAGTTGCTGAGCTAGTTACAGTTTGTCTCCGATCTGCATGGTGGTCTTATTTGTAATGGTTCCGAGGTTGTTTTGCTTGGGTGTGTCTGTTACTAGCATTATGTTAGCATTCCAGTACCTGCAATCAGAGTTCTTATATAGTCTAAAAAGACCGGATTGCAGCATCCCGCAGTGTCCGTTGGTGAGGTGAACTGTATCAAGTTCCCCTGGGTTGGAATCTCCTTTCAATGTCTTTACAGGGTTTGGGGAATAGGATAAGGTGCGGCTGAGTGTACAGGGACCCCTGGACTGGGTATCGGGGTCTGTGGTGGACCGTTGGAGGTGCGCAGCTGGAAGTCAGCGACCCCTCGGGTGCCGAATCCACAGACCGTGAACACCACTGACTGGGGAGGGGATAATGTGGTTTGGGTTTGTGCAGCCTGTTGCCACATACCCCCTCCACTAAAGGGATTTGCCTTGTGCTCCTCTCGCTGTCTGTCTCCTTCCTCCCAGCCGCTTTAGCTAGGAGCTAAATTGCCGTGGTGTTTTGCTGGATCTTCCTGTGATGCATGTCACGTGACTTACAGGCCGGAGCTCTGGCCAGCTCAAAGGCTTTCAGCTGGTAAAGTGATTATATTATATTATAGTATTGAGGTGACTTGGCCTTGGATATTGGGGTGAATAAGTGCCTCCAACTAATTTTGGTCCTTGTGCAGACCTTCCTCTAGGAGAATGATGCATTGTTTGGTTTTTAGGGGGTTAAATCACCATCTTGGATCCCGCCCCCTCTCTGATTGGGTGATTGGATCCAACTGCTGATTTAAACTGCTGGTTTATATTCACAGTCTATTGATTTGGTTGGCTGAATGTCTATTGGGCTAGTCTATGGGGTGTAATCAAGTTAGTGTGTGTTGGCTGCACTTCCAATATGAATACATGTTATTATTGTTTCTATTTTAATCTTAATGATATGTTACAAGTAAATTGTATCGTTACTGGGTATACTAAATTAAGGTGCAGGAGAAATGACTACCAGTTGAGGCATTTCTAAACGTATATATAAAAAATGTGTGTGTGTGTGTATATATATATATATATATATATATATATATATATATATACATACACAGTATATATATTGTTCACCAATTGTGAGACTTCAGTGCCATCTAGAATTTAAGATCCAAAAGACCACTTGTGCTTTATTCCAATTTCCTTTCAATTAAGGCTCCAGAAAGATATTTTCACAGATACAAGGGTAAAAAAGTATATAATAAATTGCATTAGTTGTGTACCATTTAAATGAAATCTCTTTTTAAATATAATAAACCACCACCTCTATAAGTGCAATTCAATATTCGATTTTGTACAAGAGTTTTTGCACCCCTCATACTAGTTATATTAGTGCAAAAAATAACGAAACCTAAAGTGCACAGTGTTTGTGTAAAAAATCCAAAGAATCATCGCAACAAAAGTGCACAGTGCTTCGTGCAACCATATATGTCTCCAGACCATGTGACCAAAACCACAAATAATAAAGTGCAAGTGCACGTACCAGTGGACTAATTTGGCAATGTCCTGACGTCCTCTCTGTCACTCATGTAGATTTTTGTGGTAAGACATAAATTAGTAAGGATATAAATCAGTCGTATATTTGAAAACATTTTTATAAACAAGCATCTAAAACATACATCTGAGAGCAGGAAGTTGAGCTTATCTGGCTGGGGTCACCACATCACAGAGTCTGGACCAACAACACCAGGTCAAGACCCTGTGATGTGGTGACCCCAATCAATGCGACTTCATTATAAAATTCATAATGTTTATTCTGACACACAATTATGTGTGGTTCGACAACGAGTAATTCCTACAAACCACACGGACAGTTATGGGGATGAAGTTTGCAACAATTTATTGTTTATTATGCAAATTTATTTATGAGCTTCTGGGAAGACCAACACATATGGCCCCACAGCGAACTTGGCACAAACCTCATCCTCTGGCTGAGGTTTATAGATTACATATTTTTTATATGGCAAGGAGATCAACAGTCACTAGAGAACTTTATTGGATACATTAACAATAACAATTAAAATCTAAGTTTTACTACCAAATACAGTCAGTCCAAAGTAGAATTCTTAGACCTCAACATTTTCAGTTTAGACCACCAGATCCACACCAACACATTTCACAAAACCGTAGATGTTAATAGCTTCATTCTAGCATCAAGTGGTCATCATCCAAACTGGCTGAGAAGCATTCCAACTGGACAGTTCAAGCGAATTAGGAGAAATTGTTGAAACATCAGAGATTACGACACACAGGGACAGTTATTAAAATAACAATTGGTAGAAAAACAATACAAAAAGGATATGGTAGAAACTGCCTTCAATAAAGTAAGAGAATCAGATATAGAAACAATTCTAAAGTATAAAATAAACAAGCCCAATAACTAGCTAAAGATATTTTCTTTGTGACTCAATACAATAGACAAGCAGACCAAATCAGGAGGATAATCAACAAACACTGGGCAATCCTGTTACAAGATGAGACACTCTCCACAATTCTCCCCCCAAAAGGTGGTGTACAGGAAGGCACCAGATGTTAAGCCAAAATTAGTCAGAAATCATATTTCTCCAAAAAGTCTTACACAAACAACGATACATAGAAGCATGACAAAAGGTGGTTTCTACTACTGCAGTACATGCAATGCATGCACCACCACAAATAGAAGAAGCACCAAACCAACACACATGGTTACATCAGCGACTAACAAAGATAGATTTTACATCAAAGACAACATGCAATAGCAACGGGGTTATCTATATGTTAGAATGCCCTTGCCCTAGACAGTATATAGGGGGGACAATTAGGCCATTAGAGAATAGGATGAATGAGCATGTGCGAAATATCAAAAAAGGCACAGCGGACTATCCCCTCTCCTTACACTTCCAGACATACCATGATTGTAACCCAAAACAACTGAAACTCACAGGAATAAAAATTGTGAAACCCATTTGGAGGGGACGAGATTTTATTAAGGCAATCAATAGGGAAGAATTGAAGTGCATGATAGATATGGGAACACTTGCCCCTAGAGGTCTAAGCCTTGTTAACGAGATCAGGTCCATCATTTGCAAATAAAAAGGGAACCGAAGATCTCTGCAAAACAACTTTAGGTATACTGTATATATATTAGGAATGAGCGAGATCGGTTCTCAGAGAACCGAACCCACCCACCCAAATTTTGGGGTTCCGGGGTGATCCGAGCCAAGCTCGGATCTCCCTGCCTGCACCGTATCCCTCACCCAAGGCAAAACCTTGTGATCCCGCTGTCAGGTTGCGAGGTTTTGTATTGAGTGGGCTTAACGCTGATTGGCTGAGAGAGCCGTCTGTCATGGATCTCAGCCAATCAGCATTAAGCCTATTTAATATGCACATAGTCAGGAAGCAAAAGCAGATGGCGCCTGCCATCCCCCGCTGCCTGACACCGCCGGCACCCCCCACTGTCCGCTGAGGACACTGTCAGCAATCCCGCTCTGCTGACACTGCTGTCACAGTAAGTGCAATATTGGTGTATCCAACCCACACTGTATAACACACTGTATCTGTTTTGGAAATTGGAAGTTGAACTGCCACATGTTAGTGCCACCCACTGTGTCACTTAGCTTAGTCAGCCAGCTAGCTGGATGCAACCTTTTGGCCTTAACTAGATGAAGCAAATAATATTGTGAGGTGTGAAGATGGGCGGTAGAACTGCGCTTTCGTTGACCAGGGGGTGGTGTGTTGTGGTTTCGGGGTGCTGCACCTTTGTGTGGGAGTACCTTTCCCGCACTGAATACGTATGGAGGTAGCGGGGTAAGGTGCGCTCTTCCTGCTAGTAGTGGTGATGGTGATGACTTGTGTGTGTTTGTGAGTGGTGTTAATTGGAATGTTTCTTCTGGTGGTGGTGGTGTTTTGGGAGTGAGAAGGTGGGTGTGATTGGGTTAGGAGTGTAGACTGGAGTAATGTGAAAAGGGGAATAAAATAGGATCAAAATGAGGCCAGCAAGACACAGTAATTTGGGGCAAAATCTTTTATTGAGTAGTCACAATGCTGCTCTGTTGAGATCCTGGGCAGGTGGGTGGGGTTCAGTGATGAGTGGCGATGGTGTGCTGCAGGTGCATGGCTGTTCTGATTGGTCTGCGGAGTGTGCAGCTGAGGTTGGCTCTTGGTCATGACACTGGTGGTGTGGACCCAGAGGTGAGGATGGGTGAGCTGCTGGGAGGCTGGGTTGCAGCGTGTGTGCTGGGACCACCCCTTTGGGGTGGTCTGCCCGGGATACTGATTCAAAAAAAGCCAGGGAGGATGGGGCGGATGTGACCGGTATGGAGCTGGTCACAGGCGATGTTGGCTGTGCAGACTTGCGGCCGGATGTGCGGGGTGCTCTTATCACTGATGGTTCCTCGTGGAAATGGGGATCGATGGTGGAGACAACCCTGGCCAGGAGTCAGTTGCTGAGCACGCCTGGGAGGGGGGGGTAGAGAGAGGCTGGTGTGGGGTGGAGCCGGTCACTGGAGGTGTGCGCGGTGCGGACCAGCAGGCAAGTGGGCTGAGAGCTTTCTGCACTGGTGGTCCCTGGTGGGGATGAGAATCTTTAGTGGAGGTCAGCCTGGATCGGTGTCAGGTTTGATGTGAGGGTCTCCAATGCACAGGTGTCTTCTTCAAGGAGGTGCACCACAGGTTCCTTCTTCAAGGAGGTGCACCACCAGCGGCATGACCAAGAGCCTACCTCAGCTGCACACTCCGGTCACTGACCTCCGCAGACCAATCAGAACAGCCGTGCACCTGCAGCACACCAGCAACACGCTGATCCAGCTCACCAACAAACCTGCTGCTTCCAACCTATGTGCAATTATTATTATTATTATCTTTTATTTATATGGCGCCACAAGTGTTCCGCAGCGCCTTACATAGTACATAGAACTAATAGGTGAACAAGAAACAAGTAACTTACAGTACATTACAGTGCAGGACAAGGACACAATTTACAGTATATACATTGCTGAAAGAGTGATTAAAGCACTCACAATAAGCTGCCGGGAGTTGGCAGTCACATGTTAGGTGCCCTATGGGGAGTAGAGAGTAGAAGAAAATGTAAAGAGAAGCACATGAGGGAAGAGGTCCCTGCTCATGAGAGCTTACATTCTAAGGGGAGGGGCAGACAGACTGGCATGACACAGAAGGGGAAGATATAAAGGAAAGAGCATGAGGTGGGTTAGGATGAGTGCTGGAAGGCCTTGATGAAGTAGTGGGTCTTGAGAGCCCGTTTGAAGATTTGTAGAGAGGTGGAGAGTCTGATGGGGAGAGGGAGAGCATTCCAAAGGTAGGGAGCAGCATGGGCAAAATCTCGGATGCAGGAGTGGGAGGAAGTAATCAGTTGGCAAGAGAGGCGGCATGCATTAGTTGAGCGAAGTGGGCGGGCGGGAGTGTGAAGGGAGAGAAGGTCAGAAATGTATGCGGGAGAGGATTTGGTGAGGGCTTTGTAGGCGAATGTAAGAACCTTGAATTGGCTGTGGCAATGGCAGCAATGGCGACCTACATCACCATAACAATAAACCTACCGGTAGGTAAGTGCTGCCAAGATTCACACCAACACGCAGGATGCCGCACATGTGTTCCAACCCACTTTGCACATCCCCCCACCTCCCGAGACTTCCTAGACTGTCGACCATAGGTCCAGCAGGGGTGACATGCAAGGTCACTGAACTGCATGGGAAGGAGCCCCTTGCAAGGGTCCACCTACCTACCCAGTCTCATCATCACTGAACCCCACCCACCTGCCCGGGATCTCAACAGAGCGGCATTGTGACTACTCAATAAAAGATTTTGCCCCAAATTACTGTGTCTCGCTGGCCTCATTTTGATCCTATTTTATTCCCCTTTTCACATTACTCCAAACTACACTCCATACCCAATCACACCCTCCTTCTCACTCCCAAAACACCACCACCACCACCAGAAGAAACATTCCAATTAACACACAAATACACACAAGTCATCACCATCACTACTACTAGCAGGAAGAGCGCACCTTACCCCCCCTACCCCAATATTGTGAGGTGGTCAAAATTGATTGGAAATGACTGGAAATAAATGTTATTGAGATTATTAATACTATAGGAACAAAAAAGGCCCATTTTATGTGATTTTAGCTGTATTTTTTTAATTAAAAAAATCCAGATCCAAAACCAAAAGCCGAAAACAAAATACTGAGGTGAAGTTTTGGCAAAACCAATCCAGATCCAAAACTAGGGGAGATCCAAAGCCAAAACACGGGGGTCGGCGCACATCCCTAATATATATATATACACACACACACATTATTTATATATAACTTTAGAAATGCCTCAACAGGTAGTAATTTCTCCTGCACCTTAATTCAGTATAGCCAGTAAAGATGCAATTTACTTGTAACGCATGATCAAGATTAAAATAGAAACAATAATAACATGTATTCATGTTTGAAGTGTAGCCAACACACACTAACTTGATTATACCCCATTGACTAGATCAATAGACATTCAGCCAACCAAATCCATAGACTGTGAATATGAACTCGAGATGAGCGGGTTCGGTTCTCAGAGAACCGAGGCCACCCGAATTTAGCATAACCAAGTTGAATCCATGCAGGCTCAGAGGTTCCCGCCTTTCTCGGTTATCGAAACTGAGGCAAAACCATAGAGACGGAAATCTCGCGGTTCGCGAGCTTTCGTCTCTATGATCAATGTAGTATATAAGGGACCACGCGACAGATGCCATTTCCACTCCGGCTGTGTAAAGTGAACAGGGAGGGTGGGTAGTGTAGGGCTGGGAGAGTACTGGTGCTATCAGCTGTGTCCTGGGCTGGTGACTGCTGATCCATTCTGGTCTCTGGTCATGGTGCTGCCACTGTCATTGTGCTGTCTGCTGATCCATTCTGGTCTCTGGTCACGGTGCTGTCACTATCACTGTGCTGTCTGTGCTGATCCATTCTGGTCTCTGGTCACGGTGCTGTCTGGTGATCCATCTGGCCTGTCCGCTGTGTCCTGGGCTTGTGCTGTGTCCATCTCAAGCCCAAGTTCTGGGTTCCAAAAAAAAAAGTAAAAAAAAAAGTGTCTCTTTCAGTTTTTATATTTTTCTTTGTGTGCATGCGTGTTAGGCAGGCTTAACCACAGTAGCGCACAAGAGCCAGCCAGCAACGCACGTTGCACTTGCAACCTTGTGCTGCCTGACTTGATATTAAAAAAGAACAATACAAGTGTCACTGTCTTATATATTTTTTTCTTCTGTGTGTGCGTGGGTGTTAGGCTTAACCACATTAGCGCACAAGAAGATCCAGTGACTACAGTACAGTCATGTTCAATTTAAAAAAAAACAATATAAGTGTCACTGTCTTATATATTTTTTTCTTCTGTGTGTGCGTGGGTGTTAGGCTTAACCACATTAGCACACAAGTTAAAGTGTCATATTTTTTTCTTGTTTGTGTGGGTGGGTTTTCGCCTTAACCGTAGTAGTGGACAAGATCCATAAAGTAATGCAAGTTGCAACCTTGTGCTGATAGACTCCAATCGTTCTTAAAAAAAATACAATTAAAGTGTCATATTTTTTTCTTGTTTGTGTGGGTGGGTTTTCGGCTTAACCATAGTAGTGGACAAGATCCAGAAAGTAATGCAAGTTGCAACCTTGTGCTGACAGACTCCAGTCGTAATCAATCGTTACTCTGGGGCCAAGTTCTTCTGGAGCTGACAAAAAATAAATCATCATTTGTCATTTTTTCCAATATTTTTGTGTGTGCGCACGACTGCACGTGTGTTAATTTTGTAACCGCACCTTGGCTACACTATTGGTAATTGTGACACTGCTTCTAGACTGCAGAAAAAATATGGAGGGCTGTCACATGACAGGAGAGCAAGGCCAAGAACCACATGTTGTAGATGCCAGCAGCAGTGCAAGGCCGTCAACTTCCTTGACCTCTAGGAAGGCCCATGCCCCAAGGGCTTAAGTCACGCCATCGATATGGTAAAGCAGGTATTACTGAAATTAAGAAAAAAAATTTAAAGAATATTTGACTTTAGATAAACAAAAAATTGGCAATATGCCATTCACTAGGCAAAGTGGCAAGGAAAGGATAAGGCCTTGGCCTTCTTACTTTATGAAGAAGACTGCTGATTCTGATAGCCCTTCTGCTTGTAGTAGTGATGGTGGTCCAATTAAAAATGTGAAAGTTGTTAAGACAGCTCCGGAAAAACCAACTGTGTGCCCTGAGAAATCAAAATCACAAATCCCCGAGGAGAGTGCAAGTGTGTCCGCAGTTGCCATGTGTGAGCCCGACCTAAATACTACTGTACTGGAGGATCCTCCAAGTTGCAACATTTGTGTGCCCTCTGTAAATGTGGGGAAGGGCAGTCAACATCTTGCACACATAGTCATTGAGGATGCTTCTGTGGAATTGCACATGGAGGAGGAGGATATTTTGGTGGATGAAGGCGCTAATGAGGACGTTGATGTTGAAGATATTGGTGTTGGTGATGAGGATGTTTATGCCGAGGATGTCCTTTGTGTAAGTAAGGCAACAGCTGTTGACCATGGTTTGAAAAAGCCAAAGCCCATTGTTGTCATGCCAGGACAAAAGACAAAAAAATCTACTTCTCACGTGTGGAATTATTTCCATCCCGATCAGGACAACAGTTGTCAAGCCATATGTGTCCATTGCCATGCAAGAGTTAGTAGAGGGAGGGACCTAAACCACCTAGGAACCTCCTCCTTGTTACGTCACTTGGAGCGCATTCATCAAATATCAAAGTGTACGTTGACAAGTTCCAAAACTCAAAATGTAACAAGTCCAGTGTCACCTACCTGCTCCCTCTCTTTGAGATCCAAGTGCCTTCGATCTCCAACGCCAACACCTGCATCATCAACATCCTCATTCGTCATCGGGAGTAGTCCTGCTGCATCCAATGTTGGTATTCCAAACATGATTGACTCCTCTCCTATCTTTGATTCCTCAGAAGGATCCTTGATAACTACGCCTGTAGCTGCTGCTGCTGTTGCTGTCAGTGGATCTTCATGCCAGAAGGAGACCAGGAGGAAGACTACTTGTAGTGTATCTTCCAAAAAGCAATTACTGTTAAACAATCATTTGCAAGGGCAAACAAGTATGACAGCAATCACACAGTTGCACAGCGGATTACTGATGCCATAACAGCTATGCTGGTATTAGATGTGCATCCAGTATCCACCATTACTGCAGTGGGTTTTCAACAGTTAATTCAGGTCCTGTGTCCTCGCTACCAGATCCCTTATAGATTCCACTTCGCTAGAAGAGCAATTCCAAATCTGTACAAGGACATTAAAAAAAATCTTATTAATGTCCTCAGAAATGCCATTGTACCCACTGTCCACTTGACCAATGATATATGGACTAGTGGGAAGGGCAAACTAAGGATAACATGACTGTGACAGCCTAATGGGTAGGTGTATTGCCTACAACAGCAACAGCAACATCTCCCAAAAGCCAGCTGATACAGAGGCAGGCTACTCTTTGTATAACTGGTTTCATTAAGAGGCATACCACTGAGAACCTCTTAGAAAAACTCAGGGAAATCATTGCTAAATGGCTTACCCCACTTCGACTCTCCTCGGGATTTGTGATTTTGGACAATGCCACCAATATTGTGAGAGCATTACATCTGGGCGAATTCCAACACGTCCCATGTTTTGCTCACACAATTAATTTGGTGGTGCAACATTTTTAAAAAAGTGATAGGGGCATGCAGGAGATGCTCTTGGTGGCACGCAAAATATCCGGACATTTTAAACATTCGGCAGCCACTTGTCGCAGATTGCATGACCAGCAGGTACAGTTAAATTTGCCCTTCCATCAACTGAAACAAGAGGTAGTAACTGAGTGGAATTCTACCCTCTATATGCTTCAGCGGATGGAGGAATTGCAAAAGGCCATCCAGGCCTATACAGCGGACTATGACATAGGCTGTGGAGGGGGAAAGCACCTTACTCAAGCGCAGTGGAGAATAAGACCAAAATCTAAAACTATGCAAAGAGCTGTTGGTCAAAAAATTGTCAGCTGCAGCCGCATGTGAAACACCTTCATCTCCTCCTTCAGTTTCAACAGCTGCCAGGAAAAAACTACATTTTCCTTACAGAATGCCTGCTAGTCATGCAGATCAGTCACCAAAAAATTACATCTGGTTGGGCCTGAGAGAACTGCCTACTAGTGACATGTCTTCTACCGTGACTACGTGTGATACGGTCTCCATTCACAGAATGGTGGAGGACAATTTCAGAGATAACATCCTAATAGACATGTCGGACAATCCCTTTCTATACTCGCAGGAAAAAGAGGCAATTTGGAGTTCCATACACAAACTGGCTTTGCATTACTTAAGTTGCACTCCTCCAGTGTGTACTCCAAAAGAGTTTTCAGTGTAGCTGGCAACCTTGTCAGTGATCGGCGTAGGAGGTTACTTCCTCAAAATGTGGAAAAGATGATGTTCATTAAAATGAATTACAAATTTCATGATGAAGACCTTGACCAACAATTACATCAAAACATGACAGAGGCGCCTATGGTGGTATCCAGCTGGGATGAATTGATATTGTGTGAAGAAAAGGATATACACACTGATGTGGAGGCTGAGGATGATGACAACTTGTAATGTAAAGCCAGTTTGCGTATGGGATTACTTTCTTTTCCATGTCCAAAGCACATTGGCAACTTGTTTTATGGGGGTCCAAACAAACCAATCATTTCAGCCACAATTGGCAGTCCTTGTCGCTGAAATGATTGGTTTGTTAAACTGTGCTGTTGCGTATACAACATAAGGGTGGGTGGGAGGGCCCAAGGACTATTCCATCTTGCACCTTTTTCCATTGCATTACGTGCTGATTGAGGCATTGCTGCCTGACATTTTAAATTAATGTTATGGTTGGTTTAGGAACCAATGATTTTTTTAAATTAATTTATGATCAATTTAACAGCCAGGGGCTGCAACCAACGAATTGTTTTTTAATTAATTTATGGTCAATTTAACAGCCAGGAGCTGCAATCAATGAATTGTTTTTTAATTAATTTATTATCAATTTAACAGCATGGGGCTGCAACCAATGAATTGTTTTTTAATTAATTTATGATTAATTCAACAGCCAGGGGCTGCAACCAATGAATTGTTTTTTTAATTAATTTATGATCAATTTAACAGCCAGGGGCTGCAACCAATGAATTGATTTTTAATTAATTTATTATCAATTTAACAGCCAGGGGCTGCAACCAATGAATTGTTTTTTAATTAATTTATGGTCAATTTAACAGCCAGGAGCTGCAATCATTGAATTGTTTTTTAATTAATTTATTATCAATTTAACAGCCAGGGGCTGCAACCAATGAATTGTTTTTTAATTAATTTATGATCAATTCAACAGCCAGGGGCTGCAACCAATGAATTGTTTTTTTAATTAATTTATGATCAATTTAACAGCCAGGGGCTGCAACCAATGAATTGTTTTTTAATTAATTTATTATCAATTTTACACCTGGCTGTCACTGTCATTAGTGTAGCTGCGCTGGGGTGCTGTGCTGCTGTCTGGCAAGGGGCTGCATGAATATTGCAATTAAAACTTTTTTTTTAAGTTATAGGGTTACAAAAAGTGTATTTTGTTTTAATCTTAAACATAGCAGAAATGGTATCCTAACAGCTTATAAAGTTATATGCTCTAAAAAACTAAAGCCTATATTTATAATATTTGTAAAAAACTAAAGCCTAATTCAGCCAAAAGAGAGACTGACACCGCGGCTAAACATAAGAGTCACCTTCTGGATGTGAATTGTCTCATTTACATGGGGAAAACACAACCTCAACCCTCAGATGAGATGGATCTCAGCCAGTGGACAACATTGAAATCACCATTAAAAAGTCACAATGATAGACTACAATGTGGAAAATCTTTCTTCACAGTCAGGAGAGGCCTCAGAGAACATTAAAAAAGATGCTCTAGGTGCTGAACTTCAAGGGATTTCTCCATCATGTTCTGGAAAGGTTTCATTCACATGTTTTCTATAAAGCAGTTCAAAGTTACAGCATTCAAAGTGTCTGGTAATTCCTGGCAAAGGTGGGTGTTATAGATAGCCAAAGATTATTACAAGCAAAGGATTCATCTGTCCGGAATCTGTCTGGGAATTCATGGATTGTATTTGGCCTGAATGCACTAAGACATACAGTGATTCTGTCACTGTGTTCTGTGGGCCACTAGTTTATTCCTACCTGAATGGCAAACTGAAATACGGAATAGTAAGCACAGACAACATGGATGCCTTTGTTATTCCGCTGCCTGCATGCCAACCAATACCTCCCAGACTACACCCACTTGGGGGACCAGGTCTTGATAATGACCATCCCCATCTGTTGCTAGGCCTACCATGCTGGAATTACTGGCCAAAAAGGGTTAGCAGGGTACAGAGAGAGGAGATAGATGTCCCCAATGACATTTTTTTTCTTCTATCATAGATGATGTGGAGAGAATAAGAGCTTCAAATGTTGGACTTGGAACAGGGGCTCCCACCTATTTGGCTTCCATCCAGAGAACAGAGCTCTGCTCCTCAGGAACTGTCTATGCTTGAGCTGATAGGTAGGTAGTCTCTGTCTGTTGGTAAACACCCTTCAGGAGATGGAAACCCAGAATAACAAAAACTATATTTAATGTGTCCACTGATATAACCAGCCTGATCCCTTAACAGCAACATACCCCATATGGCAAACTCATAACATGACACCCAGTTTGCAGCCTCCTCAAGTTATGACACTAATTCAGTCGCCATGGTTGCTCCAGTCCAAGACTAAGTGGACAGTGGGAACAATGGCAATTTGAAGGCCACTAACTAACTCTGTTTTTTTTAATGTCCCTTTACAGGTTGGAAAAATGTCATTACAGAACAGAAGATTTATTTTTGGAAAGCACGCTTCCTGGTCTCCCTCAAGGATGACAAAAAAAATGCCAGCAAGCAGGCATGGCGCAGCCGCACAATGTAATACTTAACCCTTAGGTCAGAAATGTTGCATTTGCTGCTCAGTTCCGCTTGTTCACAATATATCTCATATGGTTAAGTGGATAGTGGGAAAAACGGCAGTTTGAACTATGGCCCTCATTCAGAGCCGCTCGTTAACAGCAGTACGCTCGTTGCGTTCCGATGTTGAATAACCGCGCATGCGTCGGTGTAACACTGCGCATGTGCGTACTGCAGATTGCGAGTTTTTTTGGACTCGTTCCTAAAATAGCGTACAGGAAGTGACATGTCAAATGTGATTGACAGAACAGGGCGTTTTAGGGTGTTGACGAGGGTGGAGATGGAAAAACGCAGGCGTGGCGAGGCGTTTTTGGGGCGTACATACATTAGCAGATGCGAGCGTAAAATGTGTACGGACCGACTCCTACGTCACTGGATGATCCTCTTTCCCTTCCAAATGCTCGCACAGCTTAGGGTCTGGATTACTCGACCACATTGGCGATGGCCTTCTCCTCCGTCCCGGGACTCCACGATGTTGTTGCGATTAATCGCGGGCGGGCAGAAAAGCAATTAGTGTTGGATTGAGAACCGGCTTGGTATGTGTTTTGAAATCAGTTTTTTGGGATAGCACAAAACATACGCAGGTGGAACTCAGAGCTGCTAATGTCAGGATGACACAGTCAATTTGCGTACATTTGGGGGGGTTTATTTGGGCAGCAATTTGGTGGTTAGGGCCTATTGTAACAATAATTTCATCATGTTTTCAGTTTCGCACCATTTTATTTGTGCCTCTTGAATTTGCCTAATTATATGATTTTTTAAACGTTCCTTAAAGAGCCCTTTTTTTTTTTTTTTTGTTTTGGCCGAGTTTTTGCCTTTTGGCCCAGGATTAAATGTAACCCATTTGTACAATAATTTCACAATCCAATGTCATTGTTTAATTTCCAATTTATTGCTCAAACAAAAAATCTTTTTTAAAAATTTTGGGGACATCTTTTTTGCCCAAAGATATGTTCCCAAATCAAACAAATTGGCCCAACATAACTGTTGACATAAACATACATAAAAAAATTAAAAACATTTCACAAGAAAGGAGAGGGAAGTTTTGACCCGAAAGGAATATGAGCCAAGCACAGAAGGATTGTGGGAAAAGTCACCATTGCTGTCACCGTTTTTTCACCCGTTTGGATGGGGGAGGGAGGGCGCCAGACCGGGTCCGGGATGTCATCGGGCTGGCCTGTCCAGAGGCAGATGTTGTGGCCTCTGGACTAAGCACAGGGCTAGGCACATTTGGAGGATTGGCTGATGTTGTGCCAGAGGTGGAGGATCCTGATGTTCCGACAGGAAGGGAGGTCGGCTCCACCATGTGCTGGCGAACGAGCTGCTCCAGGGCATTGGTGATGCGGATGTTGGCCCTGATATTTTCCGCCAGGGCCTGACCAATGGTCTCGTTGGCCGCAGCATTTTGCTCCAGGGCCTCAGCCACCCGTAGCAGACTGGCGTCCATCCTCTGCAGAATCTCCGTATGGGAATCCGATTTGAAATTGAGTTCTGTGAGGAGGGCCACTGCCTGCGAGGGGGATTGTCCTGGACTGGCTTCTGCAGGGTCCTCAGCCGGATGTACTGGTTCCTCCCCTGCAGAGCCAGCAGAAATTCGGCGGCCAAGGCTCCCCTCTGGAGCAGACTCATCCGCCTGTGTCTCTGGTAGGAAAAAAGAGAAAAGCCTCACATTACAATCTACATATTGGCACAATAACATTTCAGAGTTGATGACATCCAAAGATTTACCTGGGACAACATGAGGAGCCGCAAAGTCTGGCATGTCCGTATCCATGTTGGACACGCCAAACACCTCCACAGGCTGCACACACCCCTGTGCCAGCTCTTCTAAATCCGTCAACTCCAATGACACAGGGGTGGGACCTCTACCTGTCCCCCTTGCATGCCTAGCCCTGTCCACGAGTTTTTGTTTTAAGCGATATTTGAAGTCGCCCCATCTGTGGGAAAAAATGGAAGCCATTATCCTTTGGTTTAAAATGGGGTTTGTTTTTAGGGGGGGCAAGGGTTTACTTACCGCCGTTTGACATCCCGGGCTAGACGGACATAATCACCCACCCTAATGACAGCAACGGCTACCTCTTCCCACATTCTCCACTTCTGGCTTAGTCTCATATTCCTGTCTGCCTGTGGCAGGATGTCCACACACTTCTGGATCCATCTCCATCTCCTTTCTTGTGAAATGTGGCTGCCTTTTTTTTTTGGCCGCTTTGGCCGGAATACTGGGCCCAGCAGCCTCTTCCATGTCATCCTCCTCACCTATTTGTGTAAATTTACAGAATTCACAAAATCACAACTTGCCTAATCTTATGTTTCAAATTAATCATTGATACAAAATGCATGAAAGACTTACCGCCTGACTCTTGGGCATTTTTTCCCTGGTCTGTCGCCATGTCTGAGGTCCAAACAAGAAATACACCAGAATTTGAATGTGTTTTCGTGACGTATTTATACATGCGTCCTTATTTTGCGGCCGCATCATTGATTGTGCGGCCCTATGATCCCTCCTTAATTTGTGCGGGAAACGAAACACTATTTATGGCTTGGTGTGTCTCAAGTCGAGGTGGCGTTTTTGGATTGTTGGAGGTTATCTTGGCTGGAGTTTATTGATTGCGTAGAAAGGAGTTGGCGGTTGGAGATTCGTTTGTTGGTTAGATTTGCGTTTTTTTTTTCCGTTCTCTTTGTTGGTTTATATTTTTGGGACCTCGTTTCTTGATTTGGTAAGTTTTGTGAAGTCTAACTTTGGTTCAATTGTTGTTTCATTGTGTTTCTTATTTTGTGTAATTTTTGGATCCATAATTTCTTCTATTTTAGATTTTGTTTATTTTAGACCCAAAAGACCTTTTGATTTTGACTCTTATATATTTGCTCTTGGTAAGTCCATTTTTTATCTTGTATTTGCAAACTAATTAGCGCATTTTTAGTAGTTACTCTTGTGACTTGTATTAGCGAACTAATTAGCGCATTTTTAGTAGTTACTCTTGTGACTTGTATTAGCGAACTAATTAGCGCATTTTTAGTAGTTACTCTTGTGACTTGTATTAGCGAACTAATTAGCGCATTTTTAGTAGTTACTCTTGTGACTTGTATTAGCGAACTAATTAGCGCATTTTTAGTAGTTACTCTTGTGACTTGTATTAGCGAACTAATTAGCGCATTTTTAGTAGTTACTCTTGTGACTTGTATTAGCGAACTAATTAGCGCATTTTTAGTAGTTACTCTTGTGACTTGTATTAGCGAACTAATTAGCGCATTTTTAGTAGTTACTCTTGTGACTTGTATTAGCGAACTAATTAGCGCATTTTTAACAGCTTAATAATCATTCTAACTTTTTGGTGGTTTCTCTTTCGCTTTTTGTGCCAACATTTTGACCCATTTTGATGTACTGTGTTAAATGTCGCTTTGCTGTTTTGCTAAATGGGTGTTTGGCATATTTTAACTTTGGTCTAGCACAAAATTTGTAAACAAAAATGCACAGAGTGAAATGTGTCAAGTAATTTTGCTGTTTATTTTCAGTTTGGACGTATCATGACAATACCCCGGCATGTAAGCAGCAATGGATGGTATCATCAAGCTAAGTTGTTTTAATATAGTTTTGGGGTGGGTCAAAAGCCTTACTTTGAAATCTTTGAATTTCCGGTTGATCTGGGGCGGATTGTTCTGGCCATGCTCCCGGAAGCCGACCAACCTCAATCTCGTCCCAGGCGTAGGCATCGTAGGCATGCAAGGCCCCAGATATTTCAAACACGTGTCACCCTTTTTGGAATGCCCAATGATGAGGTTTTAAGACGCTACCGTCTACCTCCCAAAATCATCATAGACACTCTCTCATTAATAGAAAGTGATCTTGAGCGGCAAATTGACAGTCCAACAGCAATACCACCACTTACGCAATTTATGGCGGTGTTACATTTCTGTGCCTCAGGATCGTTTCAAACAACGGTGGGAATAGTGGCGGGCATCTCCCAATCCTCCTTTTCCCGGATCCTGAGGGCAGTGATGGAGGCACTTTTCAAGCACCTCCATCATTTTATTCAAATGCCTTTGGATATGGGTGCCCTTAGTGTGGCCAAGGCCAATTTTTACCAAATAGCTGGCTTCCCACACATCATAGGGGTTGTGGATGGTACTCACATACCACTTCAGCCTCCAGCCCGGCTGGAGGCCATATTTCGAAACAGGAAACACTATCACTCCCTGAATGTAATGGTGGTATGTGATGCCTCCCTCCAGATCCTGTCCCTGAATGCTAAATTACCCGGAAGTGCACATGACTCCTTCGTCATCCGGCAATCAGGGATAAGGCACAAATTAACCAACCTACAAGCTGGTGATGCATGGCTTCTGGGTAAGTGGAGACCTTTAGTACATAACAATGTTAAGCTTGATACACAGTGTTCCTGATGTTGTCAATTCTTTTCCATAGGAGACAGTGGATATCCTTGCATGTCCTGGCTGCTCACTCCTTATTTGGCTCCCACACCAGGCCCACAAAGTGCATTTAATTCCGCACTTACAGCCACCAGGCAAGTGGTGGAGTGCTGTATCGGCCTTTTAAAAGGCCGATTCAGATGCCTCCACCGCTCTGGTGGCGAGCTCATGTATTTGCCGGATATAGTGTCGAAAATTGTGGTCCTGTGTGGGATATTTCACAACATCGCCATAAGGAGTGGTGTCCCAATGCAGCCAGAGGATGCCTTACCTGAGGATGGCCCCCCCGAGGTTGGTCAGAGGTCAGTATGTGGGGGGGCCATACGCGATGATGTGGTGGCCAGATTTTTTAGGTAAGTTTTAACAAAACAGTGTTTAAACCAAATGTGCTTGTGTTTGTTTGCGAACATCTAATTTTGTTTTCTTTTTTTCAACATCTTCGGTTTGTTCACATAATCTTTGGCACTACAACGCTCACTACTTCATGCTACCCTTACCAAACCTGGATCTGGTCATTTTGGGAATATATTCTGGAACCCATATCGCAACGCCATGTTTGTGGAATCATTTTGGCATGGTCCTTCCTCAACCAGTTCTTGATTTGTTTTTGTTTTTTTTTTTTTTATTGGGTATGTGTTGTATTTGAGATTATCACTGTGTGTTTTTTTTGTGAGTGACCACTTTGATTTCTCAGTTATGTTGTGAATAAATGTTTGGAGAGTTAAATGTTCTTCCTTTTTTTGGACGTTACCAGCAAGTTTAACCAGGTTAACACACCTTACATTTGACTAAGGGGTAATCCAGTACTGACGCCAGTTGAGCAAAAATGAAATATGTTTTCAGGTTCCCAACCCACACCAAAAGGAAGCCTGTCCAATCATTTGGCTTTGTAAGATTCGCCTAAGCAGCTTGCCCACCAACTAGGAACCTGTAAAATGTTGAAATATCTAATTGACACTACACACAAAAAGGGAAATGACATTGTTACTGTTATGTGTTTCTTGAGGGTGTTTTACATACAAATACAAAACCCAATCTAATTTTTAAAAAATGAAAAACATTGCAGGAACAGTCTACTTATGTCAGGGTTAACTATCTTTGGTTTTGAAAAAACGAATGAGGCAGAACGTATATTAGAAATAAACAATTTATTTAGAAAAAGATAAAAACAAAAAAAAACTACTGCCGAAGGATGCCAGACAGCCGGTCAAGGGCCACAAGCACCCCAATTACATTTTGGCGCATGTGTGCCACACAATCTTCGACCTCTTACCGATGCCTCTGTTCCTCTGTGGGTGAGAAAAGTGTGTGGATTAATCAAACAATAGGGAATCCACATTAAAAAAACAAAAACACAACGAAATCACTCCAAAACCAAAATTAAAAAAAAAAGGGGTGCTGCAAAAATTACAAGGCCTATGTAGAAATACCCACAGGTGTGATATGTGTATGTTGAAATCAGCAGGAAGAGGTAAAGGCAAACTGCTAAATCACCAAAAAACAACCCAAAAATCACGAATAAAGGAACGACACATGATTACATACAAACAGTTTGTGGTTAAAAAAAACACAAAAGAAAAACATACCGGTAGCCAAAACGGCAGATCCCGAAGTCCCTCCATCTTCATCCTCGGAGGAGCCTTCATTCCCCAAAGAACGGGGCGGGGTTATCATGGACTCCGGGGAGGGGGTAATTGGAAGAGGGGTGGTTGGAGGAGAGGGGGAAGGGGGACGGAGGGGAAGGAGGCCCGACAGTTCCGGGAGAGGGTCTTGGAAGGCTTGGGAGGAGGGGGGAATAGGGGAATTATTTGGGGTGGAGTGTTGGCTGGGGGTGGGTGAGAGTGGGCGGGACCGCCATCTGGCCGGACGGTGATGGCGTAGTCTTGCCTGTCCCCCTAAAAGATGTCAAACAAATTGTGGTTAGTTTCTGGCCAAATCCTGGCCAAATAACATTTTAAAATCACCCACCACCAACAAAAAACATGCAAATATGAGTAGAATGAATATATCAGAAATAGAGGGAAAACATGGTCATGCAGATATGAGGAGAATGAATAAATAGGACAGACATAAAAACATGCACACGCAGATATGATGAGAATGAAAAAATAGGACAGACATGAAAACATGCACACGCAGTTTGCCCCTCAAAGACAAACATGAAAACCACAATACATAACACTTACTTTCCACTATCTGCATGCGAAAGCATGCCAGCAAGCGGGGCGTTCGCCGTTGCAGGTCAGACCACCTGCGCTCCAGCTGGCCGATGTTGCGGCATGAGCCGAAGGAGCGCAGGCGGGCCCATGCCTCCGCATATGCGGAACGCTTCTGCCGGTTGGTGATGGGTGGAGGCTGGCTGGTGATACGCCGATCCATCACCTCCGTTAGCACCAGCAGCTCGCGCCTGGTGAATGCGGAGGCTCTCATGATGGCAATGGTGTTTTTCTTAAAATTCATTTTTGATAAAGTGTGCCAAAAATTTCTGATTGGCTAATGTATCTTGGAAATTAACAGGAGCAATTTGATTGGTTAGTGTATGAGTCATGTGTTCGACAGGGCCAGAAATCTCTGGAGAGTTATGATAGGCTTGATGCAGTGACATGCGTAAGCAAATTTAAATAAAGAAATGAACCCCGGAAAATATGCGGGGATCCACAGCAATAGAACAATTGTTTCATTGTGGCTAACATGTTTTTTGAGCAATAAAAGCGAATGTTTCAGCCGTACGTATTCTGCGGGTAAACACAAACACGGACAAGAGTAAAGTTTCTTGCATTGTGTTGAAAAAAAAAACCCATTAAGCTAATTGATACATTGATTGGCATGATACGATTGATGGAGGTAGGCAGAATAAAGGAGCAGGTAATCGACATCTGACATGGCCACTTCCGGTTTATACTTGTGCGTGCGTTCCCTTCAAGCCATTTCGGGGATGTACGCTCGCTATTTCGCACGCTCGTTAGTTAGAGGAGGGGTCATCTGAGTTTGGGGAGGATTTTTAGATGCGATCGAAAATACGAGCGAGCCCTTGAATTTAAATATTTTTGTACGTACGCCTAACGTACGTGCGCCCGCTTGCGAGTGGGTCTGAATGAGGGCCTATGTTTTTTTGATGTCCCTCTACAGGTTGGGAAATGCCAGTTTATAGAAGATTTGCAAAGCATTATTTAAGTCATTTGTTTATTTATTTTTGGAAAGCACACTTCCTGGTCCCCTTGTGAGCTGTGAGATGGTCAAAATTGACTGGAAACGAGTGGAAATAAATGTTATTGAGGTTATTAATACTGTAGGAACAAAAAATGTCCATTTTATGTGATTTTAGCTGTTTTTTGATTTTTTAAGAAAAAAATCTAGATCCAAAACCAAAACATGAAAACAAAACACGAAGGTGAGGTTTTGGCAAAACCAACCCAGATCCAAAACCAGAGGAGATCCAGATCTAAAACCAAAACCAAAACACGGGGGTCGGTGCACATCTCTAATATGAACCTATCAGCGGTTGGAACCAACCATTCAATCAGAGAGGGGACGGGATCCAAGATGACATATGAACCCCTAAAGACCAAACCAAACAATGCATCATTCTCCCAGAGGAAGGTCTGCACAAGGACCGAAACGCATTGGAGGAACTTATTAACCCCAGTATCATAGGACAAGTCATCACAAAACTATAGTGTAATATTCACTTTACCAGCCAAGAGCCTTCAAGCCGGCCACAGCTCCAGCCTGTAAGTCACATAAACGTGTCACAGGAAGATCAAGATGGTGAGAGGAGCACAAGGGGAGTCCCTTCAGTGGAGGGGGTATGCGGTAACAGGCTGAACAATATTCACGGTCTGTGGATTCGGCATCCGGGGGGTCACTGATTTCCAGCTGCGCACCTCCAATGGTCCACCACAGATCCCGATACCCAGTCCAGGGGTCCCTGTACACACTCAGCCACACCTAATCCTATCCCCCGAACCCTGTAAAGACATAAAAAGGAGATTCCAACCCATGGTAACCTGATACAGTTCACCTCACCAACGGACACTGCGGGACGCCGCAATCCGGTTTTCAGAGACTATATAAGAACAGTGGGGGGAATTCAAATCAACACGATGTTGAATAGCGCTATTTGTGCGTGCTATGGATTTCTTCTCGCTCCCGGCGGTATTCAATTCATGCTGAATTGAATCGCCCCCTCTGATCGCAGTTACTGGACTACTAATATTATGCCAATAACAGACACACCCAAGGAAAACAACCTTGGAACCATTACAAATAAGACCACCATGCAGATCGGAAACAAACTGTAACTACCTCAGCTTAGACTGTTTTTTTTACACCAGAGACTACACTTTAATGTCCCATTGCTCATCTCAAATAGCAAAAGCATCAACACATACAGATTGTATTCAGCAACTGTGTGTTCTCATATTCATGACTCTGTGACCTAGATTCATCTATTTTTTGGGTGTACAATGAGTTCGTACTTACGTTGTTGCATATGACTGCCTTTCATTTAAATATCTAGTGTGACTATACATCGATTGGTTATTTTTTTAGTACTATATAACAAAACAATTCTGCATCAGGTCTGACCACATTTAGTAAAGTGAATCTTTAATATAGTACATACATTCTGGGTTTTATTCTAATAGCACCAGAAGTAGTCCAAATTACAGGGTCTGAGCGCAATTGACCAATTGTGTCTTGGTAGCCATTTCTTTGATCTCTGTATACTGTATATAGAGCACAAACCTCTGCGATTTGCAGCTCACCTGACCACTACCTTAGTGCGTGAAAGATACTTTGTAATATTTCTGAATCACTTCTTACCCCTCCCTCACCCAACACACCTGCTACTATCAGTGCACAAGATCTTGCTTCCTATTTCAAGAACAGGATTGTTAATATCCAAAATTAAATGGTAGGCTCTTCCTCAACCAGTGACACTACCTGAACCCGCTGGCACATTCTCTTTATTTGACCCCACTAATGAAGATAAAATATCTACACTCTTCTCATCCTCCTACACTACTACCTCTTCTCTTGATCCTATACCCTCACAAATCAGTAAAGCTCATCTCCTGTGCTCATCCCACCATTGGCTAAAATCTGTAATCTCTCCTTCTCTACTGGTATCTTTCCATCACTGTTCAAGCATGCAGCGATCACTCCCATTTTGAAATCAACTAATTTCTGAACCTAACTCTGTCTCAAATTACCGTCCTATCTCCCAGCTCCCTTCCCCCTGCAAGCTACTGCAGAGACTTTCCTACACTCACCTCACACACTTTCTTAATACCCACAACTTACTGGAGCCACTTCAGTCAATCTTTTGTTCCCAACACTTCATAGAGACAGCACTGACTATGATCTGGTCACTGCCAAGGCTAAAGGACATTACTCACTTCTAATTCTTCTTGATCTCTGTGCTGCCTTTGACACTGTTGACCACTCTCTTCTCATACATACACTACAATCCCTAGGTCTTCAAGACACAGCCCTTTCTTGGTTTTCATCCTACCTTTCTAATCGCTTTTTCACTGTTCACTTTTCTGATTCTACCTACTCCTTGCTACCTCTATCAGTTGGAGTACCACAAGGCTCAGTCTTAGGTGTTCTGCTTTTCTCAATCTATACCAACTCTCTTGGCAAGAGAATCAGCTCTTTTGGTTTTTTGTAAATGGACGATACTCAAATATACCTATCCTCCCCAGATTTGTCACCATCTGTGCTGGTCAGTGTCATTGAATGTCTCTCTGCCATTTCATCTTGGATGGCATCTCGCCACCTCAAATTTAATATATCCAAAACAGAATTATTTATAATTCCACCATCCAATAGTAGTTATCAACCTCACATCTCTATCACTGTTGACAACTCAACAATAAACCCCACCACACAAGCTGCCTAGGTGTTATCCTTGACTCTGATCTGTCCTTTGTTCTCCACATTCAATCTGGAGGTGGCATTATCCAGGGTCTCCCTGAGTTACCGGACTCCTGCTCTGCTCTGATGGGGTCTCCCCATGGATACCACACTCCTGCTCCACTCTGACGGGGAGAGCAGAGCCCCGAGCCAGCCCCAGTGATCAGCTGTGTGGTCTACATAGACCACACGCTAATACACTGCAAAAAGAAAAATAGTAAAAAAAACAATTAACTTACCTGACTCCAGGGACTGAAGTTTGGGGCTCCGGTGATGTCCTCCCTCTGGTCAGCTGGTCTCCCATACTGCACTGTGGCCCGGTCATCAGGTGACCAGGTCCCAGTGCAGTATGGGATGTCAACAGACCAGAGGACATCACCGGTGCCTGGATCATGCAGGTAATTGTAATTAAGGGGGAGAGGGGGGTCACAGGGGAGGGGGGGTCATGGGGGATCCACAATAGCGGGGCAGGGCTTGGCAATGGGGGCAGGGCTTAGCGCCGGGGAGTAGCAGCGGCGGCCGGTTGGCGCATGCACGGGGCTCTTGTCACAGTATTTTTTTTGCGAAAATACAGTGACTAGTGTGCTGAGGGGATTCGCAGGGACAGAGCTTTCTCGCAAGCTCTGTCCCTGCAAGGGATTTGTAGTAAATCCCTGTGATATTGCCTGAATTCGCAATGCGAATTCAGTCGGTAATATCACTCTACAATCTGCATTACCAATGCGGATTGTAGTAAATAGAGCTCCTAGTAACCAATATAGTGCGCCCAACATGGCTGCCTAAAATGGTACTCTATTGTGTAGAATGAACAATGCATGGTTATGATTTTGTAAGGATCTTGCCTAGTATTTTTAACTCTCCCATTATCAATTCCAGGTATTGCCTACTCTACCCAATGTAATCCTTTGTTGTGCACCAAAACTGTCTGTTCCCAGTGGAACAAGATAAGATTCTTGTATACACAGATGGTAATCAAGCCACACAAACAAGTATCAGTTAAAAAGTCATTTATTACAAAGTAAAATAAAATCGATTATTAACACTTAAATTGCTCGTTCGTTCATCTACTTAGGACATAAATGGTTTCATTTCCAGGAGCCCCCTCCGACACCTCTGAGCTGGAATCTCACACATCGAGAGAAGTCAAAAGGCTGATGAATCTCCTTTGTCCTGACCTTTTTATACCAGTATAAGTCTGTTTCCAACTACTCTATTGGTTAAATACTAATAACAAAAGGTATGCATATCCTAAAGACAACGCCTTGAGGATTTATGGTGTGTCTAGTTTCCACATTTCTGTGCCATCTAATGCAATGCCTGACCACCACCTAATGTCAGACTATTATCTATTGCCTGATACATTCATAAAATCACTGCACACAACATGGCTGTCAGCAGCCATGTTCTGCTCTCCCATTACACTGGCTGCCTCACCTGGATTCTTCGTTGGTAGGATGAATAATCCTTGGAATTGGTGACCCAAAATGGATGCCACATCTTTGTATTATATTCATGGTTTCTATATTTCATGCAAATCTAAACCTCTGCATCATGTTCATGGTTTCTGTATTTAATGCAAATCTAAACCTGTATTATGGTCATACTATATTGGAGAAAAGCACTATATAAATAAAATGATGATGATTACGATTATTATTATTATTATTATTATTATTATTATTATTATTATAACAAAGCATTATAAAGCATGCCCATAGCACACCATTACATATTTTGGAACAGCCTTATAAAACTGTTTTGTACACCTTTTTATGGGCTTGAAGACTAGAACTCAGTGGCAAACGCAGGATTTCTAGAGAAGGGTTTCCAATTACTTGATTCCAAATGGGGAGGGGGCAGAAAAAGAACCGTGCACTGCCCTGTACATAGATGTACAGATTGATCTCTTTATGTACTGGATAGTGTATTATTATACAGTATTAATAAATGACCCTTTTCCACATCTCCTAGTTGGTGCACAAGCATATTCATTACTGGCTGGCACATTTGAAAAGATCAACAGGTGGTGCTAATTATTTAATTTGTGACACTGAGGGGATTTTAAAAACATGCAACTTTACTATTATATGCTATTTATATTGTGGTCCCCATGCTTTGGGCTAGGGAGGGGGGTTTCCAGGCAACCGGAAACCCCCCCTGCGTTTGCCTATGGAACTGGGTGTAAATATGCAATATAGAAAGAATAAAACACCAGTTCTGTACTACTGACACTTTTGGACCTACCATATTCCTTCATTTCAGGCTTTTATTATTTTTTACCTAAAATGTTCTGTGGTTAATACTCATTTATGTATTGGATTAAACATTAATTATTAATTATTGCATATGTAACTTTTGTGAGTTTGAACTTGTTTATTGCAGTCTTCAAAATAGCGCTTTCCCTCATAAAGGGCCTGATTCAGAGTCACAAACAGAGCAGGAATGTGCTTCCACATTGAGTACTTTAAAATTCATGCGCATCCTTGGCTATATTCAGAGTTAGAAGCATCTATGATGCTGCAATGCCCACAGGTATGCACTTACTGTAGTAGCTGTCATCCCTATCAAAGTGCATTTGCACAAAATATCCAGCTGAAATCACGCAACTAAGCATAGCCTGTAATTTAATTTCCATGTCCACGGTACACCTATCCTGCATTCGAACACTATGTTGCCACCCAGTTATGCCCATTTAACTGCACGTGGAGATCTGACTGATTTCTACAGAGATGTGAATTTCAGCTTCGGGTCAGGAACCCTCAAACGCGCACCTGTTTTCCAGTCTTCTCCCAAATCCCTACCAACTTATGGAAATCCCTACCAAATAGGCTTCGCAAAACAGGATTTGCACTGCATTTAAGCACTTTCATAAATTACATTTAATGTGCTGTCTGTTACATTATTTCATCTGACTCACATTTAGAATGTTCTTTGCCATTTCTTTGATCGATCAGAGTTTTAAAATCTTTAAACACTATTTGAGAATTCGCTTTATCAGAGCTTACCCTACTCCAGCTATACTACCAACACTCATGCAGCATCTCTCATGAGCTGGGCCCTTTTCCATTTTATTTTTCATGTCTGCTTTTATGTATTCTTTTTTGTGTGTACCTGTTTTATATATGTCTTTTACCACTGTCTGGAAGTCCATTTGTTCCCAACTTGAAACATTATTTGCACTACAGATCATACTTGCCTACCCTCCTGATTTGGTCGGGAGCCTCCCGAAAATCGAGTGCCGCTCCCGATCTCCCAGGTTGGTAGGCAAGTCTCCCGGCTGCCGCGGATCCCTCCTTTCCCACCGCAATAACTTGTAAAAACCCCGGCAGCAAAGGGGCGCGGTGACGCGATTCGCGTCATTTTGGCACCGCCCCCTGCTTCACAATGCCCGCAAAAACTTGTCATCTGGCCGTCCCCGTCCCCGTATGCTGGCCACGCCCCCCAAGTAATGCCGATCTGGCTGCTCCCTCCCGGAAGGGGCAGCCAGATAGTCGGCATGTATACTACAGACAAACACTTTCATACCTGACATTCAGGGGTAAATTTACTAAGCAGCTGATTTGAAATTGTGGTGGGTTCATACTCCCAGTCGGAGTGGTCCCAATCATTCCTGTGAGAGCGATCAGGAATGAACTCCCATTACCATGTTTGCTAGTAGCACATATTTTAAATGGGTTTTATTTGCCAAGTCATGGAATGCCTACATGGAGCGAAGAGGACCTTTCTCAAGATATTTGTTTTTTTCATATTGGCAAACAAGGGGTCTAGAGGCAGCATCTGTGTATAGTCATTACAGCAATATTTTTCTTACAGGTGCTCTGCTTATGGTCCTCCAAGTGATAGCATACCCTGGTAGCACTTATAATTAAGCAAAACAGGGGCAATTGGGTCCTGTAGTGCCAGGGCCGTATTTCCCGCTAAGCAACCTAGGCGTTCGCCTAGGGCCCGGTGGGACCAAAGGGGCCCATGATGGGCCCCTTTGCCTGAAGAAATCTGCACAATTAAAGCACTCCCAGAAGAGCACTGCGTGAGTACCGCGTGACATCATGATGTCACGTGGTGCCGCCTCCACTCCCAGAGTCTCCCGTGCGGCTGTCCACACAGTACTCTCTGGGAGAGTGTGTGTGCAGCCGCTGCAGCCGTCTGCACATAAAAAAGTAACACCCATGCACAGCGCACTGACTCAACCGCTGTCGCTCTGTCCCAGCTGCTCCACCTAGCTCCGGCCGTAGCCCACAACTCTGCCAGCCCGTCACCCACCAGCAGCAGCACCCAGCAAGGCCAGGCAGTTAAGTTATTATGCTGATGAGCTGCCTGTAACTGGATGGGAGAAAGCTGCTATGAGGGAATGGGAGGTGGATCTGTGCTGTGAAGCAAAGGGGGGGTTCTGTGCTTTGAGGGCAGAGGGGGGGGGGTGTTCTGTGTTGTGAGGACAGAGGGGGGTGTTCTGTGCTGTGAGGGCAGAGAGGGGATTCTATGCTGTGAGGGCAGAGAGGGGTTCTGTGCTGTGAGGGCAGAGGGGGGATTCTGTGCTGTGAGGGCAGAGGGGGGATTCTATGCTGTGAGGGTAGAGGGGGGATTCTATGCTGTGAGGGCAGAGGGGGGTCTGTGCTGTGAGGGCAAAGGAGGGGGTTCTGTGCTGTGAGAGCATAGGGGGGGTTCTGTGCTGTGAGAGCAGAGGGGGGTGTCCTGTGCTGTGAGGGCAGAGGGGGGGTTCTGTGCTGTCAGGGCAGAGGGGGGGGGGTGTTCTGTGCTGTCAGGGCAGAAGGGGGTGTTCTGTGCTGTCAGGGCAGAAGGGGGTGTTCTGTGCTGTCAGGGCAGAAGGGGGTGTTCTGTGCTGTCAGGGCACAGAGGGGATTCTATGCTGTGAGGGCAGAGAGGGGATTCTATGCTGTGAGGGCAGAGAGGGGATTCTATGCTGTGAGGGCAGAGGGGGGTTCTGTTCTGTGAGGGCAGAGAGGGGATTCTATGCTGTGAGGGCAGAGATGGGATTCTATGCTGTGAGGGCAGGGGGGGTCTGTGCTGTGAGGGCAGGGGGGGGATTCTATGCTGTGAGGACAGAGATGGGATTCTATGCTGTGAGGGCAGGGCGGGTCTGTGCTGTGAGGGCAGAGGGGGGGGGGTTCTGTGCTGTGAAGGCAGGGGGGGTCTGTGCTGAGAGGACAGAGAGGGGATCTGTGCTAAAAGGGCAGAGGGGGGAAACTGCGCTGAGAGGGGGATCTATGCTGGGAGGGGGGAGGGGGGATCTGTCCTGAGAGAAGAGAGGGGTCATTGCTGAGAAGGGAGAGTGGTCTGTGCTGAGAGGGGAAAGGAGTCTGTGCTGAGAGGGGAGAGCTGTTTGTGCTGTGAGGGGAGAGGGGTGCTCAGTGGGGAAAGGGGTCTGTGTTGTGTGGGGGGAGGGTTGTGTGCTGAGTGGGGTCTGTGCTTTGAGGAGAGAGGGCTTCTGTGCTGTGAGAGGACAGCTGTGTGTGCTGTGAGAGGACAGCTGTTTGTGCTGTGAGTAGCGAGAGGGGAAAGGGGTCTGTGCTGTGAGTAGAGGGGTGCTGTGATGGGAGAGGGGTGGGGAGAGGGGTTCATAAATTAGGAATGAAAGTATAGTTATATGGATTGTTTGAGGGATGGGGCCCCCAAAATCTGTATCTTGCCTAGGGTCCCATGAGGTCTAAATCTGGCTCTGTGTAGTGCACCAGTAAAGGACAATGGCCCTCATTCAGAGCCACTCGCTAGCGGCAGTACGCTCGTTCCGAGCGATGTTCGCACATCTGCGCATGCGTACGGTTTTTAGTACGCATGCGCGAACCAGTCAGTGCGGCCGAAAATCGTTGGTACGCAATATAGCGAGGGCCTGCTATTTTGAGTGACAGAATGAGGCGTATGTGGGTGGTAACAGGGGAAGGTGCTTGAAAACGGGGAGTGGAGATCCGAACGCAGGCGTGCTTAAAGGTCAAAACGGGCGTTTTAAGGGAGTGCATAATTAATACAGCAGCGTCATTGACCACGTCACTTGGTTTTTTTTAACTCAGAACTGCTCGCAAAATAGCGGTTGAAAACACCAACCACAAGAATAGCGAGCAGTTCATACGCTGTACGATGTACTCGATTAATCTAATAAATAGCGGACATGACGTATGGTGCGTGCGGCCAGGGGGCGTTTTTATAAAATAAACGAGCGTATGTTTTGCTCGCTCGTTCAGACTTAGAGGTGGGAACAGACTGCAATTTGCGAACGGATCATTTGAATAGCCACCCCTTGTTTTTGAACGAACGACCACAAATAGCGAACGGCTCTGAATCAGGCCCAATATTAATTCTATCAATAATACTTTAATAACTCCACATTCAAAGCTCAGGTGTGTGGTGGATAGTCCTAGTGCTATTGCAAACTGTTTTTGTGGGCCAGGACCTCCTGGGGAACCCAGGCCTGGGTGCCAACTGCCCTGGCACTGGTTGGAACCACTGTCTGTCTCCCCTCTATGGTTTCACCTACAGTACATCCGCCTCGATCTGTGCAGCAATTTAAAAATGTGGCAAACTTGCAGGATATTTGTGTAGGGATAGGGGTTTAGATGTGGATTGACTATGTTTTTTTTAATTCTCCTGTACTATAACTGCACTGTTACACCCTAGAGAGGGAGAGGGGAGGGGACATTTAGAGTGGCAGCAGAGATATTGTTTTGGGAAAAATATATATTAATGATTAAACTGACCCCCATTCACTAGATTACTGGATCTTGCATTAAAACTGAACAGTTAATAGTATAATAAGTGCTACTGATGTGTAATGTATGATTATTTACATCAGTGGCGTAACGAGGGTCTTTGGAGCCCAGGGCAAGATGAAGAACGCCCCACGCCCCATAAACATAACAAACTACATTTGCATGCCACAGCCGGCGGGCAAAAAATAGGCCCATAACAGAAGGGGTGTGGCCACTGAAAATGGGGCGTTCCAACCAGGGGCAGATTGGGAATTTCAACTGGCCTTGGAAAATTCACCTAAAGCGGCCCTATGTGCGCGTGCCATAGGCACGTGCCGAAAAAGGGGGCATGGTTTTGTGACAAGGGCTGTGGCTTTGTGTTTGCAGGCCATTATTCCCTTGTTTTGTCATGCTGGGGGCATGCCCCCAGTCCCTCTCTCCAGTGAAAAAACAGAGCGAGCATGTGAATGAGCATTTTCTTACCTGTATGATTTCTCTGCAATAGGGAACCTCTGAAGAAACTGATCCTTTCTGGACAGGCAGCATCTTAAGTCGGTATTCACTACTCGTGCAGGAGATGACATGGTCTGGAAACCGCCTGTTTATGTAGGAATAAAGCCAATGTCATCAACATGTAGTGGCTATAAAGTCAATGTTCACTGAAGGAAGAGGGGGGTACCATGAGATGCTGGAAGACTGCAAGGTGAGTATGGATAGAGACAGGGAGAAAAGAGAGAGACAAGGGGTGGGATGCATTAGCATTGCATCCGCGATGCGGCACATCCCGCCAGTCTTCAGGTACATACCGTGGTTGATTACCGCAGTATGTACCTAGAGTATCGCAAAGGACAGCTCTCCCGATAAGAGCTGTCCTTTGAGATGGCTCCGGTCAGAGGGACTTCTGGGTTTAACACCCAGAATTCCCTCTGCGCATTTGCAGAAGGACGCGGGCTGTGGGGGGTGACGGGAGGGATCCCCTCACACAGCGAGCCTGCTCCACCTCACCATTGACGGAGACGCTGCTCTGTCTACCCAGCCGCCAGGACCTTCACGTGGAGTGCGGTCGATCCCTTCAGCATTCCATGCTTTCAGGATCATTAATGGGAACAATTCACTCCAGCACGTGGCTCTCCCTTCTCAAGCTGCATTGAGCCACGCTCAATGCCGACCATTTAAATTACAGGTACCTTTTAAAGCACTGATTTGACCGGGATGCCGGCATTCAGTGCAACAACACACTGGTGTTATTTGGATCTCACCATAGAGATACCATCGGCTGTTCTACACATCATTTATCAGATTCCAGTTCCCATATCAAGCCAATTGACTGATTTTATGCATCATTCATTACTACTTTCTTGCTGGGTTTGACTGCATGTGCGGGACCTTTTGCTTTTGTGCAGCTATATCTAATGGCTTTCTTGCACACGTGGACATACTAACACATGAGATGCCCTTTTGATCTATAGCTTTGCTTGCACTAACAGCTGCTGTGTTATGTTTACTGCACTAACAGACCTATACATTGACCTCATGAGGAGCTCTATATTTATTTAAATCTCCGATATACCTAGATCCGGTTGATCCTAGGCTTAAGTAATTTCCATCATTTTTTACCATCATTTTATTGTGCTGTATTTATTGACCATACTCTTTTTTTTTTTTTAAGTGAAATTAAATATAATATTCTTGTCCAGCACTCTCCCGATTCCTTTCTTTTCTAGCAGTGTGAGAGGGAACAGTGAGAGAGACGGAGAGCAGTGAGACAGGGAGCAGTGAGAGAGTGAGACAGGGAGCAGTGAGCGAGACAGGGAGCAGTGAGAGAGAGACAGGGAGCAGTGAGAGGGAGCAGTGAGACAGGGAGCAGTGTGAGAGCGAGACAGGGAGCAGTGTTAGAGGGGGCAGTGAGACAGGGAGCAGTGAGAGAGAGACAGGGAGCAGTGTTAGAGGGAGCAGTGAGACAGGGAGCAGTGAGAGAGAGAGAAAGGGAGCAGTGTTAGAGGGAGCAGTGAGACAGGGAGCAGTGAGAGAGAGACAGGGAGCAGTGTTAGAGGGAGCAGTGAGACAGGGAGCAGTGTGAGAGCAAGACAGGGACCAGTGTTAGAGGGAGCAGTGAGGCAGGGAGCAGTGAGAGAGAGACGGAGCAGTGAGACAGGGAGCAGTGAGACAGGGAGCAGTGAGAGAGTGAGACAGGGAGCAGTGAGCGAGACAGGGAGCAGTGAGAGAGAGACAGGGAGCAGTGAGAGGGAGCAGTGAGACAGGGAGCAGTGTGAGAGCGAGACAGGGAGCAGTGTTAGAGGGGGCAGTGAGACAGGGAGCAGTGAGAGAGAGACAGGGAGCAGTGTTAGAGGGAGCAGTGAGAGAGAGAGAAAGGGAGCAGTGTTAGAGGGAGCAGTGAGACAGGGAGCAGTGAGAGAGAGACAGGGAGCAGTGTTAGAGGGAGCAGTGAGACAGGGAGCAGTGTGAGAGCAAGACAGGGACCAGTGTTAGAGGGAGCAGTGAGGCAGGGAGCAGTGAGAGAGAGACAGGGAGCAGTGAGACAGGGAGCAGTGGTAGAGGAAGCAGTGAGACAGGGAGCAGTGAGAGAGAGACAGGGAGCAGTGTGATAGCGAGACAGGGAGAAGTGTGAGAGGGAGCAGTGAGAGAGAGAAAGACAGGGAGCAGTGAGAGAGAGACAGGGAGCAGTGAGAGGGAGCAGTATGACAGGGAGCAGTGAGAGAGACAGGGAGCAGTGAGACAGACAGGGAGCAGAGAGACAGAAGTGAGAGAGACAGACAGCAGTAAGAGAGAGACAGGCAGCAGTGAGAGAGAGACAGGGAGCAGAGTGAGACATAGACAGGGAGAAGAGAGTGAGAGAGTGACAGGGAGCAGAGTGAGAGAGAGACAGAGAGAGGGAATGTTGTGAGTGACTCACCCAGTCACCGATCCTGTTGAGATCGGTAACAGCACAGCAGGCTCTTCGGGTGTTCTCGCCGCCACCAGGGCTGGTCACTGGATTGTGATGTCAAAGTCCCAGCATCAAGCAGAGAGGAGGAGGTAAGTGGATGAGGTAAGAGGGGGAGGGAGGGAGGGATGTGGGGCATGGGCCACCCTCACCCTCCTCCTGTACTCTGGCCGGGCCGCCTCCCCCTGCTATGTTATGGCCTGACACCGCAGCTGCCGCTGTACCCGGAAGTACCAACTCAGGGCCGGTGAAAAAAGATTTATATAGATATAAATAAAAAAACAAAATGTACAGCCAGCAGCCCCATGAGCCATCGGCCCACCAGGAGTGTTCCCGCTGAAGCTTACGGCCAATCCGCCCCTGGTCCCAACCAGGCCCACCAAGAGCCGTGGCAGGCTCGGGTAACAGGGGGCATCGCCGAATCGTGGGAAGCGTGGCCCCGCCCCCTTAAAAAATAAAGATTTTCAACTGCGCGTTGGCGAGGGGGGCGCTCTGAGCCCCCTCAGCCTGGCGCAAAGCCAGGGGGTGGGGCACAATCAGTGTGATTGCTACCCCCAACAGGCATAGGAGACTGCTGTGGCTGCTGCTCAGCAGCCACAGCAGTCTCCCACTGCAGCTCAGCACACGCTGTGTGCTGGGCTGCTGTGAGGGAGGGGGAGGTGGTGTCGGACCTGGGCCCCCGCCAGGCCCCCCAAGAAGCCCAGGCCGGGTAATTTGTACCCACTCCCCCCTCTCGGCGCCCCTGGTCCCAACATGATATGCCACCCATTTCTCATCACCCTGGGAACATTCCATTGCATATGCACCTTACATATATGGCGGTTTCTCACAATGTGGAACCTCTGAAGGAATGTACCATCCCTAGGGCATCTTCATTTGGTATTTACTATTGATGTAGGTCACATTGTCCAGAAGATGCCTGTTTGTGTAGTAATATTAAGTCATCATCATACAACAGCAGTTCAACCAGACTTGTTCCCCCTGTGTAACTTCCTTCCCCCTGCGCCTCTCAGCCACACCATCTGCCCCTGTGTTGTCTCTCAGCACTCAGGACATGTGAATGAGGGACTGAAAAGCTCCACATGGGATATTCCCTATAATATATATATATATATATATATGTGTGTGTGTGTGTGTGTGTGTCCATCCATTTGGGGTGCGACCTCAGTGTAACCGTCACAAAAAATGAGGTCCACTTGCATACAAAAAATTTAAATTCAGATGGCACTTCATCATCTCAGAAGGTAAACAGTTCTTTTTATTTGTTACATACCACCAGTGTCAAAATAATTAGGCTATGTTCGACGTTTCGATCCCATGTGGGACCTTTGTCAAGGTAAATAGAATGCCACAGAATGCTCAAGCCATCAGAAAAGGTGCTAAGGTAGCACTGCGCTGAGCTGGTTCTGGGAATACGGGGAGAAAAATTTGTAGAGTTCCCCTGTATTTACAGAACCAACACCGAACCCTATCTAGCAGGGGAGCAATGCCACAGCCAGGGGAGCCCTATCACTAGGCCCCCCAGCTGAAGCATCACCCCTGACCGCTAGTCAGCCCAGGCTGGAGATCCCTGTAAAGAGCTGGGGACCCCCCAATAAAGGGGCCCCCCACTCCAGGGCACCCCAGGCCTAGGCTGATAGCCCGGGGTTATCCCCGACACCCCTGGTCAGTGTGTACCAGGTTGATTGTGAATAGTGTGGTGCAAGTAAAGAGTTAAAAATATTGTTTTTTGCTGTAGAACTACAGTTCCCAGCAAGCCTCCTCCGCATGCTGGTACTTGGAGAGCCACAAGTAGTAGCATGCGGTGCATTACGGAACCGCTGGTACCTGTAGTTCCACAGCAAAGTAAATATTAAAATAAACACAATGCACACACACCGTTGAAAGTAAAAGTTTATTAACACATACATGCTCACAGTATCTCACATAATTTAAATACAAAAAAGAGACTGCGCTAGTCAATCCAGGTTAGATTTATATTCAACAGGTTAGTCACAACAGAGCTGGCCCTAGCCAATTTGGTGCCCTAGGCAAGATTTTAGATGGTGCCCTTTAGCATATAATTTTGTTAACGATTTGGCCAATTCCGACGCATCCGAACGACAAATCGTTAAAATCGTCCAGTGTGTATGTACTATATCATGCATTGCATGTTCCCATGGGGTAATTAGCCTCATTGCCTGATCTTTTTTACATGCAGTCCAATAAGGCGATGCAGCTGACGATCCCATGCAGCGCTATGCGGCGGGGGGCCAGCATATTGGGCAGATTGCCCAGTGTGTACGAACCGCCCATATGATGGCCCATCAGCAGGGGGGTCATATGTCGCATTGCTGGGTACAAACGTTGTTTAGTGTATTCCCAACTTAAGTATTTATACGTCGTGCCAGGGATATTATATAAACAGGTAACAAAACTGCTTGGTCAAGGCAGTGTTAATTCGACAAAATTTATTAATATTTTTCAGTCATGAGTGCCGGATCTCTGCAGAGATAGAGATGTTATATATATATATATATATATATATATATATCCTTATACAATCCGGCACTCACATAGCCTCATTTAGTCAGCATTGGGGTACCCAACCATGGACAACCACAGTGACCCAGTATTTACAAAAACAAATCCCCAAAAAATACTCTTTGGAAAAGAAGGCACACATTTATTTATTATCATAACATATTACCAGTGGCATATTTTGTTCAGTATCACAGTGATACTAACTAATATATATCACTGAACACAAAACAAATAGACAAACCCAACTTCTGTGCACACCGACAGGTATTGTAATGATACCAAATGAAGGAAGTCCTTAATGAGAATGGATGGTATTCAATATGATGATCGATATGAGTGTTTCTTCTTATATGGATTCTCGTCGACAATAAAAAAGAGAAAAGGAAAACACAAGTATGTCAAGGTAAGTCCCACATTTCTATCAATGTAGCTTGACTTATCCCCTTAAATCCAAAGAAATATATGATATCCATACCGTACTCACGTAATCGTGTTACAGTGACCTCTTATCAAGGTTTTTTTTATCAACTGAGTTATGTCTCCAATCACCAGTGGATACTTTATCTTATGGTAGGGTTCACCATCATGCAGTGTAAGTAGACAGAACGAGGATAAAAATGGGCGTACCCTAACTCACGTTTCAAGACAAGTGCATGTGCATATAAAGGTTTCTATCACAATCTGACGATCAAATTCCTCAATGTTTCCTTCCTTTTATATCATTGGGTAACATGGAATGGAAAGGAAACCCTCCATCACAAGTATTCCAACAAATTTATTTAACATAAAAACATACAGGTACTGAGTGATAAAGAGGTTGGGTTTGTCTATTTGTTTTCTGTTCAGTGTACTTCATTTGGGGGTTGATGATCCCCCTATTGACATTTCCCTCCTTTGCAGCCCCTTGTACGCAGCTATCCATCATCATTTTTTGTTTGTGTATACCTCTTTTTGGTCACCTGTGTGGAGGGATAGCAGGTGGACTAAACATGTTTGCCCACAGAGAAATCAGAAAAGAAAAGTTTGATGAATTTTATTCAGATAATCAAGATTCCACACTTATTATAGATGAAGATTTAGAGACTATCATAAGAGTTAGAACATGCTCTTATCAAGGAAAACAAAGTATGGTGGGAAATTATTTCCCTTGAACGGTATTTGGCAGAAAATATTATACCCAGAGGATTACAGATTGACAAAATACCCTCCTTTCCTAATATATCTCCTAACTTTGAAAAGGAATGGCTCCACATTATTGATTCATGTTCCTTAGGATTGATGAGACTTATAGTTAAGGAAAGAAATAACGAATTGAAGGATCTAGAGACTGAATACCGGCAGCGGGCTTCCCAACTGTCATATCCTGGCAAGGGTGAATTGCCGGGCGTCTAGATGTAGACGCCCGCATTTCCCCGACACCGGGAGACTGGCGCCCGGCATCCCGATCGTAGTGATGCCGGGCACCGTGAGCGGACAGCCGCGGGGGGAAGGGTTAGGTTTAGGGCTCCCGGGGGGGACTTAGGGTTAGGCACCCCCCCGGGAGGGTTAGGCTAGGGGGAGCGAGGGTTAGGCACCCCCGGGGAGACTTAGGTTTAGGCAGCGGGGAAGGGTGTGGTTAGGGTTAGGCACTTAGAAGGGGGTTAGGGTTAGGCACTTGGGGGGGAAGTTAGGGTTAGGCATCCCTAAGGAGGGTTAGGGGGGTTAGGTTAGTAGATACTTACCTATCCACGATCGGGTTTTCCAGCGCTTTTGGGCTTCTGCTGCTTCTAACTCTGCTCTTGTCAGGCTGCCGCTGACGGGAATCAAACCACTGGCCATGCAGCTGGCGGCATTTCATACCCATTCCTATCCACCTTCCCCTCACTACTACTCCTACAATATCGTTATGAATAGGTCTAATGCAAACACTAGGAAATGAGTGGGCGGTGACATAGCCCAACACTTTTCCAAAGGTGATAAATCCTCAACAGCTTGCGACCCCCCATCACCGCGCCCCCACCAAATAGATGAAGATGACTCTCCCCTCCCTGCCCTGTCTACTAAAGAAGACATCATGGCATTAAAATCCCTCATCACAGACCTCAAAGAATCTCTGGAATCTAAATTGGATAAAGCGGTCTCATCTATTAAATCCGATCTCTCATCACTGTCCTTCAGAACCTCTAAATTGGAGTCTCATCAAGATGCTCTCCAGAAGTCCCAAAATGAAACCCACAGGGATATTGACCACATTATTCAAGATCTTGGTGATCTTCGCACTAAAAATGAGGACTTAGAGAACTGAGAAAGAAGAAATAATCTTCGTATCTGGAACATCCCAGAATATATAACCCCGGACAACCTGGAAAACTACCTGCACAATATATTCACCTTTATTATCCCTCACCTGGGTCCTCGCCAACTACCATTGGAAAGAGCCCATCGAGCTCTTAGACCAAAGTCCCGAGATGGTGAACCCCCACGGGACGTAATCATGCGCTTTCTCAGTTTCAAAAATAAGGAAAGAGTCCTTGCTCCAACGCACAATAAATCTCACATCCTGTACGACAACATCAAACTCCAATTTTTTCAAGACCTGGCCCCTCTCACAATTGTCAAATGCCAGGAACTCTGAAATCTAACCAGCGCATTACTTTCACGAGGTATACATTACCACTGGGGCTTCCTCTTTAAACTGCTGATTGTCTTCAATGGGAAAACAGTCATCATTAGAGATCCCAGAGAAGGCAAAGACTTTCTCATGCATCTGGAGGACTCTGGCCCTTCTCTTCCCACATCATCTGCTACCTGAAGAAGTTGACTGTTCCTTTACTTCACAGACCCTAATACATGTTGGAACTTTGCCATAACCATAAATGATTACCCGTTTTTTCAATGGTCGCCCAACCCACATCTTAGGTTCTTCTTCAATGACCATCTCATATCCTTTTCAACAATAGTATTACTCGATACTCTGTCATATATTAGCTATTCTCAATACTCCATTGTTTGGTTATGTCCCCAATTAATAGTATCATATTTCTAAAAGTTTGTGCAATTCCTATATGTATGTTAATAATTGAGGTTTAGTGATCCCCAGGGGATCTCCAATTGAATGTTATACTATGTTTACATAATGGGTATTTTGTTACTTATGATCTTAATGCTTATTTTTGCATACTGTATACCCAACCTTTTACCGACCTTTTTGCTCTCTGTACCCGCACTCTTCCCCCTTTATTACCTACAGTGACACTTTCACAAAATATTTTTACTCCATCTTTCTATACCTCTCTCCTTGTTACTATATGACTACCACTGTAGGGTTACGACTCTCAGATATTCTCACCATCTACCTCTAACCACCTCCACATGCTCCCACCTATTGAATAATATTCCATTTTACAGTTTATATTTTCTAAATTTCCCAAGGTAGCTCGGATTATTCTCCCTGCTACCTTTTTGGACTCTATAGTCCCGACTACTGTGTGTGTCTTCCTCTGCAGGACACAAGGAATTCCCATTTGGATCCTTCCCTACTATCCCTCTTACTCTGATCTTAAACCTTTCCCCTTCCCCTCAGCGAGTTGTTTCCTCCCCATTCTCATTATAAACAACCAACTACTATGTCACTAACCTTTATTTCTTTAAATGCCAAGGGTTTGAATACCCCTCAAAAGCGTTCTTCGCTTTTTCGATCTGTCCGAAGTCTCAAAGCTGGAATTGTTCTAATACAGGAGACTCATTTTCAGGCTAATATGCACCCTTCTCTACATACCAGGAACTTCCCTAACTCCTATTACTCTTCTAGTCAATCGAAACACAATGGCGTGGCGATACTGATCAGTAATAAGGTGCCCACCAATTCCGATGGAAGATTCATTATATTAACTGGTAAACTGGGTAACCTGGAATGCACAATAGCCAATGTATATGCTCCTAACAATGGCCAGGTATCATTTTTTAACTCCTTTTTTTCTAAATTAAATAAATATAGAAAGGGCTACCTTCTGGTAGGTGGAGACTTCAATACCGTCCTCAATTATGAACTCGACAAATCCCCTGCTCCTACTATTTTACGACCTTGCTCTTTAACCAGATCTCTGAACTCACATCTTTGTGAATCCGGCCTTTTTGATACATGGCGAGCTCTACATCCTACATCCCGTGACTTCACTTTTTTTTCAATCCCCCATCAATCTTACTCAAGGATTGATATTTTTCTCTGTTGCACCTTAGCATCCAAACACCTCTCTGACTAATCTATAGTTACTAATCACTGGTCTGACCATTCCATAGTTACCACATCATTTGACTTTTTTGACACGCCCACTTCTCGACCTCCATGGCATCTAAACGAAACCGTTTTGAAGATCCCAAAATTTCAGGAGAAACTTAAACTTGCTCTTGCAGATTATTTTTCCCTGAACACTAATGACTCTGCATGCACACCATTAGCATAGGAAGTGCATAAAGCAGTCATTCGGGGACATATCATTAGCTATGCCTCCTTTAGAAACAAAGAACATTGATCCAAAATCACTTCCCTGACAGAAGAGGTCCACCATTTGGAAACCTCTCATAAATGTCTCCCGTCCCGTTCCCTATATAACCAATTAACTTCTGCAAAGGCATCCCTCAGTGCCCTTCTAGCCAAAAAAACTGAACAGTCTTTACGCTGGCTTAACTAAAAATTTTACGAAAAAAGTAACAAAGGAGATTCCCTACTAGCTAATAGGCTGAAAGCTCGGAAGGCCAGGACTGTGATCCCAGCATTAAAACACGACCATGGTACCCTTCAATATAACCCTACTACTATTAACTCGATATTTAAAATATATTACAAACACCTCTACAATATTTCTGAGCATTCCCCTCTCCCCTCTCCAGCCGACACTTCACTTACAGATTACCTAGCCTCTTGTAATCTTCCCCACATAAATACTATGACTTCCACTGCTCTTGACGACCCCGTCTCCGCTGATGAAATCCTCTTGGCCTTTAAAATGCAAAGCCCCAGGTCCCGACGGACTTACAATATCCTACTATAAACCCTTCCAATCCTCATTGATACCTCACTTAACTGCAGTCTTTAACCAAGTCCTAGAAGGAACTCCATTTCATCCACATATGGCCAGGGCTACTATTACCGTCATTCCAAAACCCAATAAGGACCCATTATTAAAGTCTAATTACCACCCCATTTCACTGCTTAATACCGACTTAAACTTTTCACCAAAGTACTCGCAAATGGGTTAAAACCCACTACTCCCCACTCTGATTCACCCGGATCAAGTGGGCTTTGTCCCGTCCAGGCAGGCGCTTGACAATACCAGACACACCATTGATGTAGTTCATTATATCAATGCCCACAAGCTTCCTTCTCTGGTGCTTGCCTTGGACGTGGAGAAAGCCTTTGACAGGGTCTCTTGGCCGTTTATGTTCCAAACACTGTGCAATTTTGGGTTTCACGGGAAGTTTTTGCAGGCCATCCAAGTCCTCTATTACAACCCATCCGCCTCAGTCTCGGCAGGTGGTTTATCATCAGACTCATTTTCTATCACCAATGGGACAAGACAGGGTTGTCACTTGTCACATCAAAATAAAACAATCCCAATATACCCTCTCCTTATTTGCAGATGACATACTCCTCACACTCACAAGACCACTCATGTCACTTCCCAATCTGTTTCAGGAACTCTCTCTCTATGGATCATTATCAGGCTACAAAGTCAATCATGACAAATCTGAGGCCCTTCCTCTTCATCTCCCTGGAGACACGAGAAGGCTGTTACAGTGAAATTTTAATTTCATTTGAAAGAGGTATTTCCTGAGGTACCTTGGTGTCTCCATAACAAAATCCTATGACTCACTCTATAAAACCAATTATCCCCCCCTTATCAGATCAATCTATAATGACTTACAACAATGGCGAACATATTTTCTCTCATGGACAGGATGTATTAATGCAGTGAAAATGAATATTCTTCCCAAACTGCTATATCTTTTTCAGACCCTCCCGGTACCTATCCCCTCCCACACCCTAAACTCTCTCCAAACCATGCTCGGCAAATTCATATGGGATAATAAAAAACCCTGTATTCATCGAGATATTCTTTGCAAATGCGCATGGGGGAGGGAGGTCTGGGTCTACCCAACCTATGATGTTATTATAATGCTACCTGAATGAGTCAGTTGGTCTCATGGCATTCTTCTCGACATATCAAGCGTTGGGTTGATCTGGAGAGTGACCTTGTGGATATCCACTCAATCTCATTCTTGCTGTGTCTGCCTAGTAAACACAGACCCAAGTCCTCATTTCTATCTCCTACTATCAACTCGATGCTTAGTAACTGGGATTTTACTAACAAACAACTAAATCTTTCCTCGCACCCTTCCCCTTTAACACCCATTTGGAAGAACCCTGCATTTCCCCCAGGCCTCTCCAGTGGCATGGCTCGCCCTTGGATCTCGGCGGGCATTACAAGGTTCCACCATATCATTGGGGCATTTTCCCTTCAGTCCTTTGCAGATATTCAACAAAAACACAGAATCCCTAATACCCTACACTACCAATATTTACAAATCCATCATTTTGTGATTTCAACATATTCTGCTCACCCCACACTCAATCCCTCACCCTTTGAAAGACTATGCATTTATAAATTTAACAACAAAGGAGCCATTTCATTTATATACCACTCTGTTTTGGCGTTGGCATCTCCACCACTTGAAGTACATGAGCAGGCATGGGAATCAGATCTAGGTCTATCCCTGGGAGAGGAGACCTGGGATAATATCTGCTTAGCTATCTCAAAGTGTTCCATCAGTGTAGCCATTAGAGAGAACTCTTATAAGGTGTATTTTTTCATTGTATTCTCAATCTCATCCAATAAACGATTACAAAAAAAAAGCAATTGGGAGATAAAGAGGAGGGAGAGGAGACGTTCAGCTAAAGATAGAAAGTCTCCATTCCGTCATCAGATCTCCCCATTGAGGGATAGACATTATTCACCTCATCATCAGACATCCCCATCAAGGGTACCGAGGGTCAAACCATAGGAATGCTATAATTCATAGAACTCTAGAATATCCAAAAGGTGGCCAATATAGATCACCACTATGGAGAAGACACAATGGTAGGAGATCGTATGCTGATGGATCACCTATTGTTCCTAGATATTCAAACAAATATTACCCCCTAGAAGATTGGAAAGAGAAAGATTAGAATTTTTTAGACTAGAGACGACACAGACCATCCAGAATATAAAAACCAGAAGGGGTAGATGTGGAATAGCATCCACACATAAACATAAAAAGAAACACTCCATCATTAGAAAGAAAAGAAAAGGAAATATAAGTAAGAAGGAAAAATCTGTTGTTTCCATTAATACTGGCAGTGTTTTGGAATATACCAAAATGTATAATCTTAGTAACCATATCCTTACCATAGATGAGGAGAAAGTATTGAAAAAGGGCCTTAAATATGCCCTAATGAGCAATTTGGATCGTTTTGAGACCTACATTGATCTCCAATGTTTTGTCAGGAAACTGACTTTAAAAAAAAAATTTCAAGATCAAAACCAAGCTGGAGAACAAGAGAACATGATGGACACCCGTTTTAGACCAAAATCTATATTTTTCAAGCATATAAAAAAAGGGTGTTTTGTGGACACCTTTGAGAAAATGGTCAAAGATTATATCGAAAATAAACAGTTCGAGAAAGACAAGAATCCCAATCTCAATAGAAAGGAGAGCGAAGCATTAAAAACTCTGAAAGACAATAAATTGATCACAATAAAACCACTGACAAGGGAGGGGCCATGGTGATTCAGAATACTGATGATTATAAAATAGAGATAGTAGGACAATTAAATGACAGTAAAACTTATAAGAAATTAAGAGGGAATCATATGGAGAGTATTACTAAGAAATTAGTTATCCTTTTAGAGAAATATGAAAAGAAAAAAGTAATAAGTGAGACTGAAAGAAAATATATTCTTATATCCCATCCAGCTATTCCAGTGCTCTACACTCTCCTGAAAATCCATAAAAATAGTGATTGCCCCCCAGGGAGACCCATTGTGGCAGGCACCCAATCTGTCACTTCTAACCTATCCTACTTTAAAGATCATGTTCTGCAACCATTAGCTACTACCACTCAATCTTACTTATGAGATTCTACAAAAGTTATTAAGAAATTGAGTTCCATTCAGTGGGAATCCAATTACATTCTCATTACAGCTGATGTCACATCACTGTATACGGCAATAGACCACCAACACTGCCTACAAGCTACTAGATACTTTTTAGATCAAGGTGATTTTGGTCCCAATCATAAGTCTTTTATTTTGGACAGCATAGAATTCATTCTTAGTAATAATTTATTCTGGTTTGATGATTCATTTTTTCTTCAACTCCTTGGGACAGCCATGGGTAACAGATTTGCACTGAACTATGCTAATTTGTTTATGGCTCATTGGGAGTCTTCTCAGGTTTTTGATGTTTGTGGCTCGGTTGCGAATCTGGTGCTCTGGGTACGATACATTGATGACGTGCTGTTCATCTGGAGAGGAGACCAATTATCATTGAATGAATTTTGTAAAAGGCTTAATCAGAATGACAGAAATATCCATTTATCCTTTTGTAGCAGTCCCAATACAGTGAACTTTTTAGATCTCATCATTTTCATTGAAGGAAATAAGATCCATACCAAAACATTTACAAAACCGACGGATTGTAATTATTTTATTCAATTTGATAGCAATCATCATAGTAACTGGCTCAATTCTGTTCCCAGAAGCCAATTTCATAGAGTAATGAGAAATTGTTCGAAATTAGATGATTACTACACACAGGGTTCCATATTGAAGGAACAATTTAAGAAAAAGAGATATGATACTGAGAGTATTGAAATACCATACCAAAAGTATGCTACATGCAATAGAGATGAGATTATGCAAAATAGACAACAACAAAAACTAGATGTCAAGATCCCGTTCATTACTAAGTAATACCAACAGCACAAAGAATTGGAACAAATTGTGATGAAACATTGGGATATATTGCTCAAGGATCCGGTTTTGAATAAGTACTTGGATAAAATCCGAAGTTTGTGTATCGCAATGCGGACAATTTGTGGAAACAAATTGTTAAGAGTGCTTTAGAAACCAAGAGCCTGTGCAGACCAATTAAATCAAAAGGTTTTTATCATTGCGGCTCTTGCCTTATGTGCAAAAATTGTAAAAGTAAAGATTCTGTCATTACGTCATATTAGTCTAAGAGCAATGATAAGGAATTTGAGATCAGGGATTTTTTAACATAGTAAGAATGTAGTTTATTTACTGAATGTAATTGTAATAATATATGTGGGTCGCGTCACTCGCAAGTTGAAAGAGAGAATGGCAGAGCATCTGCACAACATTAGGAAGGGTCTGTCCAGTCATGGTGTATCTGCACACTTTAAAGATCAACATAATAGTGACACTGGGGACCTGATTTCTTTCTGTGGAATTCAATTGATTTCCCAACACTGGAGAAAGAATAATATGGAAGAAAGATTGGCGCAGACTGAAATGAAGACCATCTTTACTTTGGGGACCCTGATCCCGAAAGGTCTTAATCTTGAGTTTGAAACCAAGTGGTTTCTTTAATGTTCCTTTAAGATTTTTTTCACTGTTTTAGGGACTGTATGTATCTTCATTTATACTTTTTATAATCAGTTTGATCTGTCGATACTCGTTATGTTTAGTATATTCATATTTATTATGAATTATATGAGACTTGCACCCTCAATATTTGCGATACCTTGGCGATAATATCCTTTGCATTCATCCTCTATTTGATTCATATTTATTGGGTTTTAATAGTGAGAGTACTGTAGTTCAATTTATGTTTAAGTCATGATAATATTTGATATGAGGTTTGAGTGATAGATACACTATCCATTTACATGTGTCATTCTAGGTTATCTCCACTTTTATAATATGATGGGTGAAGTTTGACCCTATATTATATTATTATATTATTTTATTCAAGATTATGTGATTATTTTATTATAGATCATTTTATTCTATACCATGTAATAATTTTATGCTACCTACTCCTCGATGCACCTAATTGAAACCAGCCATGGGGACACACTGAGTGTTGGTGTTCAGATGGACACCTGGCTGCTTCAATTGGTTTTCAACGGGATAACGTGGGTCTGTTGACTCCATCCTGCCCATGACAGGACCGTTACGCCCACAGAGGCCTCCCCGATGACAAAGGCTAGCTCACGTCAGAGGACACCCGCTCACATGATATGGCACAACAGACATATTCCTTCTCCAATCATGCCAGTATGTTTACATCAGGTCAGGACCTTTTTGATATGCACATTAAGACGGATACATTTTACACACCTACAGGTTTCCGTCGATGAGGATTTTCCAGTTTTTATTCTATTGTCACTTCCGTTTTTGTGCGCTCCGTAGAATGGAACGCAAAGTGATATTCAGGATAATACCTGATTCAGTTTTTTATGCTGATAAAGGTTGAACCTAGGATTGTTTATTTCTTTATTAGGATCTGTTGTTATGTATGTGTTTTATATGGGATTTTCAGGATGTTACAAATGTGTTTATCCCTGTCCCCTATAAAGAGGAGGGTTCCAAGGGGGTATAAATACTTGTGTTTTTGCCCTGCCACACACACCTTGATAAAGACTTATCGTCAAAACGCATTGGTGGCAGCAGGGCAAAGTGATATCTTGGACTTTGGACTACAGTGGCTTGCGGTGGATTAGTCTAGACCTACCACCCACCTTAGGTTATTGTTACCTTTCCATCTTCAGCCCTTGTTCACTTTATCACTCAGTATCTGTATGTTTTTTATGTTAAATAAATTTTTTGGAATACTTGTGATGGAGGGTTCCCTTTCCATTCCATGTTACCCAATGATATAAAAGGAAGGAAACATTAAGGAATTTGATCGTCAGATTGTGAAAGAAACCTTTATATGCACATGAACTTGTCTTGAAACGTGAGTTAGGGTACGCCCATTTTTATCCTTGTTCTGTCTACTTACGCATCATTTCAGTGCTTCGTCCTGCTAGGTAACGCCACCTTCAGGTGGTGTTACCCAATAGAAGCCTGTGGGCTTCTTATCGGGACACTCCTGGCTGGGAGGGATCATACTGGATATCTCCCATGATGCGCAGAAGGACTTCTGGGTGATAAACCCGGAAGTCCCTCTGCCCGGCAACATTGCAAAGGATGGCTCTTATTGGGAGAGCTGTCCTTTGCGAAAATTCTTGGTACTTACCGCAGTAAAGAAGCGTGGTATGTACCCAAAGTTGGGAGTACATTGCGGTTGCGATGCATAATACATCCCGCCCTTAGAGAGATACAGGATGGGGGAGGTCAGCAATTGCTGCTGATGTAGCTGGTCTGGATGTGATGACTATACAAAGTTCAACCATATGTAGTAACGCAGTTTATTTTTTATTTTTTAAACAAATTCTTTATATATTTTACATTGTAGAACTATTAAAACAATTTAAAAATAGCTGCAGATTTAACAGTTATAGATAATTTTCATTATAATTTGTTGAATTTACAGGATAAATTAAGGGTATAAAACAAATGAGTCACGACAAAGTTGCTCTAAATCAGTTGGTATTCTAATAAAGTTACCACAGTGGTTTTATGAATGTAAATAATGAAAGTAACCCCATTTGTTTGCATGCATTTAAATTAGGGAGCGGGTTCAGTTTTACTCGGATTTACTCGGATCTTTAAACGGCATTGTATTGGCTATCGCCTATCATGTGTTTTGGGTAGCCAATATAATAAATCCGAATTTGCGGTAAAGTGGCGATAAGAACCGAGTAAATCCGAGTAAAACCGAGCCTGCACATCCCTAATTTAAACAAAATGTACCAGAAGTTTACCTATTAACACACACACATACATCACATGCACATACATCACATGCACACACACACACATAAAGACATACATACATACATCACACACACATACAGACATATATCACAGACATACATCACACACACATACAGACATACATCACACACACATACAGACACACATCACATACACACATACAGACAAACATACATAGAGACATATATCAAAAACATACATCACACACACATACATCACACACACACCCACATACAGACATACATCATACACAAGTAGCACACATCACACCAGGGGCGGATTGGGATGGAAAACCAGCCCGGGAAATTAATGGAAGCAACCCTAATGGAGGTGAGGTTTGTTGAGAGGGGCGGGATCCCTCCTCATAGGGCCTGATTCTGATTTGCAGCCTTCTTTGCATCTTTTGCTACAGTTGCGTCTGCTAACGACGCTATGTACATCCGTGCCTCCGAATATGTAAGGACAGAGACGCCCACTATCAGTGTGTACAGACGTTGCAATCATGCTTTGTGCGTCACCACCATCAGTTGCACCATTTAACCTTTCCCCAGGCCAATGCTAGGTGCAGATCATCAGTCTGTGTATGGCCTCCAATGTGAGCAATTGAGCGTCTCTATAAGCAAACATTTTCAGCAACATGCACATACTATGTTATATCTGCGTCTGATCAGCCAATCTGCTGTAACTGCCTAGGAATGCCCAACACATCCGTACTGCATCTCTGTACAAACACCATCGGGACGTATATGAGGTATAAACCACATACGCGCAGATAAAAAACAATGCAGAAGAAAAAAAAAACACATGGGTCCCCACAGACAAAAACCCAACACATTGGCCCCGGCAGAACAAAGAATACAAACACAGTGGTCTCCACAAGAAAAACATAAAACACATTGGTCTCCAAAAGAAAAACATAAAACACATTGGTCTCCACAAGAAAAACATAAAACACACAGAAAAAAAGCCAAAAACACTTTGGCCTCAACAAGAAAAAAAAATAGGGTCAGCGGTCTATGTCCCTGGGGCTAGGGTATGGTGGGTAGTGTATGTCCCTGGCCTGTAGGATGCTGTATATCTAGGAGGCCAGAGAGTAGGGTATGAGGCTGGGGGGAAGCTGATTATGGGTATGAGAGGCATACATGTTATATACGGTGGGTACTGTATTGTGAGGTCAGGGGTAGTCTGGTAAGTCAATTGCCCCCACCGGAGTAGTAGTGTGGAGCAGGGGGGCAGGGTGGGACTAGTAGTGTGGAGCAGGATGGGAGTAGTAGATTGGAGCAGGGGGGCAGGGTGGGAGTAGTAGTGTGGAGCAGGGTGGGAGTAGTAGGGAGGAGCAGGGGAGCAGGGTGGGAGTAGTAGTGTGAAGCAGGGGGGCAGGGTGGGAGTAGTAGTGTGGAGCAGGGGGCATGATTGGAGTAGTACTGTGGAGCAGGGCGGGAGTAGTACTGTGGAGTAGGGGGCAGGGTGGTAGTAGCACTGTGGAGCAGGGGGGCAGGGTGGGAGTAGTAGTGTGGAGCAGGGGGCAGGATGGGAGTAGTACTGTGGAGTAGGATGAGAGTAGTACTGTGGAGCAGGGGGGCAGGGTGGTAGTAGCACTGTGGAGCAGGGGGCAGGGTGGTAGTAGCACTGAGGAGCAGGGGGCAGGGTGGGAGTAGTAGTGTGGAGCAGGGGGCAGGATGGGAGTAGTACTGTGGAGTAGGGTGGGAGTAGTACTGTGGAGCAGGGGGGCAGGGTGGTAGTAGCACTGCGGAGCAGGGGGGCAGGATGGGAGTAGTAGTGTGGAGCAGAGGGCAGGGTGGGAGTAGTACTGGGGAGCAGGGTGGGAGTAGTACTGTGGAGCAGGGTGGGAGTAGTACTGGGGAGCAGGGTGGGAGTAGTACTGGGGAGCAGGATGGGAGTAGTACTGGGGAGCAGGATGGGAGTAGGGGTAAAAATAAGTGGGCACAATGGGAGTGAAGGGGACTCCCTGGAAGAATTAACCTCCACTCCGGGTGTCACCTTCTCTCTGCATGGGTCCTGATCACCGTCCCTCTTGCGATGACAGCAGCAAGTTTGCACATCCAGAGTGAGTGAGTGAAATGCTCCTTCCAGTGCATCCACCCACGTCCCGCTATTCCAGTGCCTACAGCTGCAGCCTGCACATGCCCGTTTCATCCCCACATGGTCACGTCCACCCCGCCTCCCGCAGCCCCAGGGGATGGTCCGGCGCCATCAATCCCACAGATAAGGAGGGGGCTGCTGACAGCCGATGGCAGACTCGAGGCTGATGGAGAGGACAATGCAGTAACACAGTGATGGTGCAGCCGCGAGCTTCCGGTTTCCTGGAAGCGCAGCAGACAGCATGCAACTCCTACGCAGCCAGCAGTGTCGGCTTGGCCAGCCCTGCAGACGGGTTCATGGGACCGGCCCAGCGGGAACTCTCCCACTTTCCCAGCAGCCCAATCCGCCCCTGCATCACACACACATAACCTCCAATTACCTGTTGCTGATTTTCTATGTAGACTGAGAAGCAGGTACTGACATGGCTTGTAAAGGGGAGGGGCACTATGAAGGAGGCAGGGGCAGTGCACTGTCAAGAGAGTCTGCACAGCTGCATTACACAATACACATGCCCCGCTCCTCCCCCTCTCTTCCAGGTTTTTTAACAATTTTATATAAACAAAAAATGGATTATAAACTAAGTCAATTGAGCCCTTACCAAATATATGGGAGCCGCCAGCCAGTCGCTTTCCTCCCCAGTTCCGTGCCCCTGAAGCCGGTATCAGGTAGAAATCAAAGCCGGGTAAGGGTGAGAACCAGGGGGGCCTGGTGCAGGAGGGGAAGGACAGCTCAACCTTAGTTCAGGGATGCCACTGATCAGCATCACATGTGATATGGTGGGCAGTCCCAGGGGAGGGACCAGCCACCGTAAAGCACCATTATAAGCCCATGCAGCCCCCTTCACAGCTGCGTGCCGATCGCGACATATACTCTTGATCTTCTGGTAGCACAAATGCGTCCCTGCAGTCACCTGACCACTGTGCACTGCTTCCTGATCAGAGCTGAGCTCAGATCACAGCAGCAGTGGGGAGCTGCAGAGCCGTGGGATGCCCACAAGGCATTCTAGGTGCCCTAGGCATTTGTTTAGAATACCTATGCCTAGGGCCGGCTCTGAGTCACAATATGGTCTAATCACAAAACCACTGCAGCCTTTCAAAAAATCAATGGTAATCTGATTGAATAGGTATGACTACATGTATAAATAGGAACAGCGCAAAGATACTGTAAGTAGGTAAAACCACTGCACAGAATGGGTCAAATATCAAAATGTATTAATACATATTGCATATACTTATATATCCATAAAATAAAAATGTATGTGTTAAAAAATTAGAATGTCCCAATAATGATTTTGAAGATCATTGGTTCAAAAAGTCCAACCTAACCTGCAGGTAGGAAATTAAATAGATTACCTTATCCAAAAGTGAGTATCTATACTGTCCATTAAAGATGTACTTGGAGATAAAGTAATTCCTGCAGCTTCGTGCAGTCCTGTTGAAAAGGGGGATGATGGTGTTTCAACAGGAGGGTTAAGGTGTTCCTGCAGCTCTCTGCCATCCGGCTTGGGGTGTACCTGTACTCCTGGAAGGTTTAAGAAGGTATGGCTCAGTAGTACCTGAGCAGATTTCTTTCTCATTATGTAATGAACCAGGTAAGTATAAATGTTGCCGGGACATGTGGGGTCTGCCTAATGCGTTTCTCTGTCCATCACAGCTTCATCAGAGGCATTGAGGCTAATGCATTTCTCTGTCCATCACAGCTTTGTCAGAGGCATTAAGCACCTGATGAAGCTGTGATGGACAGAGAAATGCATTAGGCGGACCCCACATGTCCCGGCCACATCTATACTTACCTGAATGACAGCTTTGCAGTGGGATTTCACTATAGAAGTCCAGGTACAGAGTGCTCATTGGCTGAGAGAGGTGAGCCTTCCACCTCTCAGCCAATGAGCTGTACCTACCATTGACTTCAATGGTGAGAACCACGATGCCCATTTAAAAAATTGCACCTCAGCACCATTTTTTAAATTTAAAGATGGCCGCAGTGAGCCAATCATGGGTTGCGACATCATCGTCCCACCTCCTTGGTTGGCTTATATATAAACCAGTAGGTTTTGTGAAATTTCAGATCATGTCTAAGAAGCCTTAATGGCACATGTAAAACCACAAAGTTTTTTTCTATTTTTTTTCTATGGTAGTGGTTCCCAAACTGTGGGCTGCGGCACCCTGGGGTGCCTTGGGACACTTGCAGGGGTGCCTCAGGTTGGTGGTCCAGCACCAAATCAAAGACTAGGGGGACAGAGAGAGAGAGACCAGAGGGACAGAGAGAGGGACCATGGGGACAGAGAGAGAGAGATGAGAGAGACTAGAGGGACAGAGAGAGAGACTAGAGGGACACAGAGAGAGAGAGATTAGAGGGCCAAATAGAGAGAAACTAGAGGGACAGAGAGAGAGAGAGAGACTAGAGGGACAGAGAGATAGAGAGAGAGAGAGAGAGAGAGAGAGAGAGAAAGACTAGGGGACAGAGAGAGAGAGAGACTAGAGGGACAGGGAGAGAGAGACTAGGGGGACAGAGAGAGGACTAGTGGGACAGAGAGAGAGACTAGGGGGATAGAGAGAAAGAGACTAGGGGGACAGAGAGAGAGACTAGGGGTACAGAAAGAGAGACTATGGGGACAGAGAGCGAGAGACTAGGGGGACAGAGAGAGAGACTAGGGGAACAGAGAGAGAGACTAGGGGGGCAGATAGAGAGAGACTAGGGGAACAGAGAGAGAGAGAGACTATGGGAACAGAGAGAGAGGGACCATGGAGACAGAGAGAGAGATGAGAGAGAGACTAGAGGGACAGAGAAAGAGACTAGAGGGACAGAGAGAGAGAGAGACTAGAGGAACAGAGAGTTAGAGAGACTAGGGGGACAGAGAGTGAGAGAGACTAGAGGGACAGAGAGTGAGAGAGACTAGGGGGACAGAGAGAGAGACTAGGGGGACAGAGAGTGAGAGAGACTAGGGGGACAGAGAGTGAGAGAGACTAGAGGGACAGAGAGTGAGAGAGACTAGGGGGACAGAGAGAGAGACTAGGGGGACAGAGAGAGAGAGACTGGCAGGACAGAGAGAGAGACTAGGGGGACAGAGAGAGAGAGAGAGAGAGACTAGGGGGACAGAGAGAGAGACTATAGGGACAGAGAGAGAGATACTAGGGGGACAGAGAGAGAGATACTAGGGGGACAGAGAGAGGGAGATACTTGGGGGACAGAGAGAGAGAGAGATACTAGGGGGACAGAGAGAGAGACTAGGGGTACAGAGAGAGAGAGAGAGACAAGGGGGACAGAGAGAGAGAGAGAGACTAGGGAGACAGAGAGAGAGACTAGCGGGACAGAGAGAGACTAGGGGGACAGAGAGAGAGACACTAGGGCGACAGAGGGAGACTAGAGGGACAGATAAATACTGTATGAGTGGAGGGGCAGAGTGGGCAAAAAACATTTGCAATAGCTAGTGATCCAGCAAATTGGTCCAAAATACTAGTATAATCCCACATATCAGTGTGTGCTGGGAGCTCTTTTATTCCTCCTCATATAGCACTGTACAGTCTCCTCTACTGTACATAATAAAAATAACCCCCATTTTTGTGTATGATGGGAGTTGATATTTAAATTAATACTGCCTCTCTATACTATCCCTGCCAGTCTGCAGTCTCCCTAGAGTATCACTTACCAGCCTTTCTAATGTTAGTGCTCAAGGCCCCCTTTAAAAAAAAAAATCTATAATGTTTTTTTTGTGTGTACTAAATATACCTTACCTGTATGCTGATTTCTCTGCAATAGGTGACCTCTGAATAAATTGATCCTGCTTCGACAGTATCTTCAGTTGGTATTCATTATTCATGTTGGAGATCACATGGTCCAGAAAATGCCTGTTTGTGTAGGAATGTAATCAATGTCATCATCATACATCTTACTGTGTCACTCCAGCTCCCAATGTCTTTCCATTCACGTGTACTTTCCAGCCCCTTCATCACTCCATCCACATGTCCCATGTCTCCCCTCCAGCCCCCTGTCACTCTAGCCACATGCCATATGTGTCCACTCCAGCCCCCTTTGTCACTCCAGCCATATCCCCTGTGTGTCCCCACTAGCCCCATGTCACACAAGCCACATGTGTCCAGTACAGCCCCCTGTCACACAAGCCACATGCCTCATGTGTCCACTACAGCCTCCTTTTTCACTGCAGCCACATGCCCCCTCCAGCTCTCTTTGTCCCTCCAGTCCAGCCACATGCCCCATGGCTCCCATACAGCCTCCTCTGTCACTCTATCCAAATGCCCCATGTCTCCCATCCAGCCCCCCATCACTCTAACCGCATGTCTCGTGTCTCCCATCCAACCCCCTCTGTCACTTTAGCCACATGCCCCTAGTGTCCCCTCTGTCACCCCAACGACCTACCCTGTGTAGCCCTCCAGCACCTTCTGTCACCCCAGCCACCTGCCTTGTGTGTCCCCTCTTTCACTACAAGCACATGTCATGTGTGTTCCCTCTGCCCATTACTTTTAAATACTTTTCTCCCCTCTCCCCCTCTAGAAAGTGCCTGTCAGCCTGCCACAGTCTCACTAATCACTACTCACTGCAAAGACGTCCTCTTCTGTGAACTGCTGCTTTGCTCCTCCTCTGCTCTTCTGCTACTGAAAAAGGAGCGAGCACACATGTGCGGCGTTACGTCTTGATGTCACGTCACGCTTGTATATTGGTTGACTTTCCAAGGCATGGGAGGCAGAGCTTATAGGAAGGCTTGCCCTGCCTCCTCATCTCGGTCTGGGCCAGCGGCGATGAGTACAGTGCTCCCGGGTCACAGGAGGTGCGTGGACTCTGGCCTTCCCCCTCCAGCCGCACGTGTCTTGCCTGGCTGCAGCGGAATGATGTCACGACGTGGCCGCGTCATGACGTAATTGTGCAATGATGCTGCCGTCTGACTGAGCAGCAGTGCAGTGCCGCTCGGGAGGCAGTGCTGCCGGGCGGGCCTGCGGACATCTAGATCGGCCCATCTGGCCATCGGCCCTTCTGGCATTTGCCAGAATTGCCCAATGGCCAGTCCGGCCCTGGATACAGGTATAGATAGACACATGCAGCAACAGTTCTTTTGAATAACTTGGGCGCCAGACCTTCTCTTATAAAAATAAACCACTTTATTTCTCTCCTCCTGAACATGACTTTAAAGGACAAGAATATGGTTATTGCAACTTCTCCTCTCCCTCCAACTTTTCATGTCAGATGGTATATGACAATCTTATGGATATGGTTACATTATATCACACTCTTCTTCACCAGCACAGTCTTTAAGCACTGTCACAATGAAAGCTTTGCATTTTGCACACACAGGTCCACCTGGCCCTTTGCTGGCTGGTGCCTGTAGTTCTCCACTTCATACGTGCAGGTCCACCTGGCCCTTCGCTGGCTGGTGCCTGTAGTTCCCCACTTCATACGTGCAGGTCCACCTAGCCCTCCACTGGCTGGTGCCTGTAGTTCTCCACTTCATACATGCAGATCCACCTGGCCCTATGCTGGCTGGTGCCTGTAGTCCCGCAGCTTCACACACATCTCACATAACTTCTTTTGCACTCTGCCTCTTTGTCGCTTCCTAGACAACATACAGAGTGTCTCATACCCAGTCTGCCTCTCTCTGCTCCCCATCTCTTTCACATGGAATAGCAATATACAGACTTTTCTATTGCAGCTATCACACTCTCAGCAGCAGCCCAACCCTCTCTTACAGGAATGGCTCCAATAGCCACACTGCTACCACAGTGACCCCCCTTTAATGGCTGCTGGGGGGCTTTTATGCATAAGGGACTCCTCTGGTACCTTAACAGTAAAAGCTCCTGGGAAATTCCTCTTCCCCATCTCTCCAACACATATACTTGCGTCTCTTACCCCTCTCATGGGTGCTAAACACTTCACTGGGCTGCTCATGCTGCAACCTTCCAGCTCTTTCTCTGTGGTCTCTCACAGACTTTATCTCAGTGGTCTCACTCCAGACCTATCTCCTTTGGTGTTAGATAGGCATCGTGACAGCCACCATGGCCCAGCTGTTCTCCTCCTGTCAGGGGAGCACAAGGGCTACATTTCTGCTTCCAGTTCTGACTCTCCCCAATGATGCCTGCTCTCTCCCAAATTCTTCTTCTCAATCCCCTTTGTTCTTCCTCCCCCCTCCTTTCTCTTATCTACATGTTACACACCCAGTCTCCCCAGCCCTGCATGTCTATCTCTCCAGCCCCTCCTCTACCTGAAAACTGATCCCCAGGATTTCAGGAATGTGGTATATACAACAGGAAGCAAGCTTTAACACTGAGAGGGGTGTATTTACAAATACCATCCCCTAGAGGGTGTTACATACACACTGACACAGATACATACACAGTGACACAGATACACACACACTGACAAAGCCAACACAGACACATACCTCTTTTACACAAATGCAGCCAGCCTCAGCCAAATAAATACAACCGACGCTAACATTATCCCCCTGCCGGCACCTTCTACCTCGCCTACCGCTGGCACCACACACTAATGCACACCCGCGGTGTGGCTCCAGAGCACTGGGGAAGGAAAAATCACTAACTGACAACTGTCACCTGGCACTGGTGGGAACTCTCAGCATGCAAAATGATAGGAAGGCTGCCACGGAGGGGCTGCATGCTTCTGCTGCAGCTCCCTTCACAATCAGCCCCAGCAGGCACAGTTGCATACAAATGCCTGCTTGTTACAGCTCACAGTAGAATTCGTTGGTCAGAGCGCAATTTGTGGGGCGGCAGTCGGGCAGTGCGATTACGATGTCCTGGCCGGCAGCACCCCCCCACTGCTGGGCCTGCTCGGCACCCAGGGCACGTGACCTGCTCAACCCCATCTAGTTACGCTACTGATTACATTGCTTTACATTTACATTTAATTGATTAGGTTGTTATCATGAACTGATCTGTTGTGAATCTGGACTTGGGTTGTGAACTGGAGTGGGGTCAGAATGAAGCTGGCTGACTTGAGCTGTGATATGTGCAAGTGTAAGAGTCTCTGGGAAAAGAACAAGGAGAATGGATATGATGGTGTGCTTGGTGTACACAGGGCGCTGGAGATGCGCCCTGTGGATGGATGGAAATCTGTTACATGAGCAGGATCAATGGTTAACAGCTTGTCAGTGGATTGTAACCTGGCTGGAAAACGAAGAGCACTGAGACGCTGAGAAACCTGTAGAAGCTCTGGCAACCTGAAGCTGGAGATCGGGCTAGTACCGGCAGTGCTGGACACTGTAGTGACAGCTATACTGTGGTTGAACACTTGGTTGTAACCGGCTGTGCAATCAAGTGGAGGATTTGCACAGGATATGGTGCAGAATATAGGGCCTGATTCAGAGCCGGACGCAATTAGCGCTCGCTCGTCCAGAAAATAGGGGTGGCTATTCAAATTAACCGTTCGCTGTTTGCGGTCTGTTCACGCCTCTAGGTCTGAACGAGCGAACAAAACTTGCGGACGTTTTTTGGGAAACTACGCCCCCTGGCCGCTGGCATCCTACGTCATGTCCGCTATTTATTAGATTAATCGAGTACATCGACCAGCGTATGAACTGCTCGCTATTCTTGTGGTTGGTTTTTGCTACCACAATCTTGCGAGCAGCTCTGGCTATTAAATAACCCAGTGATGTGGTCAATGACGCTGCTGTTTTAATTATGCACACCCATAAAACGCCCGTTTTGACCTTTAAGCAAGCCTGCGGTCGGATCTCCACTCCCCGTTTTCAAGCACCTTCCCCTGTTACCACCCACATACGCCTCATTCTGTCACTCAAATTAGCAGGCATTCACTATTTTGCGAGCACATGAATTTCGACCGCACTGACTGGTTCGCGCATGCGTATAACGATCCGTACGCATGCGCAGTTGGGCAAACATCGCTCGGATCGAACGAGCTGCCGCTTACGAGTGGCTCTGAATCAGGCCCATAGTTCAATGTTGTAGTTGATTTAAAACCTACACTACAGTACATGGGAAATGCACTTGCTTTGGAACCAAGTATTCAAGTCTGGAGCTCAGGATAGCAAGGCTCAGTAGGAACTGAGCTATACACGCTACAGGTGGTAAGACTGTGTTGCTGGATGCTAATACCTTGGTAGTAAGCAGAGGGAATGTTGACTGAAACTATGCAGGGGATTCAGAGGTTAACAACATTGCAGCAGTTCAGGATTTCTATAGTACATTTGAAAGCACAGGTGAGCCACATGAATGACTACATATAAACTAATTACAAGAAACCAGCGCTGTATAAATATCGAGCCGATGTTTAAATTTGCAATAAAATAAATATGTTTTTTTTAACTGTGTGATATTATGCTGTGCTGACGAGTGTTCCTCATTCATCTGTGCTTTAAACACTTTGAGCTAACACTTACATATAGTTCCTTACTCGCATCCCTATAGCGGTTTCTTTAAATTGTCTTCAAACTTCTCATCAATTAAAAAGAGCACTTGTATAAATATGCGTGCTCACGTTTCCATAAAATTATCTTCAAAATGTCAATATATCTCGTTATTCATCTATAAAGCATGTTTCAGAAAACATACTTTCTCTTTCTGTCCCAAGTGCACATAAAGGTTTCTTTTTTTGCTTCTCATATAAAGAATGGTGCATCCTTCAGAATACTTTTTATATGTGAAATTTATTCACATATAAAATATATATAAAGAACATGTTCATAAAAACAATGTTAATAAACAAGCCCTATTCTTTGGTGACATCACCAACATATGGGAATTACCTAAATTATGAAATATTAAAATAGCTCAATTTACAATAAGGCACTGCCCTTTCAATCTGTAACATGAACCTTGTTAAACATGCCAAGAGTAAGGAAAACTTCATGAAGATTATGCTTGGTAAGGAAGTAAACACCTAAACAATCTAAATTATTATTATTATTAATATTATCCTTTATTTATATGGCGCCACAAGGGTTCCGCAGCGCCTAACAAGTACAAAAACACAGTACAGAAACAGTACATAAAAACAGTTGAACAGAAGAAAACACTGACATACAGTATAAGACATTGCAGGATAAGTACATGGTATATAAACATTACTGCAACAGTAGCAGGATGGCAAAAGTCAAGGGTTAGGTGCTGTTATAAGGAGCATAGAGTAGATAACAATATAAGTAAAGGAAGGAAAAGCACATGAGGGAAGAGGGTCCTGCTCGTGAGAGCTTACATTCTAAAGGAGAAGGGCATACAGACAGGGGTGACACAGATGGGGTAGACAGTGAGCATAGAACAGAGGGTTAGAATGACAGATGGGTGGATTCCTGTTTTACATTATGTGAGCAAGTAAGATGGAGTAAGATTTACCCCTCTGACATTCTACTTTACGTGACAGTATTTGTAGGTGTCTGTGGAAAGCCATGGTTGTTACTGTATAGTTAAGGTGTGAACCAGCAGTCTCAGGTAAATGTAGAAATTGGTGAAAGTAGTAGTTGTAAAGAGATGTTCAGATGTAAAATCATGATAAGTTGTGATAGAGTGTGAATTCCATAGGGCACATTTATTGATTTGGAGGGTAATGGGGGACACGTGGAGTTTGCAGGGTATTTATTCCATAATAAAACCACTGTGTGTTTGTGCGAGGCCTGGCTTTGGTGATATGTCACCAGATAATAAAAGCAAAAGGATAGAGAAGTAGATATAGTTGTAGGAGGTGTGTAAAAATTTTTTATAGTGACACAATAAGGCTGTAATAGTCAATGTATGATGAAAAGAAAGCGCATGAGTTTTAAGAAGAGGGGAGTGAATCAATACGGCTGCAATGAGCACAGAGAGGTGAGATGCAGGGAGATTTAAGGATGTTATATCCTTAGAGAAAATGTAAAGAATAGTTTTGATGAAAAGAAATGTGTAGTACATGGTGAGTATTAGGTTTGTTACTTTAAAAAACTGATTTCCTTAAAATTTATCTGAATCTGAAATTACCTTAGAAGTTTGTCAATGTTTATTCAACTGTTTGATTAACTGTTATGTTATCACACTTTGTGCCTTTTAACACTTGGTGCTTTTAAACCCAGCTGCCCTTATACCATACTTGCCGACAATCAGCTCCAGCCTTCCGGGAGGGAGCTGATTGTCGGCTAATAGCGGGGGGCGGGGCGGCCATTTTGGGTCACACTGGGGGCGGAGCCGCACGATCGCGTCATCGTGACTCCGCCCCCTCTTCGCAATGCCATGATTTTCAGCATTGTGAATCAGGGGGCGGGGCCACGATGACGCGATTCTGCGCGAATCGCGTCACCGGGCCCTCCGCTGTGGGGATTTCTGTTTTTTTCAGGGGGGAGGTGGGGAGGGTGTGAGACTTCCGGGAGGCTTGCCTGCCTTTCCGGGGGGCCGGGAGCGGCACCCGAAAATCGGGAGGCTCCCGGCCAAATCGGGAGGGTAGGCAAGCCTGCCCTATACTGAATATAAAGGAGTGGTATCCTTGATTAAGACAGGCTACATCTGACAAATGAAGAATGTTCACAACAAGTTGAATAATCAAATCTAATCCAACAAATATGCTAATGTTTCTAAACTATATTAAATGAAGAGAAATTGTATAAATGTATGTACTACTGATATATTGTATATAAGACTATATTAAGGATTACATTTAATTTTGAGTTAATATTTCTTATTTTAAAAAAGGTTGTAGGCTAGAACTGATTTTGATTATCTGTCAGAGAAGGCTGATGTATGAGTTATAAATCTGTGCAGACATTTTAATCAGTATGGAAGTTAAAAAGTAATCAAATCATTTTAAAGAATTCTAATTATCATATGGCGCATATCATTCATTCCATTTAGTCAAGAAATGTTTGAAATAAAAACTGTAAATGTTAAAATGTTTTAAATGCAATGAATATTAAAGGAGTTAATTTCATACCTTACCCTAAGGTTTTACTTGGAAAAAATCCTTTAGTACCTTTGGCACAATGAGCTGAACTGAAAGCATTCTTCTGTTACAAAGCATGGCAGTTAGAGATGAGACAACTTGTGGTGAAACAGAGGGGAAGATGTATTATAGCATTAAAGTGCTGCTATATCGCTTCCTGCTTCACCTCTTTACTGAGGCGAAGCAGGAAGCACTAAGGATGAGATGTAAGAACATCTCATCGGCTGGAGCGAGGGAGTGTTAACTCCCCCCTCCGGCGATCCCTGTCTGAGTACACAGCGCATCAGCCTTAGTGCTGATACACTGTGTCTCTGTCCCGGCCGGGTCCACTGAGCATGTGTGTGCAGCCCTGGAGCCGGCAGCCCCCGCAATAAGAAGTAAGGCTACTTCTTATTGTTTGTGGTTGCCTTTTTGTGTGTTCATTTGTAATTTAGTATTTCTGCCATCTTTGCAGGTACAGCGCTATCCCTGCTGTGCTGATAGAGCATTGCCAGGCGATAGCTGTCGATAGTGACAGCTGCAATGGACGGAATGGTCAGGTGAACTGACCGTTCATACACTGCCCAGGCTATTGGTGCTGCTATCTTGTAGATAGCAGTGCAGATAATGACAGGGGCACACTTACCGCCAAAACCCCCAATCATACATCAGGGAGAAGCGTTATCAGCGCACATAATGTGCGCTGATACCACTTTGACGCTTCATACATCTCCCCCAGAGTGTCATGTGAATCAAGTTTATGCTGGAACAGACCACTGATGCAAAGTTGCTGTTATACAAATTTGCATTTTACAGAATTGAGACAGTTGTGCTCAATTCATTCTAATGTTTGGTCTAGTTGGGTAGTTCTGGGAATACAAGAAACAGCAAAAAGTATTCCCCCAGCACTCAGAATGAAATCAGCAATAAGATTTGAAAAACTACATGGTGATAAACAACTGAGAGATCTCAGTTGCATATTTTTGCAAAAATATGGCTAAGCCTCCAGGCCATGTCATGGCTTCTCTGATACTGGAGGTCCCTAATACTTGGTCAAAGTCTGGGGTGCAGAACCCCAAAAAGCCAGCAAAGGCCAGCCACCCCAGCGAAGCACACCAGTGAAAGACTAAAGTGTTACTTTGCTTTATTCTTATTAGCACTTACTATATGTTAATAGGTGATACATAGGTGAAAGGAGTAATTAAAATGCTGAGAAAAAAAAAAAATATATATATATATATATATATATGCTAAGAGAAAAAAATTTAATCTGAAGGTGATAAAGTGCTAAATAAAGTGTTAAAGTGTGCCACCCCAGAGCAGCCTTACCTTACCAACCCCGGGGGGCACCACACCCAGGGGATGGCTGGCAACTTTTAGCTTGGGGGGCAAGTTCGAGGCACTGGCCCATAAGTAACTGCGCATTCTTAAATGGAGGTGTATGTGTAAAACAGCGCTACTAACATACATAAGTGTAAGTGTAAAACTGCTAACATACATAAGTGTACTTGTAAAAATAGCGCTGGTGACATACATAAGTGTACGTGTAAAATAGCGCTGCTAACATACATAAGTGTACATGTAAAATAGCGCTGCTAACATACATATGTGTAAGTGTAAAATAGTGCTGTTGACATACATAAGTTTACTTGTAAAATAGCGCCTGGAGGCTTAGCCATATCTTTGCAAATATATGCAACTGAGATCTCTGAATTATCTACCACCATGTAGTTTTTCAAATCTCATTGCTGATTTCATTCTGAGTGCTGGAGAATACTATTTGCTGTTTCTTGTAAAGAATAACCCCTCCCCTTCATGCACCGGAGTGATATTACTGAAGTGATTGAGCAGCTACCAACATGTATTGTAGTTCTGGGAATACTTCAGACAATATTCTGCTTGGAAAACAATCAACATTTTTTTACCAAATGCACAACATAGCAATTAGGTGAATATTAACTTTTTTCAGCTCTGTGAAGAATCCCAAATCAACAAATTTGACACTGCAAAATATGCATAAAAACATTACCCTATCAATATAAAACATTACCCTATCAATATAAAACATTACCCTATCAATATAAAACATTTTTGGCAGTGTCAATTTATCGATTCAGGATTTTTCACAGCACTGAAAAAAAGAAAATATTCACCTAATCACTATTTTTTGTACTTGGATATTTAGTGCCACCCAATTTGTGTTGATCTAATAATATCGCCAATTTATTTTATGATTATTTATCATGCCTGATGTCAATCTCTCCTTGTCATTAGCATAACCTATTGATATAACCTGCTCTGGTTAAACAGCAGTGACAGCAGTATGCGCAGGGTTAATAGCGGTATCATAAATGGCTATGACAACAGTAATCACAGGTCTCACTAGGGGAGCTAAGTATTGCATATCTGGTTGGCACTCTGCACAGTGGCATGAATGTGGTTTAATCATGCACACAAACCCAGCAGTGATGTCATCCCAACAGTGTGTCCCTACAGAGAGGAGACAGTGCAGGAACACACTCCCCTCTAACACTTGTTTCTCCAGTTTAGATCATTTATAGTTTCTAGTGTGTTTCTCATTTGTAATCCAATATGTATTGTTGTTGTAAATATGTAAGATACTAAAGTCCCCCAGTGCCGTCCTCCTTAAATTGATACATAGGGGCCTATTCATCATCACTTAATTTTGACAAAAGCAGGTGAAAAAGCACATTTTCACCTGCAATTGTGAAAATTAAGCATTCGGGCCAATCATTAAGAAGGTGAACCAGGAACCTTACCTTCTGTTTTCGGAATAGCCCACTGTTCCCATACACTAGTATGGGGACAGAATTTATCAAGCTTCGAAAATATAATATTTTCAGATCTTGACTGCGGGGGCATTCGCCATCTTCAGCTGGCGAATACCCCCACTTGTTCTTCGCCGCCCGCTCTTCCCTATGGGAAGAGGGTCTGGCTTGCGAGAAGGGATCCTTTCGGATCCCTCTGCCCCTGTCCGTCTACTTCCGCCAGACGTCGGGGCTCTTGTGCGCATGCGTGACCTGTAGGTCACGCATGCGCACCGCCATCACTGCTCCGAAAGGAGCAGTGAAACGATTTACTGCTTCGAAAAGGAGCAGTGAAGCCGCTCGCAGGGGCAGCTGATTTCACATCAGCTACCACAGCGCCAGAGCAATGATGAATTGTTCCAGTGGCCGCGGCGAATTAGGGTGTTAATTATCAGGGTCTGTTCGGACCCCGATAATTAACATCATGAATAGGCTCCATAGTCACTGTACTTTGGATTCCAGAGGGTAAAGAAAAGGAGGAATTCATAGGGTCTTTGGCCCTCATTCAGAGCCGCTCGTAAGCGGCAGTACGCTCGTTCACCGAACGAGCGAGAAAATGTAAATTCCAGCGCTCGCTCGAACATTCGCTCGTAGCTATTCTTCTGCCCCAAAGTCTCCCAACCTCTCCTCTAGCTAACGAGCGAGCAAAATTGCGACCGTCCATCTCCCAAATTGGTTGCAGGGAACGCTCGCACAAGTCCAAACCGGAAGTGGGCCTGTCAGATTTCGATGACCTGCTCGTTCATTCTGCATACCTACTTTAATCGTTTCATGCCAATCAATATATTAATTAGCTTAATTGCTCTTCACATGTTTGCAATCCGTTTTTTTTTTCATTTTCAATAAACTTTAATCTTGTCCGTGTGTCATTTTTCCCGCAGAATACGTACGGTTTCAACAATGTGTAACTTTCTAAAAAATACATGTTTGAACCAATGATCCTCTTGTTTTCCTGTGTTTGTGCTAGGCATTTCTTTATTTAAATTACCTTACGAATTTCACAGCATCAAGCCTATCATAACTCACATTATATTTTTTAGCCTGGAGGACACATGACTCATACACTAACCAATATAATGGTTCCTGTTAATTTACCAACTACATTAGCCAATCAGATTTTTCCTCTGGCCTTTATTAAAACTGTTTTATTTTAAATCAACCATTGCCATCATGAGAGCCTCCGCGTTTACCAGGCGGGAGCTTTTGGTCCTAACGGAGGACCGGCGGATCACCAGCCAGCCTCCCCCATCAGCAACCGCCAGAAGCGATCCGCCTATGCGGAGGTTCGCCGCCGCCTGCTCTCCTTCGGCTCACGCCGACAGATCGGGCAGCTCGAGCGCAGGTGGTCGGATCTGCGCCGCCGCACGCCACGCTTGCTGGCCTGTTTTAGATAGCGGATAGCTGAAAGTAAGTATTTGTTTGTTTTTTTTCCTTTATTTTTTGCGGCCCTATCTGTGTGTGCATGTTTTCAGTCTAGCCCTGTTGTAATTTTTTTGAAAGGCCTGCGTGTGCATGTTTTCAGTCTAGCCCTGTTGTTATTTTCTGGAAAGGCCTGCGTGTGCATGTTTTCAGTCTAGCCCTGTTGTTATTTTCTGGAAAGGCCTGCGTGTGCATGTTTTCAGTCTAGCCCTGTTGTGATTTTTTGGAAAGGCCTGCGTGTGCATGTTTTCAGTCTAGCCCTCTTGTGATTTTTTGGAAAGGCCTGCGTGTGCATGTTTTCAGTCTAGCCCTGTTGTGATTTTTTGGAAAGGCCTGTGTGTGCATGTTTTCAGTCTAGCCCTGTTGTGATTTTTTGGAAAGGCCTGCGTGTGCATGTTTTCAATTTTGAAAATGTTCTAACATTTGTGTAGTTGTTAATTTGTGGCCCAACCCCCCCACCCCCCAAAAAATTACAAACATTTTCCGCTACTCATTTAGGGGCTGAACGCAGAATCCGCCATCGCCGCAGGCACAAACGCCGGGCTCGGGCCCTCAGTCCAATGCCCAGCACAGCAGACACTCCTCAACTTGCTCCCAATTCCCCCTCCACCCCTGACCGGCCACTTCCTGAGGCACCTCCCTCTGGAATTTGGAGCCCCCCACAAATTCCCGACTCCACCCCCCCTTCTCTTTTCTTCACCCTCCCCTCCCCCCCCCGGCACTTTTCATCGCCATCAACCTGCTCCCAGATCTCCCCTCCATGGAGCCTACGTCACTGTCCCACCTCCGAGGAAGAGGGGGATGTTGGGCCTACAAACCCCCAAATCCTGATGACCGGTAGGTTTCCCTGTTATAAATTTTTCCATTTGTCCTTTTTATTTTGATAGACAATGTATTGTTTTTTTAGCCATGATACATATCACACATGTCCAAACACTCATACTTGGGTAGTTATTGTTTACCCTAACAAGGCTACTTCTTATTGTTTGTGGTTGCCTTTTTGTGTTCATTTGTAATTTAGTATTTCTGCCATCTTTGCATTTTCCATTACTTTGTTTTTTTCATCACAACTGGATCTTTGTTTACACTTTTTTGGGGGGCGGAATTGGTTTTTTAAACTTCTAATGTAAGGTTTTTGTTTTTGTCTCTTTGTTTTTTCCAACAGAGGACCAGAGGCGGATGCATTGTATCCAGGAAGGATTGGCCGCCTTGCGTGGCCACATGATTGCCATGTTTGTGGTCCTTGACCACATGGCGGCGGCCCTTTGGCGTTAAATTTTGGCTTGGCATGTTTTTTTGAGGTTAATTTTTGTAATGTAATTAAAAATGCGTTGTATTTTAACGAGTCTCTTTCATTGTCTGAAACAATTACATTGTTTAACCTTCCATAAGTCCACTATTTGATCATGTTCTTTAAAGTAAGGTAAATTATATTGTACAAAGCGCTAGGTAGTATGTAAGCTGCCACATTAAACACCTCAACATACCAATAGGTTATTACCAAATCAAACATTTTCTTGTTTTTCTTTGGGTGGGTAATGTTTTTTTTTTCTAAAAACAGCTTAGGCCTAGTTTTTTAAACCTACTGATTCAACATAATACCTTTGAGGTTTTGGATAAGCCAAAAAGCAGGTTCAAACACGGAAACATTTCAGACATTACAGGATTAGGCATTACGAAAGTAGGGCTTTTTTGTGCCAGGTTACACGTGACTAGAATTTAGTGAAAAACAGTCTTTTTAATGGCAAACAAGAATTTAAAACACACCAAACACATACAGAAAGTGAATTGTGTCAAGCAATTCACACAGTGAAAAGACAATCCCCAAAAACCCCAACACCAAAATCCCCCCAAAAATGTAACAATCAAGAACTGATTAAATAAGTAGCAGGACAACATAAAGCCACAAATGAGGCAATGAAATAATTGTTTCCAAAGTAAGATCTAATGTGGCCACATGAACACAATTTAGTGGAGCAGGTAGTAGGCATCGTTTTGTCGAGGTGTGTAAAGGAAGACAAGAAAAGTTAAAAATAAAAAATTTATTTCAAAAAGGAACATTACAATGGTACATGTCAACATTGTGTCAATTAAGTTAATGTTTGACAATAATTACCTGAAAAAACGGGCCACTACATCATCGCTTATGGCCCCCCCACATACTGACCTCCGACCAACCTTGGGGGGGCCATCCTCAGGCAAGGCATCCTCTGGTTGCATTGGGACACCACTCCTTATGGCGATGTTGTGAAAGATCCCACACAGGACCACAATTTTCGAAACCATAGCCGGCAAATACATGAGTTCGCCACCAGAGCCGTGGAGGCATCTGAGTCGGCCTTTTAAAAGGCCGATACAGTGCTCCACCACCTGCCTGGTGGCTGTAAGTGCGGAATTATACTCACTTTGTGGCCCTGGTGTGGGAGCCAAATAAGGAGTGAGCAGCCAGGGTGTGCAAGGGTAGCTACTGTCTCCTGTGAAAAAACAAAAACAACAATCAGGATCACTGTGTATCAAGCTTTGCATTGGTTTCAACTAAAGGTCTCCACTTACCCAGAAGCCACACATCACCAGCTTGTAGGTTGTTTAATTTATGCCAAATCCCTGATTGACAGATGACGAATGAGTCATGTGCACTCCCGGGTAATTTTGCATTCAGGGACAGGATCTGGAGGGAGGCCTCACATACCACCATTACATTCAGTGAGTGATAGTGCTTTTGGTTCCTAAAAATGGCCTCCAGCCATGCTGGAGGCTGAAGTGGTATGTGAGTACCATCCACAACCCCTATGATGTGTGGGAAGCCAGCTATTTGGTAAAAATTGGCCTTCACCACACTAAGGGAACCCATATCCAATGGCATGTTAATAAAATGATGGAGGTGCTTGAAAAGGGCCTCCATCACTGCCCTCAGGATCCTTGAAAATGAGGATTGGGAGATTCCGGTCACTATTCCCACCGTGGTTTGAAAGGATCCTGAGGCACAGAAATGTAACACCGCCATTAATTGCGTAAGTGGTGGTATTGCTGTAGGACTGTCAATTTGCCGCTCCAGATCACTCTCTATTAATGAGAGAGTGTCTATGATGATTTGTGGAGCAAGACGGTATCGTCTTAAAACCTCATCATCGGGCATTCCAAAAAGGATGACACGTGTTCTAAATATCTTGTGCCTTGCACGCCTACGATGCCTATGCCTGGGACGAGGTTGAGGTTGGTCGGGTTCCGGAAGCATGACCCAAACAATACGACCAACATCAACCGGAAATGGGAAGCCAGGTAGTTAATGTTTGTTGAAAATGTAAATTCAAAAATATACTTATCTTAGGTGAAAAATCCAAAGATGCTTGCATGCTGGGGTATTGTCATGAGTGCACCAACCTACATTTCCAAATTTGAAATTCAGGTTAGATTTTTTGCGGGCCATATTTGATTCTTTAAAAAAACAAAAAATGCATTAAAAGATAGGGGGGTGCACACATTATTTAGAAAATGCACCCTACATTGAGTGGACAAACAAGAATGGCCAAATTTATACCAAAACAAACATTAGTGCGCTAAATAGTTTGCATTTTTACATGGAGAATAAGGAAACATTAGTGCGCTAAATAGTTCGCATTTTTACATGGAGAATAAGGAAACATTAGTGTGCTATATAGTTCGCATTTTTACATGGAAAAACCAAGGAAATATATTTGACAAAACCTTACGCTATATTTAGTGTTAATACATGATAGATAAAAATATAAATAAGACATTAATGGTCAAAATATATGCGAAGACCAACACATCAAATTCAGAAAATAATGAAAAAATACAAACTTACCAAAAGTCGAACAATAAGTCACAGTCCAAAAACTTCAATGGGGCCAAGCCAAAATAACTGAAAAAAACAAAAATAAATATAAAAATTAAGAAATTAGGTTTGTAGATCCTTTATTTTTAAAAGGACTTGTAAAAAATACTTACTCCAAAAAAAACCAACAAACAAAATATCCGCAAGAAAAAAAAACGAACGGAAAATAGCAAAAAAAAAAATATCACCAACTCCTCCTCCTCACAGCCACTAATCCTGCCAACAATCCACTACTACACACGATACCTCCAACAATCAACACCCGCCACCTCGACTCGAGTCGCCCATATCCATAAATAGTCTTTATTTTCCCGCTCAAATTAAGGACGGATCATAGGAGTGCACAATCAATGATGCATACCAAAAATAAGGACGCATGTATAAATACGTCACGGAAAATCTAAAACGGTGTGGTGTAGTTCAAGTTGTTTGGATCAAAATGGCTACAGACCAGCAAAATGATGGCCAAGAGGCGCACGGTAAGTACTTGTCTCTTTCTGATTAAAGGATTAATTAGAACCCGAATTTAGAGAAAGTTGGACATCTAAATGAAAAAAATGTTTTTAAAAACGGTGTGGAGGATGCCATGGAAGAGGCTGCTGGGCCGAGTATGCCAACAAAAGAAACCAAAAAAAAAAGGCAGCCACAATTCACAAGAAAGGAGATGGAGGTTTTGGTACAAATGTGTGTTGACACCCTGCCACAGGCAGATCGGAATATGGGTGCAAGCCAGAAGTGGAAAATGTGGGAGGAGATAGCCAGTACTGTCAATAGGGTGGGTGAGTTTGAACGTCTACCCCGGGATGTCAAATGCCGGTACGTAAAATCTACATTTTTAATATAAGTGGTTACAGGCCCAAATACTGCAGGAATAATGCAATTTTTTTCGCCCACAGATGGACCGATTATAAATATCGGCTGAAACAAAATCTGGCAGAGAGGGCTAGGCATGCAAGGGGGACAGGTGGGGGTCCCACCCCTGTGTCATTGGAGCTAAATGACTTGGAAGAGCTGGCACAGGGGTGTGTGCAGTATGAGGAGGTGTTTGGCGTGTCCAACATGGATACGGACATGCCAGACTTTGCGACTCCTAATGTTGTCCCAGGTAAATGTTGTTATGTTACCAACTCAGAAATGAGTTTGTGACAATATGTAGATTGTAATGTTCCTCTTTTCTCATTTTTCTCACAGAGACACAGGCGGATGAGTCTGCTCCAGAGGGGAGCCTTGGCCGCAGAATTTGTGCTGGCTCTGCAGGGGAGGAAGCAGTAGATCCGGCTGGGGACCCTGCAGAAGGCAGTCCAGGGCAATCCCCCTCGCAGGCAGTGGCCCTCCTCACGGATCTCAATTTTAAATCGGATCACCACACGGAGGATGGACGCCAGTCTGCTACGGGTGGCGGAGGCCATGGAGCAAAATGCTGCGGCCAACGTGAACATTGGTCAGGCCCTGGCAGAAAATACCAGGGCCAACATCCGAATTGCCAATGCCCTGGAGCAGCTTGTTTGCCAGCACATGGTGGAGCCGGCCTCCCTTCCTGCCGGAACATCAGGATCCTCCACCTCTGGCACAACAACAGCCATCCCTCCAAATGTGCCTAGCCCTCTGCCTAGTCCAGAGGCCACAACATCTGCCTCTGGAGAGGCCAGCCAAAGGACATCCCGGACCCGGTCAGGCTCCCACCCTACCCCAGCCAAACGGGGCAAAAAGCGATGACAGCACTGGCTAATTTTCCCACAATCCTTCTGTGCTTGCCCCATATTCCTTAAGGGCCAAAACTTCCCTCTCCTTTCTTGTGAATTGTTTTTAATGTGTGTTATTTTATTTTGGCCAAAAGCCACTCTTATTTTTTTTTTAATTTTGTCATTTTTTTTTTACGTTAGCCAGACCTGCAAACTGGCAAATGCACATGAAAATCTAAAAATGTGTGTAAAAAATAAAAACAATTCAAAATCTTCTCCATTGTATTGTGACATTATTCTAAAAATGGTTTTTAGGTAATCCCGGTCCCAAAAAAAAAAAAAATTTAATTCAGATTCCAAAGGGTTAAAAACCATTTAGGAGTTTAAAGGAACACTTTTCCATAACAGAATGGATGTGAAATTTCCAGGAACATTAAAAATGTGGCAAAAACACAAACATGATGACAATATTGTTGCAATAACAGAAAAACAAAATACAAAAACAAAAATAAAATAAAAATAAAAAAATGGTACGCTAATTGATTGTCTAATCCAGAAATTAGCAGCTGAGTATTTCACCTGTTTACGGTTTTGTGCTACAAAAAAAAAACTCGTTGCTAAACACATTACAAGCAAGTTTTCTAATCAAAATTGATTGCTTTTCTGGCTAAAATTGATAAATCGATGAAACATCGAAGAGGCACGGGGAGGAGGATGAAACCATCGACATTGTGGTAGAGTATACCAGACCACAAGCTGTGCGAGCAGTTTGAACGGAAAGTGGATCAGACAGTGACGTATGACTCGTTCCGATCACATTTGCCGTTCGCACAAAATGCCTCGACACATGCGTTTTCCCATCTCCACCCCCATCACCGCCCAAAAACGGCCTGTTCTGTCAATCACATTTTGCATGTCACTTCCTGTTCGCTATTCGACGAACGACTTAAAAAAAGATCGCAATCAGCCGTACGCACATGCGCTGTGTAACACCGGCGCATGCGTGGTTGCACAACATCGGAACGCTACGAGCGTACTGCTGCTAATGAGCGGCTCTGAATCAGGCTCTTTGTCAGCAATATAAGATGCATTTAAATATACTGTAAGATGTATTTGAATATACATAAACATCAGTTATGCTTTATGGAAGGTTTCTGTCCTCCCTGAGCTCACCTTAGTACTGTACAGCTGCATTACGGTTTGACAGGAGTACCACCCCAGTCAAACTCCCCACCTGCCACTGTCCCTGGAGTGTGTCCTGAATAGAGGGAATACAGGCCCTGCAAGTAGATTAACTACATATCTTGATATATAGTGGTGATAGGTGCCAAGGGATGGTTGCTCCCAAGATGAACTGAAGCCAAAATTAGATAAATTTAAATGAGAGAGAATGTCATTGTTTTTTGACAACTATATATCAACAGCGGGAAGCAATCGGGAAGCCGACTGCCTATATACCGGCAGCTGGCTTCCCGACTGGCTTATCCCGGCAAGGGTGAAATGCCGGGCGTCGAGATGTAGACGCCCGCATTTCCCCGACGCTGGGAGACCAGCGCCCGGCATCATGATGGTAGTGATGCCGGGCTCCACGAGCGGACAGCCGCGGGGGGGAGGGTTAGGTTTAGGGCTCCCGGGCGGGACTTAGGGTTAGGCACCCCCCCGGGAGGGTTAGGGTTAGACTAGGGGGAGGGAGGGTTAGGTTAGGCACCCCCGGGGGGGACTTAGGGTTAGGCACCCCCCCAGGGGACTTAGGTCTAGGTAGCGGGGAAGGGGGTGGTTAGGGTTAGGCACTTAGAGGGGGGATTAGGGTTAGGCACTTGGTGGGGAAGTTAGGGTTAGGCACCCCTAAGGAGGGTTAGGGTTAGGGGGGTTAGGTTAGTGGATACTTACCTATCCATGATCAGGATTTCCAGCGCTGTCGGGCTTCCGCTGCATCGCACTCTGCTCCTGTCAGGCTGCCGCTGACGGGAATCACCGCCGGCCATGCGGTATGTCATACCCATTCCATCAACAGCAGACATCGGCATAATTATTGCCCAAAGTAAATGTACTTGTATTTCAGGGGGTATATTACTCATGATATCTGGTCACCATTGATTTCCTACGTACAATGTGCACTATGTTTCTTTTCAATCATTTCGTTTTTGGTCCACAAAGCATAAGTGGAATAATAAAGATCGGAAGAGGCAACCATTCCAAACAGCACACTTCATTACATCCTAGATGAATATAGAATCTGGCAATCTGCATGCCACATTCAGAAGCCTTCAGTAGACATCAGTGTAATACCTGTCCAATGCACAGCTTATTTTTTTCATTGATGAGTGCACTGAAATGATTTGCTTTTCCGTTAATGAATGGCAATTCTAAATTGTGATCAGATATTGTATCTCCGGCATACTTTTCTCTCTTGGAATGGCTTGCTGTCTCCATAAACTAGTATGTGGACAGATTTCATTGTAGCTTGATTGTGGGAGCATTTGCTATCTTCAGATGGTTGTTGGAGACAAATTCCGGGAGAGAGGGAGTACATGCAGGTGATAATCCAAGATGAAGCTTCCAAAGATAAATGTCAGTATGGTTTATTGTCTAATAAACTGTTTAAACCACTACCACACAAGGTGGAGAAACGCGTAAGAGGAGACCCAATTTTTGCTGTACCGACATTTATTTTTATAAGCTTCATCTTGGCTTATCACCTGCATGTACTCCCTCCCTCCCGGCATTTGTGTCCATTAACCTTGCTCCACTGTTGTGTAGCTACTAAAATATAGACATGCAATCTCCCAAGAGGATTATCTCTCACCTTTTGGCACTGAGCTGGGAGCCAATCATCGGTAATGACTATGCATCAAGGGACTACGAGACACGGTGGAAGGCCTAGGTAAAATCTTTTCTACTGACTTTGAATTGAGATTATATCAGCAACTTGGATGACTTTAAATTGCATTATTATCAAAGAATTATCAGTTTTACAGCACTTTTTGGATTTTTTTTATGTGCCACGTTTAATCACTTGCAATGATATATGTTGTCCAATTGCAAAAGCATAATAGAAACTGCTACTTTGTGTAATAATTTTTAAGACTCTTAGGGGTAAATTCACTAAGATTTGTGTTGGTCCGAGATTGCAATCTCGGGTGTAAATATAATTTTTTGCCAACACGGGTATTTACTATTGTTAAAATTGGGTGTTTTTTTTCATTTAGAGGGGGTGAATTCGGCCATGTTAATCCCACAAATTCGGCCGTTTTATTTCACTAGAAATGAATACACCATCGACTCAATTCGGAAGTACTGTTCTTTTCATTCGCTACAGCAGAACACAGGATTTTACCATTATTCGTATTGTTCTATTCGACCATTTTTGCAGGCAAATCGGGGAGTAAATAGAAGTTGCAAATAGACCACCTCCCGAGCTGAAACATACACAGATCATTGTGATTTCTGTATGTTTCAACATGGAAACAGTGTGTAAATGGTTAAAAATAAAAAAAATTATGTAGGGTCCCCCCCACAAAATACATAACCAGCCCTGGGCTGCTCTGCCAGTCCTGGTTCCTAAAATATTGGGGAACCCTACTCGTTTTTCCCCCCATATATTAGGAACTAGGACTGAGTGAGCAGCCCATGGCTGGTTATGTCTTTTGGGGGGGGGGAACCTACATCTTTTTTTAACCTGCACATGTTCTCTCATATGTGCAGGCTGCTTGTTCGGGAGGGAAACTCGGGGATTAAACCCAAATTTATTTGTAAAAATAACGTGCATTTTTGATCGATCAAATTGGGACCAACTTTTATTAGAAGATATATATTTTAAACATATTTAAATATTTGTTACTTTTAGCGCCCAAAATCTTTCTTGTGGTTCTCCAAAAATAAATTGCCATTCCGGGATGGCATAAAGAGCCTCCTGATGGAAGAAAAGCTCAGACGACTGCTATCTTCCTTCCTTCTCCCTGTTCTATCTGTCACTGACCATTCAGTGACCAGAGTAGCAGGGTATGGGACACTCTGGGATATGGATATGTATAATGTGACAAGAATCACATAGACCAGAGTAAAATCCAACAGAAGTTTATTTTCTCACCACAGGCAGATATATACTGTAGGTCAGTGCAGTGTTCACAAGCAAGATGTTACAGCAGTTACATAGAATCTTCCATACAGCTACACAGTTCTTTTAGTGGACCCTCAGGTCCAGGATTCCTAACACTAGTCACCCCCGGGCCTATAACCTGGGTGACTAATTCACCATCAGGATCATTGTGGATTTGCACTGACACAACTTTAAAGGCATATTACAGGTGCTGCTAATGGCTAATTAGCAGCACCTCTTATCTGTCTTTAAAGTTGTGAGTTTCTATGAGCTTCTTTGGCAATACTATAAGGGTCACTATATTCCTGATATAGGAGCATAGATAGGAACACTTAGGGGGTACTAGTAGCAATAGTGCTTACACATAACCTTGCATATCCTCGTACACCCTTTATTGATATTTACATAATCAGAACCTATAGGATAATTTGTTTGCACTAATCATAATTATTGACTTTTGCACTATTGCACTTTATATACTTTTTATTGCCCCCTTGTTTTGATGTGATTTAGGACTTATTGTTTTGCTTAATTAAACTGTTATTATATATATGTAATTTTTCTGCACTATTTGCATTGATTTATGGTCACAGAGAGTGTACTATTATATATTACAAACACAGTAATGATGCTAATAGATGTCTATATATATGATCTGCTAATAATGTGCAACCTGTTCATTAGGCAGACACAGGAGCTATATAGACCAAGTCTGCTAAAACTGTGCAACATTCAAATGGCATACTGCCTTATTTATTGTTTCTTTCACTTTATTAACTGTGGCCAATCTCATTTGAGTAGTTCTCTCATTGAGTGTCCTATGCATCTAGTATGACACTCAAAAGCAGAAATGAAATGTGAGTAACGTCCCTGTTATACTGTTGTTTCTAAGGGCAATCTGCTCTCCTGTAATCTCTCACTCCTCACAGATAGCATTTGGCTACCTTGATCTGTCAGAACCTCTTTTGATATTCCCAGATGGGTATATAGCATCAATAACTCCCAGGCAATAGTGCTAGATTAATAGTGCTAGATTTCATAGCCTCCGGGTACCTTGTGGCATAATCTACTACCACTAATATGTATTGATGCCCACGAGCAGATTTTTCCACCAGCCCTATCGGATCCATACCAATTCTCTCAAAAGGTACAGACATGACAGGGAGGGGAACCATGGTTGGCCGGGGTGCTGTCTTCTGACACACTGGACATTCCTGACAATACATTTTTAATTCTGCATTTTACCAGTCCAGAAGAATTTTAACTGAATACGCTTGAGAGTTTTCTTCTCCCCCAAATGGCCACCCCACAGGTGTGTATGAGCCACCCTCAACACCAGCTGCTCGTGTTTCCGAGGAACCAACAATTGGTCTACTCTCTTACCCTGCAAATATGTTATACAATATAACAAATCATTTTTCAAAGCAAAGTATGGTACACCTTCTGCTGGTAAAGCCATTATTACATTATTATTTATCTCTACAACATTTTTAAATGCATTTATAAAGTTCCCATCATTCTGTTGGTCTTGGCTAGAGTCCTGCAAAGACACTTCCTTACCAATGGGAGCCCACTGTGCCTCGGTCTCACTCCCCTCCTGCTGCTCACTGGCCAAAGAGGGTGTTACAGCCACCAAACTTTGGGACACAGCAGAGCTTGGCTCTTGGGACACCTCTGATGTGGACTGTCTGCTGTCATCATACCAAGTAACCATGTCTTGAAATAATGGAAAGTCCTGACCTAGGATCAATGGGTAGGGTGGTCTGGCAATTACTGCAGCTACGACCTTCAGAGATCACTTTTATCACTACCAGGAGGTGCACTCAGGGGTATTTTTCTACATCCCCATGGACACATATAATCTTTACAGTGGGTAGCACCTGATCAGCCCTGGGTGGAACCAGATTAGCAGAGATGATAGTTAATTCACTGCCAGTATCCACTAAGGCCCAAATCTCCCGGCCTTCCACTTGCACCATCAAATGAAACAAGGTAACAAGGAGAAAACAATGTAGTTTCCACCATGGGAAATGCTTCCAGCATCTATGCTGGGCACTGGTTGGGTTGTTTTTCCGGCACTGCAGTCCATCGGTTTGCCCTGCTTTGGGAAGTCCCAGTGCATATGACCGGGATCAATGTAATCAAAACACACAGCCTGAGGTTGGTTGTTTGCTTTAACAAATGAGACATGGGTTCTTGGCTTCGGTACTGGCTGAAACCCCTGCTTGGCTTTATTCAATTTCCCAAGAGTCAGGTACCACTTAGGTAAGCATCTGTAACACCTCTCGCTCATGCCCACCTTTCCTCATTTCAGTTAACGCTGTTGACCCTGAATCAAAATTTGCTGTCCTTGCACCTGTGCTTGCTGCCCTGCTGCCAGAGTTTGCTGCCCTACAGCCAGTTCAGCAAAAATTTTCAAATGCTCCTCCATATTACACTACTTTTCCACTTTGTGGATAAATGTAGCAGGCTTAGTTAACTCTCTCTTGCAAGCCAGATTCCCAGCAATATATATCAGCTGGTTTCCCTTAAAACTGCACTACATTCCCTGGGCTCCCAGCCCCATACACAGGAATTAAGCAGATTTATATTGTGCACAATTTGCATATACACATGGACAGATTATCATTGTGAACAACAGCCATTTTATGGCTGGCCTGCCACACTCACCTAGCCAGCTGCTAGTAATGTAACTCAAACTTAACAAGGCACTGCACAGCGGGTAGCATCCTGCAATACATCTCACTTCCACTGTGGGTGGATCTGGTCTCTGTATCCGGGCTCTTGCTGCATAGTTGTATCCAGCAAGGCCCCATGTTGGGCACCAAATGTAACAAGAATCACATAGACTGGAGCAAAATCCAACAGAAGTTTATTTTCTTTTCTTACCACAGGCAGATATAGAGGTCAGTGCAGTGTTCACAGGCAAGATGTTACAGCAGGTACACAAAAACTTCCATACAGCAACACAGTTTTTTAGTGGACCCTCAGGTCCAGGATCCCTAGCACTAGTCATCCCTAAGCCTATAACCTGGGTGACTAATTCACCATCAGGATCACTGTGGATTTGCACTGACATAACTTTAAAAGACAGATAACAGGTGCTGCTCAATAGTCGTGCTTGTGGCTACAACTGCTCCCAGGAACAACCTGGACTGGATCTCATTACTGCCAGGCGAAGATGACAGAAGCCCTGATGGGTTGGTGCTGCCAGGCAGAGAAGACGGAAGCCCTGCCAAGTTGTCACCTGCCAGGTGAAGATGCCAGAAGTTCTGAGGTGGCAGCGGTCCTGTAAAATATTAAAAGGCTGCTGCTCCCATGTGGAGAAGCAGTAAAATAAACTTTTAAAATATTAAAGTGTAATGTGTTTAGTTTAATATTTTCTTTACAGGTGGACTACAGGTGTCAGCGGGCCTGTAATGCCCTGCATGCTGTTATTTCTGGTTCTTCAAGTAACAGCATATGGGGGAGGCTTGCAGGGACTTGTGGTTCACCTGCAAAGGACAATATTTTTTTACAGTAGACTTTACACAATCAACCCGGCACCAACTGCCAAGGCATGCTGGGGATAGCCCCGGGCTATCAGTCTAGGCATGGTGTGCCCTTAAAAGAGGGACCCCTTTATTGGTGGGGATCCCCAGCTCCCCATGGATTCCTGGCCTGGGTTTACAAGAAGTCAGGGGTAATGCTTTGGCTGGGGGACCCAGTAAAAGGATTCTCCTGGCTGTGGCATTATTTCCCCACTAGAAAGGTTCTGGTGCTGGTTATGTCAAATACAGGGGACCCCTATGCTTTTTGACCCCTGTATTTTGACAATCAGGAATAGCTCTGAAAATCCTGATGCTGGTATTGTTAAATACAGGGGACCCTTATGTCATTTGTCCCCTATATTTTACAACAAGGACCAGCTGTGAAAAGCTCAGGGCTGGTTGTGCTTAGATGGGGCACTATACACAATCAACCTGGCACCCACCACCCAGGGGTGACAGGGATAGCCCCGGGCTATTAGCCTAGACCTGGGGTACCCTGGAGAGGGGGACCCTTTATTGGGTCCTAAGCTCCCCAGGGATCCCTATCCTGGGCTGACTAGTGGTCAGGGGTAATGCTTTGGCTGGGGGACCCGGTGAAAGGGTTGCCCTGTCTGTGGCATTATACCCCTGCTAGAAAGAGTTCGGTGCTGGTTATTGATAATACAGGAGACCCCTCTCTATTTGTCCCCTGTATTTCTAAAACCAGGACTGGCTCAGATGAGCCCAGTGCTGATTGTGCTAAATACAGGGGACCCCTACATATTTTGTCCCTCTATTTTGACAACTAGGACTGGCTCTAAAAACAAGCCTGGTGCTGGTTGTGCTAAATACAGGAGACCCCTATGCTTTTTGTCCCCTGCATTTTCACAACCAGTACCAGTAGTGAAAAGCCTGGGGCTGGTTGTGCTTTTGGGGGCACATCTGTTTTTTTTATTTTACACATATTAAATTTTTATCACAGCTGCATGGATGGATCTCACTGATCCATCCATGCATCTGTGTCTTGCTGATTTTACTTTCTGAAATGTATGCCCAGCGCCAGTCACCTGCTGCTGCCCCTGTGCACTGCCCTGCTGCTGCCACTGCTCCACATCCCCACTGCTGCCACTGCCCCACACATCTGCAGACTGCCCAATCTCTCATTCTGCACCCCCAAAACACATGTGTGCTGTCCCCTCCTCCACCCACACTAGTGTAACATTTTGTTGCCCTATTCCCCTGCAGGTGGCCCGGTTTTCTCCACCAAACCCTGATGTTTAATACATTTTAAAAAAGCAATAAAATGCCATAGACAAAAATCCTTATGGTTTCACATGTCCCATTAAGGCTTCTTAGACATGATCTGAAATTTCACAAAACCTACTGTATTTCTGCCACTCAAACTAAAAAAGCAATGAAATTGAGATAATTAAGGCTGACGCATTAATGTATGTGTTCCGTGTGCAATACAGATATGGTATGCCATCACACCCTTTGGTTAACTGCAGATTCAGCACTGTCGCAGAGTGAGAATGCTGTCACTCACAAAATGGTGCAGCTGCTAATTCACATGCTGTATTTAGTTTGAGTGGCAGAAATTCAGTAGGCTTTGTGAAATTTCAGATTATGTCTAAGAAGCCTTAATGGGACATGTGAATATATATATATATATATATATATATATATATATATATATATATATATATAATGTTTAACTGTGAAAGTGGACATGCTGGATGACAATGTGCATCCCACTTCTAATTCTTGATCACCATTGAGATGTGAGTGCAACTGTGGGCTCCAGGTTTCCCCTGGAGAGCCCCTTTCCTCCCTACAATGGGACTCTGGGCAGGGAGGAGAGCTGCATTCAAGACATCCCCAAATCTGGCACTGCCTGTAAGAAGTCCCGGTGAAATGCTGGGACTGCCTGTGCTGGCCAGGCAGGGAGGAGGGGGTAGTACAGAGAGGAAGGTAAATGTCACTGAGCCCCCGATCTCAGCCTGGTGTGGCTGTGTTCTGGCACATGTGCAGTACACTCCTAAATCCCGATCACTGGAGGTATCGCACTTCTTCCCAGGATCATGGAGGGGCCTGCTTTTCAGATCACTTTGCCGGAAAGTTAAGAATTCATGAATTACTAATTTATACCACTATACATCGCATACATATGATGCGATATATAGTGAAATTTATTACTCTCCACAATGGAAGCTATATGAATAGACCCCAAAGTAATAGACACCCTCATATTAGAATCTCATTTAACCCAATACATCATATATTTTTCTATTTGCTTTAAGAGACTTCTAGGCTGTTTGCCACTCTCCCTTTAAATTCTTCATGTCCCTCCAACTCCCCACTCATTCCTTCCTGGGAGTACCAGTGACCAACCACCACTAATTTTGTCATTAATAACATTTGCCTAAATTTCCTTACCACACTTTAATGAAATAAACAGGAGTCATGGAGATATTAGCTGTGGAAGAAAGAAGAGATCACATGGGTCTGATGGCATATCACTACTCCTTGGTCTCAGATGTGCTGCTGACACTGCATGACGTCAATGCTTTGTGTGGAACTGGTCAAGGGGTAAATTTACTAAAGGTCAATTTGGCATTTTGAGCTAAATCACTTCTCAATCACCTGCAAATCGACCTTTAGTAAATTTACCCCCAAGTATCAATTCATTCTTATTCTCTGCTTTACGAACTGCAGCTTGTCACTTCCACAGGAGAAAGTTTGGTGGGGCTTAAAGCAAGAATGATAATTGTGGCAGATCGGGCATAAAGCAAATAACAGGCCACTGCATTAAGCCGTTAAATTAAATGTCTGTGCTAGACAATGACTAACCTTATCAAAAAGTACCAAGGGAAACTGTAACAGGTTTGTTATATTCAGAATTACAGAGATAGAAATCATAGAGGTGTCCATCAGCCATATGTTTATTAGCCGATACAGTGCATAAAACAAACAAAGTTACAGCATTCATGCTTAGGTCATTATATTTTATAGCTCTGGAATAAAGATAGTTACAAATTGCCCAGAATAGTAAATTGTCTTTTTAAGAGATCATATCCAAAGTCACTTTGTAACACTTGTAAAGGATCATAAGCCTCACTTCTATTACCTCTGCAGACAAGACCAAGATTGCATCTGTAATAAAAGCCATCAGCTAAAATGGATCAAATGGTTATGGAATATGCATACACCTTATCATGCATAGGGACTAACTTTGTTGTACACACACATCGCAGTCAATGGAAATCACTATATATGTTAGCAATTGGAAAATAAGTCCTTGAAACAAACATGAGTATAAATTGCCATACAGATATTTGTTTAATAAAAAACTGTCTTACAGATTACACAATATAGGGTACAGAAAATAAAAAAGGTGAAAAATATTAAATTGGATGTATATGTCTTTTAAGAGATACATATGTCTTGCAGGGTCTTTTAAGCAGGACTGGACTGGCCATCTGGCACTTCTGGCAAATCTGATGGGCCGGTCCGGTCTGAAATCTGGCCAAGCAGTTCCGCCTCCCAGCTCACTGCTCGGCCAGGATGCTGAGATGGGGGCATGTCGTGAGGCCAGGCCCCGTGACTCTTGGCATGCCCCAATTAGATTTAACCTTACCTCAACAGCAGCCCAGCACAAGCTGCTGTGAGCTGAGCTGCAGTGGTAGACTGCTCGCAGCTGCTGAGTAGCAGCCTCAGAAGTCTCCTATGCGTGTGGGGGGGGAGCGATCACACTGTTTGCACACCCCCTGGCTCTGCACTGGGCTGTGTGTGTGTGTGTCACAATGTCATAAACTTTGCAGGGGGTGTTGTTTTGTCATTTCAATTTGTGTGTGCTGACTAAATGTGTTTGTATGTTTATGTGTACATATATATATATATATATATATATATATATGTGTATATGTGTGTGTTTGTGTTCCCATTGTCTGTTTTGTTCATTGTGAAATGCACTCTGCCATTTTGTAATTGATAATTTAAGCCCCGCCATTTCCACAGCAGACACACACACACACACACTATGGGACAAAGCAAAAAGAGAAGGTGGAACAAAGGGCCGGGCACAGCTGCTCAACCCAGCCCCTGGGAGGTACACACAATAAAGGGTGGACCCTAGTGCTCCCACTACATGCCTCCAGCAGCCCAATCCACACAAGCTGGAGAGGGACACCCAAACATACATCTTTTCCCTGTGAGTCAGGATAGCACATGATTTTACCTGAAGGATATGGAGCATGCTGAATGCTTTGCGCTGGTATCCGGCCGGACAGGCATTATTAGATGCTACAAACACAAGCTGCTGGTGATTTTGTAATTGTTAGTGAGAGGTTAGAGCAGAGGCAGACCGGTGGATGGTAGTGGCCAAAGCTGGATAACACCTCACCATGAAGAGGCCCCTATTTCCACTGTGACCCTAGCACAGTCTAAAATTAAAAAAAAATAAAAATCTGCCCACCATAATAAACAGCCTTAAATTGGCCATGATGTTTATGTCTCAGCTAGGGTTGACCTATCTAAAGATTGGTAAGTGTCTGCGCTGACATCACAACTGGGAGGGCATTTAAATTTGCCCATCCAGTTGAGATGTCAGTCACTGGCGGACCTCTGCAGCCAGTGTAAGGGTGGTCAACGGGTCACCCGTACACATAGTCAGACATGCAGATTTATCTGTCAGCTATATTGGCCACAGCTGTGCTGCAGGGCAGATAGAACATGTCTGTGAATGACTTAGTTAATAAACATATCATTTGTACACACCGATCATGCACTACAAATATAGCGCCCGTTCAATTGAACAGGCGATATATCTGTAAGTGTGTACCCAGCATTAGTCAGATGGGGCTGGTACATAATATATTTGTTTATAGCAATTTGTCATAACAATTCTTCATATTTCTTTTGTTTCATATTTCTTTTGTTATTTATGCAAACCACACATTATTGTCACAACTATTTTTTAAATTGCATTCACTGGTAGAAAAGCTGGGCCTCTTGCACTTGTTTATCCCCCAGGCTGAAAGTTGCAAGGGCTGGCTGGCTAAAGTAGAGAGAGAGCATCGGCACAAACACATGGCAGTTATTTATGTTTAGAAATGTTTAGCAAACTATTAATATTTTAGCAATAATCTAACTAACTCGCAAGTACATTCAATAGAAAACAATGCAACACAGATATGTACTAAAACTCATGCGTGGAATATTCTTGCTCAAAACAAAAGTAGTCATAGTTAACAAGCAGCAAAGAAAAAGCCTTAGACCATGTGTAAAATAGGAACAGCAGCAATGAATACCCCCTACACAAGTGCACATGCCCCCAGCACATTTCTATTCTCAGTGCCCAATCTGAATTTACCTCCTGGGGGCGCTGGGCCACTGATGACTGGCACTCTGTAGAGCCCCAATCAATCAGCCTTTTTGTTGAGCAGTTTCCCAAAATCTCTCTAACCATAAAAACATCATTCTGTACCTGCGGGTCAGAAACAATGCGGGTTGGATACAGTGCAGGTTACAGTGCGGGTCAGATACAATACAGGTCAGATATAGTGTGGGATACAGTTTGAGTTGGATAAAGTGCAGGTTAGATACAGTATGGATTGGATGTAGTGCAGATCAGATGCAGTGCAGATCAGATACAGTGTGGTATATAGTGTGGGTTGGATACAGTGCAGGTCGGATATAGTGCTGGATACAGTGTGGGTAGGATACAGTGCAAGTCGGTTACAGTGCAGGATACAGCATGGGTTGGATACAGTTCGGATCGGACACAGTGCATTTTACAGTGCAGGTCATATACAGTGTGGGTCGGATACAGTGTTGGTTGAATATAGTGCAGGTCGGACACATAGTGTGGGTCAGATACATTGCGGGTCAGATGCAGTGCAGGTTGGAAACAGCATGGGTTGGATACAATGCGGGTCGGATACAGTGTGGGTTGGATACAGTGCTGGTGACAGTGCAGGTCGGATACAGTGTGGGTTGGATACACCAAAAGTGCACTTACTGTGCCAGCTGTGCTGGCAATGTCAACAGTGTCATTAGTGCAGAGGGTGCCGGTGGTGTCCTCAGTGCAAGGGTTGCCGATGGTGTCTGTAGTGCGGGGATTGCTGGCGGTGTCCTTAGTGCAGGGTTACTGGCAATGCGGGAGTGCCTACTGTGTCTTCAGTGTGAGGGGTGCAGTCGGGTTCCTCATGTCCTCAATGCGGGGGGTGCCGAAGGTGTCCTCATTGTGGGGGGTCCCGAAGGTGTCGGCAGTGTGAGGGTGCCAGAGGTGTCCTCAATGTGGGTGTGCCGCCGGTGTAGGCAGAGCGGGGGTGCTGATGGTGTCCTCGGTGCAGGGGTGCCGGTGGTGTCCCCAGTGCAGGGTTGTTGGCGGTGTCCTGAGTGCAGGGGTGATAGTGGTGTCCTCAGTGCAGGGATACCGGCAGAGTCTTGTGGATTTGCCCCGATAGGGATCTGGGGCAGATGCAGAGATCCGAGCTGTATCTCGGATCCCGACAGATCCTGGAAGTTTGGGTGGGCTCGGTTCTCTGAGCCTGATCATCTCTGTAGATTACACCTTTATTACTGGAGTAATAATAACAACACATATGTTCAAATGGGGTGAGAAGTCTAAATGTTTGTTTTTTAATAACAGACAAGTATATAGCACATAGTCAAAAATATTTGAACACATAAAGCTGGGTACACACAAGACATTATGTCCCATCCGGCAGATTGGAGCGACATCAGGCACATTGTCTAGCGTTTTGCCCACTATGTCGCTGACAATGCGCTCTCCCGGTTTTCATTAGCAACATCCTCCATCGGCTCTACATGCAGGGCAGATGGGGAATGTCGTAAGCGAAGGCCCCCACCGTCACTCCATCACTGCCCATTTCTGCAATTATATATGCACTTGCTGATGTCGACTCCCTTGTCGGGTCCTGTCACTGCCGATTTCGGGCTGGGTACACATAGTCTAGTGTGTACCCAGCATTGGAATGGAAAATACAATGTTTCTTAAAACAAAATGTGCGCTATTAATGAAATCATATATCCTCCAAGGTTAGCTATTTAAGGCAGGGGAACCTTGAATTATGATTAAACAGTATTGGGGTTAATGGTGAATGGGTTGTTGTTAGTTTGAACTTCCTATTATATTATAATTACAGAGAGCAGGAGATGTAAATAATGGGGTCTCAGAGTGTAAACAATAGACCTAAAAACTTTTAGAGCATACATAATTGAAGCTAAATAAATGACTCCAGTGCTAAATGTTTCAATTTGAAGCCAACTGATAGAGACTGAGGAGAAAACTGGGTCAGGAGGACTTAAGTGAGAAGCATAGTAATATTTAATGATATCTGGGAGTCCCTTCTTCCGAATTTTGATTGCATCTAAAGGCACCCATCCACTAGACCAGGGGTTGCCAACCAGTTCAAGGCAAAGAGCCCAAAAATATCTGTAGGTATGTCAAAGAGCCGAGATCATGCGCATGCTGAAGGTGCACATGCAAAAAGGGACATGGCCTAGCTGGTATGATGTTTGTAGAAGCATGCACACAATCACCATGAAGGTAAAAAGCCAGAACAATATAAAAGACATAGAAAAAAACAGATCCACATAAGATACACTGAAATAAGCCAGATCCACATAAAATACACTGAAAAGGCAACATACACAAATAATACACTGAAAAAGCCACATACACATAAAATGGTATGCAATCGGGAAGCCAGCGCACGTAAGCCCGACAGCCGGCTTCCCGACTGCTTTATCCCGGTGAGGGTTAAATGACAGGCATCTAATTCTAGACCCCTGTCATTTTACCAATGCCGGGAGACCAGCGCCTGGCAGCCCAATCAAAGTGACAGCCGTGGGGGGTGGGGAGGGTTAGGTTTAGGGCTCCGGGGGGGGTCTTAGGGTTAGGCATCCCCCCGGGAGGTTAGGTTTAGGCTCGGGGGAGGGAGGGTTAGTGTTAGGCACCCCCGGGGGGACTTAGGGTTAGGCACCACCCCCAGGGGACTTAGGTTTAGGTGTCAGGGAAGGGGGGGTTAGGTTTAGGCGCTTAGAGGGGGGATTAGGGTTAGGCACTGGGGGAAGGTTAGGGTTAGGCACCCCTAAGGAGGGTTAGGGTTAGGGGTTCGGTTAGGTTAGAACATACTTACCTGTGGACGATCAGGATTTTCAGCCGTGTCGGCCTGCTGCTTCCAGGATTCTAACTGCCGGACTTGTGTCCGGTGGTAATTCATATTTATTCCCATAAAATACACTGAAAAAAGCCACATCCATAAAAAAATACTTTAGAAAAAAAGACAGATTAACATAATACAATCCAACCTCCCCTAGTGTCACTCCAGCCCTCCATGTGTTGCTCCAGTCCACCTCATGTGTCACTTCAGCAGCCTCTCATGTCACTTCAGCCCCTCATATGTCACTCCAGCAGCCCCTCATGCATCACTCCAGTAGCCCCCCATGTGTCACTTCAGCAGCCCATGTGCCACTCCAGCCCTCCATATGTCACTCCAGCAGACCCTCATGTGTCACAACAATAGACCCTCATGTGCCACTCCAGCCCCCCCTCACTTCAATCCAGCCAATGTCCCCCACACTCCACGGGCCTCTCCATCCCCCCCACATGTCATAAAGAAAATTTAAAAAACAAATTAAAACCCAGCACAGCTTTTACCCTTTTGCATCACGTAGGTAGGCTCCAACTTCTGTGACCACATCCTCCTCATGGCTGCAGGTTAAGTCACAACTTGAGCCCCGCCTCCTGTTTGTGGCATGACATCACCACGTCACCCATGCATGTCTCCAGAGCAGACTGCTGCAACAAAGGCATGCAGCTGTTCAGAGGAGGCTTGTCCTATCCTAGGAGGAAGTCAGTGTCAGTCAGGGGAGCCGCATTAGAGAAATGGAAGAGCCGCATGTGGCTCAAGAGCCACAGGTTGGCCACCGCTGCACTAGATGATTAAATTGAGCAATTGAATGATATCGATATTGTTATCGTTCAATCGTTCATAAATCGTTTGCAAATCATTTGCAAATTGTTAAGAAAAATGTCTAAAATGTCCAGCGATGCATGCTCCCGCTGGTCGTTTAGACATCTATCATTTTGCAAACATGCTGGACAACCTGACGATAACATCAGGTTCAGCATGTTAGGAGATGATTGATGTGCCTATCATGTGCAGTCATTTGTCAGTCTATGATGTGCCTACACTGAACGAGCACACTGAATGACTGCTCGTTCAGTGTAGGCACATCATAGACTGACAAATGACTGCACAATTACAATGTCGTAATCGTGCAGTTGTTTTGATGTTTTTTGGTGGATGTTTGCCTGAAAAGTATGGATTTAGTAGGGTTACTTGGTTGTTATAGGAAAAATTTAGTGTGGGCATATCAACTGAATAGCATGCTATGCAGACTTGGATGTAAGTGTAAATAAAAGCTGGCTCAAGGGTGCACTGATCTTGATGAGTAGATGATCAAGCATTTGTGTAGGGGGACAAGTCCAAATGAAGGTGTGTACACAGTGCCGGATTGAGAGCCACATGGGCCTGGAGCTGAAAATGACCAAGGGCCTATGAGAAGCAGAGGTGTGACCAGAGCTGTGTGGGTGTGGCCAGTGCCATGTAGGTGTGTACACCCCTATACTCTCAGCCCCAATTGTCTTCATAAACATGTAAAAGAAAAAATAATTCTTCATTTTGTGAGGTAAATAGAAATACAATGTTACGACTTGATTTATGGCTGACCGTGTGGAGAGCAGATGGCCAGACAACATCATGTTGTCATGACAATGGGACTATTTTTATGTGGATGCCTGGAGCTGTAGCTCCATCCGCCCCATTGTTAATCTGGCCCTGTGTGTACAACTCTGCATACACAGGATGTTCTTGGTGGAACGAGATAAGATTCTTTGGATACAAAGACATTAATCAAGCCACACAACAAATATCTGGTAAAAAGACACTTATTAGAAAGTAAAGAAAGAAAGTATAGTATAATAAACAATTAACTTGCTTGCCAGATCATCTACTCAGAACATAAATGGTTTCATTCCCAGGAGCCCCCCTCCAACACCTTGGAGCTGAATCTCATACATCGAGCATAGGAATAGGCTGATTGTATACTGACAAATTACATCTTATATAGGCTGTTCTCTAAGAGAAAAACCCCTACATAAGCTAAACTTGTATAAAGGTCATGTTTGGAAATATACATAAATATTAATAGACAGTAGGGGGCACTGTTGCCTCAATTATGAATATTGGAAATCTCACTATTTATGGTGTGTATCTAGGTAAACTGAAGGTAACACAATGTTTACTCAGGATTAAGTATGTCTGGTCTGGTCACATAACTAAACAGTGACCTTTGCTTCTTTCTGTCAAAAACACCTTATGCAATGTCTGACCATCTTCTAATGTGTGACCATTATCTAATGCCTGATACATTTATAAAATCATTGCACACAATATGGCTTTCAGCAACCATTTTCTGAACTCCCATTACACAGGAACATACACATTTATTTCTGTTCATTAAATGCTGGAGCACATATACATAATTTGCATTCAACTCGACATCAGGCTCAGGGTGAGTAATAACAGTACCGTAAATTAACATTGATAAGAACACTTTTGGTGTAATTGAAATTAACATGATTACACAGGTCTGCTATAGAAAAAGTGTTTGAAACATTTCGCACATTTCCATAGATTTTTGGGTGCTGATTTCAGTAAAAATAATAAAACAAATTCCTTCACATACCATTTTTCACAAAATAGAAATGTAGGTTTTCTATCCCTTAATTCATCTATTCTAGTGTAACAACCTATTATTTTAAGTTTAGCCCCATTGTTTACAGAATTTAGTATCATTTGACAAATATTTAGCAAAATGATTATTTCTAAAACAAAAAAAAGACATGGGGGTCTGTAAGTGAAAGTGGGTGGCTTTTGTAAAAAAGCTACAAGGATCACAGTGCTCTTTGGACAGCAAGGAGGATACACAAAGTACCCATGCTTTTTGCAAATGGGTCAAGTTGAGCAAAGGGCCAACACTACAAAAAAAAACAATGGCCTAGAAGGGCCATGGACACAAAAATGTTATCTGGGAAAGCCCTACTACCCAATGTTCACATCAAACGAGGACAAATACAGCAGTTTCTAAAAGCTTTTGAAAAAGGAGAGGCCCTGATTCAGAGCCGGACGCTCTGACCAGAGCGCTCGCTCTGAATCAAGGCCCACCTCCATTAATATGGAGCGTCCTCCTGGACGCTCGTATAGCTGTGGGTCACCACCCACAGCATATACGAGCGTGAAAAATGATGGTCGCGATGGTCTTGACCATCGCGACCATCGGAACTGCGAGTAAAAGCCTGCGGTTGAGTTTCTCAACCGCAAGGCCAGGAGTGATTTTGTCTCTATCAGAGCCAAAATCACTCCCACTGACATCACTAGTGATGTCAGTGGGGCCGGCTTCAGATGGTAGGCGTTCCCTTGGGAACGCCTCCGTCTGGCAGGCACGCCCCCGGAACGCCCACCAAAGGGGGTTGCCACCCACAGCTAATGCGAGCGGCCAGGATGATGGTCGCAATTGTCAAGACCAACGCGACCATTGGGCTTGTGACGAGACCCTTGTGGTAGGGTCTCGTGGCCGCAAGCCCCAGAGAGCTTTCGGCTCTAACAGAGCTGAAAGCTCTCCCACTGACATCACTTGTGATGTCAGTGGGGCCGCCCCCAGACGGTAGGCGTTCTCATGGGAATGCCTCCGTCTGGGCAGCCACCCCCCCGGCCCACCCACCAAAGGGGGCGTGCTGTCACTCAACATCGACAGCACGCCCCCTTTGGTGCAAGACCCAGAGCGACGGAGTGCCTGTCGCTATCCGGGTCTCGCACATGCTCATGACAGAGCCGGTTCCGTCGTGCGCATGCGCTCTGGGCCACCATCGATCCAGTTGTGAGTGCTCAGCACTTGCGACCGGGTCTGAATCAGGCCCTAAATACCTTTGGAATCAGCCAGAGAATTGCAGGCAATTTTCAGTTAATCAAATGTTGCAGGCCTCTGATCTAGCCTTTTAACGTGCACCCAAATGGCTAAAGTTGGAGTTAAAGTTTTACTTTTTCTTAGATTAGTGATTGACTCATAACATATCTAGTTTTTATGAGTAAGATGAAGATGTTGTAAAGATTTCACTAGTGAAAGTTCCAAAGGACTAATAACTAGAGATGAGTGGTTCCATTTCACTGAAAAACTGAACACACTCAAAGTCTTGGGTCCTTAGTTGTAAGAAATGGGTATGGCCTCATTCCCTCCAGTATATATATGGACTTTTTAGCTCTTTTTGTTCCATTTCAATATTGCCTGTTATTGTTATAAGGTAATATTGACAGTTGTAAAAGATGTGATCCACATTTCATCTTAGCCCAGTCAGTATTAACGTCAAGTGTCAGCATGATTAATTATCCATGCCTTTCAATACTGGGTTCAGGGTTAACTGTTTAATTATACTAACAATGCTTCTAAAATAATGTATGTATTGTCCTTTGAAAACCACACATGGTCAAGTAAATTAGCCGGCTGACTTAACATTGTGTACCATATTTTGGGACATCTAAAGCTGGGCACACACCTAAAAGATACATCTGCCAATCTATTGATCTGCAGATATATCTGCAGATGATGGTTGTTCATACACACTGCTGAAAAACCATCATCTGTCACCTGGCCGTGGGTCTCGCTGGCCGGAAATCGTGCCACGACCCCCACTGCTGGAAGTGTATAGGCAGTCGGCTTACCACCCATACAGACAGCACGGTGGACAGCTATAGCTGCAATCGGCTGTGCAGCACAGCCGACATAATATGTCTGTCAATGATGTTGTTCACATATCTCTGGTACACACTGACAGATGGGCACCCAATATATTGTGTGCCCAGCATAAGATGCCTTGAGATAGAGGAAAGCTGAACACACCCCTGAGGTCTAAGGCTATTCTGAGAGGATTAGAATGGGCTACCTGACAGTCAGGGATGCCTAGAGGGGGGGGGGAGTGGGTACATATTACCTGGGCCCGGGTTTGCTGGAGGGGTCCAGTGGGGGCCTGGGTCCGGCACCACCCCCTCCCTTCTACATCACAGCAGCCCAGCACATGCTGCTGTGTGCTGGGCTGCAGTGGGAGACTGCGTGCAGCTGCTAAGCAGCAGCTGAAGCAGTCTCCTATGCCTATGGTGGGAGTGATCATGCTGATCATGCCCCCCATTGGCTGTGTGCTGGGCTGAGGGGCTCACAGCGCTCCCCTCCCAGCGTGCAAGTGTCTCTGCTAAAATATTTTTTTTCTGAGGTTTTTTTCTAATGGCCTGTGGCCATGCCTCCCGTGATTAAGCAACGCCCAATTTCACCTGGGCGTGGTGTGGCTCTTGGCGACCCTACTGACAGTATTGTTATGTAATTTACTGGCATGGGCTAAGAGGTGATGCTCTGCCAAGAGTTCATTGTGGGACACATCACGTTGGATTTAATTGGAACTTGAACTCATCCTAGACCTCATCTTTGCTTAAGGACTTCATCTATAACCCTGCTAATACTTTTCTTCGCTCACTGTGCCCAGAAATGGATTTACTTGGACTCACTGCTTTATTTGTTGGATTTTATTATTGCCAAGTGTGCTGTGCTGTGCTGTGCAGTGTTTAACTCTTTTCTGCAGCATAAAACATCATTCAGTGTTCATCTAGTACCAGGAAGGAATGATCTACAAAACCCGTATCCTCACATGAGTGATTCCAAGTGCCGGCTCTAGTCTCCCTACCAAGTTCGGATCCCAAAATGAGGCAAAACGTCATCTTCCCAGAGGCGTACCTTGCATGTTTTGGATTGCATATAAAAGTTCCTCCTTCATGATCGGGTGCCATTTCACAGGGGATAGTGGAGGGAGAGGGTGTGCGACTGTGGCCTGGAGCACTGTGAGGCAATGTGTTAAAAAAATGCCTTTGGAAAGCCATCAGGGTGCCATTAGGAGTTGGTTAAATTTAGGTTTAGACTTTAGAGTTTAATCTGGAGATAGGAGTAGGTGCCTGACAGTGACATGCGAAGAGGAAAATGGCTGGGTAGGCACTGGCTAGTATAAGAGCCAGATTTACAGATACATATATGAACCTGAGGGTACATGTGGGCATTATACAAAGGTGCAGCAGTATGTAGTGCAGTACAGATGTGTCCACGACTCCACATTAGGGGTGTGCACCAGCCACTTTTCGTGTCTTGTGTTTTGGTTTTGGATCTGGATCTTTCTTCGTGTTTTGGATCTGGATTGGTTTTGCCAAAACCACCCTTCCGTGTTTTGGGTTCTGGGTTTTGTGTTTTGGATCTGTATTTTTTTTTAAAAAAGCATAAAAACAGCTAAAATCACAGAATTTGTGTGTTTTTCTGCTCCTATGCTATTATTAACCTCAATAACCTTAATTTCCAGTCTATTCTGAACACCTCACACCTCACAATAGTGTTTTTATATCCAAAAGGTTGCACCGAGGTAGCTGGATGACTATGCTAAGAGATACGAGTGGGCGGCACAAACACGTGGTCCATCTAGGAGTGACACTGCAGTGGCAGACAGGATGGCAGTTTGAAAAACTAGGCCCCAAACAGTACATAATTCAAAGAAAAAAAAGAGGTGCAAGATGGAATTGTCCTTGGGCCCTCCCACCCACCCTTATGTTGTATAAACAGGACATGCACACTTTAACAAACCAAACATTTCAGCGCCAGGGTCTGCCACATGACCGTGGCTGAAATGATTGGTTCGTTTGGGCCCCCACAAAACAAGCTGGCAATGAATCTGTCCCTGCACAAACTGGCTCTACGGAGGCAAGATGTCGTCCTCATCCTCCTCATCCACCGATTCCTCACCCTCTTCAGTGTTGTGTACATCCTCATCCTCACAGAGTATTAATTCGTTCCCGCTGGAATCCACAACCACAGGTCCCTCTGTACGTTCTGGAGGCTGGTCTCCCTGGAAGAGTTGATAATTCATTTTATGAACATCATCTTCTCCACATTTTGTTGAAGCAACCTCCTACGCCTTTCGCTGACAAGGTTCCCGGCTGCACTAAACACTCTTTCGGAGTACACACTGGAGGGGGGGGCAACTCAGGTAAAATAGAGCCAGTTTGTACAGGGACCTCCAAATTGCCTCTTTTTCCTGCCAGTACAGGTACGGACTGTCTGATGTGCCTACTTGGATGCTGTCACTGATGTAATCCTTTAACAGACAGACGCATGCTTGTCGCTGCTGCTTTGAGGATGCAGGTGTGGCTACAGCCCACACAATTCACAAAGACAGAAAAAAAAGAAGAATTTTTTATTGTTTGTGGAGCGCACTTTGAGGGTTACACCACCCTTTAACAGACAGACGCATGCTTGTCACTGCTGCTTTGAGGATGCAGGTGCGGCTACTGCCCACACATTTCACAAAGACAGAAAAAAAAAGAAGAATTTTTTTATTGTTTGTGGAGCGCACTTTGAGGGTTACACCACCCTTTAACAGACAGACGCACGCTTGTCGCTGCTGCTTTGAGGATGCAGGTGCGGCTACAGCCCACACATTTCACAAAGACAGAAAAAAAAAGAAGAATTTTTTTATTGTTTGTGGAGCGCCCTTTGAGGGTTACACCACCCTTTAACAGACAGATGCACGCTTGTCGCTGCTGCTTTAAGGATGCAGGTGCGGCTACAGCCCACACATTTCACAAAGAGAAAAAAAAAGAAGAATTTTTTTATTGTTTGTGGAGCGCACTTTGAGGGTTACACTACCCTTTAACAGACAGACGCACACTTGTCGTTGCTGCTGCTTTGAGGATGCAGGTGGAATCTAGACGGGATTTGGAACTGGGGACACACTTCCTCCATCAATTGTCTAAATCCCACTGCACTAATGGCGGATACCGGATGCACGTCTAACACCAACATAGCAGTCAAGGCCTCAGTTATATGTTTTGCTTCAGGATGACAGCTGTCGTACTTCATCCTCCTCGCTAGGGACTGTTGAAGGGTCAATTGTTTAGTAAAAGTAGTGGTGTTCCTACTTCCTCTCTGGGATGATGAACAACTCCCAGCAGCAGCAACAGCACTAGGAGGAAGTGGTTCTTGATCTTTCCCTATTTTATTTTTATCGGAGAAAGTTTGGTCCTCCATTTATGTTATATTTATATATACGTGCGGCTAAGGCGCACACAAACACAGAAAATATTTTTTTATTTTTGCTGGAGAGTAGTGCACTTTGTGGGTTACACCACCCTTTAAGAAATGAGCCAGCCAGCCCTTTACTTATGGGACACAGGCGCACGCTTGGCGCTGCTCCTTTGTTGATGCACGTGCAGCCACAGTGCACACAATTCACAAACACAGAATTTTTTTTTATATTTTGTTTGGAGTGCCCTTTGGGGGTTACAGCACCCTTTAACGGACAAGCCAGCCGGCCTTTTACTTATGGGACACAGGCGCACGCTTGGCACTACTTTGTTGATGCACCTGCGGCTACTGCGCACACAATTCACAAACACAGAAAATATTTATTTATTTTTTGCCCTTGGGGGGAGCACCCCTGATGGACAGAGCACCCCCTGGGCAACACTACAGCACCCCTTTAGGACTGGGACTCTGCACAGGACTTTGGAGTGGACACAGCCCCTATGGACAACAGCAGCACAGCACAACACAGCCAGCCCCTATGGACTTTGGAGGAGTGGACACAGCCCCTATGGACTTTGGAGGAGTGGACACAGCCCCTATGGACAATAGCAGCACAGCACAACACAGCCAGCCCCTATGGACTTTGGAGGAGTGGACACAGCCCTTATGGACAACAGCAGCACAGCGCAGCACAGCACAACACTACACTGCACTACACTACACTACACAGCCCAGCCAGCCCTAACTCCCACCCTCCCTCTTCACTGTCCACAGCCGAGTGAGAAAATGGCGCCGACGCGGGTACCTTATATAGGATCCAAAACCCGCGAGACCCGGAAGGCGGGATGATGACGTTTTGCTTCTATTTCAGATCCGAGTCAGGCGTGAAAAGTCGAGCCTGACTCGGATCGGCCTCGGATCGGGGGGGCTCGGGAGGGTTCGGATATCAGAAATCCGAACCCGCTCACCCCTAGTCCACATACACCTTTCTGAAAACTGTGCCATGGCTCTCTATTTGGCATGACATCAATTCTCATATATTGTCGTGCCGTGCTATCTGCGGTGCAGCAAAGGTGCAATTCATACTTTCACAACTGGGTGGCCAGTGTATCATGTAATGTAGCACTTAATAGTTTTCAACCTATGTAGCAAAGATACAGTAGTAGTCTCCTTTGGATTTTAATAGAGGGCAAGCAAGGAGTTTTGAGGAGTGTTTATATTAAGGTACAAAATGCATTTGCATCTAAATCACTGTACTAGCCGCTGAAACACTGTACTAGCAACAAAAAAACTCACTAGGAACGGTCAGCAGTTCCTCAAAAAACTGATTCTGTACTTCCCATCCACCAGTATTGTTGCGTAGTGGTAATGTCACTGCACATCACACTTGGCAGTTAGGGTTTGAATCCCAGTGTAAATTTTTTTTTTTTTTCTCCAAAAATAAATTTATATAATTCAATAATATAATTATATCAATAATATTATTGTAATAACAATAAAACTTTTTAGAATACTATCATATTTCATCTAGAGGCTGTGGGGATCTGAGTCAGTGAGGACGGCATGTGTGTGTAGTGATTTCTTAGTGTAAAAATTTCCCCCTGAAAATATGGCTCGATATTTCATATACAGTACTGGTTCTAGATATACATTATAATTCACAGTTAAAATCACATAAAATGGGCCTGTTTTTGTTCCTACAGTATTATTAACCTCAATAACATTTATTTCCAGTAATTTCCAATAAATTTTGACCACCTCACAATATTATTTTTTTCATCTAGTTAAGGCCAAAAGGTTGCATCCAGCTAGCTGGCTGACTAAGCTAAGTGATATAGTGGATGGCACTAACATGTGGCAGTTCAGCTTCCAGTTTCCAACATGGATACAATGTGGTATACAGTGTGGGTTGGATACACCAATAGTGCTCTTACTATGACAGCAGTGTTGGCAGAGCAGGGTTGCTGACGGTGTCCTCAGTATATGGAATGACAGTGCTGTGGTGCTGCAGTATCCTCAGTGAAGGGTACTGGTGTTGGAAGCAGAGCGGGGGTGCCAGTGGTATCTTTAGTTCAGGTTTGCTGGCTGTGTCAGCAGTGCAGGGGTTGCTGACGGTGTCCTCAGTACATGGAATGGCAGTGCTGCGGTGCTGGCAGTGTCCTCAGTTGAGGGTACTGGCAATGTCGGCAGTGCCAGTGGTGTCTTTAGTGCAGGTTTGCTGGCTGTGTCAGCAGTGCAAGGGTTGCTGATGGTGTCCTTAGTACATGGAATGGCAGTGCTATGGTGCTGGCAGTGTACTCAGTGAAGGGTACTGGCGATGTTGGCAGTGCTGGGGTGCCAGTGGTATCTTTGGTGCAGGTTTGCTGGCTGTCGGCAGTGCGAGGGTTGCTGATGGTGTCCTCAGTACATGGAATGGCAGTGCTGTGGTGCTGGCAGTGTCCTTACTGAAGGGTACTGGCAATGTCGGCAGTGGTGGGGTGCTAGTTGTATCTTCGGTGCAGATTTGCTGGCTGTGTCGGCAGTGCAGGGGTTGCTGACGGTGTCCTCAGTACATGGAATGGCAGTGCTGTGGTGCTGGCAGTGTCCTCAGTGAAGGGTACTGGCAATGTCGGCAGTGCGGGGGTGCCAGCGGTATCCTCAGTGCAGGTTTGCTGACTGTGTTGGCAGTGCAGGGGTGCTCTCAATGCAGGGTGCTGGCAATGTCGGCAGAGCAGGGGTGCCAGCGGTGGCCTCAGTGCAGGTTTGCTGACTGTTTTGGCAGTGCAGGGGTGTTCTCAATGCAGGGTTCAGGTGGTGTCAGCAGAGCAGGGGAGCCAGAAGTGTCCTCAGTGCATGTGTGCTGATAGTGTTGGCAGTGCAGGGGTGCTGGTGGTGTCCTCAGTATGGGAGTGCCAGCAGTGTCGGCAGTGTGGGGGTCACTAACGGTGTCCTCAGTATGTGGGGCAGCAGTGCAGGGGTGCTGGCAGCAGGGCCGTTTCTAGGGGCGGGCGACCCGTGCAATCGCACAGGGCGCTCCGCCCTCAATGCACAGTACGCCGGGTCCGACTCCTGCATCAGCGCTGTCTCCCTCAACCAATTGGGCGGCTACAGTAACTTCGCGCGCCTTCCCTCTTCTCCTCCTGGGTGTCACATGACAGGAAGGGAGCAGCGCACACATCAGCTGCACTGAAAAGTCCGGACACAGGCTGAGAGTGACCTCCGTTCTGCTGCTGGTTGCCCTCGACTGTCTCGGTTTTTTTCCTGGGTGTCCTCACTCTATTGGTTGGAGGCGGCGCCCACACTCCGGTCTGGGCATAGGATGGGGCAAGCGCGCTGCGCGCAGCAGCTTCACAAGGTAACTAAACTGCACCTCTGCGGGGGGGGGGGAGTGCCACCTATGTATGTCACTGCATGCCTGTGCTATCACTAGCTGCCCTCCTTTACACTGCACCTATGTATGTCACTGCCCTGTGCTGTCACTAGCTGCCCTCCTTTACACTGCACCTATGTATGTCACTGCCCTGTGCTGTCACTAGCTGCCCTCCTTTACACTGCACCTATGTACAGTATGTCACTGCCCTGTGCTGTCACTAGCTGCCCTGCTTTATACTGTCTGCACCTATGTATGTCACTGCCCTGTGCTGTCACTAGCTGCCCTCCTTTATACTGTCTGCACCTATGTATGTCACTGCCCTGTGCTGTCACTAGCTGCCCTCCTTTATACTGTCTGCACCTATGTATGTCACTGCCCTGTGCTGTCACTAGCTGCAGGGCCGTTTCTAGGGGCAGTCAGGGATCACATTCATCTATTATTAGGAGGAAACCCCTCCCCCTCACAAAGCCCAGATGACACTTTTCCCGATTTGGGTCACAACTCCTCACTGACTGCACATAGAATACATCTTCTACACAGCTCTAATCTGAGGAGTCCTCAGATTGGAGCCGTGTAGAAGATGTAATCTATGTGCACTCCTAATCAAAGGGAAAATGTCGCAATGTCGCGTTGTTTCAAAACTGTGTTAAAGCGATAAACAGCCTGTAATTTGTGCCTGTTGAATTTTGTATCCTAATGATGCCTGGCTGTATGTTGTTTAATTATAGTGACATAATCTGCTCATATTCCCATCCAGCTCAGATTAATCCCCCGATTTGTAACCTCCAGGTGTTATTTACTAAGCGCTCTCTGCTGGTGAGACGTCTGCCCAGTCTCCATGTTGAATCATCTTTACATTGTGTAACTCTAAACCAGGTCCAAAGTGTTTCCAGCATCTCACCGTATCATACGTTGCCCGTGGGGCACTGCATAAGGGGCACAAATACAGGAGACACTGCATATGGGGACAACTACAGGGGGCACTGCATAATGGGCACTTTTGCCTGAGAGCCAGTGGGGGGGAAGCCTAAAGGTGCCTACACACATAGCAATGTGCTCACGATCCGACCTGCACGATTTCCCCTGAACTCTCCCCAGGCAGCTCCCCAGCAGTCGTGGTCAGGATTTGGAGTAAAAAATATCCAGGTGGATGTGGTTTTAAAACGTAGTTTATGTGGCTCTGGCTTTTCCAATATATTTTATGTGGAAGTGGTTTGTTGCAGTGTAATCCTAAATGGCTTTTTCAGTGTACTTTATGTGGACGTGGCTTATTTCAATGTATTTTATGTGGATCTGGTTTGTATTTTCAATGTACTGGGTTCGCCCCCAACGTGACTAAAAACGGGTGTGATACAAGGTTATACTCCTGCAAATGTCACACCAAAGGCATGCACACACAAATGCGGCATGGGCATGTGACAGCTAGGCAACACCCCATTTTTTGAGCGCGCGCCTCCGGCGCGCGCATGCTGACCGTCTTTCATTCAACTACATATATTTTTCAGCACTTTGCCTCTGACAGGTTAGCCACCCCTGGACTCAGTAGTCACAGCAGCTGACATTCTGTGGTATTTTGAGACCACGCTCCCTTACTGTGATACCACACCTCCTCACAATGAGGCCACGCCCACTCCGCAATATTACTGCTTCTTGAGGGGGGGGGCGCATTTTGACTGCTCGCACTGGGAGCCTCAGACCCTAGAAACTGCCCTGGCTGGCAGTGTCGGCAGCGGGGGATGCTGCCAGTGGGGTGCCGGCTGTGTCAGCAACGAGGGTGCACGCGGTATCATGCAGCGGGTGATGACGGGCGCCAACTTCTTTTGCTTCCTGTGTGTATATTAAATGAGCTTATATGCATTTGCGGCTATATCACTGTACTAGCCGCTGAAACACTGTACTAGCACCAAAAATACTGTCACTAGGAAACTGTCATTAGTTCCTGATTCTGTACTTCCCATCCACCAGTATTGTGGCATAGTGGTAAAGTCACTGCAGATAACACTTAGCAGTAAAGCTGCATACACACACAACAATTTTTTTAATGGTTATCGTTAAACGATATCGTTTAACGATAATTGTTTGCAAAAATTGTTCACTTTCTGAGTCAAACAATGAACGATTATCGTTCATGCGCGTTCGCGTTTGTTATTTGTCATTTGTAGTTTGTAGTTCAGTCAGACTTGTCAACTCAACGATTTTCATTAAGGGAATATGCAAAAATCGTTTGTAGTTCATAAAAATCGTTCATTACATTTAGTAAATGAACAACTTTAGTAAACGATTTTAGTAAATTTTTTCAAGGGAAAAAATCGTTTACTAAAATCGTTCATTAAAAAAATCGTTGTGTGTGTATGCAGCTTTAGGGTTTGAATCCCAGTGTAAACTTTTTTTTTGCTCCAAAAATAAATTTGTATAATTCAATAATATAGTAATATCAATAATATTATTGTAATAATAATAAAACTTTTTAGAATAATATCATATTTCATCTAGAGGCTGTGAACACCGTGTACACTATGTGGGGATCTGAGTCAGTGAGGATGGCGTGTGTGTGTAGTGATTTCTTAGTGTAGAAATTTCCCCCTGAAAATATGGCTCGATATTTTATATACAGTACTGGTTCTAGATATACATTAGAATTCAAAAACTGCCCATCAGTAATTTACAGTGTGTTCATGTAATTTTTCAGAATAACCCTGCTCATTGTTTGTTTCAAAACAGAGGGGGATGGAGGAGGAATTCATTTGTAAAGGCTGCACTTTTTACACATACAACAAATCAAGTTTCCATTAGCCCTCCCCCTGTGTGTTGTTACTACTCATTAATGTTGCCCTTTGTGTATTGAGACACTTTTGTACTTTCGATCCCTATAATCCTCCCAAAACTGTGCTCATTTCCATGTTTATATTGTACATTCATTGACGTAATGTAGCTCAATGTTTTGTTTTCCACTTTGTTATTACAGTAAAGTTTACAGAGTATGCCAGTTGCTATATATATATATATATATATATATAAACGGGTATTCGGATCGGCACTCAATCCAACTGAGATAGGTGGCCCTGGTGCCTTCTGGAATAGAAATGGATACACAAAACTGGAAACAGACAGCGGCACTCAAGGACTTGTGAAAAAATACAAAGGTGTATTGCACTCAATACATGATCCGACGTTTCGGGACTCACATGTCCCTTAATCAAGGTGTAAACATATAAAACTAATGACTGACCTTAAATAGGAAGAAGCCACCGCAGCGTGCACGCACCGGAGGAGAAACAGGAAGTCATTCACTAATTGCCAGAACGGCCTGTGTTGATGACGTCACCACGTACCCGGCGTCCGGTCACTATGGTGATCGGATCGCCTATGAAAAAAATAGTAGAACTCGTGATAAATGATATAGAAAGTGACAGGGATGACTAACCACCAGAAAAAGGTGTGTTGCAGAGCCGTTAAATCAAACAGTGAACAAAGTATGCAAAGGAAATAGACATCTGTAGACTGCTGAACATAAAATGCATTACTATCAATATATAAAAAAATATATAAAACTTGATAATATACGGTAGCATAGAACGAATTGAATATAGCGAGCCATCACAAGAAGACTGTACATATAAATATAAACATGAAGTATTAAATGTAGAAATAAGCAATAAATCGGATGACCATGAAAAGTGAAGTATGGATAGGAATGATGGTGTTAAATATATGTGTACAATTATGTGCTAGTGCATGGAGAGTGAACTAAGGGCCTGATTCAGACCCACTCGCGAGCGGCTGTCCGCTCGCAAGTGGGTCGATGGTCTGCACTGAGCATGCGCACGACGGAGGGAGCTCCGTCGTGCGCATGCGCCAGACACGACGAGCGAAGGACTTTCCTTCGCTCGTTGTGTCCGATCAAAGGGGGCGTGCTGTCAATGTTGATTGACAGCACGCCCCCTTTGGTGGGCGTGCCGGGGGCGTGCCTCCCTGACGGGGGCGTTCCCACGGGAACACCTCCCGTCAGAAGCCGGCCCACTGACATCACTAGTGATGTCAGTGGGAGTGATTTTGGCTCTGCTAGAGCCAAAATCACTCCGGAGCTTGCGGTTGAAAACCTCAACCGCAGGCTCCGGCTCGCAATTTCGATGGTCGCGATGGTCACGACCATCGCGGCCATCAAAATGCACGCTCGTATAGCCTGTGGGTGGTGACCCACAGCTATACGAGCGTCCAGGAGGACGCTCCATGAAAATGGAGCCCGGCCCTCATGCAGAGCGTGCGCTCTGCTCAGAGCGTACGGCTCTGAATGAGGGCCTAAGACACTAAAAAACATGAGTGAAAAAATTCCAAAGAGAAGTAAAACGGATAAGTGTGTCAAACTGAGAAAAATGTAACAATGTATGTGTGTGTAAAAATAAAAAAAGAGAATAAAAATAAAGAATGAAAGTAAAAGATAAAATAAAAGTGAAAAGTGAAATAACGTGTACTGTAATGTGTCTAAATGATGTAGTGATGTAAGTGGACAAAAAAATCATGTAACATAGAAATACGACATAATGCTTAGTGTAACTGCTTCATAATATATAAATCACTTAAATACATTCCAGGATAACTTCTCGTTTAGCCCATATGGACTCATAGAATTAAGTTCAAAAATCCATCGGGCTTCGATCTGTAGTAGTTTGCCTGCTCTGTCCCCACCCCGTAGGGTTTTGGGGACATGGTCGATCAGCAAATGCTTCAATTGATTTAATGTGTGGCCTTTTTCGGCAAAGTGCCTTGCGACAGGTTGTTCTGATAGTTTTCCCGAAATGGCGCCCTGATGGCCGACCTGTGTAGGGCCATTCGTTCCTTCATCATTCGTACCGATTTGCCCACGTATAAAAGGCCACAGGGGCATACAATGATATAGATAATATGATTGGAAGTACATGTTAACACGTGTTTGAGTTTATACGTTTTACCCGAAGACGGATGTTGGAAAGAAGGACCAGTGATCATATTATGACATGTTGTACATCCGAGGCATTTGTAACATCCTGGCGGTTTACTCAGAAACGTTATCTGCTTAGTTACATCTTGATTATTTTCAAAGCCAGTGATGTCCAAGTGCACAATTAAATCTTTGATGTTCTTACCTCTGTTGTAACATGAAAGTGGTCTATTATTTTTAAAGCATACTAGACTGGTGTCCGTAGATAGAATAGGCCATAGGGCTCTAGTGGCTCTGGGAATAACAGGACTAGATGTATTATATTCGCTGACAAAGGGAATAGACGGATCTTGCTTGTACGACTTGCCAATTAGAAGGTTAGATCGTGGCATACATAACACTTCTTTTTTGTGTTTAAGTAACAGGTTCAGTTCGTATCCCCTGACCTGAAATCTTCTGACTACTTTGTCAAGAGCTGCTTCTAATTTATCGTGTTCACTAGTTATTCTGGCTACTCTGATCATTTGTGATCGTGGTAATCCTCTTTTAAGAGCTCTCGGATGGTGACTGTTTGCCCTAAGTAGTGTATTCCTGTCTGTAGGTTTATAATACACCTCTGTGTATAACCGACCCTCATCAATGGAAATTAGCACATCCAGATAATTCAGCGATTTAGTATGAACCTGATGCGTAACTTTGATGGGTGACGCCCTGCTGTTAATACGTTCCATCAATTGTTCAAATGTTTGAATCCCTCCAGTCCAGAGAATAAACACATCATCTATATATCTAAAATATCTGTAAATGTGTCTGGAAACCTCCATATCTGAAAAAAACATTTCTTTTTCTTCATGGAACATAAAAATGTTAGCAAATGAGGGGGAGACATTGCTCCCCATCGCACATCCGCTGGTTTGTTGGAAAAAAGATCCATTGAATAGAAAAAAGTTTCTAGTGAGCGTGAGATGCAGCAAGCTGAGAAAAAATTCTAAATCTACACTGTCCATGTTTTCTCGTATCAAAAAATTCCTCATAGCCATTAGGCCCTGTGCGTGGGGAATGCTGGTATACAAGTTGCATATGTCCACTGTACATAGGATCGTTCCTGAAGGAACTGTATCAACATTCATCAGTCCTTTAAGGAAATCGGTGGTATCTTTGATATACCCCTCTTGTCTCAAAATTAGTGGTTGAAGTATACTGTCGAGAAACACCGATATAGGTTGGAACAGCGAATTATGTGCAGAGATGATTGGTCTGCCAGGGGGATGCAGAGACTCTCATTTCAGTATTGCTGAGAGTGCGTTGTGATAGATTGTATATTACCGTCTCCTCCTCACCGGACCCGATCTTGTTCCTGGCATTCTGTCCCCCCCTACGGGTGGGCGTCCTCTTGACCTTGACCTTGGAAAAAGGTCTCTCTTTTGTCCCTACTAATCCGTTTAAACAACTTACAGTACACGTTATTTCACTTTTCACTTTTATTTTATCTTTTACTTTCATTCTTTATTTTTATTCTCTTTTTTTATTTTTACACACACATACATTGTTAAATTTTTTTCAGTTTGACACACTTATCCGTTTTACTTCTCTTTGGAATTTTTTCATTCATGTTTTTTAGTGTCTTAGGCCCTCATTCAGACCCACTCGCAAGCGGGCGCACGTACGTTAGGCGTACGTACAAAAATATTTAAATTCAATGGCTCGCTCGTATTTTCGTTCGCATCTAAAATTCCTCCCAAAACTCTGACGACCCCTCCTCTAACTAACGAGCGTACGAAATAGCGAGCGTACATCCCCGAAATGGCTTGAAAGGAACGCACGCACAAGTATAAACAGGAAGTGGCCTTGTCAGATGTCGATTACCTGCTCCTTTATTCTGCCTACCTCCATCAATCGTATCATGCCAATCAATGTATCAATTAGCTTAATTGTTTGTTTTTTTTCAACACAATGAAAGAAACTTTACTCTTGTCTGTGTTTGTGTTTACCCGCAGAATACGTACGGATGAAACATTCGCTTGTATTGTTTAAAAAACATGTGAACCACAATTAAACAATTGTACTATTGCTGTGTATCCCCGCATATTTCCCTGGGTTCCTTTCTTTATTTAAATTTGCTTACGCATGTCACTGCATCAAGCCTATCCTAACTCTCCAGAGATTTCTGGCCCTGTCGAACACATGACTCATACACTAACCAATAAAATTGCTCCTGTTAATTTCCAAAATACATTAGCCAATCAGAAAATTTTTACACACTTTATCAAAAATGATTTTTAAGAAAAACACCATTGCCATCATGAGAGCCTCCGCATTCACCAGGCGTGAGCTGCTGGTGCTTACGGAGGTCATGGATCGCCGGATCACCAGCCAGCCAGAACCCATGACCAACCGGCAGAAGCGCTCCGCGTATGCGGAGGTACGGTCCCGCCTGCGGTCCTTTGGATCACGCCGCAACATCGGCCAGCTGGAGCGCAGGTGGTCCGACCTGCAACGGCGAACGCCCCGCTTGCTGGCATGCTTTCGCATGCAGATCCTGGCAAGTAAGTGTTATGTATTGTGGTTTTAATGTTTGTGTTTGTGGGGCAAACTGCGTGTGCATGTTTTCATGTTTGTTCTATTTATTATTTGTACTCATATCTGCGTCTGCATGTTTTCCTGTCTGTTCTATTTATTATTTGTACTCATATCTGCGTCTGCATGTTTTCCCTCTTTTTATGAATTTTTAATTCTACTGCTATTTTTTTTTTTATTTATTTTTTTTTGTTTGTTTGTTTGGCCGGATTTGTCCATAAACTAAACGCAATTTATTTGACATATTTTAGGGGGACAGCCAAGACTCCGCCGTCAACGTCGGCGTTCCCGCCCACTCTCCCCAACCCCCAGCCAACACTCCACCCCAAATCTTTCCCCTATTCCCCACTCCTCCCCATCCTTCCCAGACCCTCTCCCGGAAATGTCGGGACTCCTTCCCCTCCGTCCCACTTCCCCCTCTCCTCCACCCACCCCTCTTCCAATTACCCCCTCCCCGGAGTCCAGCATAACTCCGCCCCATTCTTTGGGGAATGACGGATCCTCCGAGGAGGATCATGGAGGTTTTGCCGGAGCTCCCGATTTTTTTCCCGGTATGTTTTTTATTATTTTTTTTTAAACCACAAACTGTTTGTATGTAATCATGTGTCGTGCCTTTCTTCGTGTTTTTGTGGCTTGACTTTTGTTGATTGTGAAGGTTTGCCTTTACCTCTTCCTGGTGATTTAAGCATACACATATCATACCTGTGGGAATTTGTACCTAGGCCTTGTATTTTTGCCAGCCCACACTTTTTATTTATGTTTTTGGGTTTAGGAGTGATTTGTTTTTTAATTAATGTTTTTCTGTGGAGTCCCTATTGTTGTATTAACCCACACACTTTTCTCACCCACAGAGGAACAGAGGCGTCGGCAAGAGGTGGCGGATGTTGTGGGGCAGATGCGCCACCATGTAATCGGCCTTCTGGTGGCCCTCGACCGACTGTCTGGCCTCCTTCGGCATTAGATTTTTTTTTTTTGTTGTATTTTCCCAATAAAATTTTAAAGACAAATATACGTTGTGGATCATTTTTAAAAACCAAAACCAAAATAGTTTAGCCTGACATAAGTTCCTGCAAGGATTTCCCTTTTGTAAAAGTTAGATTGTGTTTTGTCTTTGTATGTCAAACAGACACCAGAAACACATAACAGTAACAATGTAATTTCCCTTTTTGGGTGTAGTGTCAATTTCAGATTTCTACATTTTCCAGGTTCCTACTTGGTGCGCAAGCTGCTTAGGCCAATCTTACAAATCCCAAGGTTGGGCCAGGCTTCCTTTTGGTGTGGATTGGAAAGCTGAAAACATATTTCAGTTTTGCTCATCTGGCGTCAGTACTGGTTTACCCCTTAGTCAAATGTAACTTGTGTTAACCTGGTTACACTTGCTGTTAACGTCCCAAAAAAGGAAGACCATTTCACTCTTCAAACATTTATTCACCACATAACAGAGCAAACAAAGTGGTCACTCCCCAAAAAAATACACAGTGATAAATTCAAATACAACACATACCAAGAAAAAAATAAATAAAAACACAAAATCAAGAACTGGTTGACGAAGGACCATGCCAACATGATTCCACAAACATGGCGTTGCGATATGGGTTCCAGAATATATGCCCAAAAGGACCAGATCCAGGTTTGGTAAGGGTAGCAGGAAGTAGTGAGCGTTGGAGTGCCAAAGATTATGTGAACAAACAGAAGATGGTGAGAAAAATAAAAATAAATTAGATGTTTGCCCAAAAAAAAAAACACATTAGGTATAAACACTGGAGTTTTGAACAAACTTACCTAAAAAATCTGGCCACAACATCATCGCGTATGGCCCCCCCACATACTGACCTTCGACCAACCTCGGGGGGGCCATCCTCAGGTAAGGCATCCTCTGGCTGCATTGGGACACCACTCCTTATGGCAATGTTGTGAAATATCCCACACAGGACCACAATTTTAGACACCATATCCGGCACATACATGAGCTCGCCACCAGAGCGGTGGAGGCATCTGAATCGGCCTTTTAAAAGGCCGATACAGCGCTCCACCACTTGCCTGGTGGCTGTAAGTGCGGAATTATACGCACTTTGTGGCCCTGGTGTGGGAGCCAAATAAGGAGTGAGCAGCCAGGACATGCAAGGGTATCCACTGTCTCCTGTGAACAAAAATAGACCACATCAGGAACACTGTGTATCAAGCTTAACATTGTTATGTACTAAAGGTCTCCACTTACCCAGAAGCCACGCATCACCAGCTTGTAGGTTGGTTAATTTCTGCCATATCCCTGATTGCCGGATGACGAAGGAGTCATGAGCACTTCCGGGTAATTTAGCATTCAGGGACAGGATCTGGAGGGAGGCATCACATACCACCATTACATTCAGGGAGTGATAGTGTTTCCTGTTTCTAAATATGGCCTCCAGCCGTGCTGGAGGCTGAAGTGGTATGTGAGTACCATCCACAACCCCTATGATGTGTGGGAAGCCAGCTATTTGGTCAAAATTGGCCTTGGCCACACTAAGGGCACCCATATCCAAAGGCATTTGAATAAAATGATGGAGGTGCTTGAAAAGTGCCTCCATCACTGCCCTCAGGATCCGGGAAAAGGAGGATTGGGAGATGCCCGCCACTATTCCGACCGTTGTTTGAAACGATCCTGAGGCACAGAAATGTAACACCGCCATAAATTGCGTCAGTGGTGGTATTGCTGTTGGACTGTCAATTTGCCGCTCAAGATCACTTTCTATTAATGAGAGAGTGTCTATGATGATTTTGGGAGGTAGACGGTAGCGTCTTAAAACCTCATCATCGGGCATTCCAAAAAGGGTGACACGTGTTCGAAATATCTGGGGCCTTGCATGCCTACGATGCCTACGCCTGGGACGAGTTTGAGGTTGGTCGTCTTCCGGGAGCAGGGCCAGAACAATTCGCCCCAGATCTATCTGAAATTCAAAGTTTACAATGTAAGGCTTTTGACCCACCCCAAAAGTAAGAAAAAAAAACTTAGCTTTCTGATACCATCCATAGCTGCTTACATGCCGGGGTATTGTCATGATATGTATAAACTGTAAAAAAGGCAACAATGAGACGTCAAAAATGTAAAGGGTTTTTTTTTAGGTAAAAAATTGTTGCAAGCCAACACAGAAAATAACGGAAAAACACATTTGCCCATCGCTGAAAACTACATTGCACACCGTACGTCAAATAGGGTTCAAATGGACCCAAAAAATGGAAAAGGGAAAAGCAAAACTGGATTATATGATGAATAAGCCGTCCAAAATGCGGTAAATTATTCGCAAATGCAAGTCACTACACCAACAGTCCAAAATGCGGTAAATTATTCGCAAATGCAAGTCACTACACCAACAGTCCAAAATGCGGTAAATTATTCGCAAATGCAAGTCACTACACCAACAGTCCAAAATGCGGTAAATTATTCGCAAATGCAAGTCACTACACCAACAGTCCAAAATGCGGTAAATTATTCGCAAATGCAAGTCACTACACCAACAGTCCAAAATGCGGTAAATTATTCGCAAATGCAAGTCACTACACCAACAGTCCAAAATGCGGTAAATTATTCGCAAATGCAAGTCACTACACCAACAGTCCAAAATGCGGTAATTCATTCGCAAATGCAAGTCACTACACCAACAGTCCAAAATGCGGTAATTCATTCGCAAATGCAAGACAAAAAATGGACTTACCCAACTCGAATATATAAGATGTCCTCAAAAAACTTCTTTGGGTCCGAAAACCAAAAAAAACTAAAAAATATGAAATGAGTGTTAAACAAATTAACTAACCACAAAACAGAAGAATACAACAATTGGCCACAAATTTGAATGCACAAAACTTACCAAATCAGGAAAGGATGTAGAAAAAATGAAAAAAATGCGAACGTAAAAACCAAAGAAATGTAGCAAAAACAAACAAAAAAACAACTCTCCAAAATCCTCCAAACGCAACCAACCAACCAAATCCAAACCACTTCACCGACAACACTCCAACAACCCCACCTCGAATCCACACACACCAAGCCATAAATAGTGTTTATTTTCCCGCACAAATTAAGGATGAATCATAGGGACGCACAATCAATGATGCGGCCGCAATCTAACGACGCATGTATAAATACGTCACAAAATCACATAGAATTTCTGGATGATTTCATGCTGGAAGCAGAGACATGGCTTCAAACCAGGGAAACAATGGTCAAAATTGCGGCGGTAAGGCCTTCATGCATTTTGTGTCAATGAGTATTTTAAAACATAATATTGTGCAAGTTGAGAAGTGGCTAAATCTGCATATTTACCCAAATAGGTGAGGAGGATGACATGGAAGAGACTGCTGGCCCCAGTCAACCCGCCAAAGCTGCCAAAAAAAAAAGGCAGCCACATTTCACAAGCAAGGAGATGGAGGTTTTGATCCAGAAGTGCGTTGACATCCTGCCCCAGGCAGCCAGGAATATGAGCCAAAGCCAGAAGTGGAGAATGTGGGAGGAGGTCGCCGTTGCTGTCAATAGGGTGGGTGATTATGTCCGTCTAGCCCGGGATGTCAAACGGCGGTAAGTAAACACTTTCCCATCCTATAAACAAACCCCATTGTTAAAAAAAGGATAATGGTTCCAAATTCATTACACAGATGGGCAGACTTCAAATATCGTCTAAAGCAAAAACTTGCCGACAGGGCTAGGCATGCAAGGGGGACAGGTGGGGGTCCCACCCCTGTGTCATTGGAGTTGACAGACTTAGAAGAGATGGCACAGGGGTGTGTGCAGGCTGTGGAGGTGTTTGGCGTGTCCAACATGGATACGGACATGCCAGACTTTGCGGCTCCTCATGTTGGCCAAGGTAAGTCTTGTCATGTCACCATCTCAGAAATGCTATTGTGCCAATATGTAGATTCTAATGTGAGTCTTTTCTCCAATTTCCTAACAGAGACAGAGGCGGATGAGTCTGCTCCAGAGGGGAGCCTTGGCCGCAGAATTTCTGCTGACTCTGCAGGGGAGGAACCAGTACATCCGGCTGAGGACCCTGCAGAAGCCAGTCCAGGGCGTGCCCCCTCGCAGGCAGTGGGCCTCCTCACAGAACTCAATTTTAAATCGGATTGCCATACGGAGATTCTGCAGAGGATGGACGCCAGTCTGATACGGGTGGCTGAGGCCCTGGAGCAAAATGCTGCGGCCAACGTGACCATTGCTCAGGCCCTGGCGGAAAATACCAGGGCCAACATCCGCATCGCCGATGCCCTGGAGCAGCTCGTTCGCCAGCACATGGTGGAGCCGACCTCCCTTCCTGCCGGAACATCCAGATCCTCCACCTCTGGCACAACATCAGGCAATCCTCCAAATGTGCCTAGCCCTGTGCCTAGTCCAGAGGCCACAACATCTGCCTCTGGACAGGCCAGCCCGATGGCATCCCGGACCCGGTCTGGCGCCCACCCTCACCCATCCAAACGGCCGAGAAAACGGTGACAGCAATGGCGACTTTTCCCACTTTCCTTCTGTGCTTGGCTCATATTCCTTTCTGGTCAAAACTTCCCTCTCCTTTCTTGTGAAATGTTTTTAAATTTTGTATTTACGATTATGTTAGTAGTTATGTTTTTTTTTTTTTTAGATCAAATATCTTGGCCACAAAAAAAGGCAATACAATATTATGCCAATTTGTTTGTGTGTAAACAATAAATTGTACAAAAAAAACAGACATTGTATTGTGACATTATTGTACAAATGGGTTACATTTAATCCTGGCCTTAAACGCAAAAACTGACCCTCTTATGTTAAAAAAAAGGCCTCTTTAAGGAACGTTTAAAAAAACACATAGCGATGCAAATTCAACAGTAAACCAAAAAAAAGGGGAGCTAATTAAAAGATGATGACATTATTTTTACAATAGGCCATAACCACCAAATTGTAGCCAAAAAAAAAACCCAAAAATGTACGCTAATTGATTATGTAATCATGACATTAGCAGCTCTGATTTCCACCTGCGTACGCTTTTGTGCTATCCCAATAAACTGCTTTCCAAACACATACCAAGCCGGATTTCAATCCAACACTAATTACTTTACTGACCAGCCACGATTAATCGCAGCACCATCGTGGAGTCCCGGGACGGAGGAGAAGGCCATCGCCAATGTGGTCGAGTAATCCTGACCCTAAGCTGTGCGAGCATTTTGAAGGGAAAGCGGATGTTTCAGTGACGTATGAGACGGTCCGAACACATTTGACGTTCGCATCTGCTAATGTATGTACGCCCCAAAAACGCTTCGCCACGCCTGCGTTTTGTCATCTCCACCCCCGTCAACACCCAAAAACGCCCTGTTCTGTCAATCACATTTGACATGTCACTTCCTGTACGCTATTTTAGGAACGAGAGAAAAAAAGCTCGCAATTTGCCGTACGCGCATGCGCGGTGTAACCCCGACGCATGCGCGGTTAGTCAACATCGGAACGCAACGAGCGTACTGTTGTTAACGTGCGGCTCTGAATGAGGGCCTTAGTTCACTCTCCATGCACTAGCACATAATTGTACACATATATTTAACACCATCATTTCTATCCATACTTCACTTTTCATGGTCATCCGATTTATTGCTTATTTCTACATTTAATACTTCATGTTTATATTTATATGTACAGTCTTCTTGTGATGGCTCGCTATATTCAATTCGTTCTATGCTACCGTATATTATCAAGTTTTATATATTTTTTTATATATTGATAGTAATGCATTTTATGTTCAGCAGTCTACAGATGTCTATTTCCTTTGCATACTTTGTTCACTGTTTGATTTAACGGCTCTGCAACACACCTTTTTCTGGTGGTTAGTCATCCCTGTCACTTTCTATATCATTTATCACGAGTTCTACTATTTTTTTCATAGGCGATCCGATCACCATAGTGACCGGACGCCGGGTACGTGGTGACGTCATCAACACAGGCCGTTCTGGCAATTAGTGAATGACTTCCTGTTTCTCCTCCGGTGCGTGCACGCTGCGGTGGCTTCTTCCTATTTAAGGTCAGTCATTAGTTTTATATGTTTACACCTTGATTAAGGGACATGTGAGTCCCGAAACGTCGGATCATGTATTGAGTGCAATACACCTTTGTATTTTTTCACAAGTCCTTGAGTGTCGCTGTCTGTTTCCAGTTTTGTGTATATATATATATATATATATATATATTATGGAAGAATAAACTTGATAGCCCCCCCACATTTGTTGCCCAGGAACATCCACACACCTAAATTTGGGCCTGGGTGAGGGTTGTACACTGACCCACCACTTCGGTGTTCATAGAGGGGAAAGGAGGAGGAGGTGAGCTGCTGCTGTTACACTGTTGTGGGTGGGGGAGGGGGGCTCACAGAGCCAGTGATGCTGTTATCAGGGATGGGGGGAGGGGCAGAGCTGCTTGAAGTGTGTGCACTATGTATAGGACATAAAAAGACAACATTGAAAGTACTGTACCAATGTTTTTAACATTAATTACAAAACATTGGTTAGACCTAAACATTGGTTCTGAAAACCGATGGTTAGCGCACATCTCCGATGGTGGTACGACTGCGCATGCGCAGGAGGTGTACTGAGCATGTGCAGCCCTCTGACTGTGAGTCCTCTTGCAGTGTCTCCCAGCCACAGTCTGATTGACAGGTTGCAGTGTTTTGGAGGTGGAGCGGGGATGTTCCCTGGCAGCGTTCCCGGAAACAGGGGAGTGTTGCCCCATTTTTCAAGGAGGGGTGAGGGCAGAGTCTGTATGGGTGCACGCAGACTTCTGGCCTCGCAAGCTGCCAGGACCCGGCCAGGCTGTGGGAAGTTTTAGCTCCCGCAGCCAGGCCTAAGGAACGTCGGCAACCATCAGTCACAATTGTTCTGATGGTGACACCAGGCTGCGGCCTCAGTCGCAGAGCTGAGATCATGCAAATGATACCTCCTTCTGCATTCACATTTTAAATGAACAGAATTGCACAGTCTCTTGTGTGCACTTATGTGCTGCTCTGCAATTCCATCCAGGCACTTTGTGGAAACAATCAAAGGCACCCATTTATTAACTAGTTTTATCACAAAAATGAGTGACAAATGTCACTGTGTATGATAAATGTTGCTCCAGCCAATCAGCTCCCAACTGTCACTTTTCTAACAGTTGACAGTTGGGAGCTGATTGGCTGGAGCACCATTTATCATACACAGTGAAATGTTTCACTCGTTCTGGTGATAAAACTCGTTAATAAATGAGACCCATAGTGTAGTATTTTAAAATTATTGTTGATCCACCCAATGTGAGGGATTATTTATATCTGAAAAATAGGTGTTGATAGAACAGTCCCATCCACCTGATGTTCAAGGTACATACCTCTTGATAGATTTAAAGCAAACACCTCTTATTACCCCTTCAGGTTTTAAGGTTACCTCATAATTTTCTTCACATAAAGAGGATTCAACAGCATACAGTAGATTTCAATAAAATCCTTTGTTGCAACTCCAACAGATGATTTCCAGATGATATTTCATGTACTAACATAAAAGTAAATAGAGGTACAGTACATACAGTGCATCTCGAAAGTATTCGCAGTGCGTCACTTTTTTCACATTTTGTTATGTTACAGCCTTATTCCAAAATGGAATAAATTAAATTTTCTCCTCAAAATTCTACACCAAATAACCCATAATGAAAACGTTTAAAAAGTTTTTTTGACATTTGTTCAAATTTAATAAAAAAAAACCTAAAAAATCACATGTACATAAGTATTCACAGCCTTTGCTCAATACTTTGTTGATGCACTTTTGACAGCAATTACAGCCTCAAAACTTTTTGAATATGATGTCACAAGCTTGGCACACCTATCTTTGGGCAGTTTCGCACATTCCTCTTTGCAGCACCTCTCAAGCTCCATCAGGTTGGATGGGAAGTGTCGATGCACAGCCATTTTCAGATCTCTCCAGAGATGTTCTATCGGATTCAAGTCTGGCCTCTGGCTGGGCCACTCAAGGACATTCACAGAGTTGTCCTGAAACCACTCCTTTGATATCTTGGCTGTGTGCTTAGGGTCGTTGTCCTGCTAAAAGATTAACCGTCACCCCAGTCTGAGGTCAAGAGTGCTCTGGAGCAGGTTTTCATCCAGGATGTCTCTGTACACTGCTGCATTCATTTTTCCCTCTATCCTGACTAGTCTCCCAGTTTCTGCCACTGAAAAACATCCCCACAGCATGATGCTGCCACCACCATGCTTCACTGTAGGGATGGCATTGGCCTGGCGGTGAGCGGTGCCTGGTTTCCTCCAAATAGAATGCCTGGCATTCTTGCCAAAGAGTTCAATCTTTGTATCTCATGGTCTGAAAGTCCTTCAGGTGCATTTTGGCAAATTCCAGGTGGGCTGCCATGTGCTTTTTACTAAGGAGTGGCTTCCATCTGCCCACTCTACCATACAGGCCTGATTGGTGGATTGCTGCAGAGATGGTTGTCCTTCTGGAAGGTTGCTGTAGCTTTGACAGAGTGACCATCGGGTTCTTGGTTACCTCCCTGACTAGGGCCCTTCTCCCCCGATCGCTCAGTTTAGATGGCCGGCCAACTCTAGGAAGAGTCCTGGTGGTTCTGAACTTCTTCCATTTACGGAGGATGGAGGCCACTGTGCTCATTGGGACCTTCTAAGCAGCAGATATTTTTCTGTACCCTTCACCAGATTTGTGCCTTGAGACAATCCTGTCTCGGAGGTCTACAGACAATTCCTTGGACTTCATGCTTGTTTTGTGCTCTGATATGCACTGTCAAGTGTGGGACCTTATATAGACAGGTGTATGCCCTTCAAAATCATGTCCAATCAACTTAATTTACCACAGGTGGACTCCAATTAAGCTGTAGGAACATCTCAAGGATGATCAGTGGAAAGAGGATGCACGTGAGCTCAATTTTGAGCTTCATGACAAAGGCCGTGAATACTTTTGTATATGTGATATCTTAGTGGGTTTTTTTTATTAAATTTGAACAAATCTCAAAAAAACTTTTTACATGTTGTCATTATGGGGTATTGTGTGTAGAATTTTGAGGACAAAAATGAATTTATTCCATTTTGAAGTAAGGCTGTAACATAACAAAATGTGGAAAAAGTGATGCGCTGTGAATACTTTCCGGATGCACTGTAGCATAATACTGCTTCAAACAGATATTTTATTAAAAATATTACAGATAACAAACAGGACCTCTATATTTAATAACAAGTCCTGAAAATAAAAAACACTAAGACTCGTTTGAATGAGGATGCCTACCATCCCACTGCCAGGGACCACCCCCGTTCCGCCTCCAAAACGCCACAGCCTGTCAATCAGGCTGCAGCCGGGAGACACTGCAAGCGGACTCAGAGCCAGGGGGCTGCACATGTGCAGTCATCCCACCATCAGAGATGTGCCCTAGCCATTGGGTTAGCATACATCTCTGAATCAGGCCCAAAGAGCGCCATTCCAAGGGAGTGATATACAGTATGTGGGACTATACATACTGTAAGCCCTCATAAATTAAATATAAAATAAGTATGATTTCAGAAGTTTATTGGTGTTTTATATGTTTAAGCACCTACAGGTCCATTAAAAAATAGAAAAATTGGTTAACATCGATGTTCCAGAACCAATGTTTAGGTCTAAACAATGTTTTGTAATCAACATTAAAAACTGTACAGTACTTTCAATGTTGTCTTTTTATGTCCTATCCTTAGTGCACACACTCCAAGCAGTTCTCCCCCTACTCCTATCCCTGATAACAGCATCACTGGCTCTGTGTGCCCCCCTCCCCCACCCATAGCAGTGTAATGGTGCATACACGTAGCAATCTGCCAGCAATACAATATCACTGGCAGATCATACTGCACACTCCCTGGTGTGTTGGATGATCTATATAGATCATCCAACACACCAATAACTTGCCAGCAACTACAGCAACCCGTGATCAGCAGGTTGTGCAGCATGCAGGAACGATGGGCAATATTGCTATCACCCATACGTGCCTGCACATTGCTGGTTGAAAGTAAGTTGGTAGGGTACATTAAAAAAGGATGATTTGATAGATAACGGTAACGATAACAATATCAATATCATTTAAATCATCCTTGTAAATTGCTACGTGTATACACAGCCAGAAAACCTGCACTGAAGACACCGCTGGCACCCTGCAATGCCAACACCGCCAATACCCTTCACTGAGGATGCTGCCAGCACCACAGCACTGCCATTCCATGTACTGAGGACACCGGCAGCAACCCCGCACTGCCGACACAGCCAGCAAACCTGCACTGAAGATACTGCTGGCACCCACACACTTCTGACACCTCCGTTACCTGTCACTGAGGACACTGCCAGCACTGCAGCACTGCCATCCCAGAATTCATATACAGTACTGGTTCTAGATATACATTAGAATTCAAAAACTGCCCATCAGTAATTTACAGTGTGTTCACCTCCTTTTTCAGAATAACACTGCCCATTGTTTGCTCAACAGAGGGGGAGGGAGGAGGAATTCATTTGTAAAGGCTCCACTTTTTACACAGACAACAAATCAAGTTTTCATTAGCCCTCCCCCTGTGTGTTGTTACTACTCATTCATGTTGCCCTTTGTGTCTAGAGACACTTTTGTACTTTCAGTCCCTCCCTTCCTCCCAAAACTGTGCTCATTTTCCATGGTTATATTGTACATTCATAGACCAGTAATGTAGCTGGAAGCACAATGTTTTGTTTTCCACTTTGTTATTACAGTAAAGTATACACAGTATGTCAGTTGCTATATGGAGAGAGAGAGAGAGAAAGATGTGCGTCCACCGTCGTGTTTTGGTTTTGGATCTGGATCTCCCCTGGTTTTGGATCTGAATCTGGGTTTGGATTTTTTTCCTTGGTGTTTTGTGTTTTGGTTTTGGATCTCGATATTTTCTTAAAATATTATAAAAACAGTTAAAATCACAATACGGGCTTGTTTTTGTTCCTACAGTATTATTAACCTCAATAACATTTATTTACAGTCATTTCCAATCAATTTTGACCACCTCACAATATTATATTTTTCAACTTGTTAAGGCCAAAAGGTTGCAGCCAGCTAGCTGGCTGACTAAGCTAAGTGACACAGTGGGTGACACTAACATGTGGCAGCTTAGCTTCTAATTTCCAACATGGATACAGTGTGTTATACAGTGTGGGTTGGATACACCAATAGTGTGCATACTGTGACAGCAGTGTTTGCATAGCAGGGTTGCTGATGGTGTCCTCAGTACATGGAATGGCAGTGCATTGGTGTTGGCAGTGTCCTCAAAAAAGGGTACTGATGATGTTGGCAGTGCCAGTGGTGTCTTTAGTGCAGGTTTGCTGGCTGCATCGGCATTATAGGGGTTGCTGACGGTGTCCTCAGCATGTGGTTTGTCCACGCTGAGGTGCTGACAGTGTCCTCAGTGTAGAGTACCAATGATGTTGGCAGTGCAGGGGTGCCAGCAGTGTCCTCAGTGCAGGTTTGCTGACTGTTTTGGCAGTACAGGGGTGTTCTTAATGCAGGGTGCTGGCGATGTCGGCAGAGCGGGGGTGCCAGTAGTGTCCTCAGTGTAGATTTGCTGGCTGTGTCGGCAGTGCGAGGGTTGCTGGCGATGTCCTCAGTACATGGAATGGCAGTGCTGTGGTGCTGGCAGTGTCCTCAGTGAAGGGTACCGGCGATGTCAGCAGTGCAAGAGTGCCAGCAGTGTCCTCAGTGCAGGTTTGCTGACTATGTTGGCAGTGTAGGGGTGTTCTCAATGCAGGGTGATGGCAATTTCGGCAGAGCGAGGGTGCCAGCGGTGTCCTCAGTGCATGAGTTCTGACAGTGTCGGCAGTGCAGGGGTGCTGGTGGTGTCCACAGTGTGGGAGTGCCGGCAGTGTCGGCAGTGTGCGGGTCACTGACTATTCCTCAGTACGTGTGGCAGCAGTGCAGGAGTGTCGGCAGCGGTGGTGTCAGCAGCGGGGGATGCTGCCAGTGGGGTGCCGGCAGTGTCGGCAGCGGGGGTGCAGGCGGTGTAGGACAGCGGGGATTTGTGGGCACCATCTTCTTTTGCTTCCTGTGTGCATATTAAATGGGCTTAACGCTGATTGGCTGAGAGAGCCATGATGGAAGGCTCTCTCAGCCAATCAGCATTAAGCCCGCTCAATACAAAACCTCGTGACCCCACAATCTCGCGACCCAAGAGTGGGATCGCAAGGTTTTGCCTCGGGTTAGGGATCTGGGGCAGGCAGAGAGATCCGAGCACCCTCTATGGGTCGGCGCCCTTGTTTGACTGCACTGGTCGAACATCCCAAGAGTTGGCTCTGATTAGGGGGTCCTTAGCTCCCCAGGGATCCCCGGCCTGGGCTGATTAGCGGTCAGGTTTAATGCTTTGACTGGGGGGCCCAGTGAAAGGGCTCCCCTGGCTGTGGCATTAGCCCCCTCACTAGAAAAAGTCTGGTTTTGGTTCTGAATTTTAAAGGGGGACCCTACTCATTTTTTCCCCCTGTATTTCCAAAATCAGATCAGTGCCCAGTGCTAGTTGTGCACTGTCCCTATGTCATTTGTCCCCCATATTTTTGCAACCAGAGCTGGTTCTGACTAGCCCAGTGCTTGTTGTGCTTAAGTACAGGGGACCCCTATGTCATTTGTCCCCTGTATTTAATCAAAACCAGCACTGGGTCACTAAAAGCTCAGGGCTCTTTTGTGGAGGGGGGGGCATGCCATTTTTTATTTATTTGTTTTCACAGGTTTGTTTGTTTTTTACCACAGCAACACAGACAGGTCTCTCTGATCCCGTCTATGCTCTGTGTCAATGACCCAGATGCATTAGCATGGATCTCCTGGTCCATGCATGCATGTATGTAATTGAAATACATAGCCGCAGAGGGGTCTCACCGATCCCATCCGTGCTTCTGTGTCAATGTACAAAAGTGTCTCATGAAAATGTGGTTTGTTGTCTGTCTGTGGAAAATGTGCAGCCTTTACAAAATTAATTCCTCCCCCCTCCCCTCTGTGTTGAGAAAAGCAAAGGGTTTACCTGGAGTAGGACATAAACATTTGGGGCCAAATGTAATAGGGTGAGAGTTTAGAAAATGTGAGAGTTTAGGAGTAACCTCTCACATTGGTTGAGTTTTATCTTCAAAATGGGAAAACATCTGAATGAGATTTTAAATCATGAGAGTTTTTTAAGTCTAAAAAAACATGCAAGTTCGCTCTGTTACTTTGTTTTTGGACTCTATTACATTGGCAAAGTTTAAAAAGTGTCAGAAACTCTCACTTTCCTAAACTCTCACCCTATTACATTTGGCCCATAGTATATTACTGATGATCAGCTTTTGAATTATACTATATATATATATTGAATCATAAAAATTTATTTTTGGAGAAAAAAATAGGTTTACACTGAAATTCAAACCCTAATTTCCTGGTATGATGTGCAGTCACCTTGCCACTATGCTATAACATATACAGGGAAATACTGAAGTCTTTTACCTCTTACAAAGTGAAAATGAACTGAAACTGACAGCTTCTGTTCTAGATCGAGCTAAAAATATAGCAATAGTTTTTTTATTTAGTAAATGAAATATGGTGCTATATTTCCAAGTGCTATTTTTTATTCGGTAGGACTTTTTACTGTATATGTAGCCAAAGTATGCAGGAAATTTTGTAAGCCTGCCTGGTAACGGAATGGGAAGCAGCTTACTATATTGGATCTTCCTCTCCAGCTTTCTACTTAGGCAGCCATAGTATACTTTTCTAAAAATGCCACCTGCTGTCTGAAAAGTTGTACTACACTATATTTCAGCCTCCTTACACATGTCCCGACATGTAGATCTTGGCAGGGCTGGTTATCTGATGCCATGAATGGCAGGCCATGGCTCAATTTTCACAAAGGTGTATGTGGACACATCTGTATGTAGTGCTGGAAACTTGGTCTGTTTTGATCAGGGATGTGCGGAAAAGGTGCCTTATCTGCCATACACTTTTTACTGAAGAGTTTTGACTATAAAAATTATTAGAATAATACAAAGAAGATATTTATAATATTTTCTTTAAATTTTTCTTATAATTTTTATAGTCAGAACTCTGGAGTATACCTACAGTAAGTATGACAGGAAAGGCTCTGACTCTCCTGCTTCACCTGACTGCACATCACTGGTGCCTGGGAGGTGTGACTGCATCATTACCACTTGTCAGTGCATGTGTGTTTTACACACACACTGCACACTAATGCACAGGGCAGAATTTTCCACAAGGCAGTATAGGCACCTGCCTAGGGTGAATATACTGGCCACACACTCTAAAGTAAGTGTGATTGCACTGTGCTGTTCTCCTTCTCCCCTCTATCCTTTCTGTCTCAGCACCTCTGGCCCTCCCCTGCTCCCTTCCCTTCATATTATATGCCTGTCTGCCTCCCCCAGTCATATGTGTGTATGACTCTATGTTCCCTCTTAGAACTCAGTATGTCTCCATGTGCTCCTCCTACTTAGCAGTGTCCCGCTCTCTCCACCTGCAGTGTGTATGTCTCCATGTCCTCCTCCCCCGCAAGAGCAGTGTGTATGTCTCTATGTCCTCCTCCCCCGCACCAGCAGTGTGTATGTCTCTATGTCCTCCTCCCCCGCACCAGCAGTGTGTATGTCTCCATGTCCTTCTCCCCCACACCAGCAGTGTGTATGTCTCTATGTCCTCCTCCCCCACACCAGCAGTGTGTATGTCTCCATGTCCTCCTCCCCCGCACCAGCAGTGTGTATGTCTCCATGTCCTTCTCCCCCACACCAGCAGTGTGTATGTCTCTATGTCCTCCTCCCCCACACCAGCAGTGTGTATGTCTCCATGTCCTCCTCCCCCACACCAGCAGTGTGTATGTCTCCATGTCCTCCTCCCCCACACCAGCAGTGTGTATGTCTCTATGTCCTCCTCCCCCACACCAGCAGTGTGTATGTCTCCATGTCCTCCTCCCCCGCACAAGCAGTGTGTATGTCTCCATGTCCCCCTCCCCCGCACCAGCAGTGTGTATGTCTCCATGTCCCCCTCCCCCAGCACAGTGGATATGTATCCATGTCCCCCTCCCCCCACCAGCAGTATCTGTCTCCATGTGCTTCCCCAGTCAGCAGTGTGTATATCTCCATGTCCTCCGCCCCCACACCAGCAGTGTGTATGTCTCCATGTCCTCCTCCCCCGCACCAGCAGTGTGTATGTCTCTATGTCCTCCTCCCCCACACCAGCAGTGTGTATATCTCCATGTCCTCCTCCTCTGCACCAGCAGTGTGTATGTCTCCATGTCCTCCTCCCCTGCACCAGCAGTGTGTATGTCTCTATGTCCCCCTCCCCCAGCACAGTGGGTATGTATCCAAGTCCCTCTTCCCCCACCAGCAGTATCTGTCTCCATGTGCTCCCCAGTCAGCAGTGTGTATATCTCCATGTCCTCCTCCCCCACATCAGCAGTGTGTATGTCTCCATGTCCTCCTCCCCCGCACCAGCAGTGTGTATGTCTCCATGTCCTCCTCCCCCCACTAGCAGTGTGTATGTCTCCATGTCCCCCTCCCCCCACCAGCAGTGTGAATGTATCCATGTCCCCCTCCCCCACTAGCAGTGTGTATGTCTCCATGCTCCTCTCTCCCCCACCAGCAGTGTCTATGTCTCCATGTCCCCCACCAGCAGCATACCTCCCAACTGTGTCGCATTTAGCGGTACAGTCCCATTTTTCTGGACATGCAAAATGTCCCTCTTGATAAATCTTCAAAGTTGGGAGGTATTGCAGTGCATATGTCTCCAAGTCCTCCTCTTCCTACTAGCAGTGTATGTCTCCATGTCCCTCTCCCATACTTGCCGAGTTTTTGCTTGTCCTTCCTGGGAGAAGCCTAGGGAGGACAAGCAGGTGGGCTGTGACGGGGATGGGGGCTGATGGGTAACAGCATTAAGCCTCGTCCCATTTGTGGGAATATGCTGTGATTGGTTGAAACTTAAATAGGGGTGGGGCTAAATTATGCGATTCATGAAGAATCGCATCATTAAGCCCCGCCACCCCTACATGGGGACCCTCGATCACCGAGGAAATTCTCCACATTCTGCCCACTTCACTAGGAAGTGGGCAGACTGCGGGAGAAGTGCCTACCCTTCCGGGGGAGCGGGGGGTTACCCAAAAAATTGGGAGCCTCCCGTGAAAACCGGGAGGGTAGACATGTATCCCCCCAGTCACCAGTGTGTATGTCTCCATGGCCCCCTTTCCCCACCCTAGTCACCAGTGTGTATTTCTCTATGGCCCCCATCCCACCAGCCACCAGTGTGTACATCTCCATGTCTTCCCTAGTCACCAGTGTGTATTTTGTCATGTCCCTTTTCCCCCCTGTCACAGGTGTTTATGTCTCCATGTCTCCCTAGACTCCAGCTTGTCGCTATACCATCTTTTGTGTGTTGGTGTCTTAGGTCTTTGTTTTCCTCCTTCCTTTGCCTGTCTTCCATTTTTTTCTTGTAGGGGGGGGGGGGGGGCACACCAGTAACACCACTATCATATAGCTGTTGGCAGGTCGCACCTGGGATTTGTACATTTGTTGATCCTGCATGCGACCAGCCTGAAACCCCTTTCAGACTGGTGGCCCGACCCGGCATTAATGTCGCATCGATGACATCACTGCCATCACTGCTGAACTGATGTTTGGAGATGAGAACATCTCCAAGCACCAGTTCTTCCTATACAGTGAACAGGACGTGGGTTGCTTTGACCAGGGTTACCCATTCACACTGCTCTGCAGGCTAGGTTGAAGTGAACTGGGTATTGATACCCAGGTTGAAATGCGGGGTTATTTCAACTGGGCCCTTTCACACCGCACAGTAAACTGGGTTGCTGCGCATTCATGTGTAGTAACCTGAGTTATTTGATGGCAGTGTGAAAGGGGTAAAACTTGCCTAGGGCCCAATGAAGTGTAAATCCAGCTCTGAGTGCAAAAAAAACAGGCTACTGTCTGTGCTGTGCTGTTGATTGTTTTTTATTGTTAGTTTCTTAAAGTGAACCTGCACCATTTTCTGCAGTATACTACTGTCGAATCTGATCACTAGCTATATCTAATGAATTGAGGGCCTGATTCAGAGCCGCTCGTAAGCGGCCGCTCGCTCACTCCGAGCGATGTTCGCACATCTGCGCATGCGTATGGGTCGTAATGCGCATGCGCCAACCAGTCATTGCGGTCGGAAATCGTGCGCTCGCAAAACAGCGAGGGCCTGCTAATTTGAGTGACAGAATGAGGAGTTTGTGGGTGGTAACAGGGGAAGGTGCTTGAAAACGGGGAGTAGAGATCCGAACGTAGGCGTGAAAAACGGTCAAAACGGGCGTTTAATGGGTGTGCATAATTAATGAAGCAGCGTAATCGACCACGTCACTTCGTTGTCTTTTAGCCTGAACTGCTCGCAGTGATTGCGGGAAGTAAAACCTACCACAAGCACTGCGAGCAGTTCAGACGCCTTTCGATGTACTCGATTAATCTAATAAATAGCGGAGATGATGTATGATGTGAGCGGCCAGGGGGCGTCTTTACAAAATAGCAAGCGCATGTTTCGTTCACTCACTCAGACATAGAGGCGTCAACAGACCGCAATGAGCGAGCTCTCAATTTAAATAGCCGGCCCCTTTTTCTGAACGCCCGTTCGCAAATAGCGTCCAGCTCTGAATCAGGCCCTGAGTTGTTTCTTGGTCACCCTCAAGGCTTTGTCTGTTATAACCTACATATGATTATGTGAAGGGAAGAGACACTGGACACATATGTGTATGTAACAACAAGCATCTCCTCTCTCTCTGCTTTACAGACAGAGGGCCTGATTCAGAGCCGGACGCTCTGAACGAGCGCCCGCTCTGAATCAGGGCGTTTTTTTTTTTATTATTGGTGCATTGTCCTGGACGCTCGCATAGCTGTGAGTTACCACCCACAGCTTATGCGAGCGTCCATGATGATGGTCGCGATGGTCAAGACCATCGCGACCATCGGGCTTGCAACGAGACCTTGCGGTAGGGTCTCGCTGCCGCAAGCCCAGGAGTGCTTTTAGCTCTATCAGAGCCAAAATCACTCCCACTGACATCACTAGTGATGTCAGTGGGGCCGGACCCATGGGAACGCCTCCGTCTGTCACTCACCATCGACAGCACGCCCCCTTTGGTGCGAGACCTGGTGCGACAGCTTGGCTGTCGCTATCCGGGTCTCACGCATGCGCACGACGGAGCTCCTTCCATCGTGCGCATGCGCACTAGGGCACCATCGACCCGCTTGCGAGCTCTCAGCACTCGCGAGTGGCTCTGAATCAGGCCCAGAGTCATATTTATAAGCTCCAAGTAACACATCTGTTATTCATTACCTGCAGTGAAACTGATGAGCTGGCAGTCTCAAGACTTCCTAAGATTTAAATAACATTCCCATATATGTACATATGCTTTGCTGTGCATATGTGACAGGCTCTGTACAATGAATTAACCCTTTCCTGTCCTGTATATTTACTTTCAATGAATGTGTGGCATACTTTTCTGGGAGTAGTCAGATGAGCTGCTGCTCTAAGCTTTGGGGGGTGGGTACAGACTATAGCTGTCATTAGGCTCCACCCCTTTACAGGAAAAGCCCGTGAGGAGGTGACGGAGCTGAATGCAGCGATTCACGTCATTTAGCCCAGCCCGCTAACTACGGCCCCGCAAATTTCTTGGAAAACCTCCCCATCCTTCCCACTTTACTAGGAAGTGGGCAGGTTATGTGAAATCTATTTACTCTATAAGGAGTGTGGGTGGTTACTCTGAAAATCATGAACCTCCTGTGATTCCTAGGAGAGTAGGCAGGTATGCTGTAGAGATGACTCATATTATAAAACATGTTATAGAGAATCTTGCCTTCCATACAGTATCAGAATGTATGGTTTGTTGTAGACCAACAGCTTGAAGCTTGTTACCTTGAAGGGTAAGTAATACTTATGCTGGCCATACACGCTGCAATTATCGGGACGATCCGCCCGATATCGGCGGATCGCCGCGATAATCGTAGCGTGGGGGGGGCGACCGAGGGTTAAATATTGCTCGGTCAGGCATGCTGGATTGTCCAGCATGCCCGTCCGATGTGATATTTACCCGGTAACTGTCGGCCGCATCGGGCAGTGTATGCCCAGCGCGGCCAACAGACAGACATTTCCTGTGTTCCTTCCTACGGAAGGAACAGGGAAATGTCTCCTCCCCCGGGGGCGGAGCGCAGATGTCGGGCTATACACTGTGAGATTTCTCTCACAGTGTATGCCGCGGACATCTGCGGCTGGCAGCCGGCCAGATAAAATGTCTGTCCGTCTGACAGACATTTTATCTTGCCGTGTATGCCCAGCATTAGAGTAACCATCTGGCCATCTGGATTTACATACATCAATAAACAAAGCCCAGTTTTTAATTTGTGCATCTGTTTTTAACAGAATTTCCTTTTGAGGGATAAATCTAGAGACTATGGCCTCTTGATCGGTAAGACGTGTAAAAGCCCCGAAGTTTTTCCCTTAAAACTTTTTATTCAGTATTCATGGGTCACTCAGCCCGACGATGGGATTGCAGATGATCTGATGCTGTGTCCTTGGATGCAGCTTCGATCAGTGATGCATGCAGCAGGCAAGATGCCTCCTGCTGCATTACCGGGAAGCAGTCAGGAAGCCGACGGATGGAATCCCGACCGCCGGCTTCCTGACTGTCTAATCCTGGCAAGTGTCATTAGAAGTGCGATGGGAGCCCGCACCCGGCTTACTGATCAGAGGTAAGCCGAGCGACGGGCGAGGACAGCAGTGGGGGGGACTGTTAGGTTTAGGGCTCCAGGAGGGGACTTAGGGTTAGACACCCCCCCTGGGAGGTTAGGGTTAAGCTAGAGGAAGGGGGGTTAGGGCTAGGCACCCCTGTGGGGAGGTTAGGGTTAGGCGCCCCCCGGGGGACTTAGGTTTAGGTGGTGGGAAAGGGGGGTTAGGTTTAGGCACTTAAGAGGGGGGATTAGGGTTAGGCACTTGGGGGAAGGTTAGGGTTAGGCACCCCTAAGGGAGGGTTAGGGGGGGAATTAGGTTAGCATACTTACCTTAATGGACGATCAGGATTTCCACCTCTGTTGAGGCTGTCATCATGCGGCTGGCGGTAAATCATACCGATCCCGCATTACCATATTAGTGCTATTGTAGCTGCTACAGGTTGAGTCTCCCATATCCAAATATTCCAAAGTACTGACTTTTTTTAGCACATCTGCAATAGTGATAACTTTGCTTTCTGCGGGTTCAATGTACACAAACTTTGTTTAAGGCACAAAATTATTAAAAATATTGTATTAAATGACCTTAAGGCTGTGTGTATAAGGTGTATATGAAATTTCATTTATTCTGTCATTAGACTTGGGTCCTATGCCCTAGAAATCTCATCAATCTCAAATTACGGAAAAATCTGATATCCAAAATACTTTGAGTACCAAGCATTTTGTATATGGGAGACAACCTGTACCATGTTAGCAGCTGCGATAGCAAAGCCATCCACAGCTGAATCAGGCACTTAGGACCTCATTCGAGTGCTCGCTCTGAATGAGGGTGGCCGTTTTTTTTTAAGCCGGCCTCCTGGCCGCTTGCTAAACTGTGGGTGACCACCCACAGCTTTTGCGAGCGGCCAGGTGATGGTTGCGACAAGGCCATTGTGATAGGGTTTTGTCTGCCGCAAGCCCCAGTGAGCTTCCTGCTCTAATAGAGCAGGAAGCTCACTACTGACATCACGAGTGACGTCAGTAGGGCTGCCCACAAATGGCAGGCATTCCTTCAGGTACGCTTCCATTTGTCCAGCCACCCCCTCTCCCTGCCTACAAAATGGGGTGAGCTGTTGATCAACATCGACAGCCGCCCCATTTGTAGTGAGCCCCGGAGCGAGTGAGTTTCTCACTCGCTCTGGGGCTTGCGCACGCGAGCGGCGCGTGTGCAGTGCCCCACCATCAGCCCGGTTGCGAGCGCATAGCCCTTGCGAGCGGGTCTGAACGAGAGCCTTAGGGCCTGATTCAGAGCTGCTGCTCCGTCGTGCGCATGCGCAGTGGGTGACATCGACCCGCTTGCGAGCGTACTTAGTTCATAATCCTCTCTTGCACAGCTTGAAAACATGATGAAAAGAATCTCATCATGTTTTTCAGCCTTGATGATGCCATCCAAATAAGATGTGGACATTCTGATCCCTGACACTTTGACAGAGTGTCGGGGCTTATGCAATTGCAATGACATGTTTTTTTTATTATTATTATTATTATTATTATTATTATTATTATTATTATTAGAGAGTATCCAATCATTAAATCATTATATATATCTATCACAAAATGTATGGTTACTCACAAAAGGTTAGAACTAGAACCACCCCCACAAGTTTCAGCTGACCAAGGGTTTCAGCTGGCCAAGGAATAACCACACCCATAGGTGAGTGGGACAGAAGGGAAAATAGCATCTCACTCATGCACTCAGAGCTCATGAACTAACCGAGAGGAACACAGGACAGAGACACTCACGCTGCTAAAGGCAGACCAGCAGAAGGATTGAGCTCAGACACACACAGAGATCATGAATTAGCCCACAGGATCACACACTCTCTCTGCTACATTGAGACCAGCGCCATGGGCCTGACTACGCCAGGAGGGATGGCTAAGTATCAAACAATAGAAACATAATTACCAAGCATAGTTGAATATGTGAAACTGATAGCTTTGAGGGTGATGGTGATGGTTAATTATGTAATATTGGAATGTGTTTGTTGTAGAACACATACCATAAGGTTGTGATACTTTGGTTTGTGTAATTATGTGTTAGCCTATATGTGTAAATATGTAGTGATTGGTGTTAGCTGCAGTAGATGCTGTAATAATTATGTCAGGATCCGGCCTGGGATTGGCCTTTACTCACCACTGGACTGGTGTCTTTAGGCTCCAAGGCATTCAGATGTTAGTGGCAGTGGTGGGTTATGGCTGAGGATTCTCCCCGGGGTCCAGTTGGACTTCCATGCATGCGTCCAGACTCCTGTGTTAGCAGGCTTGGGCGCAGCCATGTTGGTTCATCTCAAGTTTCCTCCAATGGCATTCCTTCTAGTGTCCCAGCTGATCTTAGCATCCAATGATCAGCTGCCTGAAGGTATTTAGTAGAGATGAGCACCAACCCTCGTGTTTTGGTTTTGGATCTGGATCCCCACTGGTTTTGGATCTGGATTGGTTTTGCCAAAACCTGACCTCCGTATTTTGTTTACGTGTTTTGGTTTAAGATCATAAAAACTGCTAAAATTACATAAAATTGGCCTGTTTTTGTTCCTACAGTATAATTAACCTCAATAACACTTATTTCCAGTAATTTCCAATCAATATTGATCACCTCACAATATTATTTGCTTCATCTAGTTAAGACCAAAAGGTTGCATCCAGCTAGCTGGCTGACTAAGCTAAGTGACACAGTGGGTGACACTAACATGTGGCAGTTCAACTTCTAATTTCCAAAATGGATACAGTGTGGGTTGGATACACCAATAGTGACAGCAGTGTCGGCAGACGGTGACGGTGTCCTCAGTACATGGAATGGCAGTGCTGCGGTGCTGGTAGTGTCCTCAGTGAAGGGTACCGGTGATGTTGGCAGAGTGGGTGGTGCCAGCGGTGTCTTTAGTGCAGGTTTTCTGGCTGTGTCGGCAGTGCGGGGGTGCCAGCGGTGTCTTTAGGGCAGGTTTGCTGACTGTGTTGGCAGTGCGGGGGTTGCTGGCGGTGTCCTCAGCACATGGAATGGCAGTGCTGTGCTGCTGGCAGTGTTCTTAGTGAAGGGTGCCAGCGGTGTCCTCAGTGCAGGTTTGCTGACTGTGTTGGCAGTGCAGGGGTATTCTCAATGCAGGGTGCCGGCGGTGTCAGCAGAACGGGGGTGCCAGCAGCATCCTCGGTGCATGTGTGCTGATAGTGTCAGCGGTGCAGGGGTGCTGTTGGTGTCTTCAGTTTGGGAGTGTCGGCAGTGTCAGCATTGTGGGGGTTGCTGACGGTATTCTCAGTACGTGGGTGTCAGTGGTGTCGGCAGTGGGGGATGCTGCCAGTGGGGGTGCCAGCGGTGTCGGCAGCAGGGGGTGCCGGCGGTGTCAGGTGGAGGGGGATGACAGGCACCATCTTCTTTTTCTTCTGTGTGCATTTTCAGTGGGCTTAACGCTGATTGGCTAAGAGCCATGTGTCACGGCTCTCAGCCAATCAGCATTAAGCCCGCAAAACCTCGCACTCGACAATGGGGTCGCAAGGTTTTGCCTTGGGTGAAAGATCTGGGGCAGACAGGGAGATCGGATCGCTCCGGATCCCCAAAATTTGGGTGGGTTTGGATCTGAGATCTGAACCCTCTCATCTCTAGTATTTAGGAACGACTCCTGCAACAGGAAATTGCCTGATCAACAATTGTCACTCCTAGTTTGCTAGTATTCTTTGTTCCAGGTTGCCTTGGTTTTCTTGTTTTCCAGTGTTTCCTCAAGCTACAGTGCGACCAACATCCCTGCCTGTGTGCCTAGTCTCCAGTGTCTCCTTTGAGCCACAGCACAATTACATCTCTGTCTGTGTATTATTTCCAGTGTCTCCTTTGATCAACAGTGCGACCAACATCCCTACCTGTGTATAAATTACCAGTGTCTTCCGGAGCAGCAGTGCAACTAACATCTTTGCCTGAGTGCTTCACCTCCAGCGACAGTACAATTACATCTCTGCCTGTGTGCATTATATGTGCCTTTCCTTGGTGCAAAAGTGTGTCTGCACGCCATTACCTGTGAATTCCTCGAGTACCATCCCATGGTGCAAAAGTGCGTTAGCACACCACTCCCTGTGTATCCCTCGAATGCCACCCCATGGTGCAAAAGTGCCTCATCATGCCATTCCCTTTGTATCCCTTGAGTGCCATCCCGTGGTGCAAAAGTGCATCCACACACCACTCTCTCTGTACTTCTCAAGTGCCATCCCATGGTGCAAGGGTGCATCAGCACACCACCTCCAGTGTACTTCTCAAATGCCTTTTCCAAAGTATCTCTCAAGTGCCATCCGGTTATGCTAAAGTTCATCAGTATGCTATTCCTGGAGTACTCCTCAAGTACCACCTTCTGGTGAAACCCCTTGTGTAACAGTGCCTTTGTTAGGCACTTCCCCTGGGCCATTGATATCTCGAGTCTCTTTTCCCATGGATCTTGAATACCTGGTCAAAGGACCATGACCTGCCTGCAGGGTGCAGGTAAACCCATATCCCACTTGGAGTGGTCACTGGATTACACCTCCCTGCAGGTTAGACACTGCACCATTGACCAGATCTCGCCAACATCCAAGGTCTGTGGAAGGGGAGTTCTGATATCCAGGACTCTCACCCCGAATACTTCCAAACCCAAGACCACAACCCCTCAGTTGGGGATTCCATAACAGCAAACCTGACAGTTTGATCAGGCTGAAGAAATATGGAAGTCACAGAATTACATAGAATTTTCAGGCACTATCTAAACAATTCTCTACCATCAAACCCCTCCCGCTTTCTAGTGTTCTTAACTCCAGACATCTGGCTACCTTCCAGCAATTACTAGAGCAAGTACAGGATTCCCTCCTAAAAATTGTTCAATTCTTCTAGGTGTTGCGTCTAATTCTAAGCCGAGCGCAAACGGCGTAGAGAGCTTTTTTTGTGTCTATATTGTGGAAGCTCCGACCATTTTATCAGCGACTGTTTCATTCACCAGCCTAACTCTGATACCAAAGGCCTGTGCTTCAGGAATAGTTCCTAGTTCTCTTCATTCCCCATCGGCAACCGAACTTTCCTCAGTTTCAGGCAGTTTCAGCATGTTAAAGAAGGTTCCCGTTACTAGTCTTTCAGTCCAGGAGGGGGTCTCGAGTGCATCTACTGAAATGATCGTTTCAAGTCTTACACCCCAAGAGTGGGTTACAGGTCTCATACCTCAGGAGGGGTTCTCAGGTGTTCTACCCCAGGAAGGGGTTCTAAGTACCGTGCCCCAGGAGGGGGCTTCAATATCAAGTCTCGCACCCCAAGAAGGGCTTACAAGTTTCATTCCCCAGGAGAGGTCCTCTGGTTTTATTCCCCAAGAAGGGGTTCAAAGTGCTGTGCCCCAGGAGGGGGCTTCAATTTCAAGTCTCACACCCCAAGAGGGGGCTACAAGTCTCATACCCCAGGAGAGGTTTTCGGGTGTTCTATCCCAGGAAGGGGTTCCAAGTGCTGTGCCCCTGGAGGGGACTTCAGTTTCAAGTCTCACACCCAAAAAGGGGGTTACAAGACTCATACCCCTGGAGGGGTTGCCAGGTGTTCTACCCCAGGAAGGGGTTCCAAGTACCGTGCCCCAGGAGGGGGCATCAATTTCAAGACACTCAACCCAAGAAGGGATTACAAGTTTCATTCCCCAGGAGGGGTCCTCTGGTGTTTTTCACCAAGGAGGGGTTACAAGTTTCATGTCCCAGGAGGGGGCCTTCATTTTGAGTTTCATGCCCCAAGAGGGGGTTTCCAATTTGAGTTTCATGCCCCAGGAGGGGGCCATTCATTTTGAGTTTCACGCCTCAAGAGGGGGCCTTCATTTCCAGTTACATTTCCCAAGAGTGGGTTTCCAATTCAAATTTCACACCCCAGGAGGGGCCTTCATTTCAAGTTCTTCACCCCAGAAGGAGATTACAAGTTTCTCACCTCAGGATGAGATCTCCAATTCCAGTTATATATCCCAGGAGGGGGTCTCTAATCTCCATTCCCAAGACAGAGGTTAAAGGGATGTACCCCAACAGGGGTTTTCTGATGTTATAACCCAGGAGAGAATCTCTACTCCTTCATCCCAAGAAGGGAATTCCAGATTTATTCTTCGAGAGCAGCTGTCAAGTGTCGAACCCCCAGGAGAGGGATTGTGTTCCATGTTTCCCTTCCCAAAAAGGGGACTCAGCCTTAAATTTTATGCCCCTGGAGGGGGTTACAAATTTAATGCCCCAGGAGAAGATTCCAAGTATCATTCCCCAAGGTGGGGGTTCAAGTGTAATTTTTCAGGAGGGATTTGCAAGTGTATTACCCCAGGAAGGGGTATCTAGTCCCATACTTCAGCAGGGGTTTTCAAGTTTCATGCCCCAGAAGGGGGTCTCAAGTCTATTACCTCAAAAGAGGGGTTCAAGTTCCATACCCCATGTAGGGATCTCAAGTCTCTCATCCCAAGGGGGGTTACAAGTCTCTCATCCCAAGGGGGGTTACAAGTCTCTCATCCCAAGGGGGGTTACAAGTCTCATGCCCCAGGAGAGAGTTTCCATTTCAAGCACCACACCCCAAGAAGGGGTCTATGATTCAAGTTTCATCAACCCTGAAGGGGATTTCAGATGTTGTTCCCCAGGAGGGGTTTTCGAGTACTACGCCTCAGGAGGCAACCTCCAATGATCTATTCATCTCAGCTATGAATTCTTATTTTCCTACATCTGAAGGATCTTCACAAGCCTCTATCTCTCCAAAAACTGGGTCTAAAGTTTTTGAAGTTGAACAGACTCCCCAGGGAGTGGATAATCACATGGGAAATTTAACATTTGTGATCTCAGAGATCTCTGGTTTTCTGGGGAGAAAAGGACTTAAGTCTCTAGTAGAGGCTGCTGGGGGTAAAGTTGTGGAAGATATTAGCGAAGAAACCAATTACATGAGCCATGACGGTGATAAATACAAACGAAAAATGGCAGAGAGTTTTGGTATCAAGGTCATAGATGAGAATGAGTTATTTGAATTAATGTATTCCTTGCCCAGCAATGAATCAGTTCCTGAACGTATTATCATTGAGAATAACGAATTAGATTAATCAATCTGTGGATTTTCAATGTAGTTCCATGTCTACTCCCGATAGTGACCTGTCCATTCCAGGTTGTTTGACTAAAATATCTGTGGTATCTACATTTCTGAAAGAAAAGGGCTCCAAATTAAAGACCAAGGAGATTTTGTGTTCGCAATCAGATCTTCCACCTTCCTCTGTAGATAAAATCAGTTCTTCAGCTTAGGTTCTTAGCACTAAGCAAAATTTTCTGGGAACCGATAATTGCTTGAAAGGCTTGACCTTTGTAATAGTGGGAGTCTTAGAGTCCATTGAGAATGATAAAGCCAAGTCACTAATAGAGAATTACGGAGGCAAAGTTTTTGAGAAGATTTACAGTAAATTCAATTATGTTATTATGGGCTGTTACGGTGGAAAATCCAGGCAAGCAAAAGCAAAGTGTTTTGGAGTTAAAGTCATTAATGAGGAAGGCTTCTTTGAATTGATTAACATTTTGTTCAGCAAGCAATTATTTCTTGAGCAAATTACCTCTAGAAGTAATATTCCAGCACCTTCAGACTCTAAAATCAGATACGAGAGTTGGGTAGATATCTGAAAAATTCTTTTTCAAGTCTTGTGGAACCTAATTCGTATGTTTTTAAGCAAGATTTTTATATTTTCTTGTGTTTTCAAGTAAAAAAAAAAAATTTTTGCACTCCTAGTGAAGATTTCTTCAAGTTTTTTTGAAGCCTCTTTGCATTCCTGGAAATTTTTCTGGAAGGTATTCTTATGCATGTCTTTGGTGTTCGGAGTCCACCCTGAAAGGGGCGGTACTCTCAGGATCCGGCCTGGGAACGGCCTTTACTCACCACTGGACTGATGTCTTTAGGCTCTGAGGCGTTCAGACATCAGTGGCAGTGGTGGGTTATGGCTGAGGATTCTCCCTGGGGTCCAGTTGGACTTCCATGCATGTATCCGGACTCCTGTGTTACCAGGCTTGGGTGCAGCCATGTTGGTTCATCTCACCTGACCAGTTTCCTCCAATGGCATTCCTGCTAGTGTCCCAGCTGATCTCAGGATCCAATGACCAGCTGCCTGAGTGTATTTAGGACCGACTCCTGCAACAGGAAGTTGCCTGATCAACAATTGTCACTCCTAGTGTGCTAGTAGAGTCTTTGTTCCAGGTTCCCTTGGTTTTCTTGTTTTCCAGTGTTTCCTCAAGCTACAGTGCAACCAACATCCCTGCCTGTGTGCCTAGTCTCCAGTGTCTCCTTTGAGCCACAGCACAATTACATCTCTGTCTGTGTACTTCTCGAGTGCCATCCCGTGGTGCATCAGCATCACCACCTCCAGTGTACTTCTCATGCACCATTTCCAAAGTACCTCTCAAGTGCTATCTGGTTGTGCTAAAGTGCGTCAGTATGCTATTCCTGAAGTACTCCTCAAGTACCATCTTCTGGTGAAACCCTTGTGTAACAGTGCCTTTGTTAGGCACTTTCCCTGGGCCATTGATATCTCGAGTCTCTATTCCCATGGATCTTGGATACCTGGTCAAAGGACCATGACCTGCCTGCAGGGTGCAGGTAACCCCATGTCCAGTGACCCCTCCAAGCGGGATAACACCTCCCTGCAGGTTAGACTCTGCACCATTGACAAGGTCTCGCCAACATTCAAGATCTGTGGATGAGGAGTTCTGATATCCAGGCCTCTCACCATGAATACTTCCAAACCCAAGACCACAACCCCTCAGTAAAGGATTCCACAATGGCAAACCTAACAAATTATAGATACTGTAATAGGCTCATATGTACTATACACTGTTTAATGGATACCCCATTTAGGCGTTAAACCATGTGCTTGATTCCATAAGGGTTGTGAATTACTTGCAACATTATGATAGTATTGTGATATACTATCATAGTTATAATCCTACGCTTTAATATTGTGTACTTCAAATAGGTTTGTTATCACGAGAGATGAATTTGGAATGTACGAAAACAAACAAGAAATATGATCCCACACCAACAATATAAATTTTCCTATATATCTCTCTACTCCAGAGAATTAATATTTAGATTGTTCTCCAGTACCCTAATACTACACAAATGTTCCATTCAATTTAATTATATGTAGGTGCTACCTGCCAATCTTGAAGTTTGCATAATTTGAATGTCTGATGCACATAGGGTCATAGGGTCTCATTCAGACCCGGTCTCAAGCACTGAGTGCTTGCACTCATTCAGACCCGGTCTCAAGCACTGAGCGCTTGCAACCAGGTTGATGGTTAGGCCCAGCGCACGTGCAGCGGCCACACTGCGCGTGTGCAAGCCCCGGAGCAAGAGAGAAACTCTCGCTCCTGAGCTCACTACAAAAGGGCCGGCTGTCAATGTTGATCGACAGGTCTGCCCATTTTGTAGGCAGGGCGGAGGGGTGGTTTCACAAAACCTACCGTTTTGTGGGCGGCCGCACTGACATCAGCAGTGATGTCAGTGGGGAGCTTCCTGCTCGATCAGAGCAAGAAGCTCCCTGGGGCTTGCGGCTGCCGAGACCCAACCTTACGGTCTCGTCGCAAGCCCCGATGGTCACGATGGTCTTGACCATCACGACCATCACTCTGGTCAGTCGCTAAGCTGTGGGTGATAACTCACAGCTTAGCTAGCGCCCAGGAGGCTGCATTTAAAAATAGAAGCGGCCGCCCTCATTCAGAATGAGCGCTCGCTTCTTGCGAGCGCCTCTGAATGGGGGTCATATTATTCAATAGTTTCTATGATTACATAATAAAATATAACTTTTATTGATTTTGTTATTGAAAGGATTGTTCTAGGTCCAAATTTTTAAAAGAAAGGCAAAATATTTAAAATAAAGAAATAGAATAAGTTGTGTGCATATATATAAGAAAAAGTGATTTAAAATGTCACCTGCCGTCGGTATTTTACACGTGTATTATCACAGTATCTGGGACTTTTTTATAAATATGCCTGATAGTAGGTTTTTAGCATTTAAATTTCACACTATATTTAAATAGTATATTTTAGTCAGGGAATATGTAGAAACATATTATCAATGTAAGTTCAGTGTTTCCCAAGATGGAGTAAGTTTGTTACTTTAAATTTCACCTCTCCAGTCCCTACAATGTTATATCTGGATGTTATACAGTCACACAACAATTGTGTAGTTTTAGTCACACAGAATATCAGTTACTAATATATGTGTCGATCTAAAATTCCCATGATCTTATATTCTGCAAGTATTTGTTGCTTTTATTGTAGTAACAAAAGTGTAACAGTTCCAGGACAGACTGTATTATAAATGTGTCCTAGTTATATATTTGCTCATTTATTAATTTTCTGTTACAGCTAGCAGCATAAGTTGCTGTGTCTCTTGCAGTATTCTGATCGTATTAATTATCCTCTTTACTGCGGGATACGTGGTGGCTATAACAATTGTATCATCAGTTGTTGGCATACAGCCGCGTGAGTACACTGTATATTTAATGTCACGTATCAGCAATAATCACCTCTGAGCATGATCACACATGTGGTTACATACACAATTCCCATTAGCAAGTATTTGTTGCTGTTATAATAGCAACATAAATGTAACAGTTATAGGACAGACTGTATTGTACATGTGTTCTAGTTATATATTTGCTCATTTGTTAATTTTCTGTTACAACCAGCAGCATAAATTGCTGTATCTCTTGCAGTATTCTGATAATGTTAGTTATCCTCTTTACTACGGGATACGTGGTGGCTATAAAAATTATATCATCAGTTGTTAGTATATAGCCACGTAAGTACACTGTATATTTACTGTCACGTATCAGCAATAATCACTGCTGATCGTTATCACACATGTGGTTACATATACAATTCCCATTAGCCCGGTATCATATATACATAAATATTTAACAACGTGTTGGCATTCGATTGTGCTAGAGACAGGCGGCAGCGTGTATTGCCAATGCGCGTTTCGCCGGTAGTTGCTTTGTCAAGGCAATGCAACCAGATTGCCCATCCTATTCTGTTTTTATCCCTTCTCAGAGTGTATCATAGGTTAGTTTGAATTTCTTCTCTCCGTTCACCTCTCTGATAGGTTCTTCTATGGGCTCCATAGATAAGTCCTCTATTCATCATGTCCGTTAATCATTAGTATAGTCTATAATAAATTATTTCCTCTGCTTTTTCTGTGTCCTTGACAGTATCAATTATTTACTTATTTCATTTCTAATGTGTAGTATTATTATATTGTTGCATAGTCTCTTGCTGATCTTAGAATAAGGGTATACTATATCTATCTCTGTCAATTAATCAATTACCTGGTTAGATTCATACAATCTTTAGTTTTTTATATATTTTTTTGTCATAATACCTCATACTTTCTGGTAGTCTTTAATCACGAAGTTTTCAACAAAAGTGCAATAGTGATGTATGACATATTATTCAGAGAGCATATCTTAGATCAGATGAATCACCTTAATTATATTAATATCTGGTACCCTTCTCATTCTTTATAATCTGAATCAATTATTATTCAGTTATTTGATGACTTACTTAATAATTTTATGTGATCTCTACCAATCATAAATTGTATGTTCTATTAGTGCTGTTCTCTGATGAACAGACATCAATTAGAAGTTATCTCTATAGTGTAATCTATACTAGTTTTTAGTATTATATATATCATAATTAAAAATTGTTATGTCATATATCCTACCTACATATTTAAAAAATATATTTTAATAAAAATAATATTCTGAATCAATATAAGTGACTATTTAGGTGAAAATAATGTGTTGGATTAATTGAATTATACTAGGTGTCTATTATAAATAATTTTATTTGACCCTTTCCAATAAATAAGGAATTTAAATTTTTAAATATATTATTAAGAAACCCAAACATGTCATAGGTCTCTTATCTAATTTTGTTCAATAAAATAGTAGTGATGTTCAAACAAAAAACACAAAACATATTCTTAATAAAAAATATTAATAAAAAGTTATCAATAAAATTATTATAAAACCTGTGTACTAAACTCTATCATATTGCTGTGCCCAAAAAGTGTGAAAAGTATGTAGATAGAGATCCTAAATATTAATTTCTTAGGTAATTATTATAGTTATACTTATCTTTAATTGGTGTTGTTGGTTTCATTCATAAAGATATCTGTTTGTTAATTATTTTGATGTTCTTTATCTTTCTATACCACAAATTTATTAAAAAGAATGGTTTAGTTTATTGGAAGATATGTTTTTAAAGTATCCTCTTAGGCGTATCATATCTCCATTTATTCACAGGAGGATCCATGTCAAAATAACTATTATAAAAATTAATGTTTTATATTTATATCATGTTTTTAATTGTGATTATGTTCACCATTATTACTGGTTATTAATACATTGATCCTAGGTATTTCCATATCTGGGAGTTATTATGCTTAGATAGTTGTTTTTAAATGCTACACAAATTGCTAATATTGATCAGGAATGTGGGTGGACATATTTACTTAGATATTTATTCTCTCTCTGAAACAGAAAATTAATAAATGAGCAAATGACACATTTATAATACAGTCTGTCCTGGAACTGTTACACTTTTGTTGCTACTATAAAAGCAACAAATACTTGCAGAATATAAGATCATGGGAATTTTAGATCGACACATATATTAATAACTGATATTCTGTGTGATTAAAACTACACAATTGTTGTGTGACTGTATAACATCCAGATATAACATTGTAGGGACTGGAGAGGTGAAATTTAAAGTAACAAACTTACTCCATCTTGGGAAACACTGAACTTACATTGATAATGTTTCTACATATTCCCTGACTAAAATATACTATTTAAATATAGTGTGAAATTTAAATACTAAAAACCTACTATCAGATATATTTATTAAAAAGTCCCAGTTACTGTGATAATACACGTGTAAAAGACCGATGGCAGGTGACATTTTAAATCACTTTTTCTTATATATATGCACACACCTTATTCTATTTCTTTATTTTAAATATTTTGCCTTTCTTTTCAAAATTTGGACCTAGAACAATCCTTTTAATAACAAAATCAATAAATGTTATATTTTATTATGTAATCAGAGAAACTATTGAATAATACACTATGACCCTATGTGCACCAGACATATATCTTTTCTTTTTTCCTGTTTTTTCGAATTTGGAATGTAGTTTGTTAAAATGGCCACTACCATGTGGCTGAAACAAAGGAATCCATGCTATCCTCCTTCCCCCATTGAATCACGTGCTGAACAATAGCACGGCCTGTGAAGCATAGGTTTGTGAATACTGGCTGTATTCTGATAGGTTTGTGTTGTATTAAGATGGAATTGTTGGATATTGGAATCAGATTACACGTATTATACAATGTTATAGTTTATGCATTCTGGCAGAGCCGTAACTAGACATTTTGGTGCCCTGTGCTAGAAAGAGCATCGGCGCTCCCCCACCCCCCCCCAACATTTTTTAAATAGGGCCTTTAAAAGGGCATGGCACTCCAATTTTCCATTATGTAAGCCCTACCCTATTTGGGACCACACATCAGGACTATTGTTTATATGATTGTAATTTTTTGGCAGATGAAATTACTATTTTCTACCCATTAGGTAAATTATCAATTACCACAGATTAAACTTGAATTTGATGGACCTATTCTTTTTTTAAAGACTTACGCCTAACTAAATTTACCTAATATTTTACTCAATGCGCTGAGAAACACAAAAATGATCATGATTTCAATTAGAATTGCAAACAAATATATTAAGCATCAGCTGTGCCTAACAATGATGCCACAACATGACGCATATGCTGCCATAACACCCATAATATAAAACAAAGGTTGTGGATAGATCCCCTTCCATAGATGTACCCTGACATCCTCAGTTACTGTCCAACGTCATTCCCTGCAATCCACATGGACATAGAGGGTGAATATAAACCTGCCCGAAGAGTGGCGTGTGGACAAGTTTCTTCTTGTGGTGGCCTTTATGGGCATGAAATCGCACTTCTGCCCTTACTCCATGTCACTTCCAGGTACAAATACTGAAGGGCATCTATACCAGGGGCGGATTGGGCCGCCGGGAAAGCGGGAAAGTTCCCGCTGGGCCGGCCCCTAAACCCCTTTTGTTGAGCTGTCCGACACTACCGGCGGGGCTAGGCAGGTACTGACCGTCGGCTTCCGCGCTTCTGGGATTTGCGTTCCGCTATGGATCGCAAACCGGAAGCTCCCGGCTCCATCATCAATCTGCAGTGTCCCCCCCCCCTCCCCCCCTCAGCCTCCACCGCCAGCCATCAGCCTCCCTTTCTCAGTGGCATGGTCGGAGTCGGGCTGGGCCATCCTATCTCATGGGGCTGCGGAAAATGACGTTGACCATGCAGGGAGGTCGGTGGGGTCGGGGGTGTGCTACTCTGCCTGGGATGGAGTAGGAGCTGGAAGAGTGGGACAAGGTGGCAGGGGCTTAATCTGGCTGTCATCGGTGAGAGAGGGACGGCAGCCGGGACCCATGAGCTGCGGTGAGCTGAGCCAGGAATGTGGAGGTAATTCTTGTTCAATTTCTTCCACTTCCATCCTGCCCCCTTATTCCCACCACTACAGCCACCCTGCTCCACACTACTGCTCCCATCCTGCCCCTTCCACTATTACTCCAATCCTGCTCCTTGCTCTGAACTACTACACCCAGCCTGCCCCACACTACTACTACTACTCCAGGCCTGCCCCTGCTCTGCCATTACTACTACTCCCATTCTGCCCCTTGATCTGCACTACTGCTACTCCCATCCTGCCCCTGATCTGCACTACTACTACTACTTCCAACCAAACCCCTGGTTCCCACTACTACTACCCCCATGCTGCTCCCACTTCCTACTACTACTCCCTTCCTGGCACTGATCTGCACTACTACTACTATTTCAAACCAACCACCTGCTTCCAACTACTACCACTCCCATCCTGCCCCCACTTCTTACTTCTACACCCATCCTGCCCCCTGTAGGGACGTACACTGCTTTTGTTGCGGAGGCCAATGTGTTTTTATTTTTTTCCCTCCAGGGGCCAATGTGTTTTTTTTTTTTTCCCTCAGGGGCCAGTGTGTTTTTGTTTTTTTTTTACCTGTGGGGGCCATTCTATTTTATTGATTTCTGTACAGGCCAATGTGTTTGTTTTTCCGGTGGGGACCAATGTGTTTCATTTTTTTTCTGTGCGGGCTGATGTGTTTTGTTTTTTCTTGTGGGGGCCAGTGTGTGCATTATTTTTTCCTTATTGAGGCTAATGTGTTTTTATTTTTTTTCTTGTGGTGGCCAATATGTTTTTATTTTTATTTTTTCCTGTAGGGGTCAATGTGTTTTTTTTCCTTGTCGGGGTTCAATGTGTTTGTTTTTCTGTAGGGGCCAAAGTGAGTGCTTTTTCCTGTGAGGACCAATATGTTTTATTTTTTCTTATACATTGTTTTTCATCTGTGCATGTGTCTGAGTTGCAGTGTGGATTCAGTCGCATGCACCAAGAATTGTATTAGAAATGTGTTCTAATACACTTCTTGTACATAGATGGTTACAGGGGGTTGGCTATAGAGATGCTGAATTGCTCACATTGGAGGCCATGCTCAGATGGATGATCTGCACCTAGCATGGGGCTGGTGAAAGTTCCAATGGTGCACCCGATGGTGACGTCTAAAGATGCAGAAAGCATGATTGCAGCATCTTTAGACACTGACGGTGGGGGTCTCAGTCCTTGCATATTCGGACGCAGGGCTGTACACCAGGGAAGGGCATTGTAGGCTCATTAACCTAAAGCCACAGAGGCAACTGCAGCAAAAGATGCAAAGATGTCTGCAACTGTGTCCAACTCAGAATCAGGCCCTATGAGAAGGGATCCCGCCCCCGCTGACAGACCTCCCCTCCTTAACAAACCCCACCCCCATTAGGGCTGCTTCCATACATTTCCCGGGCTGGTTTTCTGTCCCAATCCGCCCCTGGTCTATACACAACCATAAGACAAATATACATATAGGAAAACTTACAACCAGGTACACGGCATATCATTACGCAGCATCAACAATCAGTTTTGCAGAAATCACACTATGCAGCAGATGGCCCCCAGTACACATATATCACAATATACAATGAAATACAGAGCACAGTGAAAAAAAAAGCACTTCATACAATGGGTAGTATACAACCCCCCCACATACATTACTACATCCCCCAACCCACCTCACCCCAAGTAATATTAGTATACACCAACTTCCCCCTACACACACACACACACACACACATACACACACACATTACTGCGCACACATCCCCAAAACCCCTGGTGTTATTAGTATACAAGGAGACTTCCCCATACATTACTACATCCCAATCTACCTCTCTCCCCCCTGATAATATTAGTATATACCCACACATTACTACAACTCCCAACCCAGGTCACATTAGTATACACACACTACTACAGCCCCCCATCCCACCTCACCCCCCCCCCGGTATTATTAGTATTACCCCTCCAACTTAGATAACAGGAATAAGCTCACACAGCCGCTACACCCCTGGTACTTACCTTTGCTCTCCTCACACACTTACTGCTGCAGGGGAGAAGCCAGAATAGAACAGGCCAGGGGAGGGGCCGGGGTCTCGGCAGCACATTGGTGCAGTAGCTAGCGATGGCTGTGGGCCTGACTTCAGTTCCCAGCAAGTCTCATCCCTGCTGCCTGCTCCTATGTGGATCATTTTCTGCCAGGGTACACAGCCATAAGAGCGGGTTCTGCGAGGGGTGTTACTATGTAGTGTTACAGGAGAGGCAGGTAGGATGCTGACTGTGCAGAGGCTGCTGCAGTCATGACACTTGTCTCCTGAAGGGTAAGTGAGAGGGATGGGAGGGGCGGAGACAGGGAGGAGGAGGAAGGACAGAGGAGGGAATCCTTCCAGTCCCAGATCTCAGTGAGGAGCTGCTCTGTTAAGCCGGTGCCCACCCATGCCTTGTGTTGTGTGCGGTGGCACATACCGCACCACCCTAGTTATGGCCCTGCATTCTGGAATACTATATAATGCAGTGTTTGCCTGAAAATATCACACAGTTGTGTGTGAGAATGGTGCACCTTTTACCAAAAATATCTTTAAGGTGAGATGAGTTCCACATCTCACTAATAGATATCGTATTTGCCAAAGAGCATTAAAGATCATTTTCCCTTTTAGCACGTTTTGTTAGCAATCAACATACGATATCCAATATGCATATTTATAATAGTATTGCAAAAAATGTCTGATGAAGTTGGTGTAATGGAGGAGGTAAAACCTTAGATGGATAGGAATGTGAATTACTGGATGCATTACATTTGTATAATGTATGTTATTGTAGTTTTGATCATTGGCTGGGGATGTAGTCAGCATCCCGGTGTGCGGGATGCGGATGGTCTAAATACTGGTGCCAAAATCCTGACAGGTCGGGATCCTGGCACCAGAATCCCGACCATTGGCATCCCAAAGGTAAGTATCGGGGTGTTAGGGGGAGATTAGCACTAAGTAGCGGGGTTAAGGATAGGAATTAGGGGGAGGGTTAGGGTTAGGCATCAGGGAGGGAGTGTTAGGATTAGGGTGCAGGGAGGGGGAGGTTAGATAGAGGCACTAGGGGGGAGGTTAGGTTTAGGCACTGGGGAGGGTGTGTTAGGTTTAGGGTGCAGGGAAGGGGAAGGGGAGGTTAGGTTTAGGCACTAGGGAGGGGGGTTAGGTTTAGGCACCGGGGAGGGAGGGATAGGGTAGGTGTAGGGACAATACTTACCAGCCATTCTTATGGGTGTCGGGATTCTGGCTGTCAGGATGCCGCTGTCTGTATTCTGAACAGCGGCATCCCGACAGCCGGGATTTCATACCCAACCCCATTGGCTGATATCAGTGTTGTAGGCAGGCATTATAGAGATTGTAGGATCATGGGAGTTTCTCTACAAAATGGAGGTTTAGCTTTGGACCATGAGGCTTAGAAATAATAAAAACATGTAGCATCCCTTCACACACACACATCTCTCTATCTCTCTCTCATGTATTTGACTAATAGTGTTTTATGATATACTGTACTGTATGTGAACTTTATAAGCGTCAATTGTTATGTACACTTTTACTTTACTACACCTGGTGTGCAGTATTTTATTAAATGAAATTATCCAAATGATTTAAAGGCATATTATAACCTTCGAGTAAATGATAAAAATAGAATATTTGCTTCAGGCATATGAGAGTGAAACCCAGACATAAAGGCAATTGAAGTACAGACAAAAAAGGGAATAAAAACACAAACCCTAAAAAAAAAACCTCATCTATTATTATTATTATTATTATTATTATTATTATAAAATAAAAAAAATTGTACAGGGTTGAGTAAACTCACATTTGTGGGGGGTATCTGTCATGAAGAAAAGGGGGGGGTTTAACCCCCTATTGTTCCTCAGCACACTGAATTATACTTGCAACAATATATGAACACTATATGGTAATAGAACTTCAGAGATATTGGTTGTATGCATTTACAAATACATGGGAAGCTGCTAGGCCATGTCACGGCTTCTCTGTCACTAGCAGTCCCTAACACTAAGGGGTTCACATTCGGGGTGCAGAGAACCCCAAAAAACATCCAGCCCAGGATCCCCCCATAGCATCACACGAAAATGGAAAAAGAGTGGCAGTGCAGTGTAAAGTATAGATTTGTGCGAGTAGTTAATAAGTGTTGGAAAAGAGGTTAAAATATATGTGAAAAAATTACATGAATAAAAATCAAACATAAAAGGTGATGTGAAAAGTAACTGTGTGTATTAAGTGCTGATGCCCTGAGGAGGCCCAGCCAGAGTAGCCTCGGGGGCCCTACACCAAAACACTCACCCCAAATGTAATCTATACCAATTATAAGGCCTCATAATAAAGGCACATACATAATGCATCCAAATTGAGAGCCAGCTTACCTGGGAGTCACCCCTGGAAACTCCAACTAGCACTACTAGAACCAGCATGCCCTGCTAATGCTGGCTCATTCATGCATCTCATGACCACAAACAAAAAATGGCAGCTGCTCAATCAATCTGGTAGTACTTTTCAGGTGCATGAAAGGGAGAGGCCATACCAAATAGAAAAGGGAGGGGGGTTTAACCCCCTATTGTTCCTCAGCACACTGAATTATACTTGCTCCCTGACCAAAGTGTGTGAGTGGGGCTAACTTGCCTCTTCAATTAGAGTCTGTTCCTGATTAAATCCTGTCTCTAAGGGAGCCCTGTCTGTTGACCTATTTTCCATATTTGCATGGTGCTTGAATACTACTTACATCGGCCATCTGTGGAGCTGATTCAACATTCATCATGTCACAGAGACAATGTACACCTGCTGCTACTCCTAAATCTAGCATGCATGGGAAAAACAGGTTCTCTTGCTCGACAATCACCTCCTTTTGATCATGTGTTGGATCCTGATGATATCGCTCCTTCTGATGTGACCCTCTCTCCTAAAGATATTGTTTCTATTGTCACCAAAATGATTCAATCTGAAATTAGATCTATTCTTGTAGAATTCTGGTCGGAAATTGCCGAACTGCGGGCCTGATTCAGAGCTGGACGCTCTGATCAGAGCGCTCGCTCTGAATCAGAGCCGGCCTACCTAAAATTGGAGTGGCCTCCTGGCCACTCGCATAGCTGTGGGTGACCACCCACAGCTTATGCGAGCGGCCAAAAAGATGGTCGGGCCATCGGGCTTGCAACGAGAACCTTGTGGTAGGGTCTCATCTTTCGCAAGCCTGGAGTGCTTTTGGCCTGCTGACATCCTGCTCATTTGCCTTAGTTCACTACCCGCATACCTGGCTTATTATTTCCTGCATCACTACCTTCATACCTGGTTGATTATTCCAGTCTCACTACCTGCACACCTGGACAGTTCTAATTGTTTCTAATTGGACATTAACCCATTACTCCCACCACAGAACTCTAGTGCACGTTTATATATACCTGGACTTTTATTTACTGCCATATTTTATGTCTACTCAAGCACCTATTGTGATCGCTCCTGCTACCACCCCGGGTCCACAAACAACCCAGAACATAACACTTTTCAACCTGCCAATGGATCTGTTCCAATACAATATGTGGACGTTTTCTTGTTATGTTCTGATTCGTTTATGTCATGTTTAAATGATACTAAACTTTTGTTGCTTCAACTCTCACAAACAGGACACAAGATGCCAGTCCAGGGTTAAATATTTGGGACACTGCCTAACTCAGGGGTTACGACATCTCACAAATGACAGAATCCAGGCCAGGCATAACATGACACTGCCGCAGAATGAACAGCAAATTTGTACCTTCTTGGGTATGTGCGGATACTGCAGAAGTGGATCCCAGGTTTTTCTATTTTGGGCTTGCCATTACAGGACTTAGGACCTCATTCGGAGGCAGTCATTAGTTGCAAGCAGTCGCACTGAATCAGGGTGGCCGCTTGCATCCTCAATGACTACCTCCTTGTCGATCACTAAGCTGTGGGTTAACACCCACAGCTCTAGCGACCAACATGGGTGATGGTCGCGATGGTCAAGACCATCGTGACCATCGGGGCTTATGACCAGACCCTAAGGTTGGGTCTGGGCACTTGTAAGCCCCAGGGAGCTTCCTGCTCTGATCAAGCAGGAAGCTCCCCACTGACATCAGCAATGATGTCAGTGGGGCCACCCCCAAATGGCAACCATTCCGGCGGGAATGCCTCCGTTTGAGCAGGCATGCCCCTGCCTGCCTCAAAACCGGGGTGAGCTGTCACTCACCATCAACAGTTCACCCTATCTGCTGCGAGACCCCTAGCGATGGAGTGTCCATCACTAGCTGGGTCTCGCGCATGCCCAGTGGTGCAACATCGAGTCATTTGCGCATGCTCAGCACTTGCGACCGACTCTGAATGACCCCCTTAGTCTCTTCCTCAAAGCACAATTGTGTCATACACACAGAGGATTCAGAGCAGGCTTTCTTTAATCTTATGGATAGTCTGACAAGAGCACCTGCATTGGGAATAACTGATTATGAAAAAGTTTTGATTTGTATTGTACGGAAGTCGATGGTTGTGTAGCATACTACAGTGCACAATTGGACACTGTGGCAAGATCACTCCCAATGTGTTTAAGTGTAGCAGCAACTGCTCTATTGGTCAGTAAGAGAGAGGATGTGGTACTAGGCCATGATATGATTGTCTATATTGTCTATTGCTGTAAACTCTACCCAAACCAGACATGTCTCCTCAGCTAGGTTCACGAAATGGGAACTAGCCTTAATAGCACTTGCAAGCATCACCATCAACAGGTGCAGTACGTTAAATCCAGCTACGCATTTACCATATGTGCAACATGATGCACAAAGGGTGGAGAGAGGTTAGCCAGCAACAGTTCTGCAGGTGAGTTCTGCAGGAATATTGATGCACATGATTTTATGGAATATCTGAATTAAACTTTTACTGCAAGACCTGACATACGGGATACACCTTTAGAAAATGTAGATGTGACATTTTACAAGGATGGGAGTTGTCTTAGACAAACTGACACTGGAGAGTTATGTACAGGTTATGCTGTGGTAAATGACGAGGACATTATAGAAGCCGAACCTTTAGGCCCACCACACTCGGCCCAAGTGGCGGAACTGGTGGCACTAAAGAGAGCATGTGAATTAGCGGAAGGTAAATCTGCTAATATCTATACTGACTCTAGGTACGCCTTCGGGGTAGTACATGATTTCGGTGCCTTATAGCATCTGAGAGAATTTATGACAGCAGCAGGCACACCAATTGCACATTCCAAACATATAAAAGGACTACTAACAGCAATCCAATTGCCAAAGGCAGTGGCAGTAATTAAGTGTAAAGCCCATACATGTGAGGATGATCCGATGTCACTGGGCAACAACAGGGCAGACGAAGCTGCAAAATGGGCAGCAGGGTTAAAAATGAATGTACCAACTGAACAAATCATGATTGTTCAAACAATTTATATGCTGAAATTAATTGAGATGCAAAATTTGTGTACTATCCAGGAAAAGTCATTCTGGAGGTCCAAGGCATGTGGGCAAGAGTCCTCTGGACTCTGGAGAGATGGACCAGGTAAGCCAGTGGCTCCCAAGGCATACTACCCAAGCCTGGCTGAGGCAGCGCGTGGTCTGACTCATCTGGGAAAGCAAGGTATGTGTAAATTGGTGAGAGCATACTGGTGCACACCGGGTTTTTCTTCTCAAGCGGAAAAGAGAGCAATGTCCTGTCTGACCTGCTTGAGGAAAAACATTGGGAAAACGATCCCTACCGAACCATCCCACATTCCTCCGACTGACGGACCTTCCCAGGTAATACAAATTGATTTAATTTAATTACCACCCTGCAGGAATCTCAAGTATGTATTAGTGTGCACTGATGTGTTTTCCAATTGGGTTGAGGCATACCCAGCTGCCACTAATACTGCTGCGTTCACTGCCAAGAAAATTGTTCAGGAGTTTGTGTGCAGATACGGTATCCCTAAAATTATCGAGAGTGATAGGGGTACTCATTTCACAGGTGATGTTTTTCAAAATATGTGTAAACTGATGGGTATTAATAGTCGACTTCATACCTCCTACCGACCGCAAGCCAGTGCCAAGGTGGAGAGGATGAACGGTACTATTAAATGTAAATTAAGTAAGATCATGACAGAAACTGGACTAGGATGGCCAGAAGCATTGCTGTTGGTCCTACATAGCATAAGGACCACTCCTAGACCCCCTCTAAATCTGTCCCCCTTTGAAATACTGTTTGGTAGACAACCTCATTTGATTATAAGTCCACAGGAAGATTTGAAAGGTAACAACGAGGTAACTGTAAGGTATCTTATAACAATGAGTAAACAGTTAAAACAGCAACAGCAGAAACTGATATTGTTGGCCCATGATATGCCTGAAACAAACTCATGATGTTGAACCCGGAGAATATGTTATGATCAGAAATTTCTTGCATTCAGGTTGTTTGACTGATCATTGGGAAGGTCCGTATCAGGTGTTGCTGATGAGTACCACATCTTTGAAGGTGGCCAAGAGAGATACCTGGGTCCATTCCACTCACTGCAAGAAGGTCAACCAACCAGTTAAGAAACAAGGCGGAGATGAGGCTGATAATGTGGAACTGTTGATTGCAAGCTTGTTCTTGGAGGGTTAAAAGGTTGCAGTGAGATATCTGAAGTAAAGAAATTTGCAGGTCCTTGCTAGAGCAATAGACTGGTCTGCTGTGTTCATTTTTGTATTCTCTTCCAGAGTTTCCATCATCCTGGTTTGTTCGGGGATCTCTGGTGGTTTCTGTGACGGGGGAACAATAGAGGAGATGGGAGCTAATGGCAGTATTGATGGAGTGGAGTCGAGAGGAGGAGTGCTATGCCAATCAGGGGAGTGTCTGACCAATCTTAGTACTGTAATTGTTAAGAGATCTGCTATTTTGGATATTCAGAGACAGTGTGAAGGTCTATCATCTGAGGATTATTGTATGTGTGAGTTCTGTGGGTCTGTAGTCAATGAGAGATGCATCCAACAGTGTCAACCTAAGTATAACCAGTATTGGGGTGGGTATCCTTTAGAGGATTATCACACCATGGTGGGCAAAATTTTGAACCAAGCCGACTGATGGGTGTGCTCTCATGTGCCCCAAGGACAACATAATGTAGCATTAGTGCCATTCCCATTAAATATCTCTGAAATTTTAGAATTGCAAAAAGGGAAGACACTGGATGGAAAATTTCTTAATAACAAACCACCCCATTTTAAACTCCACCAGTACCAGACAGATAAAACACTTATATGTTTAAACAGCACCAACTCCAATGAACCAGGAAGTTGGGAAGTGACTGGGAATAACCAGACGAAGACCTTCTCACAAAGAGCTGACCGTGAGCCTATGAATTATGAACTGTTATGCAAAATTAGGTCAGATGGAAGACACTTCCGGTATAAATACACACTGAGTAACACCAAAGAAATGATTGGTAGAATATCAGAAGGGTACTGTGCTAAGGTTATACAACCAGAAACATGTATTAGCCAGATGGGAGAACCTGAGATAGGATCATTTGTGAGGGAAATGTGTTTGATGATCATAATGCATACTATTCCTTATGTTCTCTCCTATGATGTATATTTTATATGAGGAAGGAAAGCCTGTAAGTGGCTCTCTCCGAGTTCTGAAGGTTTGTGTTACCTGGGAAGAGTAGTCCCAGAGGTTATGACTTTTACACATGGTGAAATGCTTGGTATTCATAAAGACACACCATCACCATATCTTCACACACAGTATGAACACAGAGACAAAAGAAATATGATACCTGGTGATGTGCATAAAGCCACTCAGTTAATTAGTGAGACAACTGGCTTTCAAGTTTTGGTAGCATTGGATGCCACCAGGATTGCTCGGGGTGCACTAAATTTTAGATATATCCAAAATCTTGCTAAATTAATAGATAATATCACAGAGATGTATGATGATACCTTCAGGTATACAGGTAGGGAATTGCAAACTATGGACTATAGAGAGTTAAAACATTAAAATGTACTCTGTAATGTTAGCAGCTTAGATTAGCATGCAGCTGGAAAAAGGACACAAAGGGTTGTTAGAGCCTGTTTGTGTCCATTCGAATTGACCTATGAACTATCCTGTAACAGAAGCACCTTAAAGAAGAACCAATGGAATAATGTCAAACTTGTCTATTGTATTGCCTATCCCTGTAAGAGTATATATGTGCGCTCTCTGACCCCAGTCTTGAGTCTTCTTGCTGTGCTGTTGACGGAGGTTTCTAATGCTGATGCTGTTATCTGGGCCCAGAGCGTGTGCGTATATAACAACTGTACCTTGGGTCTGTATGATTTATTTGTGCTAATTGTCTTTAGATCACAGCGTGTAACCATTTGTTTTTATATTGAATAATAACTTTTTGTGCTTTGGAACCACATTCAAAGTCTGAAAGCATTTATTTACTCTGCGACTCATTACGCTAAATAGCGACAATTTTAGAAGGTATTGGCAGGATTTTAGAAGGAATAGGCAGGATTGCATAGAGGTTTTAATTAGGTATCCTTAATGGCCTACAGCTTGACAACTCCCTAGGCTGGGTGTTATACACGTAACTATGCCTTTGAGATAAGGAACTTGCCATTGTATACTGTTTACTACTTGCTATTGTGTTTCTAAGTTCTGATTATATGCCTTTTTCATTATTCTATGATGATGTAATTACATCCTATTATATATGCCATTGTTTATTACTATATACCTGTTAACTCTCTCTATATATGTCTACCTTTATGTTACATTTTATATGGTGCGAAATACGATATATAGGCCTATCCTTAGGTCACACAGCGTAAACCTGACATTGTCATGCTGCAAGAGACCCACCTGAAAGCCCCCCATCCTTCTCTAACTTGCAAACAATATCCCCATGTTTATTATTCCTCATTCCTCTCAATCCCACCCTGGATGGATCCTGCAGAGGTGGTTCCCTCCCAGCCCATGCTAAACTTTCGAAAAGCCTCCTTTCACAGGTTTCTCTCAATGATTTTTATGATGCATGGTGGGTCTTATACCCAAGAGGTTTTACTCACTATTTCCCTCCCCACGACTTATACACGTGAATTGACTATTTCTTTGTAGACCATGCATCCACTAGGGGCTCAAACACTCTTCCATTTCTTGGTCCGACCACTCAGTGGAAATAGAGGTAAACGTCCCACAATTGCCAAGTTCCACCAGTCATAGGTGTTGCAATGATTTGTTATTGTTAGAAAAGTCCAACTTATACCCCTTGCTGGGTCGATCCGGGTCAATGCTCTGTGTCAACGGCTTCCAGAAAAATTTCCCGGGTTTATTTACCCGGGAATCTTATTCGGGTTGAGAGCAGGGTTGAAAAAGGGTTGTTCCCGTGTCATACCCGGATTATTTTACCTGGCTACATTCTGCTATTAGCTGATTGGAGCTTCTGGGGCGCTGGCAGATGATGTCATTTGTCAGGGCCCTGCAGAGAGACGCACACGGAGCCATTACTTGCCTGCCTAACCTCCTGCACACAGCCTGCACCAACTCCCACAAAACGCAGGCTGATACACAGCCATAACAGCAGCCTGAGCCACACCCTGTTACTACAGCAGCATGTGTGCTGCATCGAACTGGACCGATGCCGATATACGAGAGCTACTGATCATCAAGGCGGAGAAAGAAATTAAACGCCAGATGACCGGCACAGTGAAAGATGCAGTAGTTTACCACAATATAGCCCAGATGCTGGAGTCCCGAGGGATAAAACGCACGCAGCAGCAAGTGGTCAATAAATTGAAGACCTTGCGTAAGCAGTTCACTAAAGTGCACGATCATAACCGCAACAAAAGTGGTGCAGGCCGCAAGGAATGGGTGCATTACCAATAGTGCTACAAACCCCATAGCATTGTCCTCCTCAATTGCGCCATCCTGCTCCAGCCAGCAGGAGGATAGTCAAGAGGTACTGGCTACACAGGTTACCCTGCCGTCCTCGCAAAGCAGACCAACATCACAGCTCCTACTGACCGATGAACCTGGAGAAGGTAGTGGGAAGGATTCATCTGTGAATGCTGACAGTATGGATTCATCTGTGAATGCTGACAGTATCGCTTCCACCATAGATGAGGTAGTTGAGACAAGCTCAGAGACTGCGCCCCCTAAAAAGGCCCCTCCGCTACGCGCTAATAGTAAGTATTTTAAAAACTAAAAACACCCACATTACACACACACACACTACATTCACTTAAATCCAAATGGTAACTGTTGCAGAGTGCTGCTAGCGTGCAGGTAGATAGAAGGCCACAAGCACATCTACGCAAACACCACTGCTATCTTTATGTCGGCTCAGTGCATATTATATATTTTTTTTGTTTCTCCCCTTAGCAGTCTACAATGTGCCACCCCAAAAAAAGAAGCTCAACAGGTCGGAGCAAGCGGCTAAAGCGATGACTTCTGTGATCGTGGAGCATCTCCGCGAATTGGATGCCGATATTCAGAGGCAGGAGGATGCTAGATTGGATCGGAGGCAAATGCAGCAGTCGTTTATGAGTCATTTATGAGGCCTGCGTCACAATGGATATGCAAGAGATACAGATGTCTTTTTTTGAGCGCACATTTGCTCGTGGATATCCAAACCAAACACAGGCATTACCACAGGCCCCAGTGTACCCAGAACACAGATTTGGGCAGTGCAATATGGGGCCCAATTATTACAACCCTAGCACTAACCCTAACACAACACAAACAAACCAAGAGTCACCATAGTATACAGTGTATAGGCAATTGCCATAAACATGGCCATTTTAAATATTTCATCGTTGTACCAACCGGAACATGTTCTATTTTAGTTTTGTTTTTTTTATATTGTGTGGCTAAAATTATCATGTTTATTGTGTGATGGCACTTTTCATTTTTTTATTACTTTTATAGTACAGGTACATTGTTTTGCCCGCAGGGATCTATAAGGCACTTTTCTTTTATACTGGACATACGATGTTTGACATATGTTTTATACTGTTTTTATACTTTTTCTACAATCTGAGAATGTGTTAAAACTGTTCTATTAAAAAACACAATATATGCACATGGTTAAAGTAAAAAAAAACAAAAAAACTTTAAAACCAAATAAACCAAAAACATGTTTGGAATATGAAATTTTGCCTTTTTATTTTAAATCAATAAGGGAAGGTTTGTTGAATGGTGGCCCGGATGAGCTCGGCACTGTCCTCATGCTCCCCCACGTAGCTTACTGCATCACTTGTAATGCCCCCCACCTCAATGTCCTGCACATTCCACTCGGGAAGGAAGTGGTCCTTTTGAATTTCGCAAATGTTATGCAGTATGCAGCAGGCTGCTACTACATGGGGCATGATTTTTAGGTCCACATCATTCCTCTTCATGAGACAGCGCCAACGTCCTTTTAAACATCCAAAAGCATTTTCCACAGCCATCCGGGCAGAGCTAAGGCTGTGAGTGTAGGTGACCTTTTCCGGGGCCAACTGTACATGTTGTGTATAACCCTTCATTAGCCAATGCTTCAAAGGATATGCCGCATCGCCAATTATGTGGACCGGGACCTCCACGCCGTCTACGGCCACCGATTTCTGTTAAAAAAAAAAATATGGTCACTATAATGAGAAGTGGCATAAGGTGTATTCATATGGTGGTCAAGTAGGTTTCAAAAATTTCATGCATTTTATAGCACAATATATATGTTGGCAAATACTTTGGAATATCATGCATTCCACACCATTTCACACTTCTTATATTGCTAAAGCACATAAGAATAGTGGGCATAAAGAGAAAAAGGACCATATATTCTTACCTCTCTAGGGAAAAGCCATCCACCCCGCTTTTCCTCTGCTATGCTGTACAAGTCAGAGTTGGCTAGTACTCTGGCGTCATGTGCCTGTCCAGGCCAGCCTTTGAAAACATCTGTAAAACTAAAAAAAAAAAAAAAGAGTATTCTTCCAACAAAAAGAATAAGAATAATTGGTACAAATTTACTTACCAGTATCGGTGGTCCACAACAGCTTGAAGAATAATGGAATGCCACCCTTTACGATTATAATAATCCACAGGGTTTTCATGGGGGGCGATGATGGGAATATGGGTCCCATCTATGGCACCAGCACACTGCGGATAACCAAGCCTGAGGAAGCCTTGGATGGTTTCATCTAGGAGCTGTCCTTCTGGCAAGGAGATAAAGCGCTGGTACAGGGTACCACTAATGCCCGCGTCACCTGGTAAATGATCTTGCAGACTGTACCAATCCCAACACCAAATAGACAGGAGAGTGTGCGGTACACTCCGGGGGTAGCATACCACCAGAGTGCAATGGCTAATCTCCTGATTGGGATGATGGGCTTTCGGTAGTTGGTGGTCTGCATCATCAGTGCTGGTGCCAGTAATTCCAATATATAATAAAAGGTGGCACGCGACATCCGAAAGTGTTCCAGCCACTGCTCCAATTGGAAAGCTTCTACAGTCAGCATGAAAGCTTCTCCATGGTGGCAGTCTCTGGCCCACATTCTTCAATTTCTCATCGTGGTCAATCTCATCATGGTGGTGATGTTGGCTGATATCAGTGCTTTCCTCCTGCGCAAATATTGGCATCGAAATCTGGCCCTCTCAGCCAAGAATTGTGTTCTCCTCCTCGAACCCTGCACAAGGTGCCACATCATAAAAAGCTGCATCCAATTCTCTGTTGCTGAAATCAACAGAAAGCTGAAAACAGTGAGGACATCGGCAATACCCACATGTGCTCTGTCTGCCATCATTGCTGCAATGCTGTAAGCAGTCCCCACCTCTCTTTTGTTGCCTTTTGTGACCTCATCTTTGTCAGCCCTTAAAAAAGTCCATTTTTAATGACATCTATAGGGAAAAGCAGGGATTACCCGGGTTCAGTGTGAACGGGGCAAACCCGGGAATAACCCGGGTCGGGTTGCAGTGTAAACGGGGTCTGAAGCCGAGTTCGACCCGGGATTGACCAGTGTTCAAATTCCAGGGTCGGACCTGGGATTTTGGTGTAAAAGGGGTATAATAAGCTGTCCACGGATAGTAGCATTATGGGCCTCCCAGAGGTTAGAGGGAGTTTTGTCAGGGGTAGCATAGGTGGTATTATAGTCGGTCAGGGCTTTTTTGAGGTAGTATGTCAGCTGCCCAGCAGAAAGCTGAAATTGCACCTGTCTTACTTGTATCAGGTCCATCTTAATTTGAAAAGCAGATGTCAGCTTACTTCTTTCTATATCCTCAGGTGTGAGTGGGTGACCCGCTCACATGTCATTCAAATCCCAGGTACATGACATGCAGCAGCAATCGCCCCCATAATACATGAGGATTACTATGGTACATCTTAACTATATCAAACAGCCTTTGCTACTGTAAATATGTATCTTACTACATACTACTTGCAGGATGAGACATTCTCTGGGGCTATGCATGCTGGGAGGCAGTTTCCTGTTTGTTAGGGAGTTCAGTTACTGATGTGAAGCTATGTAAATGTGTTCTTCTGTGCTAGAGAGTCCATGAGTTTCATCTGATTTAACACACATCTACATGGTGACAGAAGTGGGAAACCATGGCTCAAAGACTCTGCCGCATCGACCCTCTTGTGTTTGATGAAAATATCACTGACAGATGGGTGCAGTACAGGAGAGAATGGGTAGTGTACCATGTTGTTGGACTGTCTGAAAAATCAAAAAAGGTATAAGCATACACATTGCTTAATTTGGCAGTTATTAAAGCTGAAACATTCATATATGTAGAGGGTAAAGACAAGGAAGACCCAGATGTATTACTTGCAAAATTTGAGATTTGTATGCCTGTTAAAAATGTCATAATGGACAGACACACATTAAACTCCATGAACCAGAAAACTGGGGAAAAAATACAATCATATGTGTCCACTTTGAGACTGTTGACAAATAAATGTAATTTTGGAGCCATAACCGACGAGCTGATCAGAGACCACATTGTATGTGGCACCCATAGTGATGCAGTATGTGCACACTTACTACGAGAAAAGGCTCTGACCTTAGACTCCGCCATTCACATCTGCATGCTGCACGAGCAATCAGAACAGGGCACAAAGGAGTTACGGAGGGAGGCTAAAATATGCAGTGTAAAGTGCACACAAATGCAATATAGGACACGTTACAACTGTGGGGGACGCCTGGCATTTACACAAGAGACGTGCTCTGCTTTAAAAAATGTTGCAGTGGTAGCAACATTTTTTAAACTACTTTGCAAAGTGTTGCAGATCCAGACATACCCTGACACACAGTGAGCCACATGCGACACAGGGAGAAAGGGAATCAGTATGGCCGGCCCTTCAAATCCCGACAGCGGCAGCCCGACAAGGATGAAAATCCCGATCGTCATTGGTAAGTATTCACTAACATAATTTCCCCCCTAACCCTCCCTTAGGGGTGCCTAACCCTAACCTCCCCCCCAAGTGCCTAACCCTAATCCCCCCTCTAAGTGCCTAAACCTAACCCCCCTTCCCCTCTGCCTAAACCTAAGTCTCCCTGGGAGGTGCCTAACCCTAACCCCCTCTTCCTCTAGCCTAACCCTAAGCTCCTGGGAGGGTGCCTAACCCTAAGTCCCCCTCGGGAACCCTAAACCTAACCCTCCACATTATTAAGACCATGGCACTGCCACCATCGAATACAAATGTGCACCATTGCTATTCCACAGTAAATAGTGACATTAGACCATTGCTCAGACTGCCTGACATCGTGCATCTTGGGTTGATACATTTGTGGCCTGAAGTGCACATGATATAACAGGACACCCCAGAGTTCCGTAACAATTTATTTACTTGCGACAACATCAACAAATTACCTGTCATCTACCACATGCACTTGGATTATTCCATCACCCCTACAGTGTGTGCACCGTGGAGAGTTCCAATAGCTATGAAGGATAAATTTCTAGCTGAGTTGAAGCTTATGACCGCACTTGGTGCAATAACCCCTATTGAAGAAGTGACAAAAATGGGTATCTGCAATGGTGACTGCTGTAAACACCTCAGTAAAGCACTGCTAAAACCCCATCACCCATTGAGAACAGTAGAACAAGTCATGTCAGAAGCCAAGGTCTTCAGCACATTAGATGCCAAATGTGGGTTTTGGCAAATCCCATTAGATAGAGAATCATTTCTTCTCACTGCTTTTATGACACCAGCTGGGAGATATGCCTTCTTACACATGCCATATGGCCTGACTACTGGCAGTGTGGTGATTCAACAGTGTATGGAACAACTGTTTGCTGGGTACCTAATATGCAAGAGCATGATAAGCGTCTCCGACCGGTATTGGAAAGAATATGGGCTATCAACTTGAAGCTCAACGTAGACAAGTGCAGATTCAGAGTGGCTAAAGTTCCGTATGTGGGTCACCTTTTCACGGACCAAAGTGTTAAACCTGACCCTGACAAAATGGCAGCCATCCAGCACATGGACAAACTTAGCCTCCAACACTTTTTAGGGATGACTAACTACCTGTCAAAATTAATCCACCAATTACACTGACATCACTGCCTTCCTGCGGCATCTTCTGCACCAAGATACAGAGTGGTGTTTGTTGGAACCACACCATGCCGCAATGTCAAGACTTAAGTGCTTACTCACCAGTCCTCCTGTTCTGCAATACTTTAGTGTACACCTACCATTTAGTCTTGATTATTTTCATAAATATCTTTTGTAACAATTTTAATATCATTTTAATAAGTTATTTTTAAATTACCAATAGTAGGATCCAGTGCCCACAACACAGAGAGTACTTCATTTCCCATGGTTTCTGATGTCAGGGGTTTGCCAGAAAGTTTCCAAAATGTTTCACAACTGATAAATCACATTGTACATTTTGCCATGAAATTGTACACACTTTATAATATGAATTTTGACCTTACAGTAAGTATTCACATTCCCACACCAACCATTCCATTGGATTGCAAATTCACATTGGAGGACTATTGCAATTGTGTGAATACCAGGCATGTGTACCAGGAATACCTCATGGAAGGCATTACCACCCACCTTGAACAGTGCAGTGGCCAACCATGGGTGCTTAATTATAGTGACTAGTGGCACCTGGAAAGAATTTTTCATGGTAACCGACAAGCGACACTGGTTCAAATCACATCCACATTCAATGTACCAGAAGCATATCCAGCAGGTCAGTGCAACGTTCTTTAGCTTTCATGGGATATGAGAGCAGAAGACCCACCTGAGTGAAATTGCTAGTTGGACCCTGGAGGACTGGAAACAAGTGGTGTGGTATAATGAGTCCCAGTTCCAGTTGTTTTGGGCTGATGATAAGGTTTTGGTGTGGCATAGACCCCATGAGGCCATGGACCTCAGTTATCAACAAGGCACCCTGTAGGTTGCTGGTGGCTCCAAAATGGTGTGGGGTGGGTTACATAAAATGGGTTGGGTCCGCTGGTCCACCTGAACATGTAATTGACTGATAACCACTATGTTGCATTTCTTGATGACCATTTGCAGCCCTTCATGGACTTCCTGTACCCTCACAATGATGAATATACCAGCAGGATAATGCACCGTTCATCACTACCAAGTTGTCCAGAATTGGTTCGAGGAGCATTTCAGAGATTTCCAATGAATGAGGTCCATTTGCATCCAAGATTCTGCTCCTACAAATAACAGGGAGCTGTGGGAAGATATCCATGTGGCATGGGTCAACATCTCTCCAGAGGTATTCCGTCCTCTTGTGGAATCAATGCCATTTCAAGTTGCTGCACTTTGCCAGGCTATAGGGGGTCCTACATGATATTAGGGTGTAAATTTACTAAAGGTCGATTTGCAGCACAATTTGAGGAGTGATTTAGCACTTCTCAAATTGACTCAAATCGCATGCAGTGAAATCCGTTTTTTCACTGCCTTCACTGAGTCGATTTGTTTTGCGATTTGCAAAACAAATTCGATTTTAGTCGGTTTTGAAGAGTGATTTGCTGTTCGATTTGACAAGTTCATGTCCAAATCGAATGGCAAATCACCCTTCAAAACGAACTGCAAATCCCCGACACAACGAACTGCTTCATGCTTTCACTTTCAGCATGAGCAGTTCGTTGTCACACAGATACATGCAGACATCAGTGAGATGCCTGCATGTATCTGGCTGTAAAAAGTGTTGTAAAGAGTTAAAAAAAAATAATAAATGTGAGTTCACCCCCCTAAACACAACCAGACCCGGACTTTGCCAACCCAGTTCTGGTTGACTAAATACAGGGAAAAAATGATGTAGGGTCTCCCTGTACTTGGTACAACCAGCACTGGGCTATGGGAAGAGGTGCTGGTTCTGGATCTACAGGGAAAAATTTGAGTAGGGTTCCCCTGTAAGATCCAGAACCAGCCCTGGACCTTTTCTAACAGGGGACTGATGCCACAGCTAGGGGAGCCCTATAACCAAGCCCCCCAGAGGCAGCATCAGCCCTGACCATTAGTCAGCCCAGGCCAGGTATCCCTGGGGAGCTGGAGACCCCTTCAAAAAAAGGGGTCTCCCTCTCCAGGGGACTCCTAGCCTGGGCTGATAGCCCGGGGCTATTCCCACCACCCCTGGGTGGTTGGTGGTGGGTTGATTGTGTAGGTGTGGTGTAAAAAGAGATATAAATAAACATTGTCTTTCCAGTAGAACTGCAGGTCCCAGCAAGCCTCCCCCGCTTGCTGGTACTTGGAGAACCACAAGTACCAGCATGCGGGGTATTAAGGGCCAACTGGGACTTGTAGTTCACCTGTAAATAAATGTTCCAAGAAACACACACACCTTACAAAGTATAACTTTAATACATACATACATACATACATACATACACACACTAACACAATACTCACCTATCTTACCTCCAGTGGTCCCCTTCTCCAGTAGGCATCCATCGGTTAAAATAAAAAAACGTAAACCCGACCATCGCTTTAAGGAATAATCATTCTAACCAGAATGATTATTCCTTCCCGAATGATGCACACAGATGCGGCTTCATCCTTTGAAGCTCCGTGTCTGTGCATTCATTGGCTGAGAGAGGTCAGGCCCCACCTCTCAGCCAATGAACGGCTCCTCCATTGTACTCAATGGTGGGAGCTGCAGTGTTACTAAAGTTTATCCTGCGGCTCCCACCACTGACTTTAATGGAGGGAGCCGTTCATTGGCTGAGAGACGGGGCCTGACCTCTCTCAGCCAATGAACAGTGAACTACAAGTCCCAGTGGGCCCTTAATGCCCCACATGCTGGTACTTGTGGTTCTCCAAGTACCAGCATGTGGGGGAGGCTTGCTGGGACCTGCAGTACTACTGGAAAGACAATGTTTGTTTATATCTCTTTTTACACCACACCTACACAATCAACCCACTGCCCAGGGGTGGCGGGGATAGCTCCGGGTTATCAGCCCAGGCTAGGGGTGCCCTGGAGAGGGATACCCCTTTTTTGAAGGGGTCTCCAACTCCCCAGGGTTCCCTGGCCTGGGCTGACTAACGGTCAGGGCTGATGCTGCGGCTGGGGGGCCAAGTGATAGGGCTCCCCTGGCTGTGGCATCAGTCCCCCGTTAAATAGGGTCATGGCTGGTTCTGGATCTTACAGGGGAACCCTATGCATAATTTTCCCTGTAAGTCCAGAGCCAGCTCTGCTTCCCATAGCCCAGTTCTGGTTGTACTAAGTACAGGGAGACCCTACGTCATTTTTTACTTGTACTTAGTCAACCAGAACTGGGTTAGCAAAGTCCGGGGCTGGTTCTGATTGGGGGGACCTCACGTCAATTTTTTTCTTAATTTAACTCTTTAATTGCTTTTTACAATGAGATACATGCAGGCATATCACTGATGTCTGCATGTATCTGTGTCAATCTGACCTGCTCATGCTCAAATCGAAAGCATAAAGCAGGTCTATTGTATTGGGGATTTGAAGAGTGATTTGAAGTCCGATTTTGAGGACGATTTCAAATCGAATGATTAGTAAATAAGGGTTTTGTGTGTTGGGCTATGTAAAAGTACCAATGTTTTTCCGATGGTCGATTTGGGTGCGATTTGAGTCCAAAGTCGATTTGAAGTCCGATTTTACATGCGATTTGGCCTTTAGTAAATACTCAAAACCAAAATTGAATCCAAATCGAATGAAAATCGCACCTCAAATCACTCAAAATGCCAAGTCGACCTTTAGTAAATATACCCCTAGGTATCTATTCCATGACTTTTGGCACTTCAGTTTACATATATATATATACAGTATATACATATATACTGTTTACATATATACACTGTATGTAGATACACACACATATATATATGTGTGTGTGTGTGTGTGTGTGTGTGTGTGTGTGTGTGTGTGTGTGTGTGTGTGTGTGTGTGTGTGTGTGTGTGTATGTATGTATAGTGATATCCTATGCTATATACAATTTAATTCTATGCTCTGATAGCTTTATTCTGCCATATGTATTTGATATGAATGGCAGCCTGTGATATCATACTGCTGTGATAATCAGGTAAATACAAGTGCACTTTTCCAAATGCTATTCTGCAATGTACTATTTTTGTTCCAATAAATTAAATAGATCCTGACTTTTACAAAACATTTCTCTTTCTACTGTCTCAGGGGAATAGTAATAATACTAAGTACATTTTCAGATGCAAGCAGAAACCATTTGTTTGCTATAAACAGCATTTTGCAGTGTAACAGACAAAAACAGAAATGTACAAATGTTTTTTTCCTCATGTTGGGATGTGAGTACACTGGGTTTCTGTTTAGCTCTTTTGCCCACTTAGGTATAACTAGTGAGCCAAAGGCAGGAATATGTTATAGTTGAAGGTTTTTGGTAGAATCAGAATCAACCACACAAACAACTGAAAAAGTACATAAGTGTGTTTTATTTTATGTTTGTAAATCTTACTGCAGAAAGACCCCCTAAAAAAACCTACCATAAAGTAGCTATAATCACCACAGACCTTGGAGTGCTTTCCTAATAATTTGTCTGGCAGTGGAGTAGAAGCAAAGCCTGATGTCCTCCTGCATTTTACAGGTACACACAGTAGCAAGCCAGGTATTGACTTTTCGATTTATTCACCAATATCCAGTCAGCAGGATGACAGATAAAAGTTTGCGCTTTACTACTTACTTTAGATAAAAATGCACCTATTGTTTATTGTTTGCTAGACACTTTTTCTCTATTTTGATACATAGTGTACCTCTATTTTCCGACTGTTGGATACATTTTTTTTCTGCTTAGGTTATAAGTTAAAAGTTGTCACTGCCATCAACTCCCGGTGACCCTTACACCTCCTAGATGCTCCCTTGATCCCAGTCATGACTATCATGCCCGTGCTCCCAAGGGGCGGTTATTTTGTCCCCAGTCATTTTATTGTGATACTTTTATGTCTCATTGTGATCGCTGTTTCTTTTGTGGTTTGTCTCACCTCCCTCCCTTTTATCTTATTGTGGTTTTCCTCCCCCCTCCTACATGCCTAGTGCCTGATTTATGTGATGGTGGTTAACATGCAGGTGAAGACTATTAAAGAAGTCTCTCTCTTAATGTCAAGGGGTTAAATATACCTGAGAAACGTTGTAGGGCCCTTCGTGATTTCTTTGCAGCTAAAGCTGGAGTGGTATTTGTTCAGGAAACCCATTTAAAAAGGGGACTGCTCCGAGATTCATAGACCATAATTACCCCACCTCCTTCAGTAACAACAACGATGCTAAAACATTGGGGGATGCTATACTGTTTTCCAAATTGCTCCCATTTCAGGATTTTATACAGATTGTTTTGGAGGAAGGTAGAGTGCTTATGGTTAAGTGTACGATGTTTGGCTAATCATATTCCTTTATTAACATCTATGCTCCCAACCAGAATCAACCGGCTTTTCTCACTAATGTTCTTGATCGTACAGAGCCTCTGGTAGACTGTATATCCATCATCGGGGGTGACTTGAACTGGACTATCCAACCAGAGATGGACATCTCGGGCACCTCTGCTAGACGCTCCTCTAAGTGGCATCGTCAGGTAAGGTGAATGTTACATGAACACCAGCTGGTTGACTCTTGGAGGCTTCAGCACCCAGGAGAAAGAGATTACACATTCTTTTGTAGACCTCATGATGTGTATTCTAGGATAGATTATCTCTTCCTGCCACATAGGTTCCTCAACCTTCTTCAGCATACTGATATTGGTCAGATCATGCTCCTGTCGCCCTGACACTGTTTACCTCTTGACCTTCCACCCTACAATGTGTGTGGCAACTTAATGAGCAAATCTTCGCTGATCCTCGCTGTAAATCCCAGCTGGAGACAGCACTTTACTTAAAAGGTTAAAAATGTTAAAAGGAGTACTGTTAAATATTAGCGCTCCCTATATGACCATGTGGTGTAAAAATTAGAAGAATGTGCAAATACTTCAAGAGTTAAATATATAGAAGAAATTGGCTGCACTTTCAAACAACATTGTCAGTTCCATTTAAATTAATAATAAAATCATTTATTACTAAAAAGACATGATATATGTATATATGACCCAACCCAAACTGAGGCCCTAATTCAGAGCCGGACGCTCTGACAGAGCGCTCACTCTAAATCAGGGCGTCTTTTTTTTTTTTTTATGGAGCGGCCTCCTGGCCGCTCGCATTGCTGTCGGTTGCCATCCACAGCTAATGCAAGCGGCCAGGATGATGGTCACGATGGTCAAGACCATCGCGACCATCGTGCTTGCGACGAGACCCTTGTGGTAGGGTCTCGTGGCCGCAAGCCCCAGAGAGCTTTTGGCTCAAACAGATCCGAAAGCTCTCCCACTGACATCACTTGTGATGTCAGTGGGGCCGCCCCCAAACTCTAGGCGTTCTCATGGGAACGCCTCCGTCTGGGCAGCCACCCCCCCTGGCCCGCCCACCAAAGGGGACGTGCTGTCACTCAACATTGACAGCACGCCCCCTTTGGTGCGAGACCCGGAGCGACGGATTGCCCGTCACTATCCGGGTCTCGCACATGCGCACGATGGAGCCGGCTCCGTCGTGCGCATGCGCTCTGGGCCACCATCGACCCGGTTGCGAGCGCTCAGCGCTTGCGACCGGGTCTGAATCAGGCCCTGAAAACACAACTTAAAATTAATGATTACATCTAAATTGAATTTTTGAATAAATATCGTTTGAAAAAGACAATATAATTATATTGTTTGATTATATTGACATTTTTTTGGCTGTGTATTGTCTGTAATCCAAGAGAAAAACAAGTGAAAAGCGTCAATTTGTTGTAATCCAAGGTATTTGAATAACCAAACTATTCTCAGAGGTTATATTTGTCAGAGAATACCTCTGCTTAATAGCAATAGATTTTAGCTATAAAGTCTACAGCGGCTGATATTGAATATTTTTTTTGTTATGCCGGCATAAATGAAAGTTATTGAATTCAATAGATAAAAATATGCTCACCCACTCTGTCGCTGGCCCATGGTTTCTGTGGAATATCTCCTCGTCAGGTTGAATTGCACAGTTAACTATGGACAAAGCAGTGGCAGATACACTGATGAATATAAGAAATGCCATATATATTCCTCTTTTATAGAGATAAAGTAACCCTTAGTCATCTGTAGGGCTGCCACATCTCTCCTCAACTGAATCTCATGGAGGGATCTCACATAGGAGAATATGAGAATGGATAGCCAGTAAAGCCTCTGATGTATGGGAACATTGGCCGACTCTGCTGTTGTCCTGCTGCTCATCAATTGTATGTTGACAAAAAGGAGTTTCACATGTGCTCCTCTGTTAGTGAGATGTTCTGCCTCTTGATCGTCTACAGGGCTGCCGCGTCTATTATCTGCTGGGTCTCACAGAGGGATCTCTCACAGAGGGATCTCGCATTGGGGGGTATCAATAGCGATAGCCAGTGAAGCCTTCTACTAAACTGTAACTTTTTTTCTTACTTTCTGTTCATGTTTGACAAAAGAGGCAGCACTTCTTGATTATTTTTCCACTAATGAAACATCAGAGGTCTCCAGTGTCACGGTGTGGGAAGCCCACAAATGTGTACTTCATGGTAAATTAATCCAATTGGCAGGGCCGTAGCAATGGTAGTGCAGCTGGTGCCACCGCACAGGGCACCACAGGTCAGGGGGCGCTGTTTGGGCCTGTCAAATTTCTGTTTATTATCATTCACACTCATATTTTTCTCTTATTTCATCCCCAGCATCTCCTGGCCTCCCCTATCTCATCCCTGCCCCTTCCCCATGAGGTCATGGCCCTTTTTAGGGTGCATAATGTCCCTTTGAATAATGAGGGTGGCACCAATGCTCTTTCTGGCACAGGGCACCAAAAAGTATAGTTACGGCTTTGCCAATTGGCAACCATGTTAAAGAGGGAGAGGGAAGGCCAAAGACTTGCTCTAATACAAAAACTGAAGTCTCTAGAAACGTCACATAAGGCTCTTCCTTCTGCCCAGATCTTATCTGACTTGACTGCTACCAGGGCTGAGTTAAATAAACTTCTCTTTGACAATGTCAGACGGGACTATCGAAATGCCGTAATCGTTTCTTTCAATGGGGTAACAAACCAGGCAAGTATTTGTCCAGGGCCCTTAGGGCACAGAAAGCCTCACTTTATATTCAGTCCATTAGTGTTTCTATGGGCGACATTGCACACGCACTTGCGACATTGAAGCAGGTTGCGGGAGTGGAATATAAATTAGCATTGTTTGCAGACGGTCTCTTAGCGGTTCTCTCCAACCCGGTCATATCTGTACCTAATCTTTTAGTGGAATTCAAGAGGTTTGGTGCTCTCTCTAATTTTAAACTACTCAAAATCAATTGCTGTAAACTTGACAACGCCCTCACACTCTGTAGATATGCTGAAACACTCTTTTGCTTTCGCTTTGCATGACACTAGCCTTAAGTATCTTGGAGTTGTCCTTAACATAAGACCTCTCCAGTCTGTTGCAGACAACTTTAGGCCTTTACTGCAAATTCTTTGAGCTAAGAAATTGGAGTGCAAAGACCTTTTCTTGGTTGGGACGGGTTAGTGTTGTGAAAATTAATATTCTACCCAGAGTTTTATATTTACTGCAGACTCTCCCTATTTATGTCCCTAAGCAGTGGGTCCATGAATAACATAATTTGGTACAGGAGTTTGTTTGGGGTGGTAGAAAACCTTGTTTTAAACATGCTATCTTATTCAGTCGTAAGTATATGGGGGAATTTCAACTCTCGCACTTTTCCATATGTTACGATGCTATTATGCTTGGTAGAATAATAGACTAATCGAGGGATGGAGATGCAAGATAGTGGGTTCAGTTAGAGTACCATTCCGCCTCTATTGCTCTATCATTGTACCCGTGGAGATTCTAGCTATTATCTTCTAGAAGGTGCTAGTTAAATGTTAAGTAGAATCTGATTGGTTGCTATGGGCAACATCTCTTCTAAAACTCACTTCTAAAAACTCTCACTTTAGTAAATTTTAGAGATGTGCGCCGACCCCCATGTTTTGGTTTTGGTTTTGGATCTGGATCTATCCTGGTGTTGGATCTGGATTGGTTTTGCCAAAACCTCACGTCCGTGTTTTGTTGTCGTGTTTTGGTTATAGATCAGGATTTTTTCTTAAAAAATCATAAAAACAGCTAAAATCACATAAAATGGGTCTGTCTGTGTTCCTACAGTATAATTAACCTCAATAACATTTATTTCCAGTAATTTCCAATCAATTTTGACCATCTCACAATATTATTTGCTTCAACTAGATAATGCCAAAAGGTTGCATCCAGTTAGCTGGCTGACTAAGCTAAGTGACACAGTGGACGGCACTAACATGTGGCAGTTCAGTTTCTAATTTCCAATACGAATGCATATGTGTTATACAGTGTGGGTTGGATACACCAATAGTGCACTTACTGTGACAGCAGTATCAGTAGAGTGGGGTTGCTGATGGTGTCCTCAGTACATGGAATGGCAGTGCTGCAGTGCTGACATTGTCCTAAGTGAAGGGTACCGGTGATGTCGGCAGTGCGGGGGTGCCAGCGGTGTCTTTAGTGCAGGTTTGCTGGCTGTGTCGGCAGTGCAGGGGTGCCAGCATTGTCTTTAGTGCAGGTTTGCTGGCTGTGTTGGCAGTGCAGGGTGCCAGTGGTGTCTTAGTGCAGGTTTGCTGGCTGTGTTGGCAGTGCGGGGGTGCCAGCAGTGTCTTTAGTGCAGGTTTGCTAGCTGTGTCAGCAGTGCGTGGGTGCCAGCAGTGTCTTAGTGCAGGTTTGCTGGCTGTGTCGGCAGTGCAGGGGTGCCAGCAGTGTCTTTAGTGCAGGTTTGCTGGCTGTGTCGGCAGTGCAGGGGTGCCAGCGGTGTCTTTAGTGCAGGTTTGCTGGCTGTGTCGGCAGTGCGGGGGTGCCAGTGGTGTCTTTAGTGCAGGTTTGCTGGCTGTGTCGGCAGTGCAGGGGTGCCAGCGGTGACTTTAGTGCAGGTTTGCTGGCTGTGTTGGCAGTGCAGGGTGCCAGCGGTGTCTTAGTGCAGGTTTTCTGGCTGTGTCGGCAGTGCGGGGGTGCCAGCAGTGTCTTTAGTGCAGGTTTGCTGACTGTGTCAGCAGTGCATGGGTGCCAGCGATGTCTTAGTGCAGGTTTGCTGGCCGTGTCGGCAGTGCAGGGGTGCCAGTGGTGTCTTTAGTGCAGGTTTGCTGGCTGTGTCGGCAGTGCGGGGTGCCAGTGGTGTCTCCTCATTGCAGGTTTGCTGACTGTGTTGGCAGTGCGGGGGTGCCAGCGGTGTCCTCAGTGCAGGTTTGCTGACTGTCGGCAGTGCAGGGGTGTTATCAATGCAGGGTGCTGGCAGTATCAGCAGAGCGGGGGTGCCAGCGGTGTCCTCAGTGGTGTCCTCAGTGTAGGTTTGCTGACTGGCGGCAGTGCGGGGTGCTGGTGATGTCCTCAGTGTAGGAGTGTTGGCAGTGTGGGGGTCGCTGACAGTGTCCTCCGTACGTTGGGCAGCAGTGCAGGAGTGTTGGCAGCAGTGGTGTTGGCAGCGGGGGATGCTGCCAGTGGGGGTGCCAGCGGTGTCGGCAGCGGGGGGTGCCGGCAGTGTAAGGTGATGGGGGATGGCGGGCGCCATCTTATTTTTCTTGATTGTGCTGTTTTCAATGGGCTTAACGCTGATTGGCTGTGAGCCGTGACAGATGGCTCTCTGCCAATCAGCATTAAGCCTGCTCAAAACAAAACCTCGCAACTCGACAGAGGGGTTGCAAGGTTTTGCCTCGGGTCAGGGATCCAGGGCAGGCAGGGAGATCCGAGCTGCGCTTGGATCGACCTGGATCCACGAAATTCGAGTGGGTTCGGATCTCTGAGATCCGAACCCGCTCATCTCTAGTAAATTTACCCCTACATGTTATAAATTATTAATTGAACATATACAGTATACTCAGAACCCTCCAAATTTCTTGGTAATTGGGAACGCGATTTGTATGTTTTCTTTAGTCCCCAGATTTGCCATAAGATTTTTATTAACTCCTCTGCTAGTTCAGTCAGCTACTCAGTTATTGAGACTCAATATAAGGTGGTTTCACATTGGTATAGATGCCCCCAAATTTTAGCAAAATCATTTCCTAATGTGCCTAATAGCTGATGGTTTGCAATTCCGCATAAGGTTCGCCTTTACATATCTGGTGGGAATGCCCAGCCATACACTTCTTTTGGGAGAAAATTATTACTCTCTCTGGATCAGTCTTGGGGTGTGAAGTCCCCTCTGACCCGTCCTTTTGGCTCTTAAATCTGTACCTTGGCTCTGTAGCGACTTATAAAAACTCCCTACTTAAATTCCTCGATTGTGCTGCGAAGGCGGTTATTCCATTGGAAGTCCATGGTACCGTCCTCTTTGAAGGAATGGTTTACTAGAATAGATCTATATATGGATATGGAGGATCTCTGTCTTGGAGTGGAGAAAAATAAGGAATTCTGTTGTACCTGGAGCTCTTGGCTTGAGTTTAAATCATCTGTGTCAGTATTGGTTTGAGTTCTTGGCACATTAGGCAGGTTATCTACCCTCCTTCCCACCCTTTCTCACCCCCCTTCTTCTTCTCTTGTGTTTTGTCCTGTCTTTATTTGTAGTCTGTTTTTTTTTTCTCTTCTCTTTTGTGTATATTATTTTCATTTTATATATTGTTAAATTCATATTTGGTATTTGGTTGCTTCCAATAATTTAAATATCTATATTTGATTGTATGTATCATTCAAAGTAATATTTTGATGATGTTGGATTTTTGTTTGTTCCTAAAATTTATGTTTGTTTTAAAATCAATAAAAATATATTGCAAAAAAAAAAAGAGTTGGCGCTTCTCCTGATTGACTAATTGTCTATCTGTTACGATTCTCACATGAAGATGAGATAGCAGGACTGCTGACCAAGGACTAGACAGGGTAATGATGTGGCAGTCCATCCACTATGGGGACTAGCTGGAGTGATGCTGCAGAAAGAGGGCACTACCGTAGATAATACATTGTGCACTAATAATGACAGGTGACTATGGTCTGAGAAATGTCTTGGGACTATAATGCAGCTGGGTTGCCAGACAAGTAGAGGCTGGACAGTGACTATAGCTGCAGGGCAGGAGTAACCAGGACTGTGGTATGCAGGCAGGCAAGAATAGATAAAGGACAAGACTGGACTGGCAAGAACAAAACAGGCTAGACATTGACAAGAAAAAGATGGGCAAGACAAGATACACACAGAACTGCACAGACTGAATACAGACAAGGACTAGACAGGATGAACAATATGTGTGGCAGGAAAACATGGTGAGGGAGCATACAAACTTCAAGATAACAAGGCAATGCGGCCTTGAGGGCAACAGTGAGACAAGAACCAGATGGTACGGCCTTGAGGGCTGAGATATGACTGAGAACAAGGCGATGCAGCCTAGAGGGCCGTGGTGAGACAGGAACTAGATGGTGTGGCCTGGAGGGCCGAGGTGTGACTTGGAACAAGATTATGCAATCTGGAGGGCTGTGTTGGGACAGGAACAAGGGGATGAGGCCTTGAGGGCCGTGGTGAGACAAGAACTAGATGGTGTAGCCTTGAGGGCTGAGGTGTGATTTAAAACAGGATGGAGTGGCCTTGAGGACTGTGGCCAGACAGGAACTAGATGGTGCAACCTTGAGAGCTGAGGTGCGACTTGAAACAGGATGGAGAAGCCTTGAGGGCTGTGGTGAGACAGGAGCTAGATGGTGCAGCCTTGAGGGCCGAGGTGTGCTGTGATATGACTGGTACTAGGTGATGCAGCCTTGAGGGCTGATGTGCGACTGGAACCGGACGGTGTGGCCTTGAGGGCCATGGCATGACTGGAACTAGGTGATGTGGCCTTGCGACTGAGGTGCATCCTGAACAATACAGCAAACAAGTGGCATGGCATGACAGGAACACTGGCTGGAAGAAGAACACTGCAGACTTCAAACTGGTGGACAGAAGCTGACAGGAGTGAGGTATGAAGCTGCCACAGGCAGCGGCAAGGAAAGATACACAGGTGCCTTCTGAATAAACAAACAGGTACTGGACACTGGAGGAATGACTCCGTAACAGGAACTGCGAAACAAGGTAGGACTGGCTAAGACTCAGACATCTGAGCACAGACAAACATTTTCTTTGGATCTCAGACAGTATAACCGGCATGGAGTGTAGGGCTCGCTGTAACTTATCAGATGCAGGGTACACTCAGAAAAAATCTTGCAGAGAGTTGCCCTAATGACTGGCTAGTGTGCACCTGAGCTCTGCACACAGACAGACAGGCAAGGATGCAGCAATGAACTGCACACAGACAAGATGATTAACTAGTGTGCAGCTGAGGTCTGCACACAGACAGACAGGACTCTGGCTGCCTGCAACAGCCAGAACAAGGATCAAGACATAATGCAGCATCCCAGTCTCCCACGGCTGGGACCTGCCACCAAGATGATCCACTGTCACGGATCCTAATACTATTAAATTGATTTACTGATTGTCTATTAAATTGGTGGGTTTACAGGACATTAATCCATTTGCGCTACTTTTCAATATTAACATAGGATGTACTTTCCTTAGCTGGAGAATTTCATCTTGTGCCCCATCGTGTAGGTTCAAATTCAGATATTAAGGGGTTTTAAGAAAATATTTAAGATAGGAAATAAAATCCAGGTAGTGTAACACAATTTTAACAATTTATTATCATGGTCAACAGAACTTCCATCTCAATAAAAACATCAAACACAATGGTAAGGAATGGAGGTGTTACCAAAAAGATATGAGGAGCATGTAGTTAGATCAAGGCATCGGAACTTTAGGGTTAGCCCACTCTGCAACAACGATTCAGCAATGCTGAAACTCCTTTGGCCATCAACAATAATGTCCTCCTGCCATAGGCCAACGCGTATCGAGCAGTAGCTCTTTCTTAGGGCTGTATGGCAGGAGTAACCATAAAACTGATTTATATATCCTGGTGGGAAAGTACTGTACTTATGGGTCAAGGGTGGATTGCCAAACAGTACATCCTAAACATATGTTAAAATGTTCATAATAATTGAATGATATAGATAACATAAAAAAAATGAAATAGTATATAATAAAATCATTAATGCATTATGTGAAATAAAAGATAAAAGTTATGGTTATCCAAACCGGAAGTTTCATTTCCGGTTGGAAAAACTAAGATCATAACAAAGCTTAAAGAGCTTCCCTATGCATTAGTGTCCAAATAGTCCATCTATTCCCAGCATGCAGGAGACATGTTCTGGCCATCCTCTGTGCATGCTGTGTCCATCGCGGACCTCTGATGGAATACCTTACAAAAGCATTGCGTTCCACATCGGGTGTCGCAGGCTTCCTGTCTGGGTACTTCTAGTTCCCATTGAATTCAGTTCATCTGGGAACACAGCTATTTCTGTGGGGTCCTAGTTTATAAGGTCCAATGCATAGACATAGTCATCCAAATGTGGCATAAAGTGCTGAAAGGAGGAATCATAAATAATAACATAAAATTAATATGTGCCTTATGTATAATTAAAACATTCATGCGGGAGAATTTAGGTTCCAAAAATAAAAGCACAGATGGAACACAGATCTTACATAACATACATCATAATATATAAATACATAAAAATTGTAATATATATAAATTTATAAATAATATATAAATATCAATATAAATGCAACAAAACACTGGTATATAATACTGGATAAAAGCTCAGTAAAACATCACAGTAAACAATGGACAGATGAGCATAGGGGAAGGTGATGGAATGATGGTCTCATGAGTAAGGTTTTGTAAGTAAGGATTTATAGGAACCACTTTACCTCAAAGTCCTGGATTAGACCGTCAGGAGATAAAGGCCCTCATTCAGAGTCGATCACTAGTTACAAGCGGTTGCTCTGAATGAGGGCGGCCGCTTGTGGTGTGAAGTGCGGCCTCCTGGTCACTAGCTAAGCTGTGGGTTACCACCCACAACTCTAAGGAACGACCAGGTTGATGGTCGCAATGGTCAGGACCATCGTGACCATCAGGGCTTGCGACGAGACCCTAAGGTTGGGTCTTGGCAAGCGCAAGCCTCTGGGAGCTTCCTGCTCTGATTGAGCAGGAAGCTCCCCACTGACATCATTGTTGATGTCAGTGGGGCCGCCCCCAAACAGCAAGCGTTCAGTCGGGAACGCCTCCATTTGGCTGGCCACCCCCCCTGCCCACCTCCCAAATGGGGCGAGATGTCAATCACCATCGACAGCTCGCCCCCTTTGGTGCGAGACCCGTAGCGACGGAGCGCCTGTCGCTAGCCGGGTCTCGTGCATGTGTACGTTGGAGCCGGCTCTGACGTACGCATGCCCAGTGGGCAAACATCGACCCTGTTGCGAGCGCTCAGCGCTTGCGACTGGGTCTGAATAAGGCCCAATGTTTTAAGTATATGGATCCAACTCATCTCTGCTTTGGCTAGCATTGCCTCTTCATTCCTATCCCTCCAATTTACCCTTATGTTCTCAATTGCAATAAACTTCTTATGGCTTTTGTGGAGCAATTATGCTTGTCTTTAAAATAGCTGGACAATGAGTGTGTTGTGAGGCCCTTCTTAATATTTCGTAGGTGTTTGCTGAGGCGTGTTTTTAAGGATCTACTTGTATGTCCAATATAAAGTAGGTCACAGCTATGCTGCCAATGCTGTGCGGGGTGAATGCCGGGTAAGCATTAGCTGAACTCTCCTCCTTCCTCCTGTTACGATCTGTGGTTGCAGCATATTGTTTGCAGTTCTAGCCTTAGTTACTACTGAGGCTCTGCACTAATTACTGTCTTTCTGTGTGCAGTATCAGGTGCACACTGATTGATTCTCCTGTCTGTGCAAAGCCCAACTGCACAATAGTCTGTCATTAGGGAGGCTTGCTCTGGTTGGGCCCTGTTCCTGTTAAAATCCAGCCAGCCCTTCACTCCATGCCGATGATAGTGTTTATTGTGTTCCAGTGGCATCTAGTCTCCTGTTGATCTGTCTAAGTTACAGAGTTCAGTCCTGCTCTGTTTCCTCACTACCGTTTGAGCCATCCAGGTGGCCCAGTCTGCATATCATCTGCTGTTGTCGCTTGTGTCATCTTGGCGGCACGGTGTGCATTCCAGCATCTAGGGTACACTACCTTGTGTACCAGCACCAGTGTCAACTCGGCGCCATAGGCCGCACTTCAGCGTCAGAAGTGCGCAAATCCCAGTACCCATGGTACAGGTGCAGGAACTTTATGGCAAAGTTTCAAGAGACTCGGGCAGCACCTGCTCTCCCCTCTTTGCATGAACCCAGACTAAATTTGCCTGACCGATTTACAGGGAACCATAAGGACTTTCTGAACTTTCGAGAAAGCTGCAAACTTTATTTAAACTCAGACCCCAGTCTGCCAGTTTCGAAGTTCAGTGAGTCAGGATAGTGATCTCTCTGTTACAGGGGGACCCCCAAACTTGGACCTTTGGTCTTCCTTCAACATCAATTGCCCTACAGACCGTGGATGTCTTTTTCTCTGCTCTGGGGTTGCTTTATGATGACCCTGACAGGGCGGCCGTGGCAGAGGCTAGCCTTCGGTCTCTGAAGCAGAAAAACAAGATAGCGGAGGACTACTGTTCAGAGTTCCGCAGGTGGGCCCCACTGGTCCCGGAAAATTCTTTGCATGCTCCTGCTCTGTAGAGAAGATTTTTCTTGGACTTTCCAGATAAACCAGGATTTAGGGGTTTCATAACCCCTCATCAAGGGGGGGTACTGTCACAAGCTGCCGTGCTGCCAATGCTGTGCAGGGTGAACACTGGGAAAGCGTTAGCTGAAGTCTCCTCCTTCCTCCTGTTAGGATCTGTGGTTGCAGCATATTGTTTGCAGTTCTAGCCTTAGTTACTACTAAGGCTCTGCACTAATTACTGTCTTTCTGTGTGCAGTATCAGGTGCACACTGATTGATTTTCCTGTCTGTGCACAGCCCAGCTGCACAATAGTCTGTCAATAGGGAGGCTTGCTCTGGTTGGGCCCTGTTTCTGTTAAAATCCAGCCAGCCCTTCACTCCCTGCCGGTGATAGCATTTATTTTGTTCCAGTGGCATCTAGTCTCCTGTTGATCTGTCTAAGTTACAGAGTCCAGTCCTGCTCTGTTTCCTCACTACCGTTTGAGCCATCCAGGTGGCCCAGTCTGCATATCATCTGCTGTTGCCGCTTGTGTCATCTTGGCAGCATGTCATGCATTCCAGCATCTAAGGTACGCTACCTAGTGTACCAGCGCCAGTGTCAACTCTACGACATACTGTAGGCCACACTTCAGCGTCCGAAGTGCGCAAACCCTAGTACCCAGGGTACGCTGCTCTGTGTACTGCCGCCAGTGTCATCCGGGTGGCACTTGGCACACCCCAGCAACATCCTGCCAAGATCACCAGCTTAAGGCTGCTACATGGCCTAAAGGCAGGATGTGACTTTTGGGTTGTGATGCAGCCAAGATCACCAGCCCTCAAGGCTGCTACACAGCCTAGGCTGGGGATCCATGGGCAGGTGGAGACCCCATCTTCAGGGCACCCCAGGTTGGGCTGATAGCCCAGGGCTGTCCCTGGCACCCCTGGCTGGTGGGTGCCGGGTTGATTTTGTATAGTGTGGTGCAAATGATAGATGTAAAAATATTGTCTTTGGCTGGCAATCTACAGGTCCCAGCAAGCCTCCCCCACATGCTGGTTCTTGGAGAACCACAAGAACCAGCATATGGGGTACTGTGGGCCTGCTGCTACCTGTAGTTCACCTGCAAAAGAAATATAAAAAAAACACAAAACACACACACCTTGACCATATTATTTTATCAAAACATACATGCACACTCACATTCACACTCACGGTCATACATACTCACCTAGAATCTCTGTAGCCAATCATGTCCCCTTCTCCAGTAAAAACGAAAATCCATACTTACCTATACTTTGCATAGATCAAGTCCTACTTTCCATGTATGCATCCACCGTATTCTTAAAAAACAATGACATATCCCGATACACGGACATAAGTATTGTCCTCAAATACGGTACACCCTGAATGACATCTCTCTGTGGCATTTCTCTATAGAAATGCTGGGGCTGAGCATTCATTGGCTGAGAGGCGAGCCTCTGCTCTCTCTCAGCCAATGAGCGGTTCCCACCATTGACTTCAATGGTGATAACCGCTAGGTTATTAAAGGTTAAGTATGCAAGCAGAAGAGTTGTGCTATGTTCTATCAGATATAAGGTTAGTTAGAGCAATTTAATAAATTGCAGGTAGTGATAATCTGTGGGGTACATTGGGTTACAGAGTGAGAAATTATATTTGTATATGTATATGTAATCCTCCTAGATTTGCATGTGCATTCTTAGGTTTCAGACATTTGTTTCAGCTAATAGAAGTTGGGCTTTTATGGCCTTACCTGCTAATTACAGAGTTGGTTTGCCTTGTTTTGAAAAGCAATGCAAACAGGAATTTTTATTTTGTGGAAAAACATGTTTAGAAAAATTACATACTGTGCAGAAGGGTGTATTTCATACATAAAAGCACTCACATTTTGTATGAGCTGGTGGAGATTAGGGGGCTAATTCTGAGTTGGGAGAAAATAAAACAGAAACAAATAACTTTGCACCTAGACAAATCATATTGCACTGAAAGGGGTGCAAATACATTTATTTATTTATTTATTTATCTATTTATTAATTTATTTATGTATTTGCATGCAGGGTAAACACTGGCTGCCTTTGCATGTAGTCCTCAAATACTGGGAAGTTTTATTTTTACACAGCAAATGAGCATGGACACACCCCTTTGAAATCCACATTTCTGTGCACATTTTACATCTGCCTCATTTGACATGCAACAAACAGTGGTTTTGCCAAGGTTAAATTTTACTTGCTCTATCTGCTTTTCTCCCAACTCAGAATCATCCCCTAGGTCTGGTCCTTTACTTCTAATGGGATGTACTTAGCACCTTGTATTTGCACTTTGACACAGAAGAACATTTTAGTCACATTTTGGCCACTGTAAATTGGCTGATATTGTGGATGTCCATCCAGGAGTAGCATTACAGAAACATCATTCTCTCTATAGCAGCCGAAGGAATGACCAATATGAGTGCAGTAAAAACTGGTGCTGATGAAAGTGGGCTGAGGGCATGATTCAGACCCGCTCGCAAATTGCAGCCGCTCGCTGGTAAAAAGGGGCCGGATATTTAAATTAAGCGCTCGCACTGCATCTCGTAAGGACACCCTCTATGTTTTAGCGAGCCCCGGCAATAAGAGCTCGCTAGTGTATAAAGACGCCCCCATGCCACTCGCAACACACATCATCTCCGGTATTTGAAGTATTAATCGGTAACATTGAGAGCCATCGTAACTGCTCACAGCACTTGAGGTAGACCTTACCCTCCCGCAAGTACTGCGATCAGTTCAGGGTAAAAAACAACCAAGTGACATGTTCAATGACGCTACTTTGCTAATTATGCACACCCATTAAACTTTGTTCTGACAGTCAGACACGCCTGCGTTCGCAGCACCACTCCCCTGTTCACAAGCACCTTCCCCTGTTACCACCCACAAACGGCGCTGTCACTCATTCCACTGGGCAGTCTTTTCAGGGCTAGTGAGCAAAATCTGATCACTCGTACTAGTTTGCGCATGCGCAGACGGGGGACCATCGCTCAGAGCGAGCGAGCGCAACTTAGCGTCCGGGTCTGAATCAGGTCCTGAATCTTAAGAGGACAGAGGGCTTGATTCATTATGGATTGCAGCTGCGATTGCAATAGCTATTACGCATGCAGTCTCACTGCAAAGATATGCTAATCCTCTGCGATCGCTATGCAGTCGTAGCACAACATAAGCACGCCCACCTTACCTTACCTTACACACATCCGTAATACTTAACAAGACTGCGAAACCATCTGTAACATCGAGTACAGTCGCAGCCTCACGCACACTTACACAAGCTCTGAGCTCACTCAGGAATTGCTAACGTTGCCATATGCAGTGAGTACACAAGCTGCCTATGACATCGCAGTGGCTAATTTATGCACGACCCTGCAACGGCGTTCAAACGCACTGGAACATCTGAGTTTCGCCGACCACTTCCCCGTCACAACTCCCAAATGGTACTTCCTGTCAATCACCCTGATGGGTCTGCGTAGCCACTGCGTACCGATCGGCCAATTGCATGCGTAATCGCAGTTGCAATCCTTGCTAAATCAGGCACAGAGTAATTTGTTGCCAAGACCTTCAATATAAAACAGTATTCTTTCACCTGGTGCTCAGGTACAGCACATTGTTGATCAGTTAGATAGATGGTAGAGTGGGACTGGGCAACAACCCAACTGTCTAAGTACACTTTGTTTCTGTGTGCAGTCTCCGTCACGAACCCCTCCTCTCCGTTCGGCAGCCGTCAGCGCAATGAGCTGTGCGCGGCCACCGCCAGAGTTATAGACTCTGGGCACTAGAGTATGCCCATAGTCTATAGCAGATGTGCAGGTCACCAGGAATGCAAACGCCCGGAAAATGGCCACTGCAGCCATTTTCCAGACATTTTTACAGCGCCGGACCCCTGTGCCAACGTGGGACTCTGGAGAGGTAAATGTATTATGGGTGCAGGGCATGGCCTGGACCCAGGGGCCCTGCAGCCATTATAGATACACCCCTGCGATAAAGATAGAAACTTTTCGATGATGGCAGGTGTATCCCAAAATGAAAGCCCACTGATGGTCTCTTTTTCTTTCTTTCTTTTTTATATATTTTTCAGGAGTAACTTTCTATTGAGTTTCAAAATTTAATTCTACTGCTAATCTGTTCTTCATTGTTGTCATTTTCTGTTCACATACTGTACTCTTGCTACAATTTCTCCCTGGAGGTTTTGATATATCCTTATGCGCTTTTGGTTATACATACTGTATATTGTGGGTATGGAAGGATCTGTGACGTTAAGATATTTCCATTATTTTTGGTGATTGTTTCCTTTTCCAGATTTTATTTTTGCTGTTGGATCCCCTTTAATTCACTGTATGTGGTCACATCATTCAATTGACGATGACAGTATATATTTTGTAATCCTCAATGTCCATAATAGCCACTCCACCTCCCTTATTACAGTTTTATGACTACTGAATCATCCTTACTGAGCGTTTTTAAAGCAGATCTTTCCTTACATGTCAGATTAGGTTTTTTGACTTGTAAATCTTTAAGTTTTCTATCTCCTCCATTACAGACTTCTGGAAACTTTCTATCATGCTTCCTTTCAGATGACTTGGGTAGAAGGTAAATTTTTTTCTAAAAACATCTTCCTCCTTACCTCCTTGATCTTCACTGTGTTCATTTTCTCCTTCTTTTAATTTGAAGATATTTTTCACTGTCAATTTCCTAAAAAATTTCTCGACATCTATGAACGTGTTAAATTGATTAATTTTGGTGGTCGGAGCAAACTTTAATCCTCTCAGAAGTAATTTCTCTTCTTCCTTTGTTAAACATTTTCTGTTGTTTGTTTGGTGTGTTTTCTATTCTTTCCAATTCTTGATTTTTCACCAATTCTGAAGTCTTTTTTTTTCCCTCCTCTTTTACCCTTTTTAACATCTTATTTGGTTATTTTACCATTGTCAGTTCCTGTGTATCCTCAAACCTCTTTCTAAAAAAGGTAGTATAGATCATTCTTATATGGTTGTGGACTAGTGGTTTGGTAGAACCTTTGATCTTATTTAAAGCATTGAGGATATTCCCTTCTTTTGGGAAAATAATCTCTCTTGTATAGAACATAGGGCATCTACCACGGTAGTTCCAACTGTGACAGATGTGACAGCCCTGTACACTAACATTCCCCATCAAAAGGGTATTGAGGCAGTCAAGTGGTTTCTAGATCAAAGTTCCATAACTGAAGAGAAGAAAGAACTCATCATTAAAAGCATTAAGTTCATATTATATAATAATTACTTCTTTTTTGATGGACAATATTACATGCAAATAACTGGAACAGCGATGGATAGCAAGTTCATCCCAAGTTATGCGAATCTCCTTATGGCCTATTGGGAAAAGTACATAGCTTGGGGCAGGGGCTTGGTTGTCTGGTATCACTATATAGATGACATTCTGTTACTTTGGAAAGGATCAAAGGAGGATGTAAACATTTTTTGTAGTACATTGAATCAAAATGACTCCAACATTTCATTAACTTTTAATATAAACCAACAGAAAGTACAGTTTCTGGATCTAGAAATATACATTGAAGATGGAGTCCTGGAGACCAAATGCTACAGCAAATCCACAGATGTGAATAATAACATTGCAACATCCAGTGAGCATCATGTTAACTGGCTCAACAGTGTCCCAAGGAGCCAATTATTAAGATTACAGAGAAATTGCAGCAAGAGTACAGTATGTGAACAGAAAATGACAACAATGAAGAATAGATTAGCAATTGAAGCATATAATGTAGAGAAACTGGATTAAACTGAGAAAGAAATGTTGAAACTTGATAAGAAGTTACTCCTGAAGAGTATAGAAAGAAAGAAAAAGAGACCATCAGTGGGCTTTCATTTTGGGATACACCTGCCATCATCGGAAATTTGAAGCAATAATAAAAATACATTGGCACCTGCTCAAAAAAGATCTTGTACTGAAATATATAATTCCAGATAGACCTATGTTCATCTATAGAAGGGCAGCCAACCTTAAAACTAAATGTTAAAAAAGTGCACTAACCCTCAACAGTACACACCCAGTAAGAACCAAAGGATTTCACACGTGTGGAATGTGCCAAGCCTGTAGGGAAATCAAATTATTGGAATGTAACTACACCGAATTGTCAGTAAAAAATATAAAATACAAAATTGAACAGTTCATGACATGTCACACAAGCAATGTCATATATCCAATTCCAGTGTTTGTTATGTGAGGTAGGGATGATTACCTAGTAGCCTAGACCAGCACAGTCTTGAAGGCAGGAATGTAAATAGTCCCGGAGTTGTATGACAGCCTTGAGGACTGGTAATAGGCTAGATGCAGCATTGGGCCGTGGTGCAGCCTTCAGGCTGAGTAGCTTTAGCTGGATGCAGCCTTTGGGGCATGATGCTGCCTTTGGGATGAGATGCAGCCTCAGCCTTTGGGCTGAGATCCCCAGCCTAGGCATTATGTCTGACAGTGGTCAGACATAATGCTTTGGCTGGGGACCCGGTGAAAGGGTTCCCCTGGCTGTGGCAATACCCCCCGCTAAAAACAGTCCAGTGCTGGTTATGAAAAATACAGGGAACCCCTACTCATTTTGTCCCCCATATTTCCAAAACCAGGACCAGCTCACTGAGCCCAGCGCTGGTTGTGCGAAATACGGGGGATCCCTACATCTTTTATCCAGTGTATTTTAATAACCAGACCTGACTCACTGAAAAGTCCGGTGCTGGTTGAGCTTTTTTTTTTTTTTTACTTTTAAACAAATTACAGGTTAACTCACATTGGGGGATCAGCAGTGATATTTTTTTTTAATATTTACCACTATTATAGCTGTATTCTGCCTCAGGATGCTTTTGCTGCTGCTTCTGTAATGCTGCTCGTATCCTTCACGATGCTGGAATAATGGAGATGGGGCGTGTCCTTTTGGAATGCCAGCCAACAGACGCCCTCATTGTCCATGTCTGAACAACATATCGGTCATCATTCAGTAGTGCGTACACACTGCGCGATATATGCAAATCGTTACAGAAATTAGCAAATCTTCCTGCATGTAGGGAAGATCATAAGATACAACCAATGACCAGCAAGAGCAGCCATCATGATGTTGATCAAGTGTACACACTGGACGATATAAGCAATTTGTCATTCCGATGTGTCAGAATCTGCCAAATCGCTCCCGATATTGTCTGGTGTGTAGGGGCCTTTAGTCAAACAATTGATTGTTGTCAATAACACATTTTTTCAACAATAGTTTTTATATTAATTTATATATTTATTTACTGTTGTTGCTATAGTTGTTTAAAATAGAAGATAGCACCTTTGCAAAGAGATCCGGTCAATATACCGACAGTCGGGATTCCGACGTTTAGAATGCCGGTGCAGGAATCCCGTCCCTGGCATCCGGATCGCCGGCATCCCGACGGTAAGTACTGTGGTTAGGGGGAGGGTTAGGCACTAGGGGATGTGTTAGGGTTAGACACTAAGAGGGGAGGGTTAGGTTTAGGGTGCGGGGAGGGGGAGGTTAGGTTTAGGCACTAAGGGGGAGGTTAGGTTTAGGCACTGGGGAGGAAGGGCTAGGGGTAGAGAGAGGGGGAGGGTTAAAATACTGACCGACCAGTGTCGGTGTCATAACCCTGTCAGGATGCCAGCACCGTACCCAACCCTTTGCAAATTATGGTTAATAAAATCAATTAAAGGACTTACAAAACTTTGCAATGTGTTCAGGGGCGTTTCTAGAGAGGAGGGGGTCCATGTGCAGTCATGGGCCCCCTCCTCTCCGACTGCTGGATGGCAGCGTACTGAGCTGTGCGTGGCCACTGCCAGAGCTTTAGACTCTGGGCACTAGAGTGTGCCCAGAGTCTATAGTGTATGCACAGGTCACCGGGAAAATGGCCACGGCGACCATTTTCCCTGTACTGCGCATGCGCAAATGACAGGAAAATGGCCACCGCGGCCATTTTCCTGTCGTTTTACACAGCCGGACCCCCATACCGACGTGGGACTCTGGAGAGATAAGTAATATTATGGGCAGGGCCAGCTCCAGGGGTTGGAGCGCCCTGTGCCAGCTCTTAATTGAGCGCCCTTACATCATGTGTGGTCACGCCACCCATAGGCAACGCCCCTCTCCCATCACTGAATGGATGCCGCGCACAGCATCCATTCAGACTCCAGAGTCTGGGGATCCCCAACCTCCCTATTTGACCACCCGTGGGCCACTTTGGCCCACGGGTGGGACAGTACTGTCCCACTGAAATCGGGATGTTGGGGAGAGGTGCCCCTCTATGGGTGGCGCCCTTGTGTGACCGCACTGGTCGAACACCCATAGAGCTGGCCCTGATTATGGGTGCAGGGTGTGCAGTGCGGGTCCCCTCTGGACCCAGGGGCCTGTGCTCCCCACACACCCTGCACCCATTATAGATACACCCCTGAATGTGTTAAATTGTTAAACCTTACAATTTTAGCAGAAACAAGAAAAAAGCTGTTAGGTGAAATGGAAATTTCTATGCAAATAAGCATTTTCAAGCCCTAAATATGCAATTGCTAAGCTGCTGTTCAATATGCTCTTGAGAATTGCTGCATTTGTGCATATAAAATCTGGGATACTGATTATGTTTAACTCACATGTAACAAAAAACATAATATACACAAATGAATAAATATGTTTTCTAACTTAGTCAAGTACCAATACAGTATAAGTTGTGTAATTACTCACATCTGCCTGAGTGAACATGTCCTCTGTGACCATTTATTTAAATGAAAATATTACTGATAACCCATGTATATTGTACTATGATTGGGGCAGGAGGTCCCTCTCCTGGGGTAGATGGACACCTCCAAACACACAGTAGCCAGGAAACAGTACACCAGGCCAGGATTTTCATGCAAGGTAGCCGTAGCTCATTTTTATTGTGCAGTACACTGTAAAATAAAAAACATAAAAATAAATCCTAGCCCATCTGGGCGCTAACTAAACAATAGATTCCCTCTCTCAATATGGCAGGACCACAAACATAGAGATAACTTTTTCATGATTTTTTACATAAATGGGGTACCCTGGCACCCGCGCACGCAGGGGGGGTTTCCGAGTACCTAGAACCCCCCCCCGCCCGCTGATCCATCCACGCAGCTGACCTTCCATCTGATCCATCCAAGGAGCACAGGCAGGCTGTGTTTGTAATGTGCCATCTGCCTGCTTCCTGGATGCAAACAGGAAGCTGGTATTTGCTCCGGCTAACAGGCACTTGAGAGTGCTGTTAGCCAGGAGAGCGGGGGCGGAGTGTGTGGAGCCAGGCAACCAATTTGGGGGCAGCGCGTAGCGGTGTATATGTGGATGAAGTAAAGGGGTGGTCCGTTTGTACACAAGACCACCCCTTAGAAGTGTGGACTGGATAGCGGGAAAGTGACCGACCCGCGGAAGCCAGTCAGGACTCAGGAGCGGGTCGCGATTGCGGATGTAGCCGGGGGCAGGGCGCCTCCTCAGCTCCCCTTCCCAGCGGTCCAGCCCGGTCTGACCACAGTGATCCTGGACCCTGCGGCAACTGCTTTGTAACAGCATCACCTGCTCGAGCTCTACTTGCTTGGAAAGGTAAGAAGCAGGTGTCCTATAAGTTAATATGTGCAACCAGGTCACTGACTGTCCAGCTGCGATGAGACTACAAGTCCCAGCACCCTTTGTCAACTGGATGTGCTGGGACTTGTAGTGCCATCACAGCTATATATATATAATGAATTTCTTGAAATTCTTCCTGTCCTATGAATCTGTTCATTTTATTATTTAGTCTGCATGGTAATATATAGTTTATTTAGTGTGTATAGATACCAATATATATATATATATATATATATATATATATATATCTATCAGTGTCCCTGTGCTCGCTTTCCCTTTAACTCCCCCCACGTGGGGGGGGGGTAGTTTTTAATAAATGATGTTGGCCGGGTGAGGCACTCACTGTCTTCACCTCCCGATGTTCTGATGCAAGTATTTTGCTGACTCACATGTCAATGGGTGCGGGGGAGGGGGATATACTGAGTATATATAATAGATATATATTATAACGAGATGTAGTCGGCATCCCGGCGTGCAGGATTTTGGCGCAGTATTTATACCGTCGACATCCCGCAGATAAGTATCAGGGTGTTAGGGCGAGGTTGGGGTGTGGGGTTAGGGTTAGGCACTAGGGGGAGGGTTAGGTTTAAGCATCGGGTAGGGGGTGTTATGTTTTGGGTGCTGGGAGGGGGAAGTTAGACTTAGGCATTAGGGGGGAGGTTAGGAAAACACTTACCGTTCGTTCCTATGGGTGTTGGGATTCTGGCTGTTGGGATGCCGCTGTCGGTATTCTGACCAGCGGCATCACGACAGCCAGGATTTCATACCCAACCCTATTATAAACACTTGAACTACACAATAAAGAGTATGCTGCAGGCTTATTCTGTTTAGACATTTTTCATTGGTTCTGTAATGAAGTATTTGGAAACCCCCCTTTAAAAATCCTGCGTTTGCCACTGCCTGGTCAGTCAGGATTTCCTTAGTTGTTCCCAACCTGCTGAAGACATTAACTAATTCTCTAGCAATGGTCTTTGTTGATGTATTGTGCAATATTATCGCTTCCGGGTACCTGGTAGCATAATCTATTATCACCAAAATATATTGATGGCCCCGGGCAGATTTCATTAAAGGTCCAACCGGATCCATAGCTATTCTTTCAAACGGAACCTCAATAAAGGGTAATGGGACAAGTGGTCTCTGGAGCATGATACTGACATTCAGGGCAGGATGCACAATATTCAGGTACCTCTTTATGGATCCCAGGCCATAAAAACATCTGTAAAATTTGCTCAGTTTTTTGTACCCCTAGGTGACCTGCAGTTAGGTGACAATGAGCCAAGTCTAACACTGTTCTTCTATGTGCCTTGGGAACTGTTCCACAATATCTTCCCCTTTCTTAGTCACTTGATACAAAAAATCCTGGCATATTGCTATATAAGGATATAACAACCAACTATCAGGGTCTACGGGTTTACCATCAATCACTTCTCCCTAGCTTTTACCAGAGTAGGGTCAGTTAACTGCTTTACGGCAAAGATCTCTTTTCTGACTTCAAGATCAGCAGACGATTATCTGGTTCAATAACATTTCCTATTTCATTGGAAGGTACATCATTCGGTGACCCACTACTGCTCTCATCATTCTCTGCTTCACCAATCATGCTAGAAAAAGGGAGCATTTCAGAATCGGAAGACACTCCCACTGCTACTGTATCAGTAACCATCTCAAATGGGTCTGGGTTATTTACTTCTGTAACAAATCGGCTTTCTCACAACTTAGGCACACTGTGTTTCTATGTTCACTTCCGCAGTAACATAATACCGAGTATCCCCATGAATGCAAGTCACACCAACAGTCTTTCCCTTACGATTTAAGGGGTTTACCAGTTCGGCTTTCATAAGAGTAACCAGGCTGCCAGAATCTAACAGAGCCTCTACCCGGTTGCCTTCTATAGTGACTATACACATTTGCTTATCTGTCTCAGCCTGTCAGTCAGCAGTGCAGGCTAGCTGAGCAAAGAAAGACACTCTGTGGTTGACATAAGCAGTATCACATTGCATAGGTTCAGAGGTAAGTGAACAGTTAGAAGCAATATGGCCCAAACCACCACATCAAAAACTTTGTATCATATTGTTATCAAATCTTTTACGGAGTAGGAACCTTGTAGGTAAAGACCGCAGGTATCGATCCAAAATGACACTTTCCACGATCTGTGGTCCAGTTAGAGATTCTGGCTGTAGCCATTGTGTCATCAGACGGATGAGGTCATGCATTTGGGAGGGTGGAGGGTTTTCTGTTTGGTATTCCCAGTGGTGGACTCGTTGGGCGTGAACAAACACTGTGACTCCGAATTGAGTTAGGATTTCTTGTTTTAGTTTATCATAGTTTTTGGCATCAGTTAGGCACAAGTCAAAATAGGCTTTTTGCGGTTCTCCAGACAGGAAGGGTGCCACTAGACTTGGCAACTGATATTTGGGTCAATTCTCTCTTTCAGCTGTCCTTTCAAACATACTGTAGTAAGAAAAGCTTCCACATCATCACCATGGGTCATCTTTTGCAGAAAGTGACTGTCCCGTATGGAGAGAGTGTAGTTGGAACATCAGTGGAAGCATCTCCAGAACAGGCTACTGGCTGCTGTACCACCGCTCTTAAGACCTAGAGGGGTATTCAATATGAAATGTAAACTTTGCTGTCGAAGTTTACGTTTCATTTTGGAGCTTTTACCTGGGATAAAGTATCGGGCGCGCGCCCGCTTATCCCTGTATTCAATATGAAACCTACAAAAACGGGAGAATGCGTAGTGGGATATGCGTTAAATTACTAAATTTTCCTTAAAAAATTGTAGGACCCCCCTAAAGCTGTAAAAACATGGGGGATCACTATGGGTACCCCCGTTTTTAGCCTGCAAATGAAAGTTGGGAATTTAAATAGCTGCGGCAGGTGTGTTTTTCCCGACATTGAAGAAGTGATGCAGAAGAGCACTTAGGTTTTTTTTTTCGTTTTTTTAAGTGGTCCCATCAAATTTGGGGTACATGAAAATGGGTACTAGCATATTTTTATGTCCCTAAAATAATTTTTGTAAAATTTTGCAACTGTGCACATGCCGCTATTAATCTATTCTAGAATACACCTGCCGCATATTTGCAGAATAGACCTGAACCTATTTCCCTATTGTTAAACAATTTTTTCCAATTTTTTTGTTTTTCACCCCAATTTTTAAATTAATTTTTTGTGGTATCCCTATTTTTTTTTTGACACAGTTCTTTTTAAAATGTCATTCCCAGGGGTGCAGGCTATTTTTTTTAAGCCTGCACCCCTAAACCCCAATTCTGCACTTTTTTTCGCCACCTATTCAGTGGTGAAAAGTTATCCCCGTTTTTTTTCAAAGACTTTTCGAACCTGCGAAAAGTCTTTGAAATTGAATACAGTGTAAAACTAAAACCTGTGATAATGACGTCATAGATGCGATATTAACGCAAAAAACGGAATTATCGCTCCATATTGAATTTCCCTACTAGTGGGTTTCCTCTATGGCCACTTGTTGCTGCCTCTGTGCTGCCTCAAAGGCCAATAGTTGTGCCCTGGTGGATTCATGCTGAGCCCTGATAGCTTCCTGCTGAATTTTGTTAGTTTCCTGCTGAGCTGCCGTAGCCTGGAGCCTTAACAATTTCTTCCATGTTATCTTTGGGTGTAGGTTTGAAGCAAAATCTGGCTTCCGTAAGCATCTGCTGATGCCACCACCTTGGATTTCACAGCATACAAACAACAGATTGTTTGTCACTTTAAATTTCAAATTTAAAACATTTCCTATTGCTGCAATTTTCAGTGTGTTGCCCACATTCTCCACCACTTGTAATATTGTAATATGATCGGGGTAGGAGGTCCCTTCCCTGGGGTAGATGTACACCTCCAAAAACACAGCAGCCAGGAAACAGCACACCAGACCAGGGTTTTTGTGCAAGCTAGCCATAGCTAGTTTTTATTGTGCAGTATAAAATAGAAAACATAAAAATAAATCCTAGTCCGCCTGGGCACTAAGTAAACAATAGTCAATCTCTCAACATGGCAGGGCTTAATGCCCCCACTACAAACATAGGTATATGCACAGTACTTACAATCAGTACATCACAGTGTCTCTGAACAAGCCTGCTGCCTGTTCTCCCCAGGTAGTGAGACACTGAACCAAACCCTGACACAGCTTATATCAGCCCCTCACAAGTGCAGTCACTAATTATGAAAAAAAGGGAAAAAATGAGGGGGAAAGGGGATGGGTAGGATAATCAACTGCACAGGAGCATTTGTATTATTAATAATATAAGGGTCTGTAAATGTAATATAATATACAGAGGTGCTCCCTCAGAGTTAATACAGTATATAAGAAGCAAAGAGAGAGGAAGAAAACTCCTATTGTGGGGCACACTCTGGATAGAGCAAATGGGAAAATAATATTAAAATATAACTTTTATTAATGCCAGGCTAAAATAGATACTATTAGGCAAAAAAAGTTGGGAGGGGGGGGGGGAGGACAAGACAGGCACATCGATGTGTATATATATATAGAGAGAGAGAGAGAGAGAGAGAGAGAGAGAGAGAATAATACAATATCAAACAATATACACAAGAAAAATAGTAATCAGAATAATTCTTAATCTCTGATGTTGCCTGTAGAGATATAAGGTCTAAGAAATGACCTGGACACTGAGTTAGTATGTAATGACAATTGCCACATACATCCTGATATTATTAAGGTATATCCCAAAGAAAATATATGAGAGTATATAATAGTTAAATACTCAAATATGCAGGCATAAATCAATGCACGTATGAATCAAAATAATTTTATTGTATAGAATAAGGGAAAATATTAAAACATATCAAACATATAACAAAACAAACATACATATATAGTTAAAATAGCTGAACACCATTATCAATGTTATATTTTTTAATAAAGAAGTTTAAATTGGATGCGTCCCTCCCTTCTATCTGGGAGAATGAAGTTAAATACTGACTAAATAGTCATGAAAATGAGAGTAGTGCACTTACTAGTTAGATGCTGCTTTCCCACGTCTTACAAGTATTAGACGTGGGATGAGTGTCACTAACGTATGGCACATGAAAATAGTATAGCTTGCTTCTGCTATTAGTGTCCGCATAACCTAGGGTCCCTGTTGCCAATGGCAGCGCAAGGAGCCTGGTGAGGGACAACCAATGAGAGAGCAATGAATGAGAAAAAGTATAGAAACCTTACTCTTTCTCCCAGATAGGATCGTGGTGTACTGAGTCCCCTCCAGCTGTGAGGCCGACGCGCGTTTCGCCGGAGGCTTTTTCAAGGAAGCTGTCAAAGAACGTGTGCGTGAATCGGAGTTAAATACTTCCTGTTTGGCCATGATTGGTTGTTTTCTCAGGTCACGTCCCCGCCCACTAGCGCGTTATCATAGCAGTGGAGGAGGTTATCTTACTTTCTTAATTTGGTAATCAAAGGATCACCTACCCTATATAAATTATATAGTACACCAGAATAAGCATCAGAAATAAAGCGATCAGCAAGACCGCTACTACGCTGTGTTTTATCCTCCATACACTGAGCAATATGATAATGAGGAAACCGAGAAATCAGGTGATCAGATGGAAAACCCACTCGAGTGACATCATAACAGTGGGTGATCAGCTGATCGGAAGATCTCCAATAATTAAATATTGTATATAATCACATGTAATTTATAATTTCCAACTAATATCAAGGTAAAAGCAAAAAGTGGCACCATATTTATAATGGATCACTTTCTATCTATATTCTACAGTATAATACCATAGCATAGATAGCGCTTAGATACAATTGGTCACATAGTATCAATTCAATTCTACATTGCTAGCATGGCAGTTATATATAATTCCGTTAGTAAATTGAATTTACTATATATCAAAAAAACAGGGGAACAAAAGTAAAAATAAGAATTATTGTTTAGAGATTTAGTATAATTATTCATGCAGTAAAGGTTACACTCGTATACAATACAAAAATACCTGTTGTTACAGGATGTCAGTATCTAAATCAATATATATTATCTGTAATTTAGATAAATAGTACCTCATATAACCATAGATAAATAAATTCACGAGCACAATCAACATAACCGCATACTGTAGCAGTACGTTATTACCATATACAGTTCTTTAATAGAAAACAAAGACATCGTCGGCCTCACAGCTGGAGGGGACTCAGTGCGCACTGTAGGTTCCCTATCTATACTTTTTCTCATTCATTGCTCTCTCATTGGTTGTCCCTCACCAGGCTCCTTGCGCTGCCATTGGCAACAGGGACCCTAGGTTATGCGGACACTAATAGCAGAAGCAAGCTATACTATTTTCATGTGCCATACTTTAGTGACACTCATCCCACGTCTGATACTTGTAAGACGTGGGAAAGCAGCATCTAACTAGTAAGTGCACTACTCTCATTTTCATGACTGTTTAGTCAGTATTTAACTTCATTCTCCCAGATAGAAGGGAGGGACGCCTCCAATTTAACTTCTTTATTGGTATATAACATTGATAATGGTGTTCAGCTATCTTAACTATATATGTATGTTTGTTTTGTTATATGTTTGATATGTTTTAATATTTTCCCTTATTCTATACAAGAAAATTATTTTGATTCATACGTGCATTGATTTATGCCTGCATATTTGAGTATTTAACTATTATATACCCGCATATATTTTCTTTGGGATATACCTTAATAATATCAGGATGTATGTGCCAATTGTCATTACATACTAACTCAGTGTCCAGGTCATTTCTTAGACCTTATATCTCTGCAGGCAACATCAGAGATTAAGAATTATTCTGATTACTATTTTTCTTGTGTATATTGTTTGATATTGTATTATTGTCTATATATATATATATATATATATATATATATATATATATATATGCCTGTCTTATCCTCCCCCCCTCTGAACTTTTTTTGCCTAATAGTATCTATTTTAGCCTGGCATTAATAAAAGTTATATTTTAATATTATTTTCCCATTTGCTCTATCCAGAGTGTGCCCCACAATAGGAGTTTTCTTCCTCTCTCTTTGCAGTCACTAATTAGCCTGTTCTCAGGCTGAAGGCCTAAATACCAGAAATTGCCTTGTGGATGGAGCCCTCCTTTCTCTTTCACATCCACACCCCCAGGACCCATTATCTGGCTTTTACTAAGAGCCCAAACTCTAGTTTGTTTAGCAGAAACAGTCTTTCCCAAGGGGTTTAAAAAACAATGGCCAGAAACTTAGTCAAACATATCTGCCATTTATTACTTTACCAGTGCTTCTATCACAATGCATAAAACATCATGGACATTACAACAATGCATACATTTAATTTACTTACAGTCAGGTGCATAAATATTGGGACATTGACAGAAATTTCATATTTTGGCCTCTATTCACCACCACAATGACTTTGAAATGAAACAAACAAGATGTGCTCTAACTGCAGACTTTCAGATTTAATTTGAGTGTAATTACATCCAAATCAGGTGAACGGTGTAGGTATTACAACGGTTTCTATATGTGCCTCCTACTTTTTAAGGGGCCAAAAGTAATGGGACAAACTAAACAATCCTAAATCTAACTTTCACTTTTTAATACTTTGTTGCAAATCCTTTGCAGGCAATTACAGCCTGAAGTCTGGAACGCATAGACATCACAAGACGCTGGGTTTCATCCCTGGTGATGCTCTGCCAGGCCTCTACTGCAAATTACTTCAGTTCCTGCTTGTTCTTGGGGCATTTTCCCTTTAGTTTTGTGTTCATCAAGTGACATACATGCTCAATCGGATTCAGGTCAGGGGATTGACTTGGCCATTGCATAACATTCCACTTTTTAGCCTTAAAAAACTCTTTGGTTGCTTTTGCAGTATGCTTCGGGTCATTGTCCATCTGCACTGTGAAGCGCCGTCAAATGAGTTCTGAAGCATTTGACTGAATATGAGCATATAATATTGCCCGAAACACTTCAGAATTCATTCTGCTGCTTTTGTCAGCAGTCACATCATCAATAAATACAAGGGAACCAGTTCCATTGGCAGCCATACATGCCCACACCATGACACTACCACCACCATGCTTCACTGATGAGGTGGTATGTTTTACTTCATGAGCAGTTAATTTCCTTCTATATACTCTTCTCTTCCCATCACTCTGGTACAAGCTGATCTTTGTCTCATCTGTCCATAGGATGTTGTTCCAGAACTGTAATGGCTTTTTTTAGATGTTGTTTGGTAAACTCTAATCTGGTCTGCCTGTTTTTGAGGCTCACCAATGGTTTACATCTTGTGGTGAACCCTCTATATTCACTCTTGTGAAGTCTTCTCTTGATTGTTGACTTTGACACATATACACCTACCTCCTGGAGAGTGTTCTTGATTTGGCCAACTGTTGTGAAGGGGTTTTTCTTCACCAGGGAAATAATTCTTCTGTCATCCACCACAGTTGTTTTCCGTGGTCTTCCGGGTCTTTTGGTGTTGCTGAGCTCTCTGGTGTGTTCTTTATTTTTAAGAATGTTCCAAACAGTTGATTTGGCCACACCTAATGTTTTTGCTATCTCTCTGATGGGTTTATTTTGATTTTTCAGCCTAATGATGGCTTGCTTCACTGATAGTGACAGTTCTTTGGATCTTATATTGAGAGTCGACAGCAACTGATTCCAAATGCAAATGTCACACCTAGAATCAATTCCAGACCTTTTACCTGCTTAATTGATAATGAAATAACGAGGGAATAGCCCACACCTGTCCATGAAATAGCTTTTGAGTTCATAGTCCCATTACTTTTGGCCCCTTAAAAAGTGGGAGGCACATATAGAAACCGTTGTAATTCCTACACCGTTCACCTGATTTGGATGTAATTACCCTCAAATTAAATCTGAAAGTCTGCAGTTAAAGCACATCTTGCTTGTTTAATTTCAAAGCCATTGTGGTGGTGAGTAGAGGCCAAAATATGAAGATTCTGTCAATGTCCCAATATTTATGCACCTGACTGTATATTAGACAAACACCTTTAAAATTCTAACTAAACAGAGGGCCTGATTCATTAGGGATCACTATTGCAATTGCAGCCGCGATTACGCACGCAGTTCTGCTGCAAATATATGCTAATGTTTGCAATGCAAAGCCAGCATAGAGACGCCTACTACCACTTTCTCATATCCGTAAGACCTCACAATCCTGAGTATACATCAGTAACATCGGACCCTCATGCAGAATTAAAGCAAGTCTGACCTGTCTCAGAAATTGCAAGTCTCGTCACACGCAGTCAGTACTCAAGCTGTGAATACAGTGGCTAATTTATGCATGCCCAGGAAATGCCATTAAAACGGACAGACACGCCTGCCTTTCTCTGACTATTCCCTCATCACCACCCTCAAATGCTGATGTCTCATCACTCACGCTGCAGTGGCTTTCTGTTTGTGTGCATGATCGCAGAGCTATCGCAATTCTGACCTACTCACTGCCATGCATGTGCAGTATGCACCATCGGCTGATCTGCATACGCTGTTGCAAATGCGATCCGTGATAATTCAGGCCCAGAGTTCATACAACTGGATCTGTTCTGTCGCCATATAACAACTACAATAAATTATTTTATAAGCACAGTCACCTGCATGCCCATAACTCACTATTCACTACATTAAAATGTCAGAAGGGAGGCGTGGCCTGGCAGCCATATTGTGAGGACGCATGGTTTAAGGGCTCTTGACATTGCCCCACTTCTGCCCGCCCTACTGTGCCTCAAACGGTCCCTTGGGGCCCCTACAGAGTACCTTAGAGGCCCTGCTCTGGGTACCTATCAGGTGGCAGCGATTACGGAGCCAGAAGGGGTCTCCTATCTCTTCGCGGGTTGCACCCGCCATACTCCTACAAACCAGGGCCTGGACTGAGGAAGTTCCCCCTGACTCCCACCGGGGTGAAGACGCTGGTGCTGGTGACGTCATTCACCTTTACCGGCACTGCACCCAGAGGCTACTACACATACCTCCTGGTGTCCTCTCTCACACTGACTCCTGGACCCTCTCACTGCCAGTGCCTGCTTCTGCTGCTGAGGGCCGTCCGTCATCTTGGCTCCCCCCGCTCTACTGCAGCGTACCTGAAGGGAACCGCTCCTGAGGCTCGGTGGTCATTGGCTGGCCCATGCCCACAGCTCCCAGTGGATCTCTGCCCTCAGGCATTATCAAGACTCCCATGCCAGGACTAGCCCTTCCCCTTCCTCTCCCCTGTGTTACACTGGTGATTCCCAGCCTGTTACCCCATCCACAGCCTATGGGAGTCCCCCTTTTAAGCCTCAGCTCCATACCACATGCAGCACTCACTTTAAGTGCTATATAGTGGCCTTTGTGTACGGGCATCAGTTGGGCAATAATACTTGAGTATATTATTTCCTTTTTATATATATATATATATATATATAGCGAGAGCAATAATGTTATGAGAACTAAACTCTCTATTTTGGTGTCACTTGCTAAATCTTGTGGCTACTAATTGTAATTACTTCACCAATTGACTGCTTATACTCCTCTGCTGAGTTGAATTATATTATTCATTACCAGTTTACACTTGAATTGTGTTACATTGCCACTAGTCCGTCCTACATTTGTCAGTTTCCAGGCCCTAAATCCTGATTATTTGAATACAATGAAGTACTAGTGGGCATGCTCCCCATCCCCTGGGTGCTTTGACCCCCCATTTATTTTTATTTTTTCCTTGAACATAATTTGCCACATTTATACTACTCTACTCCTTTTTCTAACCTACCCCTTGACAAAATTATTGGCACTGTTTTCTCTTGTGATTCCATCGTGGGGTGTTCAAACATGCAGAAATCTACTGCCAAGACTCCTAAACAAGGGGGAGGCGATAGCTCGCAACACTTTACAAGAGGTATGAAATATTCTCACTCAACAAAGGGGCCCCTCTTCTCCCCCTCACATTGCCATGGATAAAGAAGATTCCCGCCCTCCTGCTCCTTCTACTAAAGAAGACATCCTGGCTCTTCATTCTCTCATCACAGAATTCAAGGATTCACTTGAAACCAAACTCGACACAGTGGTCACTTCTATAAAAGCTGAAGTTTCAACCCTTGCCGCCAGAACCACCAAACTTGAATCTCGTCAGGATGGCCTTCAGAAATCCCTCAATGTGACCAGCAGAGACCTAGACCATATTGTTTCTGAACTTTCTGACCTTCGCACTAAAAATGAAGATCTGGAAAACTGGGAACGCAGAAACAATATTTGCATTTGTAATATCCTGGAATCAGTCTCCCCTGATGTTCTAGAATCCTATCTACAAAAAAATTCTCTTTCCTGCTTCCTGACCTTGGTCCTTGCTCACTACCAATTGAAAGGGCACACCGCGCTCTTCGTCTGAAACCTAGGGATAACGACCCCCTCGAGATGTCATCATGTGGTTCCTCAGCTATAAGGACAAAGAACTCATTCTCGCCCCCACTAAAGGTAAACCCCATATTCTATTCGAATCAGCCAAGCTCCAATTCTATCAAGATCTATCGCCCCTCATGATTGCAAAAAGAAGAGACTTTCAAGACTTAACTAAGGCACTCTGTGACAGGCGAATTAGATACCGCTGGGGATTCCCCTTCAAGCTTATCGTTGACCTGAATGGCAAGACTGTTCTCATCCAAGATCCTCGTGAATGTAAGGACTTACTGCAATATTTGGAGGATTCGGGCCCATCCCTGGAAAGGGATCCTTGAAGATTCGTGAGTCCCCTGTCTTCCAGTGACTGTAAATTGACTTGCCCTAGCGCTCTTTCTGTTTAGGCCTCTTGCTTAATTGCTCATTTACGACCATGGACTAATTATTTGTTCTTTCTCTGTGTTCCCCATTCCCCTACCCTTTACCCTTCCCCTTTTGTCTCTTTATACCATTTACAGTCAATACGTAGATTGTTCAATTGTTTCCCAGATTTAGCTATTTTTAGTTGCCAGTGTCTGGATTAATCTGTATTGTATTTTTTCTTTATTTGTTCCATATGTTATGTTTTTAGTGATTATTCACGGTTTAATAGTTTTTAGTTGTTTCTACTGTGAGACTTAAAGTATTTTATAATGGTAGCAATTTTTTGCCTTTTTCCTCCCTACTATGCATTAATTTTATAATTCACCCTATATATGCTACCTCCTTCTCTTTTTCTATATTTGTTTGCAGCCGCATTTTACACTATGTTCTTTACATAATAATTAGTAGTCTGTATTCTGTATGTTTTTTTTTTCTTCTTCCCGTTGTGCTTTTTGTAATCATAACTATAAATTTGTTATTTCTACACCCAATTTTTTTCCTATACAACAAATCTCCCTCCCTCGCCCTCTTCCTTATATATCCCATTCTACGTTTCCTCTCTTCCATGTTTTTCTCCTTTTTGCCAATATTTTATTCCTCCCCCCCTTTTTTTCTGCACCCATGGGATGCTTTTGTTCCAATACAAGTCCTCTTCTGAATTTTTTATTTTATTTTCCTTTTTCTTTCTTTTTTTTCCCTAGAGGTGCTCAGGTCTTTTTCGCTTGCTCCTCTCCGGACTTCTAAGTCCCATTGTTTGTGTACACTCCACTCCTTTTTTGTAGGTAGGGCTTTTGTACTCTGCCCTTGGTTTTTGTTGTCTGCTCCCCCAAGTTTATTTTATTTTTCTTTCCTTCTCTCTCCCCCCTGTACTATTCCTTGCGTTCTGTGGCTTTTTTTCCCCTTTCTCTTTCTCTTCCCCCATTTCACTACTACCCCTCCTCCTGACCAACTTTCTTCTGTCTTGCCGCTCACCATAGCCTCAATGAATGTTCGGGGCCTTAATACTCCCCAGAAGCGTTCTCACATGTTCCGCTCTATTTGCTCAATAAGGGCCGACATAGTCCTTTTGCAGGATACCCACTTTCGCTCAACGGGTCACCCTTGTCTTCTTTCCAGAAACTTCTCCACCGTGTTTTACTCTTCTAGTACATCTATACATAATGGTGTAGCCATCCTGATAAATAACATACTACCTTTCACTCAAGAATCTGTATTTAGCAGATGGTAGATACATTATTCTGATTGGCAGGCTTGGACACATAGAGGTAACCGTTGCCATGGTACATGCCCCTACTGTGAGTCAACATCGCTTCTATAACTCTTTTTTCAAAGTTCTACACAAACATTGTATTGGTCATCTGCTTCTTGGTGGTGACTTCAACTCTGTCCTGGATACGAGTCTGGACAAGCCTCTCCCTTGCTGCTACAGTTCTCAACAGACATTTGAAGGCAGCCGGTCTCTGTGACACATGGCGTTCTCTCAATCCCTCTTTTAGGGACTACACATTCTATTCTAATCCACATCATACCTACTCTAGAATTTACTTTATTTGTTGTAGTCTTCCACTCTCCAAACACCTTATAGATGTGAGTATTGTCTCTAACTCCTGGTCTGATCATGCAATTGTAATTTCTTCTTTCGACTTTTTAGACTCTCGGATTATTAGGCCCTCTTGGCAGCTCAATGAGACTCTTCTCAAGCTCCCTCATTTCCAGGCTAAAATCAAAAATATCCTAAAAGAATATTTCTCTCAATGTCTCTGCACCTATATGCTCCCCTATGGTATGGGAGGCACACAAAACTGTCCTCCGCGGGCACATCATCAACTTCGCCTCATTTAGAAATAAAGAACACAAGCGTCTCCTCCAATCCCTCACGGAACAGGTTCACCACTTGGAATCTCTCCATAAGCGCATGCCTACTGATGTTATCTTTAAGCAACTCACCTCAAAATCAGCCCTTAACTCAATTCTTTCTGAAAAAAATGAAAAATTTCTTAGATGGCGGAATCAGAAATTTTACGAAAAAAGCAACAAAGCGGACACTCTTCTGGCCAATCGTTTAAAGGCCCGTAAAGCTACTATGGCAATTCCTGCGCTTAAAGGTCACTCTGGCTTGCTTCAATACAACCCTTCCAAAATCAACTAAATTTTTAAGGACTACTATTCTTACCTCTATAACCTTCAAGATCACACTATATCTCAACCTCATCCTCCCACTTCCATTAATGACTACCTTCTCTTTTGTGCATTACCTAAAATAGATGCCTCCACCTCTGAATCCCTTAATCTCTCCATAACTGAGGAAGAGGTCTCCTGTGCACTCAAACATCAGAAGCCCTCAAAGGCGCCTGACCTGGATTGTCTTCCTTTTTCTTACTACAAAATGTTTCAGAGTTCTTTAGTCCCCCACCTTACAAACTCTTTTAATCAAATTCTTGAAGGTCAGTTTTTCCCCATGGACACCACCAGAGCAAAAATAACGGTTTTTCCGAAATCAGGTAAGGACCCCCATTTGGTGACTAATTATTGGCCAATCTCCCTCTTAAATATGGACCTCAAACTTTTTGCCAAAATTCTGGCAAATAGATTAAATCCCATTCTCCCCTCTCTGATTCACCCAGATCAGGTAGGATTTGTACCCTCCCGCCAAGCCCTTGACAACACAAGGCGGACAGTTGACCTTATTCATCATATAAACTCAACAAAACGTCCTTCACTTCTTCTTGCTCTTGATGCCAAAAAGGCTTTTGATAGGGTCTCCTGGCCCTTCATGACTCATACTCTCTTCAGCTTTGGTTTTAGAGGTAGATTTCTCCAAGCCATTAGGGCCCTTTATCATAATCCTTCTACCTCAGTTCTTGCAGGAGGTATGCTCTCTGATTCCTTCCCCATTTCTAATGGCACCAGGCAGGGTTGTCCTCTCTCTCCATTGATCTTCATTCTAATTATTGAACCTTTGGCCTGTAAGATCCGAGCGAATCCTGATATTTCCGGCATCCTTGCTGGTGACTCTTCTTATAAACTTTCTCTTTTTGCTGACGATGTCCTCCTTACCCTCACTAATCCACTGATCTCTCTTCCAAATCTGTTTCAAGAACTCATCCTCTACGGACAACTCTCTGGTTATAAAATCAACAATGACAAATCGAAGCTTTGCCTCTACACATCCCAAAGAATTCCCTGGATCTCCTTTGTCTTAATTTCAATTTTAGCTGGCACTCGGAATCAATTAAATACTTAGGTGTCCATCTTACAAAATCTTACCATGGCCTTTACAAGGCAAATTACCCTGTTCAGGGCCATAGAACAAGACCTCTCTCATTGGCGGACAATTTTCATTTCTTGGATCAGCCATATCAGAATGAATGTTCTCCCCAAACTTCTCTATCTCTTCCAGACTCTTCCTATAGCTGTTCCTTACCGTGTTCTTTTTTCTTTACAGGCGCTTTATGGCAAATTCATTTGGAACCACAAGAGACCTCGTATACGACGAATTGTCCTATTCAAGAATGCTTCAGTTGGTGGTCTAGGTCTCCCCTCATTATTCAAATACTACCAAGCCTCCAGACTTAGCCAATTAGTTGCCTCGCACTCCCCTAAAGGAATCAAATGATGGGTTGATCTTGAATCAGCACTTACTAAAGTCTCCTCGGTCTCAAACTTACCGTGGCTTCCCAGGAAAATCAGGCCTATATCTATCTCATCTGTCCCTTCAGTCTCTATCACTCTCCCGGTTTGGGACTTACTTGACACCAAGTTCACTTTGTCTTCTCACTCATCACTTCTGACACCCCTATGGTCTCACCCTTCCTTTCTCCCAGATCACTCGCCCCATATGGCTACTATATGGTCAGCAGTGGGCATCACTTGCTTTCATCATATCCTAGGAGGTTCTGCCCCACAATCTTTTTCAGAATTAAGGGAGAAACACTCTCTTCCACAGTCTTGTTTCTATCAGTATCTTCAAATCCGTCACTTTATCTCTTCGTCCCTTTCTTCTCCAGCTTCAATACAAAACCCTATGGCTATTGAACGTCTTTGTATCTACAGGCCCATGGATAAGGGAATAATTTCTCAAATTTATCACTCTATCTTAGTCCAGGACTCACCTTTCCTAGAGACATACGAGCAGTGTTGGTAAACAGATCTAGGTATCTCTCTAGGGGATGACACGTGGGAGGAAATTCGCCTTAATATATCAAAATGTTCGATCAGCGTCTCTATTAAAGAAAATTCTTATAAGGTCTACACTAGGTGGTAAATTGTTCCAGAGCGTCTCCACCACATGTATCCCCACTCCTCGAATCTCTGCTGGAGACAGTGTGGACAGGTTGGTACCTTTTTTCATATTTGGTGGTCCTGTCCACATATTGTCACTTTCTGGTCCATGGTCCAATCTACATTATCATCTATTGTCCCTCTTGCTACCCCTCTCACCGCTGCCTCACTTCTTCTGTGTGCCCCAGTCCGTCAACTATCTAGACATGAGAATAAATTGGTCCTATATATTTCCTGTGCTGCCAAGTACCAGATCGCTAGATCTTGGAAGCAGCCACACCCCACAACTCATCAACAATTTCTCAATTGCATCTGGTATGTGGCCAAAATGGAATATATAACGAGCCTCCAAAGTAACACAGTGGACAAATTTAACACAATCTGGACTCCTTGGTACAGCTCTCAAGGTGTAACCCCTCCTGGGCTTTCCTAATTCTCTGCTATTTTTATCTACTTACTTATTTACTTTTTATCTTTTTCTCCTTTAGCTCCTCAGCCGTCTTTCCTCATCTCTCATTCTTTTACCCACAGCTCGCTCCTCCCCCTATCTCCACTACCTATTTTTTTTTTATTTAATTAGATGTGTGTGTGTATATGTGTATATATATATACATAAGTATATATATTTTTTTTTTCTTCTCATTTTGTCATTCCCGACTATCTCTTTTTTGTGTTTTTTATTGTTTTTTGTCATTATTTTCTACTTTGGCAATATATTTTAAAATCTGTTAACTGTTTCTTTTTCTCTTTTTGTGATTGAGATGTTTATGTATGTATATTATTTGTTGTTTTTTTACCTTCTAAAATTGATGGGGTTTGAATCTCTGTTATTTATTTATTTTTATATTGATCTCCCAATAAAATTATGTGATTATAAAAAAAAATGCCAGAAGGAACCTAAATCATCTACCAATTGTAGAGGTACTAAGAAAAAATTTAGAGATATGCAGCATAAATATAATAGGATAATGTAAATATTTGCATAATCACAACTTTTGGAATATAGCCAGCCAGCAATAATAGAAATACATATTTTTTTAAGTAGTCAATTTTCTTTGTATACTATAATTGAGTACCACAGTATGATTGGTCCATCCATGAGGAACCAGAAGAACCTGATACAACTAGGGATGTGCACCGGCCACTTTTCGTGTTTTGGTTGTGGATCTGGATCTTTCTTCATGTTTTGGATCTGGATTGGTTTTGCCAAAACCACCCTTCCGTGTTTTGGGTTCTGGGTTTTGTGTTTTGGATCTGTATTTTGTTGAAAAAAAGCATAAAAACAGCTAAAATCACAGAATTTGTGGGTTTTTCTGCTCCTATGCTATTATTAACCTCAATAACCTTCATTTCCACTCATTTCCAGTCTATTCTGAACACCTCACAATAGTGTTTTTATGTCCAAAAGGTTGCACCGAGGTAGCTGGATGACTATGCTAAGCGACACAAGTGGGCAGCGCAAACACGTGGCCCATCTAGGAGTGACACTGCAGTGGCAGACAGGATGGCAGTTTGAAAAACTAGGCTGCAAACAGTACATAATGCAAAGAAAAAAGAGGTGCAAGATGGAATTGTCCTTGGGCCCTCCCACCCACCCTTATGTTGTATAAACAGGACATGCACACTTTAACAAACCAATCATTTCAGCACCAGGGTCTGCCACACGACTGTGGCTGAAATGATTGGTTCGTTTGGGTCCCCTCAAAACAAGCTGGCAATTAATCTGTCCCAGCACAAACTGGCTCTACGGAGGCAAGATGTCGTCCTCATCCTCCTCATCCACCGATTCCTCACCCTCTTCAGTGTTGTGTACATCCTCATCCTCACAGAGTATTAATTCGTCCCCGCTGGAATCCACCACCACAGGTCCCTCTGTACGTTATGGAGGCTGGTCTCCCTGGAAGAGTTGATAATTAATTTTTATGAACATCATCTTCTCCACATTTTGTGGAAGCAACCTCCTACGCCTTTCGCTGATAAGGTTCCCGGCTGCACTAAACACTCTTTCGGAGTACACACTGGAGGGGGGGCAACTCACGTAAAATAGAGCCAGTTTGTACAGGGGCCTCCAAATTGCCTCTTTTTCCTGCCAGTACATGTACGGACTGTCTGACATGCCTACTTGGATGCTGTCACTGATGTAATCCTTTAACAGACAGACGCACGCTTTGAGGATGCAGGTGCGGCTACAGCCCACACATTTCACAAAGACAGAAAAAAAAAGAATAATTTTTTTATTGTTTGTGGAGCACACTTTGAGGGTTACACCACCCTTTAATAGACAGATGCATGCTTGTCGCTGCTGCTTTGAGGATGCAGGTGCGGCTACAGCCCACACAATTCACAAAGACAGAAAAAAAAAGAAGAATTTTTTTATTGTTTGTGGAGCGCACTTTGAGGGTTACACCACCCTTTAACAGACAGACGCACGCTTGTCGCTGCTGCTTTGAGGATGCAGGTGTGGCTACTGCCCACACATTTCACAAAGACAGAAAAAAAAAGAAGAATTTTTTATTGTTTGTGGAGCGCACTTTGAGGGTTACACCACCCTTTAACAGACAGACGCACGCTTGTCGCTGCTGCTTTGAGGATGCAGGTGGAATCTAGACGGGATTTGGAACCGGGGACACACTACCTCCATCAATTGTCTAAATCCCACTGCACTAATGGCAGATACCGGAAGCATGTCTAACACCAACATAGCAGTCAAGGCCTCAGTTATACGTTTTGCTTCAGGATGACTGCTGTCGTACTTCATCCTCCTCGCTAAGGACTGTTGGAGGGTCAATTGTTTAGTAAAAGTAGTGGTGTTCCTGCTTCCTCTCTGGGATGATGAACAACTCCCAGCAGCAGCAACAGCACTAGGAGGAAGTGGTTCTTGATCTTTCCCTATTTTATTTTTATCGGAGAAAGTTTGGTCCTCCATTTATGTTATATTGATATATACGTGCGGCTAAGGCGCACACAAACACAGAAAATATTTTTTTTGCTTTTGTTGGAGACTAGTGCACTTTGTGGGTTACACCACCCTTTAAGAAATGAGCCAGCTGGCCCTTTACTTATGGGACACAGGCGCACACTTGGCGCTGCTCCTTTGTTTATGCACGTGCAGCCACAGTGCACACAATTCACAAACACAAAAATAAATATTTTTTTATTTTTTTTGGAGTGCACTTTGGGGGTTACAGCACCCGTTAATGGTCAAGCCAGCTGGCACTTTACCTATGACACAGGCGTACGCTTGGCGCTACTTTGTTGATGCACGTGCGGCTACTGCGCACACAATTCACAAACACAGAAAATATTTTTTTATTTTGTTTGGAGTGCCCTTTGGGGGTTACAGCACCCTTTAATGGACAAACCAGCCAGCCCTTTACTTATGGGACACAGGCGCACGCTTGGCACTACTTTGTTGATGCACGTGCGGCTACTGCACACACAATTCACAAACACAGAAAAAATATTTATTTTTTTGCACTTGGGGGGAGCACTCCTGATGGACAGAGCACCCCCTGGACAACACTACAGCACCCCTTTAGGGCTGGGACACTGCACAGGACTTTGGAGTAGACACAGCCCCTATGGACAACTGACTGCACAACACAGTCCAGCCAGCCCCTATGGACTTTGGAGGAGTGGACACAGCCCATATGGACAACAGCAGCACAGCACAACACAGCCAGCCCCTATGGACTTTGGAGGAGTGGACACAGCCCCTGTGGACAACAGCAGCACAACACAACACTACACTACACAGCCCAGCCAGCCCTAACTCCCACCCTCCCTCTTCACTGTCCACAGCCGAGTGAGAAAATGGCGCCGACGCGGGTACCTTATATAGAATCCAAAACCCGCGAGACCCGGAAGGCGGGATGATGACGTTTTGCCTCGATTTCAGATCCGAGTCAGGCGGGAAAAGTTGAGCCTGACTCGGATCAGCCTTTGATCGGGGGGGTTCAGATTTCAGAAATCCGAACCCGCTCACCCCTAGATACAACTGTTCTGTTGCAATATAATTTTCTCTGGACGTTTAAATTTTTAATCATACGTTATTAATTATTACATTGGCTCTTTAATGGCCGTTGTCCATGTTCTAATGTATTGATTATGGTGTGACTTGTTACTGCAATGTTTATGCACAAACTGCCCAAAGTGCTAAATGAATGTATTCTGAGTAAAAATACTGGTACATGTTATTGCATTGTATATGTGTCTATGAGGATTAGTGCAGCAGCATTAAAAAAGTACAGCACAGCGCGGCTCCCAGATAGTAGCCAGGACGTATGCAATACTTACCTTTGTAGTCGTTTTTCACCAAAGTGCGCGACTTACGAAATTTTTTGGGGTAATTTATTATTAAGGGGGTGTCCAAAGGGTTCTGAAAGAAATCCCCACATTTTTAGCCAAAAATTGGGATTTCGCATTTTTTTCCCATGGTCTGGGATGGAGAAAACTTTTCTCCAGTTTTTTTTTCGCCAATTGTGTTTTCGCATGTTTTTTGGCGAAAATATCACAATTTTTTGGGCAAAAAATGGCCGTTTTTCGACGCTAATTGAATACACCCCTTTATGTGTATAAACTGAGAAGATCACCTGTTAAGTAACACTGACAATTAGTAAATTGAAGGCAGTGAATTAGCACATTATTAGATTCAGGCTATTATGCCATTAGAATGACAAAAAGACAAAGACTATAGTTTGTGTAGAACAAATTTTATTACACTTATTTTCATTCTTTTTCACAATTCTTTATTTTATACTTCACCACATTTTAAAATAATAATATTTGTCATTTATAATTTTTAATGTATACCAATAAAGTGTTTGACTTTTATTAATGAATTTTTTCTGAGTGCACCCTGGTAACTACTTACTTTTCTCCTTTATATGTTAATAGTATTTTCTCTAATAGTGTGTAGCACCTCGCAATAGCCTCACTATATTCTGTTGGAATGACACCAATTTATACATTAGGCAGTACTCGAGCATAGGACCATATAAGAAGAGGACACCATACAACTACAGTACTGGTGTGGGATTGACATTTCTACAGACAAAAAAATCTATTGTTTGTTGATGTCCTCAAAAAAAGGTTTTGAGGGTTATGTAATAGATTCTGAGATGAAGGAGCTGGTGTTATTTCACCACTAAATTTATAGTGGCAATCAGTTAAATAAACTAGTGGCTGCTCAGATCAACTCAGTGGTCCTTCTCAATACATCATCTCAGTGCTGGTCCCATCCATGCCACTCAGAATAGTAATATAAAATAGTGGCTGCTCAGATCAACTTAATGGTCCTTGAAAAGGGAGGGGTTTGCTCTAGAGTAGAAAACAATGAAAAATATATCCCCCCAGCACACTGCAAAAGACCAGCAATACGATTTGAATACTACATGATAATAGAAATTCAGAGATCTTTATTGCATATATTTGCAAAGATATGTTTAAGCACCAAGACGTGTCAAGTCCTCTCTGTACCAGTGTCCCTAACACTACATGATATTAAAACCCACTTTGAGTTATATATTACATACTGTTATGCCACATGACAATAGCACATACATTAATATATATATATATATATTAGGGATGTGCAGGCTCGGATAGGTTCGAGTTTGCACGTGGAGTTCGGATTTTTCCCTCCAAAAAAACGGAACTCAGAAAGAGGCAAAACGTCATCTTACATGGACGAACATCATCATTCCTGGACAAAAGTCCAGGAATGATGATGTTCGTCCATGTAAGATGACGTTTTGCCTCTTTCTGAGTTCCGTTTTTTTGGAGGGAAAAATCCGAACTCCACGTGCAAACTCGAACCTATCCGAGCCTGCACATCCCTAATATATATATATATATATATATAGCTAGATAGATATATAACTAAGTTGAGTGCCAACTCACCTGGAGGCAGGGCCGGAATGGGACTAAAAGTAGGCCCTGGATTTAAAGCACACAGGTCTACCTCAGTGTCAGTATCTGGCTCCTGGCATAGACTTCTCCCCTTATTATTCTTAACTCCTCCCACTTCTTAGTCTATGCTCTTACACATATAATTACTACTAGAATAACATACAAGTGCACATCATTCTCTGTATTAAAATACACACAACAGAGCTCACCCTGCAGGGAGATTCAAACATGTGCCATAGTCAGGCATTTGGTTGGTTCTGTTAGGTAAAGCTGGCACTTCATTTGGAATGCGGTTAATATCCTGACAGTCAGGATGCCGGTGCTTAGATGCATAGAATGCTGGCACCGGAATCCCGACACCTGTCAGAACAAGAGGTCAGAACACCTCCTTGTGTAACAGGAAACAAACATTTGGATGGAAAAAAATAATTCACAGAATTAATCCGACATGTGGGAAGGAGTCGCACACTCAACCTACTCACCCGGGCAGCGAACATGATACAGTCAAACCTGCACTCATGTGATGAGGGCTGTGGAGTGCGACATTGAGCCTGGATTCACACAGTGACAGCAGGCCTGCAATTATATCACTGCCCACCTAACATGCCTATACTACACAGCATGGCCTCTGATTCAAAGCATGGCACACAGCAGGGCCTCAAATTCATAGAAGGACAAACAGTAGGGCCCCCAATTCATAGTATTCCACACATTAGGGCCCCCATTCACATTATGCCACACAGTAGTAGTGCCCCTTATAAGACATTAAGCCACAGTAATGCCCCTTATATGACATTATGCCACACAGTAATGTCCCTTATAATCCACTATGCCACACACAGTAATGCCCTTTATAAGACATTATTCCACACACAGTAATGCCCCTTATAATACATTATGCCACACACAGTAATGCGCCTTATAGCACATTATGCCACACAGTTATGCCCCTTACAGCACATTATGCCACATAGTAATGCCTCTTATAGCACATTATGCCACACACAATAATGCCCCTTATAATACAATATGCCACACACAGTAATGCCCCTTATAACACATTATGCCACAAAGTAATTTCCCTTATAAAGTCACAAAACTTAGTTTATACTTGTCAACTCTCCATGATAGTCAGGGAGACTCCCTGAAATAGTAGAAATCTCCTTGACTCCTTGAAAAGCCTAGCAATCTGGATACAAAAAGGTGTATACATACACTTTTACAAGAGACCCCATAAAATTGCTGTCCCCTCTCCCTTCAAGGGATATTACTCATTGACCCCCATTGTGAAGATTTTATTTTACCTTTTGTAAGTAAAGAAGGGTTGTGACTCTTATTGGTATCTCAGTCACGTTGGTAGTAATGCTACTTTGATACTTCCTAGTCAGGGTTTATGGGATTTGTTACTGATATTCATTAGGTATTTTAATCCTCACATGAGATTCATATCAACAGTGTAAACTATTGCACTGCAGTTATTTTGTGAGTTCTTTTATATTGCTCTGTCCCACAGTAGTAATCTGATCTGTGGTTGTCCTTAATTCAGTATTATTAAACTAACATTCAGAGCCTTCCAGAGAAGTAGCAACAAATGTTGCCAATATTTATCATTCCTGGATTCTATATTAAAGACTCACACATATCTCAGTCATACATATCTCAGTGTCCTTGTAACAAGTACAATATTCACACACACAGTCTCCTGTTATGACGATGTAAGTTAGAATTACAATATTGTAAGCATATATTTGCTCATTTTAACACACAGCACGGGTATTGCCGACGTGCGTTTCGCTTGGTGAGGCTTTCTCAAGGCATCATTAGTATAATTTCCCTGCATTGGTTATATGGCACAATGATCCCTATGGCTACATGCATTTTCATCAGCCAGTAGATCTTACTAATTTCTTTGGGGCTTGTTTACATTTGGGTACAAGTCAATTTTATGACACGTCCCTCAGATGAAGCAGTACACGCCCACTTTACCACCACGCTCATAGGTGTTGCATTCACAATCTCTCTGAAATGCTTTTTTAAAAGTAGGCAAGTATGACTTAGGGCCTGATTCACTACCGTACCTAACTGCGTATGTATTGCGATTACGCACGCAGTTCAACTGCAACAGTATGCTAATTAATTGCAATTCCGTCGCAGCAATGCACAAGAACGCCCACATACAAACTGTTTAGCAAGACTGTGAAACCATCTGTACAATTGAGTACCATTGCAGCCTCATGCATACTTGTACAATCTCTGGCCTTACTCAGAAATTGCTAACTTCCACGCACGCTATGAGACCTCAGACTGCGTATGGCATCGCAATGGATAACTTATGCACACCCCTGCAATGGTATGAGAACTCATTGGCACACCTGCATTTGGCCGAACACTCCCCCGTCACCACCCACAAACGGCACTTCCTGTCAATCACTTTGTGATGGGTCTGCGTAGTCACTGCAATTGCAGTCCCTATCGAAGCTGTGGGTGTCATACACCTCCAGCCACATTTGCATATTAGCAAGACTGGAATTGCAAAGCTGCTGAATCACCAACGTTCTCCTATCAGCAGTGATTTTATTTTTAATCTTAAACAGGGGCTGGCTCGCAACTTTCAGCCTGGAGAGCAGACTCAAACAAATGGCCCGGCTTTTCTAACATAGAAATGGGTGTAATAAAAAATGTTGTAGGTGTGGTTTGCCTTATGTGGGTGTGGTTTAAATAGCTATTGCAATTTGTGACACACTGTTATGTAAAAGTGCTATGGATACATCACCTACCAGCCCCATCTGACCAATGCTGAGACTATTCTAGTGACTGATAAACAATACATGAACCATTGTAATGACCGTTATCTAATGCAGGGACCATTCCACTCCATATGCAAAAAATAATATAACTGACTTGACATGAACTTTTATTTTCACCTATATGCATTATGCAAATGATGCAGTCATAGGCGTTTGCACTGAGACGTGCACTAGCGGCATCTGAAAACCGTTGCTTGTATACAAACATGCACCAGCAGTCATACCATCTATCTTCTGAGCAAGCCTATGGTTGTTCAGAATGTCAGTAAGAAGTAAGCCACCAGAGCCTTCACTGTGTACAAATTCACAATCACAGGCTGAGATACGCCCCCCAAAACTGCCTAAACACACCTGCTTTTGCCTCGCCATCCCACTGTTACCTCCCACAACCGATCCATCAATCACACTGCATCCAAGTCCTCACTGTGACCGTCGCTGGCAATCTAACTTTGTGCATGTACAGTGTGACTCATACGGATGTGCTGTATAAAAACAATTGCTCAGTCAGGCCCTATGTAGCATATTATGCAAAAGACTTTACCCTGCAAACCCTGCCTTCATTATGATGTTTGCAAAAGTAAAGCTACTGAAATTATGTCTAAAATCAGAAGTACTGTAACATTTATCTGATAGACTGTGGCCTACAGTATAAAGGTAAGACTTCAAGAGCATTACAAGTCACATGAAAACACACACACACACATATATCATACAAACATAAGCAAGCACACCCCCCACACACATACAGTATATACACAGTGCTATTTTTCAGCAGGAACTCATTTCTGTACCTCTCATTAACCATGACGTACGGTGTTGGGCCAAAATGTATTTTCCATAAAATAAGGGTTTTTTTAAGTCCCTTTTGAGTGCCTTTTTTTCTAAATACTAGTATATGATATAGAGATAGCTAATAGGAAAGGTACAACATCCGCACTGGTATTTGTTCTCATATAAATCAAACAAATTATATGTATACTAATTATCCCCTTGTATGTCAAATCACTTTCATTATTAAGTTTATTCAATTCAAGAAAGAGGGGGTGCTATCTTCTGACAGTGATAAGTTGCATATGAAACCAAGGGAAAGAGAAAAAGATTGTCATTTTCTGATGCACTTAAATTAAGACATAACTTTTAATTTTCATATACTAAAATGTATCGATAATTTAATTAAAACAGTGAAAATAGAAGAGGATAGAATTATGGGCCCGATTCTGACCCGCTCGCGAGCGCTCTCAGCACTCGCAAACGGGTCGATGGTGCCCAAGTGCGCATGCGCACGGCCGAGGCGGCTTCGTCGTGCGCATGCGCGAGACCCGAATAACGACGGCCAAGCCGTTGTTAAGGGTCTCTCACCAAAGGGGGCGTGCTGTCGATGGTGATTGACAGCACGCCCATTTGGTGGGCGTGCCGGGGGCGTGGCTGCCCAGATGGAGGCGTTCCCATGGGAATGCCTACTGTCTGGGTCCAGCCCCACTGACATCACTAGTGATGTCAGTGGAAGTGATTTTGGCTCTGATAGAGCTAAAAGCACTCCTGGGCTTGCGGCAGCGAGACCCTACCGCAGGGTCTCCTCGCAAGCCCGATGGTCGCGATGGTCTTGACCATTGCGACCATCATTTTGGCTGCTCGCTATAGCTGTGGGTGGTCACCCACAGCTATGCGAGCGGCCAGGAGGCCGCTTCAAAAAGGAGCAGGGACGGTCCTGATTCAGAGCGAGCGCTCTGTCAGGGCGTTTGGCTCTGAATCAGGGCCTGTGTTCATAAAGAAAGAAATAGTGTATTTAAAAAATTAGTTCCGGTTGCTGGAGCTTCACTTCTAACCTAATTTGTTGTTTATTTTAATAATAATATGCTGTTCTTAATGTTTCTTAAGCTGGCCATACACGCTACAATTATCGGGGCGATCCGCCTGATATCAGCGGATCGCCCAGATAATTGTAGCATGTGGGGGGGGGGGGGCGACCAAGGGTTAAATATTGCTTGGTTGGGCATGCCGGATTGTCCAGCATGCCTGTCCGATGCGATATTTACCGGCAAACTGTCGGCCGCATCGGGCAGTGTATGCCCAGCCGCGGCCGCCAGACAGACATTCCTGTGTTCCTTCCTACGGAAGGAACAGGGAAATGTCTCCTCCCCCGGGGGCGGAGCACTGATGTCGGGCTGATACACTGTGAGAGAAATCTCACAGTGTATGCCGGCGACATCTCCGGCTGGCAGGCTGCCAGATAAAATGTCTGTCGGTCTGACAAACATTTTATCTGGCCGTGAATGCCCAGCATTAGTAATCAATGAACCTATGTGTTTTAATCAAATGATCCCCTGTAGATATCTTCATTTCACAAGTAATGATTAATCAATTGGATTTTTGTTATTCTTCACCGTTATTAAAGGTATGACAATCAACACAGTATCTAGTTATGAGAACGTCATGTTACAGCAATGGATACTTTGGTGTCTTTTGAGTTTTATTGATAAAAGAAACACAGTATCAGATAATTTCCCAGATAATCATTTAATATGAAAGCTTTGCTGTGTCACGATTCGGGCTGTCAGGCTGCCAGGATCGGGACTCTTACCCTGCCGGGCGCTCTGGCGCGGTCCCTCCGGCAGTGGAGCAGGTTCCTGGAGAGTGACGCTGGGCACAGGGGGTCCCCACAGACTAAGGGGGCTCATCTGGAGGGAGTTGTGAGCAGGTGCAACTGACAGTGCTATCGTGCTGGAGACTACTGGGCGCGGCCATGTTGGATTTTGGTCAGGTGTCTGGTGGGAGCCAATTAGGTCACAGCTGTCCTGGGAGTGTTTTGCAGCCAATCCTGCACTACCTGAGGGTACTAAAGGGCTGTCAAGAGATCCTTTGGTTGCCAGTGCAACGTTTATCACAGCAGTAGCTGTGAGCTAGTTCCTGTGCTCCCTTGCTCTGTACTTGCTGCAGTTCCAGAGTGTCTCAGTGTTACCACCTCATAGCTCTGTACCTTGCCTGCTCTGCATACCAGCTTGCCACATGTACCCGCTACCCGCTGTGGACCGACTGACCCCGGTCGCTTAGTATAGTCCGCATCCCTTCAGTGGCACCTCTCCCTCCGTGTACCCACTCACCTCATGAGTAAAACTCCGTTAAGACCAGCTGCCTTTCAATATCAACAAACAAGCCTCCATTCTGCATCCGACTCCACTCTGGGTCCAAGCCCACCCCATACAGTGACATGCTGGATCTAATCATGATATAGTGTGATCTTTATTAATAATATTGTGAAATACTACACATAGGGCTTAGCGGAATATTCAAGAATGTGAGTATTTCTGTCTATTCAGAAAAACTACATATTCATTTATTGCAAATATACACATAGGGCCTAATTCAGACCTGTTCGCAAGCGGGTCAATGTTAGCCCAGTGCGCATGCGCGAGACCCGGATAGTTACGGGCAAACCGTTGCTATGGGTCTCGCTACAAAGGGGGCGTGCTGTCGATGGTGAGTGACAGCACGCCCCCTTTTGGTGGGCGTGCCAGGGGCATGGCTGGCCATACAGAGGCGTTCCCATCTGATAGAGCCAAAAGCACTCCAGGGTTTGTGGCAAAGAGACCCTACCACAAGGGTCTCATCACAAGCCTGATGGTCGCGATGGTCTTGACCATCGCGACCCTCTTTTTGGCCGCTCGGTATAGCTGTGGGTGGCCAGGGGGCCGCTCTAAAATTCAGAGGGACGGCCCTGATTCAGAGCGAGCGCTCTGTCAGAGCGTCCGGCTCTGAATCAGGGCCATATGCTGCTATAATTTCAGTTTTCTTTTTGGACAAGCGGTTTATATCAAATAACACCTATTACAGCAGGGTATTGTAATTATAAGGAACTCCTCGTGTATAGCATTACTACCACTGTATTTTAGGTCATAGTGTTAGTTAGACACCAGGGTTTTATGTACTGGGCATTTAATGTGTGTAATCACTGTTTCGCTAAAGTAACTCCTGTCCAGCTATTCCCAAGTGTTACTTGCACGTCAGTGTATTCATTGACTGGCTGGAATAAATCATGTCCAGCTCTCTCCCCACACATTGTTACTGTGTCAGGGAGATGACAGCAAACAGACCTCATAGGCAAACGCAGGGGGGGTTTCCATCTGCCTGGAAACCTCCCTCCCCAGCCCACACCATGACCACAATAGAAATAGACCTACAGCCCGCAGAGAACGGTGGAGAGGCACAGCCCGTATCTGGCTGTTCTTTGCTGTCAATTAGATACTGCTTCTAATTACATAGGGATCTCTATATTTCTATCCCTCACTGTGCACTGCAGAGAGCACAATGGATAGAGAGCACAGTTTGTGTCTGACAATTAGTTGCTATTAGACACAGCTGACACAGCTTAGATTACATGGGGATTTCTATATTGCAATCCCTCGCTGTGCACCACTTTTCCCACACACAATTCTGCTAGTTATTCACACATTATTTCAACATAGGTTTCTTAAATTAAGCATCAGTTTAAGTGAAGCTCCATACGGCCAGCACAAGCCGATGCACGTTTCACTGATTTAGCTTTTTCAAGGCAAGCCATATGCTTAGCAAATACCGGCTTTTATCAGGGGTGATTTTAACACACCCAATCATCAGTTGCCACATCATAGGTCAATTGTCCAATCATCAGTTAAGTTCCTATTTTCATTAACTCACGATACATAGATATTTGGAACTGTTCAGAAAAATACTTTCTATTATAGTTTATATATATTTTAACGATGGCCTGATGATTATCTGGGAACTAATCTGATACTGTGTTTCTTTTAACAATAAAACTCAAAAGACAAAAAAGTATCCATTGCTGTAACATGACGTTCTCATAACCAGATACTGTGTTGATTAGCATATCTTTAATAACTGTGAAGAATAACAAATATCCGATTGATTAATTATTATTTGTGAAATGAAATATCTACACAGGATCATTTGATTAAAGTACATATGTTCATTGATTACTAAGAAACATTAAGAACAACATATTATTAAAATAAACAACAAATTAGGTTAGACGTGTAGCTCCAGCGACCGGAACAAATTTTTTAAATACACTATTTCTTTCTTTATGAACACAATTCTATCCTCTTCTATTTTCACTATTTTAATTAAATTATTGATACATTTTAGTATATGAAAATTAAAGGTTTAGTCTTCATTATGTAATATAATGTATATGTATATATATATATATATATATATATATATATGTATATAATATAATTATATATGTTATATAATATAACAGTAGCGAAGAAAATGGCACTCAGAGTGAGCTTCAATGCAAAAAGACGTTATATTGGTCAAACATTTTCGGTGTAACTGCCCCTTCATCAGGACAACAAGCATAACAATACAAAGATAAAATGTGCACTTATCCCAAACACTCATATTCTGCTCTTTCTAATCTTCAACATACTTTTTAATACAAATGGCCTTTCTATATATATAGAATTAAAATGACCTGTTTCTCATGAACTTACCACTTCCGGTTTTGTATTTCCGGTTTTTAATGAAAACAATAAAGTTTTTTCTCCTATAAAAAGGAGCATTTTATGGACAAAAGCTATCCTTGATAAAGTGCGATTATCGCACAAAACACATTGGAAGCTGCCAGTGGAGACCGCCAGGAACAATCCTACACTCAGCGGCATTGTCCGCATATTACTCGCAGCCTCTACAAGTGACATCATCACCTACGGCCAGTCGAGGCCAGTCATGCCGGGAAAGAACGCCGACAGTTACCATCAGCCAGGAGCCATTGCTGTCCACGGGCCGTACAAGGGACACTATCACCAGCTGTCACTAGAGGCCAGTGACACCAGGAAGGAACGCCGACATCTACCATCAGCAGGGATCACACTGCTGCTGGGACCATACCAACAGGACTCAGCTGTCACTTCCATCCAAGGATAGAGGTAGGGAAAGCTAGTATGTGATCCAATGTACATAATTGACACACATCCCACAAGGTCTCCACTAACTTTTCTCAAAAGAGCTATAAACGATCAATGTTGTATGTCAATTCTCTTTCCTTCTTTCTATTTTTGGTTTAATATTAACTTTTTATTATTTTCATGCTTATTTTATTTTAATTCTTTTTATTTTATTTTTATTTTTATTTTCATTATCATTATTTTATTCACAAACTATTTATTTCATTTACATTGTACATTATCACTAGCACTCTCATTATTATCAATTTCAGTCAAACACATGTTGTGCTCCCATCAGCAGCTGCTGGTGTGTGTGCCTTCTTTGTGAGCAGGGCTGCATGGGGGTGGAGGAATCTTATACAAAAGGATCCATTCCATAGCTGTCAGCTGGGAAGGACTGCTAGAGGAGAACCCGTTCAAGTGGACAGACAGTTCAATAACACAAGGGGAGTGGCTTAACGAGTTTCCTGGCTCTGAGCTGTTTCTTCATAAAAACATTGCTGCTGCTCGGCTAGTTATACCGGCCCATCTGGCCATCGGCCCTTCTAGCAGATGGCCAGTCCGGCCCTGCCTGGAGATACCTCAGAATACTCCAAATAGCCACAACAAATTGTGACTTAAGATGGGTAAACATGGAACGATGTAGGTAACGATACCATCTCATTAACAATTTCCCTTGAGCTCCTGAACAATTCCAGACAAACAATATTGTGCATAAACATGGAATGATTGTGCAAACAATCAAACGATATAGATGGGTCATTAACGACAGCAAATTGTTAATTATATATTGTTTAGCAGCAAATAACCTCACAATGCATCTATTGGAAATGTAAATAAAAGGTGTGCTTAACTAGGGGGTATATAAAGCAGGCGCCATTTTACCACTTTTGCTCTATTACTAGTGCGGCTTGGTGTATACCTACTGAATGCTGTACATTGCCATTGTGCTCTGCTTTGTTTTTCCTGGCTTAACAAAGTGTGTTTTTCCTGAATTCTATCCTGTATTCTGTGGTGATGGATTCCTATCACTATTCACATCTGCTAGCCTATGCTTATGTAAAGCTGAGAGTTGAGAGGGATCAGGAAAGGAGGAGGGTGAGATCCTGCTGGACGAAGGCGTGGCTGATGAAGAGGGACACTCGCTTCCACGTGCTGCTGTTGATGGAGATTAGGGAGAACAATCCTGATGACTATCGCAACTACCTGCGCATGGATGACGCCACCTTCCAGGAGTTGCTTGGCCTGATGACTCCCTACATCCAGAGGCAGAATACTAATATGCCGAGGGCCATCCCTGCTGAGGAGAGGCTGATTGCTACCCTGAGGTTCCTGGCTACAGGAAGGTCACTGGAAGACCTAAAGTTTGGAATCATCATCTTCCATCAAGCTTTGAGGAACATTGTTCCTGAGACCTGCAAAGCCATTGTGAATGTGCTGATGTACCAGTATTGTAAGGTAAGTAAAAACATCACACATGTTTTTCTTGTGCAAGAATTTTTTTTTTCACACATAATATAAAACATTTACAACCAACATGACCGCATTTTTTAAATGAGGCAACCAACATGGCTGCTTGTTTTACTGTATAAATGTGCTACATAAAAATAGCATAGTGCAAACTTTTGAAACATTGAAATAACAATATTAAAACTGCATTATCAACAAGTTTTATCAGTCCCAATAGCTATGCTGCTCCATGATATATGGTGGGTTTGATGTCAAATTGAATTGGCCAAGAAACACATGGCACAAGTCCAGATTGTGGCCCTGGTTTACAACAATCTGTCCTTACACCATGTGTTTAGTGACCGTTTCCAATCAGCATCATTACCACCATATACCATAGAGTAGCTATTTTGAAAGATAAAAATTATTGATACTTTAGGCAAAAACATCAATAAAATATTTTTAGAATGAATTATCCATATCTGGATTAATATGTGGTAATAGCTAGGCTGCTATATGATATATGGTGGGTCTGACGCCGAACTGAATAGGCCAAGAAACACATGGCACAAGTCCAGATTGTGGCCCTGGCTTCCAACAATCTGTCTTAAGCCATGTGTTTAGTGACAGTGTCCAATCAGCGTCTTTACCACCATATACCATAGAGTAGCTATTGGGAAAGATAAAACTTGTTGATAATTGGGGTAGAGAATCTAAATTTTGGGTATCTTTCAAAAATTAAAAAACTGAGACAGCTCCTTGTCTGCCTCCAGCATGGCTCTGAATATTGCTCCTGATAATGTGGGAGGGTATGTGCCTTGGAGAGTAGGGTATGTGGCTTGGGGAGTAGGTTACAGTATGTGGCTTGGGGAGAAGGGTGGGATGAGGTTGGACCCATCACTGTAGTGTGCTTGTAGGTGGCTGGGAGTGTGATGGAGAGGGAACAATCCCCTGAATGGCTGGGCAGTTGTCTGGGGCAGAGGCTCATCAGTAAGCCATGTGGTAGAGGACAGCTGATTGGTTTTCACCCATGTCACCATGTCGTAGAGCAGGCGTTAAAAGTGGTTCTGCTGATCAGGATCCATTATTCTAACAAAACTTGCAATATGGGTACCTAAGTAGTCATAATTGTCCGGCAGTTTCTGTAGCACCTGCTCCAACAGCTAAAGTATTGCAGATGAGTGTGTCTGGTAGCTTGGTACCTTGTGGCGATATCTTCTTTTGGTGGGTGGTTGGCACAATTCACCCTCACTTTGTATGACGGCAGCAATTTTGGGTGTTGTGCAGATGTCCGGTGCAGGTGTAGAAGACTGTTGGAGGGGAGAAAAAAAATGCATAAATATCATGTAATAAATTCATTTTTTTTTTTTTTTTTACTCTAGTTCCCGTCAACAGTGGAGAAGTGGAAAGCCATCGCTGATGAATTCGATAGGCGTTGGAATTTCCCAAACAGCGGGGGTACTATTGATTAAAAGCATATCCGTATAACCCCGCCTGCCAACAGTGGCTCTTATTACTACAATTATAAGAGGTTTTTTTGTATTGTTCTCATATCGGTGGTGAATGCCAACTACGAGTTCATCTTTGTTGATGTTGGAAAGAATGGCTGTGCTTCGCATTTTGGGTCCTTGAAAAAACCCTTTTCTACGATAGGCTCACCTCCAATACCCTAAAATTGTGACTGTGGAGGAAACGAACCACGGGTTCAATTTTATGTTTATAGGTGAGGAGGCACTTGCAGTGCATGAACACATAATGAAGCTATACACACAAATGGGCCTGACCAAAGAGAAGCACATCTATAATTACAGGCTTTCCAGGGCACGGCAGATTGTGGAGAATGTTTTTGTCATCCCGAGTAACCGATTCCGCATCTTCCACACTGCCATCAACCTGCGCGTGGCCAAAATTGATTGTGTTATCTTGGCATGCTGTGTCCTGCACAACTTTCTCAGGTGCAAAACTACCCAACAAAGGACTTCAGGCACAGCTATGCCAGATGACCTTGACCAGCCAGAGGAGATAGTCCAATTGCCTTCTGTGTCAGCACCTGGACTTCTGGAAACAACAGGGTCTGCACAGGCTAAAGAGGTCAGGGAGCAATACCTGGCCTATTTTAATGGAGTGGGGCAGTGCCATGACAGGAGGACTGTCTGTAAAGAACCATTATGGACAATTGTGGACTGTTAAATGGACTTTATTACTTAAAAACATTTGGCATGGTGTGTATGCACTGTTTCTGTACTTACCACATCCAAAGTAGATGGTTCACCCACTTCTTCTGTGTCATCTCCTGCCACGTTCTCCACATTCAGACATTGGGATGGTCTTTCAGGGTCCTGTTCATGGATGAAATGGGGCAAGTCTTGTATACGTCCTCTGCCCTTGCTCCAGAAACCTGTAAGTCCTGCATCTTTTTGTATTTCTTTAAATATACAGGGCCGACATTCTGGATCTTGGCCCAGACCCATTTAGTGCATGTTTCCTTGTGGTATGGCATGCTGTAAGTTCCTGAATGGCTGCTGCCTTTTTTTGCTTGTTACTGTATCTCTGGACTTGACCTTCCACAGACACTCGTGGTCATGGTTAATGTCCAGAAGCCCTGTAATAAACTCCCGCTCAATTTGACTGATCATAACTATGTTAAAAAAATGGAAACAAATGTTTTAGATACACTTGTTATTTTAATGTTTTTACTGTTTTAATGTTTTTACTATTATAATGTTTTTACTGTTGTATTTTTTTTACTGTTTTAATGTTTTACATTTTTTAAATGTTGACCTGTTTATTGTTTGTTATTTTTTTTAATACTTTAAAATTCAATTATTTGTGTTTAACTTTTTGCATTGCATTTTAATACCAAATTCATTCACACAAAGGACATTGTTTAAGCTCACTAACAAAATTATCTGTATAATAAAAGTAAAATGACCTGTGTGTGAATTAAATAAATATTGGGGGACAGTGGCATAATATTGGTAGACAGTGGCATAACATTGTTGGGCAGTGTATGGTGGGCAGTGGCATAGCATTGGTGGCCAGCATTGGTAGGCATTGAAAAATAAAAACATTGGGGGGCAGTGGCATAACATTGGGGGGCAGTGGCATAACATTGGTGGGCAGTGTATAGTGGGCAGTGGCATAACATTGGTGGGCAGTGTATAGTCGGCAGTGGCATAACATTGGTGGGCAGTGTAAACATTGGTGGCCAGCATTGGTGGGCATTGAAAAATAAAAACATTGGTGGGCAGTGGCATAACATTGGTGGCCAGCATTGGTGGGTGTTGAAAAATATATACATTGGTGGGCAGTGGCATAACATTGAGGGGCAGTGGCATAACATTGGTGGCCCAGGTGAATACATTGGCGTGTATATACTCACATAAACAATTGCAGGAAGCTAAGACGATGCAATGTTGCTGTCTCTCTCTCTCCGTCATCGGTTGGCACAAAATGGTGGAGAGGAGTGGTCAGGAAAAGTGATGACAAATCGTTTGTCATCCTTGAAATCGTTCATCATGCATACACACGCAATGATGTGTGTCAAAATAAAAGACAGGTTGTGATCTTTCTGCATGTTCAAGAAATCACAAACTATGACCAATGACTCGTGGGAGTGCGCATTGGCATCGTTAATGTGCCTACATTCGGCACTTTTTAAATGATTTGACATTCCAATGGGTCGAAAACGGCAATATTGTTTAAGATATCATACCATGTGTAGGGGCCTTTAGATGGATTTTCGGTAAATAAAAAAAGATGCCCGATGCTAGCAGAGTAGCACGGGACCGGACGGCTCCCTGGCGTATTGAGGCTAGATGTATGAGGATACATCTATATGCAAATGTCAATTACTTGCAATGCGTAGTCCCATAATTACCAGTACTTTACGGGCTAGTTGTATATCAAAGGGTTCTTTATAAATATGTGAGGAATAATATAATCCTAATGAGCATATGGTGGCCATTATACACCAGTGACGGCTTCTTCAGCAATGATGGTATTAGATATTTAGGTCAATAGGGTTAAACCGGATATTCACCCAATAGTGTGTCCGTGTCCCACTGGTGCTATACAAATTCATCAGCTGGCAATACTGTATACACTGTATTTCCTGCTTGCACTGGTAAGGTGCACTCTGAAAAGGCAGGTCCCACTGTATGTGCTGAGAAACGGGATGGCTGCCTGTTTGTTACACAATAATTCCAATACAGCGCTGGACCATAGATAGCTGTCAACACAAAGTGGGTGCTTTGACATGTTTTGCCCTTATAATGAGGTGGCTCTTTGAAATGTACAAAACACATCAGAGCACTCCCAGTAGTTGAGCTATCCTTGATGATCTATAGTCCAGGGCTGTATTGGAATTGTTGTCCAGCAATAATTATTATTATTATTATTATCATTTTTATTAGTAACAGTAAATAGCAGTAATAGGTCAATTGGCTCTAAATATATTAAGAAATATACAGCAAACCCAATAGTGCTTTTATAATAAAAATACTTGATTCTATATATTTGCTCCAGGTGACAAGGTAATCATGGCTAAAAGGTGGTGTCCCATAGAAGTCTTAACCAAAGTAAAAGGAAACTAAGAAATTGGTTGGCCAAGAATTAGGACTGAAAGTGCAAGATGCTGTATTTGCACATCCATTTTTAGTACCAAGTCCCTCATGAAGCATCTTTTTCCCAGAACAAAACATCTTCAAGTATTTTTGTTAAGATATGTTCTCTGATGCTCCCAGGAGAATCCAACTAGTATTGCATATAATTGTTAACCACCATGGGTCATAGTTCAAAATACCTTATAGGCTCAATGAAGGAAAATGGGATGACATAAAAAAAATTAAGTGCAAGCTATATTAAAGTGAGTCTTCATTTCCCAGAATTGAAGATTGACTTACTAATAGCTCTGCATGGACAATAATCAACCTATTATAAAACTAGGCAGATAATTTATTAAATATCTGTATATTTGGTACACTTATTTTGGATATCAAAGTCAAAATAATATCTCAAAACAACAAAATCACTAGTCTGAATTATTAATAATTGATCCATTCAGCTGAAACAAATACTATAAATTGTAAACAGCACATCAAAAACCAATTCTATCAAGAAGTAACAACAGTTCATAAGAAATTAATAAGAATATAACACATATACAGTACTGTGCAAAAGTTTAGGCAGGTGTGGAAAAAATGCTGCAAAGTAAGAATGCTTTCAATAATAGAAGTGTTAATAGTTTATTTTTTATCAATTAACAAAATGCAAAGTGACTGAACAGAAGAGAAATCTAAATCAAATTTGGTGTGATCACCCTTTGCCTTCAAAACAGCATCAATTCTTCAATTCCTCTAGGTACACTTGCACACAGTTTTTGAAGACACGTGCCTGTTCATTTGAATGCGGTTTCATTGGCGTGCATAAATTAGCTACTGCAATTGCATATGCAGCTTGAGTACTCATTGCGTGTGACGAGACTTGCAGTTTCTGCGGCTGGTCAGACCTGCTGATGTGCATGACGGGCCAATGTGCATCGATGGTACCAATGTTTACACAGGAGTGCGAGTTTGGACAGATGTGAGAAAGCAGAAGAGAGAGTCTTTATGCCGGCTGAGCTTTGGCAAGCATTAGCATCTTTTTACAGCTGCTTTGCATGGGATTTCACAGCTGCGATCGCAATTGCATTCTGTACTGAATCAACCAATGCCTGCAGACTGCAGGCTATTAAATTTACCCCCAAGTCTGTTGAGGAGGCAAAGCACATAATTGCATTTCCTAATACTATGTTGATTCCGTGGTGCTCCTGCTTGCCTCCAATGCTACCTAGTAATTTACAGAAAAGGTTTGAAGGCACATATGACTAGGATGCAGGTGGTTCCTAGGCTCTCTTATGCCACCTGCCTAATAGTCAAATTGAAAAAATATGACCTATGAATAATTGGGATTGAACAGCTAATGTATACTCATTGCCTACTTTATTAGGAACATCTTTCTAGCATTTGGTATGACCTCCTTTGCCTCTAGCCTGAATTTTGTGTGGTATTGATTCAAGGAGGTGCTGAAAAGATTCCGTAAAGATTTCATGCTGCAAGTCTCTTCTTCTCCCATATCTCAAAGGTATTTATGGGAGTGTTAGCTGGTGTCTGCGGAGGTAATTGGAGTACACTGAACTCATTGTAATATGATGTGTGCTTTGCAACATTGCACATTATCGTCCTGGAAGCAGCCAATAGAAGAGACTGTGGCAATAAAGGGATGCATATTGTCAGTAATAATACTCAGTAACATTTAAACAATACTCAATTAATAATAAGGGTCCTAATAAGTTTAACTGGCCCTGCATAAGTAAGACTGCTCTTACCTGCCTGCCAGTGTTGCTGGGAGCTGAGAATTGCAGAGCTGCCCCAGTGACTTTTCTTCATAAATTGGTACAGTATGTTAGAGTTTTACCATCTATCACAATGTTGACTGTCAAATAATGTTTTCTGCATATAAAAATCAAAAGTTTGCAGAAATAGTTAGAGCTATTAATGACTTTACATTAATATTTATATTCTTTTTAAATAAAGATAAATACTATTGTGAATTCAAATTAATGTACATATGGTATGTACATACTGTATGTTTTTCATGCTGTAGAGAAATATGTAGATTTGAGTAGTATTGATATAAAATTATATAAAATAATGATTTTATTGGTGCAACCAGTATTCCTTTTTACACTACAAGCAAATAAATAAAACTTATGTATCTTGTGTAAGATCCCAAAATTATATGGTATGACATGATTATATATAATCAATGTGATTCACTGTAAGCAGGTTATTGTGCATTGTTATACTCATTGATTATGCACATTTACACATTTATTTGTACTAAAGATTCCCTTGCTAGCTGTCAGAGGGAAGGTTGATAAATGGTTTGTTCCCCAGCACACTACCCACAGAATTTGAATTGAAATAGTTTTCAGCAAAATGTATGTTTTATAGGCCAACTTGCAACTTATGTTTCAGTAATATTCAAATTATAATCAGCAAGTAAAGATGATACTGTCCAAATGAGTTTACAATCTAAGAGGTATGGGGAATAATTGAAGTTCAAAACATAAAAACAACAATTTTTTTTTAATGAAGCCCTACCAAAAATTAAATTTACATTTGCTTTTTTTATTATTTCTGTACCAGGATATGTGGATAAATCTATTGATGTAGTGACACCACTACACTTCCCGGCGCTAATAAGGTATAAGATAATATAATTAATAACAACAGCTGTAAGTAAAGGGTCTAATGAGGACCCTGAAAGGATATGGAAAAACTAAAATTCTTTATTTACTGCGCATAGTGGTATAAAGTAATCCTATTCAATTCTCAATAGATATATCTGTGTTTGCTTTCTATTTAGACACAGGAGGCTTGTATATATTTACACAAAGTAAATGTAATCACATAAACATCTAGACAATATATAAAAAATATTTTTAAATTAAATCACAATCAGTAAAGCAGCATACTGCATAGGAAACAATGTTAACCCTATTATAACAAAACAACCATATCAAATTGGAATTGGATATGGAACATTGCATACAGAGCAATAACAATTTGTTGCAATTCCAATGTTCTCATATATGAACCACAGAGCAAGCCTGTAGATGCAATCCGCAGTTGTTAGTGTTTGAACTGGTGTCCCAGTTATAATCCCACTGATACTGCAGCTTGAGTAATAAATATTATTTTACCTCAGTCCAAATGGGCAGATATATTCTCCACCTTTTGATAACCCCAGCTCACTGTATTCGCGTGGCCACGCAGAAAAGTCCAAGACCGGATACTTTCCTCCATGTGAGGTAATAGATATCTAGTGGTGAGCAGAGGAAAAGTGCAGTATGTGGTAATAAGCGGTTGCTGTTGTTACCGTTCCCATGGACCTGATGGTAGTGTCCATGCAGGAGCAGGTGTCAGACAACAGACGGAAGCGGTGAGTGCAGCAGTAATGACCGCTGATGCTGTCGTTCCTGGCCACTGGCAATCAGGCTCTCAAATAGGCAATGGCCACTCTATATATTGAGAATTGAATAGGATTACTTTATACCACTATGGGTTCTATTTACTACAATCCGCATTGGTAATGCAGATTGTAGTGTGATATTACCGAGTGAATTCGCATTGCGAATTCAGGCAATATCACAGGGATTTACTACAAATCCCTTGCAGGGACAGAGCTTGCGATAAAGCTCTGTCCCTGCTAATCCGCTTCGGAGCCTTATCACGGTATTTTCGCAAAAAATACCGTGATTAAGTGCCCACGCATGCGCCGACAGATCGCCGCAGCTACCCCCCCTTCGCTAAGCCCCGCCCCTGCGATCGCGGAACCCCCCTGCGACCCCCCCTCCCCCCCACGACCCCCCTCTCCCTTACTTACACTTACCTGCATGCTGCTGGCCTCCGGTGATGTTCTCCATTCCTCCGGTCAGGTGATCTCCCATACTGCACTGGGGCCCGATCACCTGATGACCGGGCAGCAGTGCACTGTGGGAGATCAGCTGACTGGATGGGAGACATCACCGGAGGCCCGATCACCAGTCCCTGGAGTCAGGTAAGTAAATTTTTTTTTTCTTTTTTTTTACAGTAATCAGCTTGCGGTCTGTTTAGATCACACAGCTGATTACAGGGACCGACTCTCGGCTCTGCTCTCCCAATTAGAGCAGGGCAGGAGGCCGGTAACTGGGGGAGACCCTGGATAACGCCACCTCTAGGTGGCGTTATTATCACAGGGCTTCCCCCGATATTTTTTTAACATTTATTTTTAGTAACTATGGTTAGATTACATTTCCCATTACAGTTATGGGAAATGCAATCTGCTTACTAAAAATAAATGATACTTAGGGGTTGGAGTAGAATTTTACGAATTCTACTCCAATTGCCCTGTAATAACTATAGGTGATACTAAAATAATGTGAAAAGGGTGTGAAAACACCCTTTTTCACATTATTTTAGTAAAAATAATGTTGATAAATAGAGCCCTATATGCTGTACCAGGATATGGCCTTATTTAAAGTGCTCTTTCCACTTCTATGGATGATTGCAATGATTCATCCAGTTCTTTGATAAACTGTGTAAATTAAATTAATAAGTACTTGGTGTAGCAATTTATGGATAAGTTTATTGGGGGACACGGTTCATTGTGCAAATACAGCCATTCTTAGGGGGGTGCAGTCTAAGATTAGGGGCGCATCCGTAAGGGGTGGTACATGCATATGTTCGCTAAATGGGCTTTGGATCAAGTTGGATCCTCTGCTGAGGAAGTTTGTCATACTTACTAGCATTGGTTGTCTGGTATGAATGTGTTTGAGGGTTGCAACTTGGACACACTGCCTGGGGAGCATTTAAACATGTTAAAGTATATGCACATGGCCCATGGCATGTGCTTGCCTACTAAAGGTTTTGTTTGGCAGCAATATGACGAGAATTTTAGGAAAAAGCAGGATGGACAGAGGTTCTTGAGTTTTGGCTTCAAAAATATGGAAGTCTGGCTGGAGGTCACTCAACAATCTTGGTCAGTGTCGGAATTCATGGAGGGACAGAAACAGCCTTTTCTGATTCATCCTTTATTTGCCGGTTCTGGATTCGGTAAGGGCTATGTGTTGAAATATGCAGTGTGACAAGGGAGTAGGTTGTCGATACTGGCATGTCTGCATGCTCTATAGGAGTGGTCATCCTGCCAAGGACTGTGATCATCTCTGATGTCCGCAAGCAAGACGTGGCGAGCAATGAGGAGGTACTAAGTAAGGCTACCTCCAGTAGATTGTGATGTTTTGCAGCAGTGGTTGTCACTATTCTCTCATTAAGAAGATGGACTTTTTGTTACAGATTTTAGGGAGAGATTTTGTTTGCCTTTGTCCTGTCAGGTTTGTGTTGTTGCTTAGTCTAATTTGAAGATGGCACCTGATTTTCCTAAGATTTTTAAGGGCAAAGTGGAGGCAGAAGTCCAACATGGGCACATGTATGGTCAAATCCCTTCTCATCCTTTAGATGCAGGGGTCTTTGACCCTCCAGCTGCTGTGGAACTACACATCCCAGCATGCCCTGCCACTGTTTTGACATAACAGCATGCTAAAACTGTGGCAGGCATCCTGGGATCTGTAGTTCAACAGCAGCTGGAGGGCCAAAGGTTGAAGACCCATGCTTTAGAGCAGGTGTGGTTTGTGGATCTATATTTACTGGGCTAGTACACATCCTTCAGCCATTTGGGCCCCACTATTACTAGGAACCATGGATGTGAAGTGGCTGGTGTTTAGAGGGATGTGGTGGTGTGGTCTTTAGCAGAGGTGAAGTTTGGTACCCCTGACTCGGTGGTAATTTATTTAGGGGAAAATGATTTGGGCACTTGGAAGGGTATTGAACTTATTAATACCATGATTTGCAAGTGCCTGTAGTTCATTGGCCTACGGTGGCAGGGGCATGGTCAGAGATTCTACCTTTTCAGTTTTAGAGTTCCACACAAGGGGTGCTTCATTGCATAGGGTTTGGTCGAAAGTTTATACGTCAATCTCCAGGCTTACCATTACCATTATTTAGGAGGGCGTTATCAAACACCAATTTTTATGTTTTGGGGATGTAGGTTAATATAGAACAAACAGGCTCAATCTCAATAGTAAGAGTTTGGAATATTTCTTTAGGGATCTTTTTTTGTTTCTTTAAATTACCAGGCAGTCCACATTATGGTTGTAGGCCATGTTTTTTTAACCTGGTTGTGGCAGAAAGCAGTACTCTTCCTATCGTGGGGCAAGAGTGGGTGGCATCTCTCCTTTAAGAGCAGTGGGTTAGTCACTACCTCAGGGGAGGACCTGATCTTTAACTCAGTGAGGGTCCAATGCTAGGTCAATTAAGAGGTGTGGTACTGCCCAATCTGGTGTGAGCTGGGGTGGATATCCACCCCATTTATTTAAATATTATAATTGGGCTCTGGTCAAGGAAGCACTGCTTTTTTCCTGCTACCATACAAAACAATTATTCAATGATCTCTTTATTCTCTTTATTCCAAATATCTGTTTCCATGTCTTTATTTCTATAGTTTAGTTTAAGTTAATGGGGCAGCACAGACAGTGTAATGGTTAGCATTACTGCCTCACAGCACTGAGGTCATGGGTTCAATTATCACCACGGGTCTACCTGTGCAGAGTTTGTATATTCTCCCTGTGCTTGCGTGGGTTTCCTCCGGGTACTCCAGTTTCCTCCCACACTCCAAAAATATACTGGTAGGTTAATTGGCTCCCAACACAAATTAACCCTAGTGTGTATGTGTGTGCGCATGTGATAGGGAATATAGAGTGTAAGCTCCACTGGGGCAGGGACTGATGTGAATGGCCAGATATTCTCTGTAAGCGCTGCGCAATATGTGTGCGCTATATAAATAACTGGTAATAAATAAAATAAATGTTAAGTTGATGGAGTAATAAAACCAACATAAGGAAAAGCATACAGGACTGGTTTGGAGAAACATCACATGTAGAGGTATTGAGGAATGAGACATTTAAAGATTTTTTTCATATTTTGCATATTTTTCATATTTTTGAAATCCTACAGCATATTGACTATTTAATAATACGAACATTATATTCACAAAGATCTAGATGAGCGCCGCATTTTGACCATTGTTTCTGTAATATTTTTTGAGGGGTTTGTTTGGGATACTCTCTCTATGCAGGCTGCTGTCTTGTGATTCTGCATTCTTGGCACTGAGTGCTAATATACTGTAGTGGTTTTTTTTTTTACTAGTTTAAGTTAATGTTAAGTTGATGGAGTAATAAAACCAATGGGTAACTTAAGCAGTCTGCAAACAAGAAAAAGTTGAATAACAAGTTGAATTGAATCAATGTTTCCAAGTGTTATCTTTTGATTTAAAATGTAGTAATATTAGTGACTAGGGGCTCTATTCATAAAGATTTCATATGTTGATATGAAATCTTTTTACAAAGCTCGCATGGCTTTGTTATGATAATCTGTTCTTTTTTTATGCAACTCAGGTACACTCACCCCTCCTGCGATCAGAAACAGTAATCGGGTCCCCTGTAAAATTACTTTTGGAGGAATTAAATAAAATGCTATTTGCTGTGATCATTAAATGTCAATGCACATGCACTGTCTGGAGCCACACAAATGCAGTGTAAAGTGGTGAAGAACCTCAGGGCTGCAGTAGGTCTTCCTGTTAGCTGTAGTGCTGGTCCTGGGGTCCGACCCTAGTCCTCCTATGTGCCTCAGGCAGGGGTCCTCGGGGTTCCTCCCTGCTTCTCATGCTGCCCTAAGTGGAGTGTCCCAGTCAGGGGCGGATTGTGCCAATGGGACAGCGGCCCATTTCCTGCTGGCCGGCCCCCTCTCCCCTCTGCTGGGCCGCTTGACACCATGACCGTCAGATCAATCACAAGCACAGGAGCCGGGACTCAGGAGCGTGCAGCTGCAGGACTAAGAAGTTTGTTTGTGTACACTGTAGAGTATGTTAGTTTCTATGTACTTGTTAAATCATTGTCTTAAGTCTATTATATATTATTTTGCAAGAGTTGAGGGAGGGGGTTCCCATATTGTGAGCAAAAATATTCAGTGTGTGCACATCACTTATATTAAAAAGATCCACATCATATATATGACATAGGGCCCTTTAAATATACATATATACTAAACATTCTAAGCATCAACCTTAGTATAATATATCTGGAGATGACCTAATAGCAGCGGCATCACCAATATTCCAGGTCACTCTAAAACAACAAATATACTATCAATGGTAAGTAAAAGGATATATTATGCCATGGTTGATGCTTAGAATATTTAGCATAACAGCTATGGAATACATGGGGTCATGCATTTATAAAAAAAATTATATATTTGTAATATTTTGTTATATCTGCAATTACACAGTTTGTTTGTTTTGAGGTGCATAGGACGGGATGTATTAAACATCACATTCACGATGCGGTACATCCCACCTGTCTTCGGGTACATACCGCGGTTGATTACCGCAATATGTACCTAGAATATCAATAAATCAATCCCCAAGTCTAAATTCCCAAGGACAGCTCTCCCGATAAGAGCTGTCCTTGGGAATTTAGACTTGGGGATTGTTTTATTGGCAAAACATTGTTTTATTGGCAAACATTGCCAGTTTAAATTTTGAAAAAAAACTATTGCTTCTGGGGAGGAAGTATCACACCCCTCAACAGACCCTGCTCCTTAAACAGACCCAACCCGCAAGAGACCCCGCCTCCGCAACTGGCCCCTCCCCCATTAGGGCTGCTTCCAGAAATTTCCTCGGCTGGTTTTCCATCTCAATCCACCCTTGGTCCCAATCACATTGGGATCATTGGCAAACACCGGAGAACATGGAGAGCAAGTCATCCCTGGCTTGTATTCTGGGCAGTCGTTTATTTCTATGTTAATGAGTAGCCCACTTTTTAGACCATCTGCCACTTTCTCCGTCTGCAGCAATTGCTTTCTGGGGTATCCCTGGTTTTCCTGGTGTCAGTGAACGGGGCAGAGAGGATGGGAGATGGCAAGAAGACAGCAGTCTTCACTGATTTTCTCCAATCAGCAGGCTCATTATGCCATCAGCAGATGGTGACTTTTTTTGAGAAGCAAAATGGAAAGCTGAGCTTTCAGTTCTTCTCTGAATCACTTTCCCCATATTACTGTATGGGATAGCGATATTTACAACTCAGGGGCACCGCTGGAGAAATCTGAGATGTCTCCATGGTAACCACTTCTCTGAATCGGACAGAGGTGTTAAATGCTGTTATCACAGTGGGAGACTGATAAAGGGCTTCTTGCTGTATGAATAGACCCCTCAGTAGGATAGTCTTCCAATAGAGGTGGTAGTGGTCATTCCAGTCTGGTCATTTTAACATACTTTTGATAGCTTGTGGATAAATACAATTTACATAGGGTGATAGTTTAATAGGATTCAAATTGTTCATAATACATTGTCCAAGTGGTTCTTATTTAACATGTTTCTGTTTTTATCTGTTTATTAGTTACAGAAACAAGGGGTGATGACCCGACTCCAACAAAGATTGAACCAAAATCCATTCTCATACTTTTAACAAATATATTTTTTTAAAATCATCCTTGTTTTACTATTTTCTCCCAGTATGTCTTAAAAACTTTAGTTGTGCATCCAGATTAATCAATTTTTTTTTAACAAACTGCAGAATGATGTAAAGTCGCAGCCACAAGTGTCGAAGCCGGATAATTGGCTGAGACAGAATCGGTTTAAAATTAGATCGGGGTGATGCCATTTTGCGAATGGCAATGAGACTCCATTTTGCGACTGGCCGCCCAGCGCCATTTTAGTGAAACTCGCCATTATAAGTACATACGGCGATGCTATTATTTAGCGTCGTGCGGTTCCCACGCAATAGAAAGTAGTTAAAGGTCCTCACCCTACAAATACAGACAGTCATTAAAACATATAAAATGATTATCCCTGCAAAACACGTACCATGGTGTACTCCACAAAACACATATTCGCACAACGCTAACTGGCGTCTTTTCCCAATTCCCCAATACTTACACACTGCACACTTACATAAAAGGTTCCCTAGCATTAAAGTGTAATATCCAATGTTTATTCAGTACTTACTAATGTTGTGTAATGAAGGTTATTTGATATCTAAGGTTTAGTACATGGTAAGCAGACCGTGTTTGGTGTTGTACTGATCCACTGTGTCTCAACAGATTTACGGTATCATCGGTGAGAAGATTGCAACATGCGTCTGCAAACTATGGACTATAGAGAGTTAAAACATTAAAATGTACTCTGTAATTTTAGCAGCTTAGATTAGCATGCAGCGGGAAAAAGGACACAAAGGGTTGTTAGAGCCTGTTTGTGTCCATTCGAATTGACCTTTCCAGTAACAGAAGCACCTTTAAGAAGAACCAATGGAATCATGTCAAACTTGTCTATTGTATTGCCTATCCCTGCAAGAGTATATACAGTCAGGTCCATAAATATTGGGACATTGACAGAATTTTCATATTTTGGCCTCTATTCACCACAACAATGGCTTTGAAATGAAACAAACAAGATGTGATTTAACTGCAGACTTTCAGATTTCATTTGAGGGTAATTACATCCAAATCAGGTGAACGGTGTAGAATTTACAACGGTTTCTATATGTGCCTCCCACTTTTTAAGGGGCCAAAAGTAATGGGACAAACTAAACAATCCTAAATCTAACTTTCACTTTTTAATACTTTGTTGCAAATCCTTTGCAGGCAATTACAGCCTGAAGTCTGGAACGCATAGACATCACCAGATGCTGGGTTTCATCCCTGGTGATGCTCTGCCAGGTCTCTACTGCAAATGTCTTCAGTTCCTGCTTGTTCTTGGGTCATTTTCCCTTCAGTTTTGTCTTCATCAAGTGAAATGCATGCTCAATCGGATTCAGGTAAGGGGATTGACTTGGCCATTGCATAACATTCCACTTTTTAGCCTTAAAAAACTCTTTGTTTGCTTTTGCAGTATGCTTCGGGTCATTGTCCATCTGCACTGTGAAGCGCCGTCCAATGAGTTCTGAAGCATTTGACTGAATATGAGCATATAATATTGACCGAAACACTTCAGAATTAATTCTGATGCTTTTGTCAGCAGTCACATGATCAATAAATACAAGGGAACCAGTTCCATTGGCAGCCATACATGCCCACGCCATGACACTACCACCACCATGCTTCATTGATGAGGTGGTATGTTTTGGATCATGAGCAGTTCCTTTCCTTCACTTCTCTTCCCATCACTCTGGTACAAGTTGATCTTTGTCTCATCTGTCCATAGGATGTTGTTCCAGAACTGTAATGGCTTTTTTAGATGTTGTTTGGCAAACTCTAATCTGGTCTTCCTGTTTTTGTGGCTCACCAATGGTTTGCATCTTGTGGTGAACCCTCTATATTCACTCTTGTGAAGTCTTCTCTTGATTGTTGACTTTGACACATATACATCTACCTCCTGGAGAGTGTTCTTGATTTGGCCAACTGTTGTGAAGGGGTTTTTCTTCACCAGGGAAATAATTCTTTTGTCATCCACCACAGTTGTTTTCCGTGGTCTTCCGGGTCTTTTTGTGTTGCTGAGCTCTCCGGTGCGTTCTTTCTTTTTAAGAATGTTCCAAACAGTTGATTTGGCCACACCTAATGTTTTTGCTATCTCTCTGATGGGTTTGTTTTGATTTTTCAGCCTAATGATGGCTTGCTTCACTGATAGTGACAGCTCTTTGGATCTCATATTGAGAGTTGAGAGCAAATGCAAATGTAACACCTAGAATCAACTCCAGACCTTTTACCTGCTTAATTGATAATGAAATAACGAGGGAATAGCCCACACCTGTCCATGAAATAGCTTTTGAGTTGATAGTCCCATTACTTTTGGTCCCTTAAAAAGTGGGAGGCACATATTGAAACTGTTGTAATTCCTACACCGTTCACCCGATTTGGATGTAATTACCCTCAAATTAAATCTGAAAGTCTGCAGTTAAAGCACATCATGTTTGTTTCATTTCAAAACCATTGTGGTGGTGAATAGAGGCCAAAATCTGAAAATTCTGTCAATGTCCCAATATTTATGGACCTGACTGTATGTGCGCTCTCTGACCCCAGCCTTGAGTCTTCTTGCTGTGCTGTTGATGGAGGTTTCTAATGCTGATGCCAGTATCTGGGCCAGAGAGCGTGCTTATATAACAACTGTACCTTGGGTCTGTATGATTTATTTGCACTAATTGTCTTTAGATCACAGCATGTAACCATCTGTTTTTATATTGAATACTTACTTTTTGTGCTTTGGTACCACATTCAAAGTCTGAAAGCATTTATTTACTGTGCACTAAATAGTGACAATTTTAGAAGGTATAGGCAGGATTTTAGAAGGTATAGACTGGATTGCATAGAGGTTTTAACTAGGTATCCATAGTTGGGGGCTCGCAGTGTGAAATCACGCTACCGGCCACTAGGTGACACTCTGTAGCGATCTCTCAGCAAAAGGGTGGAGGCACCTAGCAAGAGAACGCATTGTGCCTTCGAAATCTGCTACCACTTTGTTGGTGAGAGTCCGCTACCTGTTATTGTTGCTTTAGGAGCGCTGATTGCGAATCCAGGGACGAGGGAGGAAAAAGTTTGTTTTCCTTCATGGATAGTTTTTTGTGTTAAAAAGGGGAAGTCGCATTATTGTGTATGCGACTAGTCACACAATAGCGTATACGTATTTCCTGTATTGCTGCCACGTGTTTTAAACAAAGTTGTTGAGAGTGCACAGTGATATTGATAGATAGCATTGCTGTAAATACATTGATCAGTGTTGCCATAGTCTGGGAAAACGTGTAATTTTCTGCGCAGGAAAAGGGTGTGTAACAGTGAGTATTTGTTGGTAGGGACAACAGTTTCCTAGTTAAGGGTATCCTAGGACCCTTAAGGACAAGGCGCAAGGGTCGACCTAGTAGCTCGGTAGTAGATACCGTTCTAACACATAAGCAGGTGTACTTGTTGTCTTTGTTGTAGGTTCAGCTCCCAGTGTGATTACAGTATTCAGTGATCAGTTAGAGTTATTTGAGCATTGTAATTGAACCGCACAGTTTTGGCTAAATTGTGATTGTGAACTGGGTAGAGAGTGGACGAAATCACTGAAATGGGTATGTGTTATTGGAATGCCTACATGCTAGCAGTTGAAAGGTAGTCAAAAAGGGATTAGGTGCGTGGAAGCAGCCTGGTTATTCTTCCATAGGTTTGTGGGTGTGTCCTGTTAAGACGTCCACAGGTAAGTGAAAGTATCTTGATTGTTTTCACCAGTTTAAATCTCCATTGAAAAGCTTAGGGTTCTCCCAGAATGGGGGCCAAGCAAACGGTAGAGCTGTTAGATGATGTGCTGCTGTTGGAAGCGACGCTTGGGTCGGCACCCCATATTACGCATACTAAGTATGGTGCTTATGCAATTAGGTACTGTGATGTATGGTTTAAAATGACGATGAAGAGTGTTAGACCGTTTCCCAGAATTGGCAGCTTTGATAAGGAGGTATTGAACAATGTCGAGATACCATCTGAATGGTGTGCTCTCAAATGAAAAAGGTAAAATATAACGAGTGTTTAAAATTATGGCAGCGTGAGGGGGATGCGTGGCATAAAGGTGTGCATGCGATGCAAACTAGTGCCACGAGCACATTACCGGAGAGTACACACGCAGTGCTAAACTGCGGTGCATGCGCGACACGAGATAGCGTGCTTGTGCAGCAAGGTAGCATGGCAGAAGGTATTGCCAGTGGTTCACGCGCACCACCACCACCCTATGCGGATGGGGGTGCAGGTACAGTTGTTGAGAAAACCCATAAAAATTTAACAAGTGACTTGTACCCTCTCTTAAGTAATCACAAAGAAAATGTTTATGATGCGGATGATGAACTTATTGTTATGTTCTGCCATTTCCCATGCTGTACATATGTTGGATGCTCCACCACAACAAGCACAAGTGGTGCCGCCATCTTCATCAGTGATAGTACAGGAAGTGTTAACATCCACTGCACCCGTAGAGGAAGTTGTTAACCCTATACGTAGCAGTAATAGACTAAGGATTCTATTTATCAAGCAGTGAAAAGCATGGAGAAGTGAACCAGTAGAGAAGTTGCTCATAGCAACCAATCAGCTTTGAAGTAGCATTTATCAAGTACAGTCTATAAAATAAAAGGTAGGAGCTGATTGTTTGCTATTGGCAACTTCTCCACTGGTTCACTTCCCCACACTTTTCACTGCTTGATAAATAGACCCCTAAATCCCCAGCCAGGTAACAAGGTCAAAAGTAGCAGTCTGGGCGGTCTGCATCCCATCCAGACAATAACGGTTCCGAATGGGAATGCTGATGTGAACAGTGTAGTGCCCACAAGGGAGGCAGCAATGCATTGTTTTTGGACAAGAGCGGAGCTAAATTCCATAATGAATGAGTTATTGTAACTGAGCTCTGCAGGCTATCACCCAGTACACGGGGTTAGAGGATATTAAAGATAGCACTCATCACAGGGGAATGATCGTCACTTTACTTATGGATGGTCTAAAAGAGAACCTAAAGACCCGAGTTCAGACCTCACAACCTGGCTGGAGGGGAGTCACTGTAGACACCCTCATAGAATCCGCTATTGAACACGATAAGAACATCCTTAAAAAGAGAGAGACCCAGAGCGAGAATCTAATGGCTGTTAGTATTCAAGCTCTAGAAGGAATGACTATAACATCACCGCCAACAGACACACATACACCTGCACAGTTACACGTCCTCACCAATCCTGCACCACCTCAAATGCAACCCTACCCCACTTATCACACACAGCCACAAAACCCATACTATCCACAACCACCATATTTCCCTCAATATCCTTATCCACGCCCACAATCTTTCCCTACCACTCAACCCACACAGCAACCCTTTCACCCACCCCACTCATGAAAGTGTTTTAACTGCAACCAAGTGGGACATATAAGTAGGAACTGTAGGGTGAAGAAGGGAGTACCTGGATATCCCCATAAGGGATATACACAGAGTACAGGAAACCTACAACAGTCACCAGCTCCAATTGTGGCTGTAAATGCTGTATTGGAGAGTGAGAGTCAATGCTAGAGGTCAGGTCATACCTGTAGTCTACAGATAGTCAGGTTAACGGGAAGTACTAGGGAAGAACCGGTGATGATGGTTGATGTAGCTGGTACTAAATATCCTTTTCTTGTAGACACAGGGGCGACCAGGTCAGTGATGAAATCTCCCACTAACTTACAGGTAACCAGCGAGACGGTACCAGCAATGGGTGTAAAGGGTAAAGTGCAACATTATCCTTTAAAAACAGAGGTCACTATCGGGCCATTGCATACCAGGCATTCTTTCCTCCTGGGAGCAGCGGCTCCTACTAACCTACTGGAAAGGGATTTATTATGTAAGATGGGATGTGTCATATATTGTACCCCTGATGGTGTATTTCTAGATATCCCAGAGAGAGTTGCGCACGAGGTGAGGGATATGTTGGACACTCCCCAAAGGATAATGTATCACTCTACTGGTTTAAGTGAAAATCCATCTCAGGTAGATCAAATGTTATCCCAAATTCCAGATTCACTTTGGACCAAGGATGGACAGGACACTGGATTAATGGCAAACGTAAGTCCCGTAAAGATAAATCTAAAAAGTGGTAGGCAAGCTCCTAAAATTCCCCAGTACCCATTAAAACAGGAGGTAGATTTAGGAGTTTATCTCATAATTGAGCGATTGTTACAGCAGGGAATTTTAGTTCGTACAGCAAGTGTAGCCAACAGTCCCATCTTTCCTGTAGGGGTTATAGGCTGGTACAAGACCTAAGAGGAGTTAATAAGGTGGTAGAGAGTCAATTTCCCATAGTGCCAAATCCAGCTGTCATTCTTATGCAGATCCCACCCAATGCAACCCATTTCACTGTCATTGAATGATACTAAACTTTTATTGCTTCATCTCTCGCAAACAGGACACAAGGTTGCTAAGGACAAACTACAGCCATGCCAGTCCAGGGTTAAATATTTGGGACACTGCCTAACTCAGGGATTACGACATCTCACAAAATGACAGAATCCAGGCCATACAGAACATGACACTGCCACAGAAACAACAGCAAATTCATACCTTCTTGGGAATGTGTGGATACTGCAGAATGTGAATCCCAGTTTTTTCTATTTTGGCCTTGCCATTACAGGATTTAGTCTCTTCCTCAAAGCCCGATCCCGTCATACACACAGAGGAATCAGAGAAGGCTTTCCTTAATCTTAAGGATAGTCTGACAAGAGCACCTGCATTGGGTATACCTGATTTTAAAAAACCCTTATGATTTGTATTGTACGGAAGCTGATGGTTGTGCAGCAGGTGTCCTCACACAAAAACATGGTGATGCCAGTAGGCCCGTAGCATACTACAGTGCACAATTGGACACTATGGCAAGATCACTCCCAACGTGTTTAAGAAGTGTAGCAGCAACTGCTCTATTGGTCAGTAAGAGTGAGGATGTGGTACTAGGCCATGATATGATTGTCTATACTCCCCATGCTGTATCTGCTTTGCTAAACTCTGCCCAAACCAGACATGTCTCCTCAGCTAGGTTTACAAAATGGGAACTAGCCTTAATAGTACCTGCAAACATCACCATCAAAAGGTGCAGTATGTTAAATCCAGCTACGTATTTACCATATGTGCAACATGATGCACAAAGGGTGGAGAGAGGTGAGCTTCTGGCAACAGATGAGTTTTGCAGGTATATTGATGCGCATGATTGTATGGAATATCTGAATCAAACCTTTACTGCAAGACCTGACATATGGGATACACCTTTAGAAAATGTAGATGTGACATTTTACACAGATGGGAGTTGTCATAGATAAACTGACACTGGAGAGTTATGTACAGGTTATGATGTGGTAAATGACGAGGACATTATAGAAGCCGAACCTTTAGGTCCACTACACTCGGCCCAAGTGGCGGAACTGGTGGCACTAAAGAGAGCATGTGAATTAGTGGAAGGTAAATCTGCTAATATCTACACTGACTCTAGGTACGCCTTCGGGGTTGTACACGATTTCGGTGCCTTATGGCGTCTGAGAAAATTTATGACAGCAGCAGGCACACCAATTGCACATTCCAAACACATAAAAGGACTACTAACAGCAATCCAATTGCCTAAGACAGTGGCAGTAATTAAGTGTAAAGCCCATACATGTGAGGATGATCCGGTGTCACTGGGCAACAACAGGGCAGACGAAGCTGCAAAATGGGTAGCAGGGTTAAAAATGAATGTACCAACTGAACAAATCATGACTTTTCAAACAATTGATATGTATGTTGAAATTAATTGAGATGCAAAATTTGTGTTCTATCCAGGAAAAGTCAGTCTGGAGGTCCAAGGGATGTGGGCAAGAGTCCTCTGGACTCTGGAGAGACGGACAAGGTAAGCCAGTGGCTCCCAAGGCATGCTACCCAAGCCTGGCTGAGGCAGCACATGGGTGTAAATTGGTGAGAGCATACTGGTGCGCACTGGGTTTTTCTTCTCAATCGGAAAAGAGAGCAATGTCCTGTCTGACCAGTTTGAGGAAAAACATTGGGAAAATGATCCCTACTGAACCATCCCACATTCCTCCGACTGACAGACCTTTCCAGGTAATACAAATTGATTTAATCCAATTACCTCCCTGCAGGAATCTCAAGTATGTATTATTGTGCACTGATGTGTTTTCCAAATTGGGTTGAGGCATACCCAGCTGCTACTAATACTGCTGCGTTTACTGCCAAGAAAATTGTTCAGGAATTTGTATGCAGATACGGTATCCCTTAAATTATCAAGAGTGATAGGGGTACTCATATACAGGTGAATTTTTTTCAAAATATGTGTAAACTGATGGGCATTAATAGTCGACTTCATACCCCCTACCGACCGCAAGCCAGTGCCAAGGTGGAGAGGATGAACGGTACTATTAAAAATAAATTAGTAAGATCATGGCAGAGACAGGACTAGGATGGCCAGAAGCATTACCGTTGGTCCTACATAGCATAAGGACCACTCCTAGACCCCCTCTAAATCTGTCCCCTTTTGAAATACTGTTTGATAGACAACCTCATTTGATTATAAGTCCACAGGAAGATTTGCAAGGTAACAACGAGGTAACTGTAAGGTATCTTATATCAATGAGTACACAGTTAAAACAGCAACAGCAGAAACTGAAATTGTTGTCCCATGATATGCCTGAAACAAACTGTCATGATGTTGAACCTGGAGAATATGTTATGATCAGAAATTTCTTGCATTCAGGTTGTTTGACTGATCATTGGGAAGGACCATTTCAGGTGTTGCTGATGAGTACCACATCTTTGAAGGTGGCCGAGAGAGATACCTGGGTCCATTCCACTCACAACAAGAAGGTCAACCAACCGGTGGAGAAACAAGGCGAATATGAGGCTGATAACGTGGACCTGTTGATCGTGAGCTTGTTCCGGGAGGGTTAAAAGGTTGCAGTGAGATATCTAAACTAAAGAAATTTGCAGGTCCTTGCTACGGCAATGGACTGGTCTGCTGTGTTCATTTTTGTATTCTCTTCCAGAGTTTCCATCATCCTGGTTTGTTCTGGGATCTCTGTTTTCTGTGATGGGAGACCGATAGAGGAGATGGGAGCTAATGGCAGTATTGATGGAGTGGAGTCAAGAGGAGGAGTGCTATGCCAATCAGGGGAGTGTCTGACCAATCTTAGTACTGTAATTGTTAAGAGATCTGCTATTTTGGATACTCAGAGACAGTGTGAAGGTCTATCGTCTGAGGATTATTGTATGTGTGAGTTCTGTGGGTCCGTAATTGATGAGAAATGCATCCAACGGTGTCAACCCATGTATAATCAGTATTTAGGTGGGTATCCTTTAGAGGATTATCACACCATGGTGGGCAAAATTTTGAACCAAACCGACTGTTGGGTGTGCTCTCACGTGCCCCAAGGACAACATAATGTAGGATCAGTGCCATTCCCATTAAATATCTCTGAAATTTTAGAATTGCAAAAAGGGAAGACACTAGATGGAAAATTTCTTAATACCAGACCACCCCATTTTAAACTCCACCAGTACCAGGCAGATAAAACACTTTTATGTTTAAACATCACCAACTCCAATGAACCAGGAAGTTGGGAGGTGACCGGGAATAACCAGACAATGACCTTCTCACTAAGAGCTGACCGTGAGCCTATGAATTATGAACTATTACGCACAATTAGGTCAGGTGGAAGACATTTCCGGTACAAATATACACTGAGTAACACCAAAGAAATGGTTGGCAGAGTATCAGAAGGGTATTGTGCCAAAGTTATACAACCAGAAACATGTATTAGCCAGATGGGAGAACTTGAGATAGGATCATTTGTTAGGGAAATGTGTTTGATGATCATAATATATACTATTCCTTATGTTCTCCCCGATGATGTTTATTTTATATGTGGAAGGAAAGCGTATAAGTGGCTCTCTCTGAGTTCCGAAGGTTTGTGTTTCCTGGGAAGAGTAGTCCCAGAGGTTATGACCCTGACACATGGTGAAATGCTTGGTATTAATAAAAACACACCATCACCATATCTTCACACACATTATGAACACAGAGACAAAAGAAATATGATACCTGGAGATGTGCATAAAGCCACACAGTTAATTAGTGAGACAACAGGCTTTCAAGTTTTGGTAGCACTGGATCCCACCAGGATCGCTCGGGGTACACTAAATTTTAGATATATCCAAGACCTTGCTAAATTAATAGATAATATCAGCGAGATGTAGGATGACACATTCAGGTATACAGGTAGGGAATTGCAAGCATACAAGAAAAAACTCGTGCAACATAGACTAGTGTTAAATTATTTTACAGCTCTCACTGGAGGGTATTGCGTAACTTTGGCCACCCAATTTGTTGTAAATGTTGCACTTACATTACAAACGATACCAGCGATCCCAAGGAGGTGATAGACCAGAAGGTGGATGAAATTCTGCAGCTGAAATGGGAATTTCGAAAGAACCATAATACTTCAGTGGCTGAAGTAGAGGAGAAGGTAGAGGAATGGGTTTCATGGTTGAACCCAGTGAAATGGTTCTCAGGCCTAGGAGAGTGGGTCCAGGAAATGATTGCGAGCTTAGGTAAACTCCTGATCCTCATACTGGTTGTCATCATAATAATTCCATATGTGTCAGGTGTCTTCCTACTGTGTTGAAATTTGGAAAATGTAAAGATAAGGTGAATCAAAGGAATGAAATTATGATGGTGGTCAGTAGTAACAATATGAATACTGAGGTAAATGTAGGACTGCATTACAACCCTGATCTAGAAGGTACCATCATATAATGTATAAGATTTAGACATGCATAAAATGTGTTATTAAAATGTTATTTTTAAATAATGTAAGTCCATATTCGCCCTCAAGACTTCCTTTATAGGATTGGTGCATCCGCACATCATTCCCATGATCTCCCAAGATCTGCGGTGTGCGTATAGGGGTAGTTTTATGTCCCCTCCTAGAGACACATTATTGATGGTTTAAGAACCACCTTGCCATCCCATAATATAACATTAAACAATATGTCATAATGTAAGCCTAAATTAATTTTCAGATCAGAGTATGATAGCATGTTGTTTGCTATCAAAGGGTGGACTGTCGAAGCCGGATAATTGACTGAGACAGGATCGGTTTAAAATTAAATCTGCACAACGCCATTTTGCGATTGACAATGAGACGCCATTTTGCGACTGGCCACCCAGCGCCATTTTAGTGAATCTCGCCCATTATAATTACATACGGCGATGCTATTATTTAGCATTGTGCAATTCCCACGCAATAGAAAGAAATTAAAAGTCCTCATCATATAAATACAGACAGTCATTAAAACATATAAAATGATCAACCCTGCAAAACACGTACCATGGTGTACTCCACAAACACGTAGTTGCACAATGCTAACTAGCATCTTTTCCCAATTCCCCAATACTTACACACTGCACACTTACATAATAGGTTCCCTAGCATTAAAGTGTAATATCCAAGGTTTATGCAGTAATTATTAATGTTGTGTAATAAAGGTTATTTGATATCTAAGGTTTAGTACATGGTAAGCAAACCGTGTTTGGTGTTGTACTGATCCACTGTGTCTCCACAGATTTCCGGTATCATCGGTGAGAAGATTGCAACATGCGTCTGCAAACTATGGACTATAAAGAGTTGAAACATTAAAATTTACTCTGCAATGTTAGCATCTTAGATTAGCATGCAGCGGGAAAAAGGACACAAAGGGTTGTTAGAGCCTGTTTGTGTCCATTCCAATTGACCTATGAACTTTCCTGTAACAGAAGCATCTTTAAGAAGAACCAATGGAATCATGTCAAACTTGTATATTCTATTGCCTATCCCTGTAAGAGTATATATGTGCGCTCTCTGACCCCAGTCTTGAGTCTTCTTGCTGTGCTGTTGACAGAGATTTCTAATGCTAATGCCGGTATCTGGGCCCAGAGCGTGTGCGTATATAACAACTGTACCTTGGGTCTGTATGATTTATTTGCGCTAATTGTCTTTAGATCACAGCGTGTAACCATCTGTTTTTATATTGAATAATAACTTTTTGTGCTTTGGAACCACATTCAAAGTCTGAAAGCATTTATTTAGTGTGCGACTCATTACGCTAAATATCGACAATTTTAGAAGGTATAGGCAGGATTTTAGAAGGTATAGACAGGATTGCATAGAGGTTTTAACTAGGTATCCATACAAGTTATGAAACAGAATGTTTCTATCTACCAGATCATCATCTTAATAGTGATTATTTTGAAAGTTTTAGACTGCGTTGCTGTTTTAACATCATATAAACTTATCTTTTTACCACAAAAAATATATTGTGCTCATACGTATTTAAATGTATCATTGTAAGCTCTGGGCCTGATTCAGAGCCGGACGTTCTGACAAGAGCGCTCGCTCTGAATCCGGGCCCTCCTTCCTAATATTGGAACGGCCTCCTGGCTGCTCGCATAGCTGTGGGTGACCACCCACAGCTTATGCGAGCGGCCAAAAAGATGGTTGCGATGGCAAGACCATCGCGACCATCGGGCTTGCGACAAGACCCTGCTGTAGGGTCTCACTGCTGCAAGCCCTGGAGTGCTTTTGGCTCTATCAGAGCCTAAAGCACTCCTACTGACATCACTAGTGATGTCAGTGGGGCCGGCCCCAGACGGTAGGCCTCTGTCTGGCCAGCAACGCCCCCGGCACGCCCACCAAAGGGGCGTGCTGTCAATCAACATCGACAGCACGCCCCCTTTGGTGCGAGACCCACGGCTTGGCCATCGCTATTCGGGTCTCGCGCATGCTCCCTCCGTCGTGCGCATGTGCACTAGGGCACCATCGACCCACTTGCGAGCGCTCAGCGCTTGCGAGCGGGTCAGAATCAGGCCCTCTGTTCAGATTTTAAAATTATTAAGAAAGTCAGACACAAATTGAACAATTCATTTAATTTTTCTGCAGTCCTAGATAATGACATACAGCTAAATGCTGGTACACCAGCCAAAAAGCTTCATTTGCTAAGGTCTTTCTGTTTTGCCTCTTTTTCTTTTTTTCTCTATCTTTATTGCACTAGACTAGTTAGTACAGGGTTGAATTCCATAGAGAAGTCAAGCTTGCAAAAAAGAAAGAAAGAAAGGTACCAGTGCAAAACTAATCTCTTTCACTGAACTCATCCCAATCTCCTAGTAATATTCTGTAAAATGTACTTCCATCCCACTGTATGATATGCTGGTGTTCTATACATCGACTGAAGTGCAGCCTCCATGGGCAGGATGTACTTCATGTGTATCTATTCACAAAGGGTATATCATATTGCCACACATGTCAGATTTCCCATATATGCCTTGGGTCCATGTATGGCTTATCTCCCACAGTGTGCCTCACCTGGTACACTTGTGAATGGGATGAAAAATACATTGACCTGACTTTTAAGGTTTTACCCTACTCCTAGCATCAGGACGCTGCAACCACTCCCCTTTTTGTTTCTACTAGGCGTAACCTAGTCCACTCAGGGTAATCCTACATAGTGCGCCCAAGGTGGCTGCCTCATTTGTTACTTTTTGTGGGCTGAATATATAACCTATGGAAGTTAATTTACAAAATGTATGCACCAACCGTGCAATATGCTTATTGTGCTCTCTAGGTTTCGGTTGATTTTAATTATCTCTGTGTGGTTTTCTATTTTTTGCAACACCAAATCCTTGTACAATGTACCATGTTTTCTGATGTCTGTAAAGCGACTATGGGAGAAAAGCGCTATATAAATAAAATTATTATTATTATTATTATAATATGAGCCTGGAAAGGTATTTTTATCATCTGACAGTTTACAGTATTTAAAACAGGTTACTACTCGATGTCAGAATATTTGGTTTCTCACACTATCTTCAGGACCTGAGATAAACAACAAAGTGCTAAAGGCAATGCCTTTTGATTAAGATCAACGTTGAATTGGCAGTTTCCTCATCACTTAGGGGCATATTCGTCCTTGTGCCCCTAAAGCCCCTCCATTAATTATGTATCTGACTCGCTGTCAGTAGCGGCAGCAGATATTAATCTACTGGAGCAATTCAATATTACTTCTGTGAGTGGACAGCTGCTCCAAAAATCTGCTGTCCCTGTAAGCCCTGCTGCTACCACTCTCACTGCTAATTACTAGCATCAAAAGTATACACTGCTAGGTTTAAATTAGAGATGTGCGCTGACCCCCGTGTTTTGGTTTTGGTTTTGGATCTGGATCTCCCCTGATTTTGGATCTGGATTGGTTTTGCCAAAACCTCACCTCTGTGTTTTGTTTTCGTGTTTTGGTTTTGGATCTGGATTTGTTTCTTAAAAAATATTAAAAAAAACAGCTAAAATCACATAAAATGGGCCTTTTTTTATTCATACCATATTAATAAACTCAATAACATTTATTTCCACTCATTTCCAGTCAAAAATATTTTTATTTTTTTCAGCTCCAGAACTTGGGCACAGAGCACAGATTGATCACGACTGGATTCAGGCAGCACTAGCTTGCGTTGCTGACTTGCTAGATCTTGTGCGGCTAAGCCTAACATGCACAGACACACAGACAATTATTAGAAAGAAAGATAATATATATATATATATATATATATATTATTTTAGCTCCAGAACTTGGGCACAGAGCACAGATTGATCATGACTAGAGTTGGGCAGCACTAGCTTGCGTTGCCGACTTGCTAGATCTTGTGTGGCTAAGCCTAACACGAACAGACACACAATTATTAGAAAAAAAGACAATTGATTTTAATTATTTTTATGCTCCAGAACTTGGGCCCAGAGCACAGATTGATCACGACTGGAGTCGGGCAGAACTAGCTTGCATTGTCCACTTGCTAGATCTTGTGCGGCTAAGCCTAACACGCACAGACACACAGACAATTATTAGAAAAAAAGACAATTGATTTTAATTTTTTGTATGCTCCAGCACTTGGGCCCAGAGCACAGATTGATCACGACTGGAGTTGGGCAGTACTAGCTTGCGTTGCCCACTTGCTAGATCTTGTGCGGCAAAGCCTAATATGCACAGACACACAGACAATTATTAGAAAAAAAGACAATTGATTTTAATTTTTTTTATGCTCCAGAACTTGATCCCAGAGCACAGATTGATCACGACTGGAGTTGAGCAGCACTAGCTTGCGTTGCTGACTTGCGAGATCTTGTGTGGCTAAGCCTAACACGCACAGACCATTATTAGAAAAAAAGACAATTGATTTAAATTTTTTGTATGCTCCAGAACTTGGGCCCAGAGCACAGATTGATCACGACTGGAGTTGAGCAGCACTAGCTTGCGTTGCCCACTTGCTAGATCTTGTGCGGCTAAGCCTAATATGCACAGACACACAGACAATTATTAGAAAAAAAGACAATTGATTTTAATTTCTTTTATGCTCCAGAATTTGGGCCCAGAGCACAGATTGGTCATGACTGCAGTCGGGCAGCACTAGCTTGCAACTTGCGTTGCTGGCTGGATCTTGTGCGGCACTGCGGTTAAGCCTAACACACATGCACACACACATAAAAATATAAAAGACACTTTGATTGATTTTTTTTTTAGCACGACTGGAGTCAGGCAGCACTAGCTTGCAACTTGCGTTGCTGGCTGGATCTTGTGCGGTACTGTGGTTAAGCCTAACAAGCACGCACACACACACACACACACACACAAAAAAAAATATAAAAGACACTTTGATTGATTTTTTTTTATGACTATATATATATATTTATTTTTTTTTTGAGTCCAGAACTTGGGCCCAGATGGACAAAGCACCAGCCTAGATGTATCTACAGTTCTGCACCAGCCCATATGGACACAGCAGACATGAAAAACACCAGCCCAGGACACAGCAGACAGCACAGACAGCCAAGATGGATCAGCAACAGGCCAGATGGACACAGCAGACAGCACAGTGACAGCTGTCACAGGCACCAGCCCAGAATGGATCAGCAGTCACCAGCCCAGGACACAGCAGACAGCACCAGCACCTCTCCCAGCCCTACACTACCCACCCTCCCTGTTCAGTCTCCACAGTCGGAGTGAAATGGCGCCCGTCGCGTGGTTCCTTATATACTACATTGATCATAGAGATGGAAAGCCCGCGAACTGCGAGATTTCAGACTGTATCGTTTTGCCTCGGTTTCGATATCCGAGTCAAGCGGGAAACTCCGAGCCTGCTTGGATCCGACTCGGCTCTGCTAAATTCAGGTGGGTTCGGATGTCTGGAATCCGAACCCGCTCATCTCTAGCTTAAACCAGCTTGTGCACTGCCAGAGTAGGCACAGGGCCAGAGGAGGGGTTTAAATGGATCTTATTTCACAACCCAGACTTCCTTCCCTTCTGGCTATGGCGTCAACTCCCACAACAAAATGCCAAAAACTGTATGGTTAGTTTTCAATGTTTGATGAATGTAGGTTTGCATACAGGTGCATGGGGATGGCGGGCCACTTGGGACTGCAAGGTAAGCATGATCACTCCTGCGTTACCTTCATAATGAAAAAGTAGGTCACTTTTAAAATGTTTATTTTAAGGAGTCTACTCAGAAAAGATATTTAGCGTGAAAGTAACTTTGATCTCATTATTAACTTTGTCTCCAAATGTCAGGAAAGACTCATGCAAGTACATCTTTCTATAGAGGAACATATCTCCAGTTTCTGCTGTGGCACTCAAGCCCTATTTGTCCATGAAAATTGGGAAATGCTAGAGCATTTCTGGACCACAGTCCATGGCTGGACCACAGTCTAATAACGTGACTAGGGCACAGACTGGTAACACGGCTGAACCGCAGGCTGATAACGTGGCTAGGCCACAGGCTGGTAACATGATCACAGCAGACTGGGAGATACTCGATCAGGAAACACAGATGAATTAGCACAGGTAAATGGCCCTGAGAGACAGGAGACCGGAAGCAGGATGGATCCCAAACAGACTGGACATTAGGAATAGGCTATCACTAGCAGGGAATGCAGGGACTGACTGCAATTTAACAGGAGGAATAACCAATGCGAACCACTTCCTTGATTAGAGATTAATTTGTAGCTGAACTGCACACACATTGAGAGCTTGATTACAGGCTGGCTGCAGCTGAAAACTTCCACATACTGTGTTGCTGCCTAGCAACAGCCAGGACTGGAAACTGCAAGACAGTCAGAAATCCCGGCAGTGGATCGGAACAGTATACTGGGTCTGAAATTACCCTAATCTGTCCTGGAAAGACTGACTGTCATATGATTTGGATAAGTCAGCCTGTTCATGATATTTATGTGCATATATAAACCCTGTGACCACTCCACACAGTTTGAATAGAGCTGCGCATGCGACATCAAAAAAATTAAAACATTTAATTATATAATTGTATTGTTTGTACTGTTTGGTGCACTTTGTTCACATGCATATATAAGGCAAGCCCCGTGGCTCCAGTCCATGCAGGAATAGAGCTGTGCCATAAAAAATAAAAAAAATAATGATATTGTTTGTACTATTTAGTGCGCTTTGTTCACATGCATATATAAGGCAAGCCCTGTGGCTCCAGTCCATGTAGGAGTAGAGCCGTGACATCAAAAAATAAATTAAATAATTGTACTGTTTGGTGTGCTTAATTCACGTGCATATATAAGACAAGCCCCGTGTCTCCAGTCCATGCTGGAATAGAACTGTGACATAAAAAAAATAATAATTGTATTGTTTGTACTGTTTTGTGCACTTTATTCACATGCATATATAAGCCATGCAGTGATCTGCGAATTGAAAAATGGATAATGTTCAATTTAGAGAAGAGAAGCCAAATACTGTCACTGCAGCTACTGCCACCAGTCATGATGACGATGCTAGTCCTTACATGTCATCTACTAAAGCCGATGCCCAAGGGCATAGAGGGTATAAGTCAGAGCATCTAAAATGAAAAAAAAACAATATACAGTGCTAAAGAAAATAACACATCTAATAAAGGGAAAGTGTGGTGCAGAAAAACATAAAATTGCCAACATGCCATTCAACAGACACAGTGGTAAGGAAAGACTTATTTATGAGTGGTGGATATGCAAGTGTCAGTGAGGCATCTTCCTCTGCCTCTCATGATGATGGAAGTGGATAAGAGGTGTAAAAATTATTAAAACCACTAAGGCAGTAGAACAGAAACAGAAATGTCATAAAACCTTGATGAGAGTCTAAGTGTGATGTGCAAGTCTGACCTTTCTGATACTGTTGTACTACCAGAGAATCTGCCTTTCACCATTTCTGCTACCTCTGCAAATGTGGGGATGAGCAGCAACGATAGAAAATGAGGATACCACCAAGGAAGTGCAAGAGGATGAGGGGGATATTTATGTACTGACGCCAGCACTAATGAGGATCTTGTTTGTTTAAGTCAGGCACCCGTGGAAGCAGTTCTTGGCCATGATAAGAGGAAGGTCATTGTTGTGCTCGGGTATAAGACAAACAAATGCACTTCTTATGTGTGGAATTATTTTTACCCAAATCCTGTCAAGCCATCTGTAGTGTTTGTAAAACCATGATATGTAGAGGTAGGGACATTAACCATCTAGGAACTTCCTCCCTGCTAAGTCATTTGCAGCAAACTCATGAAAAAATGTTGACAATAATCAGAAATTGGTGATAAAAAGATAACAACAAGCAGTCCAGCATCAGCTAGCTCCCTTCTCTCAAGTTCAACTAGATCCCAGCACCTGCAATCTCTACTGCCATTCATCCTCAATATCCACAGTAATGATCGGAGGAAGTCCTGCATCCAATTTGTTAAGGTTAGGTGACTCCTCTCCTATCCAGGATTCCTCAGAATATTCCTTCAGCACTAGGCCTGCTGCTGCTGCTCGGGATGGATCTTCATCCCAGAAGGGGACCAAGAAGACTAGTATTTAAAAAAAACAAAAGACTGTGAAACTATCCTTTGCAAGGGGAAGCAAGTATGACAGCTCTTACCCAGTCGCACAGCAGATCACTGACACCATCACAACTATGCTAGTATTAGATCTGCATGCAATATCCGCCGTTACGAGAGTGGGTTTCATACAGTTAATTGAGGTACTGTGTCCCCAGTACCAAAATCCATCTCTGTTCCATTTTACCCAAAAAGCAATTCCTCTGCTGTACCAGGACATTAAAAAACCTAATATTGGCCTACAAAATGCCAATGTACCCACTGTCCACCTAACCACATATATGTGGAGAAGGGGTAGTGGGCAAACTAAAGATTACATTACTGTGACAGCCCACTGGGTGGGTGATTCATCTTTAGCAGCAGCTACTCTGTGTATCACTGGCTTCACTAAGAGGCATACCGCTTACAACCTCTTAGAAAAACTAAGGTATGTCATAGCAAAATGGCTTACCCCACTTGGACTCTCCTCAGGATTTGTGACTTCTGACAACACCACCAATATTGTGAGAGTATTACAGCTGGGTGAATTCCAACATGTCCCATGTTTTTCTCACACAATCAACTTGGTGGTGCAGGGTTTTTTAAAAAATGACAGGGACATGCAGGAGATGATGTCTGTGGCCAAAAAAATGTTGGGACATTTTCGCCATTCAGCCACAGCATGCAAGAGATTGCCGCAGCTGCAAGAACAGTTGAATTTGCCCTGCCACCAACTGAAGCAAGCGGTGGTAACCAGTCGGAATTCCATCCTTTATATGCTTCAGTGGATGGATGAGCAGCAAACAGACATTCACAGCTATACAACAAGTCATGACATTGGGAGAGGAGGGGCAGTGTTCCTTAGTCCAGCGCAGTGGATAATTTTTTCTGTCTTGTGCAAGGTGCTCAAACCCTTTGAATTAGCCACCTGTGAAGTAAGTTCAGATACTGCTAGCTTGAGTCAGGTGATTCCTCTAATTAGGCTTTTGGAAAATAAGCTTGAGAAATTGAAGGAGGAGATTAAACAAAGTGATTCCGCTAAGTATGTTGGACTTGTAGATCAAGTCCTTTGTTTGCTAATCCATGATCCAAGGGTTGCCAATATCCTGAAATAGGATAACTACATTTTGTTGACTGTGCTTAAGTTGTACATTGTGTCTTTCTTTCCAACTGACCCAGATTTTATGAGATGCAAAGAGGTCCTGGTGAGCAAGTTGGCAAGTTGGTACACAACACAATGATATCTCCTTCTTCAGTTTCTTTGCCAGGAAAAAACTCAGCTTTCCCAAAAGGCCTAGTGATGATGCAGAGTAGTCAATTTGTGACATCTGGTCGGATCTAAAAGAATTGTAGAAAATTAGTTACACTGCTACCATGCCTCCATCTGATAGGGTCACCATCCAAAGAATGGTGGAGGATTATTTTCATGACACCATACACATAGGCATGTCACAGAGTCCCTTTGACTACTGGAAAGTCAAAAAGGCAATATGGAGGCACTTGTACATACTGGCTTTGCATTACCTAACCTGCCCACCCTCCCGTGTGTACTCAGAAAGAGTTTTCAGCACAGCCGGTATCCTTATCAGCGATCACCGTAGGATGCTACTTCCTCAAAATGTGGAAAAGATGATGATAAAAAAAAATACAGAGGTACCTGTCATGGTGGATGCTAGTGGGGATGAATTATTATAGGGTGAGGATGATGTACACACTGATGAGGGTGAGGAATCAGATGAGGAGGATGACCTCTTCCAGTTCCAACTGTAGAGAGGATTAGCACAATGCTGTTAGCTGCCTTATGCCCAATGGTAGCTTGTTTTGTAGATCCCAAACAAATCAATCACTTCAGCCACAAGTGGCAGTCCCTGTCGCAAGTGATTGGTTTGTTAAACTGTGCATGTCCTGTTTAGTATATACAACAGAAGGGTGGGTGGAAGGGCCATCTTCCATCTTGCACCTTACTTCTTTGCATTATGCGCTGTTTGGGGCATTGCTGACTGACATTTTTATAGTTTGTTAAACTGCCATCCAGTCTACCACTGCTGTGTGGCAATGTTTCATAAATGTCATAGATTTTTTTAAGCTCCCGTGCGTTTGTGCCGCTGCTCTGACACATACATTTTTTTTCATACTGTATTTATTACAACTAAAATCACAAATAGATATACTTGCAAAATACTCTGATGCCTTTTTCAACCTTGATTTGTAGATACCAACCTGGTTGCCTTTTAACTTAAACTTTCATTCCAATGTGTAACAACAGATGAGATTGGCTTTCCTTGATCATAACAGCCATGTTTGGTCATATGCAACTCAAGCACCAAATGGAGAGGATATTTTGTGATGGTATATGGAGATGTTCTCCCACCACCCCTCAGCACAGAGGTTTGTAAACGCAGTCCTCAAGGCACCCCAACAGTTCAGGTTTTAGAGATATCCATGGTTTAGCACAGGTGACTTAATTAGTACTTCAGTCAATTTAATTTAACCACCTGTGCTCAACCATGGATATCTCTAAAACCTGGACTGCTGGGGCACCTTGAAGACTGCATTTGGGAACCTTTGTGATTGGGTTATTTACTTAGGGTTCTAAGAACTTTGAATAGTTAAAGTGATTCTCCTAAGGATAGTCATCTCGCATGGTATGTGTACATAGGTAGGTATGGATATATATGTGTACATGTGTAGGCATATGTATGTGTACATGTATGTGCATGCATGGATATATGTTTATCATTTAGAAGCAGATCTGTAGTTTTTCTGCATCCATGCAACGTACAGTATGATCACATGGACCCGTGAGAAAAGGTCACATGGATCTGGGAGAAGCCGTCATCCACAACAGGCCAATGGACAGTAAAACATCGGTCCATGACAGCTCCAAGAGAATTTAACATCAGCAATCAAACAGATAGCATGTCACGTCTGACAGACAATGCCAATGTCCCTGACCAGAAGTAGCACAGCCAGCATGGCCCCAGGCCCAGATGCGTCACAATGTTCACGCCAATGCCAGCGGAACATTAAATCTCCACAAAGGTAACCAAGGTCAATGCAGAGATGAATATCGCAGCAACCGGAAGGTGAGCCAGCGTACTCCATCACACTTCACAATTGACAACAGAACAGTAATAAAAGACTGTATGCAAACAGTAATTGGATATGCAAGAATAAGTGTGATATATTGTAAATTTGTAAACCAGTTTGCAAGGTCCAGTCACATTGACATAGGTTCAGTGGGTGGTATTATGGTAGAAAGAGGACAGTTGTAAATTGAGATTGGACTTAGTTAAAGGGATGAAGTTTGGTAAAATAACTTTGGAAGTTTATGCAGGGGTTCTGGAACTGGATGACTTTGCTGGTAGAGGTCATTCTTCAGGGAACACTGCAAGGTTGATACACAAAAATATAAGGTTACTCAAATCAATTTATTAGTCCATTGCAGGTGCTTGCATGGGAGTGGCTAACACTGCTAGACTGTAGTAAAGTCCTGTTGTCCCCAAGAGAAAACATTCCACCGAACAGGGTAGATTGGGGGTAAGAGGGCCCTGTTTGCATGGTTGCAAAGTTTGGGTGCTTGCCTTGCACGTAAGCAACATTCATTTTGTATGGATTATAGAAAATACAGGCATCCAATCCAGGCACTGAAAGAGCACAGCAACAGTCCCTGCGAGTAGTTCGATCTCACTGCTGCATTCAAAATAGTTTATAAGGGTAGAAAAAGAAACTGTAGCAGTACTCATTGCAGGTATAAGGGGCGCATGAATCAGAGTTTAATTTTGCAGTGTGTTTTGTGTCACAAGCACGGAGTCTGGATATGTTCCTTGTTTTGGAACGTTGCAGGTCTGGTTACTGGGTCAGTAACCTAGTAGCAGTGTGAGTTATCCCATGGCAGTACTCTGACCCAAAGGAGTACAACTTAACCAGAGCCTAGGTTTATTAAACAGGTTGTATACAGGTGGCTTGGACACAGCATACTACAACTGGTGTAACTCTACAGTAAGTGTAGCTGGGAGCGATTGGGTGCACTGTGCATGGTTGTGCGTCAGGAGCTAGAGGAGTATATACCTAAAGGTTATTAGGCAAGGGAGCCTGTGAAGCCTTGTATGGCTGCAGTATAGCAGAGAACTCTCTTCAACCAACACCTTGGAGGCAGAGAACTACATAGACATAGGGTTGAGCCTTGAGGCCTCCAACCAATTAAGGAACTGGAGGTGAGATAAACCCAGAGAAACTAGCAATGGAACAGCGATTTGATAACCAGGATATGGCAGTGTGATGCAGCCCCAAGTAAGGCAGCTTAGTATGAGAGCTTAATGAGCAGAAGGGTCAAAAGCAATAGACAGTTCCAGGAGGTAATGAAGAGGGCAATAGCATTAGACATAGCAGGGATCAAATCAGCAGCCACTCTCTGTGGAAGATTGAAAACTGATGATAGATTGGAGTGGGTTCATTAAGTGGAAAGTGTCAGGTTCTGGTTCTGTTGTGGACCCGGGGTGGTAATATGAGCAGACACAGAAGCAGATTTAAAACTAAATGTGGAGTTTTTAATGAGTGGCTTAACAGACATGAATATGGCAAAACAGAAAGTCCAGGTTTAGCACTAAAGTGCACATGGGAACTGTAGTGATGCAATGGGAAGAAGTCCAGGTAGTGATAACAGAAAGGCAGTCCAGTGTTCCAGGTTTTGTGAGGCTGAAATGAATTGCAGGTTGAAGTGAATTGCAGGCTGAAGTGAATTGCAGGCTGAAGTGATAATGTCCAGAGGAAATGTAAGTGGAGGCAGGGTGCAGGGTAACAGCTGACACAAGTACTCAGGCAAGGGAGAGGCAATAGGAGGGAGCAGTGGATTCCAGCAGGGTATGGAGCAGGTCAGGTAAACCAGGCTTAGGCAGAGATTCAACAGGCAGGTGGACAAGCTCAGGAAGTCTCTCTCAGCTTGCACTGAGAAACTTGTTGCACTGGCAATGCATGGGAGCTCTGAACTCCCCTAAATACCCAGTGCTAAGCTGTGACTGTACAGAGAGTGAGTATGTGACACGTCAGGATTGGCCGACTAGGTCACATGGTTAAAAGCAAAATGGCGGCACCCATGCCAGAGCGGAACGGAAGCACCGCCAGGCCTACCCAGCACAGAGTGACAATATGCCCAAACAGGACTACGCACAGTCAATGCTCCCCACCAGGCACCAGCACCACCTCCAGACACCCCCCGCCACAGCATCCTCACAGGTATCACAGATACCATGGACCACCATGCCAAGAAACCCTGGTCATGACAGAAAGAGGTGGATAAGCAAGTCTTTCTGGCTACTGGGAGAATGCTAAGCAAGGAGGAAAGTTAGGTCAGAGTTGTGTTTTAGTTTTAGCTCAGGTTGGGAGTATACATATAGTTTTTAGTAGAGCAAAAGACAATACAGATCTTTGTTAATGTAGGGTTGAACACGAGACACAGGGTGTGATGGAATTGGAAAGAGACTAGGTAGTGGAGAATAGGTACAGTACTTTACTTTCGCTTTTGGCTTCAAGTGAGAAGGAGGGGCCAGAATGTTCAAGATAGGTATTGAGAAAGTTGGCTGGCTAAGGGAAAGTGATACCAATTCACAGTGGGTCACATAGTAGGGTGCAGGATATTTGGTGTGGATAGTCTTCTTGAAGCTGTTGTGGTGTGGAGATAGTTAAAAGTATTACAAAAGTGCTTGGGGTTAGAAGCCTCAACATGTAGAAAGGTGGTCATTGCAGTTATTATTACAGGAGTCTGCCGGGGAAATCGCAGGAGACAGGAACATCCTTGATTTTTGTGGAAAACACAGGACATGGGCCCTCATTCAGAGCCGTACGCTCTGAGCAGAGCGCACGCTCTGAATGAGGGCCGCCCTCCATAATTATGGAGCGTCATCCTGGACGCTCGTATAGCTGTGGGTCACCACCCACAGCCTATACGAGCGTGCAGTTTGATGGCCGCGATGGTCTTGACCATCGCGGCCATCGCCACTGCGAGCCGGAGCCTGCGGTTGAATTTTTCAACCGCAAGGCCCGGAGTGATTTTGGCTCTATCAGAGCCAAAATCACTCCCACTGACATCACTAGTGATGTCAGTGGGCCGGCTTCTGACGGTAGGCGCTCCCTTGGGAACGCCCCCGTCAGGGAGGCACACCCCTGGTACGCCCACCAAAGGGGGCGTGCTGTCAATCATCATCGACAGCACGCCCCCTTTGATCAGACACAACGAGCGAAGGAAAGTCCTTCGCTCATCGCGTCTGGCGCATGCGCACGACGGAGCTCCCGCCGTCGTGCGCATGCACAGTGCACAACATCGACCCACTTGCAAGCGGACAGCCGCTTGCGAGTGGGTCTGAATCAGGCCCATGGTCAGACATGAATTGTGTACTGCAGAGGCAGAGCAAATAACTGGGCAGCCTGGCATCTTAGCATTACACCAGGAGGTAATGATCTGGATAATTTATTTATTTATTATTTATTAACAGTTTCTGTCTGAAGAGGTGAGTTTTCAGAGAACGCTTGAATGTTTGGAAACTAGTGGAAAATCATACTGTGCGTGGGAGGGCATTCCACAGGGTGGGTGCAGCCCGAAAAAAGTCCTGTAACTGTGCATGGGAACAAGTAATGCGCGGGGATGAGAGACGCAGATCTTGTGCAGAGCGGAGATGTCGGGTTGGAAGATATTTTGAGATAAGTGAAGAGATGTATGTTGGTGTGGTTTGGTTAATAGCTTTATGTGTGAGTGTAAGTATTTTAAATTAAAAACGGTAGAAGACCGGCAGCCAATGGAGGGACTGACAGAGTGGATCAGCAGACACTGAACGATTGGTGAGAAAGATCAACCTCGCAGCTGCACTCAAAATGGATTGTAGTGGGGAGAGCCTGTTTTTGGGAAGACCAATAAGGATACTATTGCAATAGTCAATGCAGGAAATAATGAGTGCATGTATTAGAGTTTTTGCACTGTCTTGCGTAAGATATGGTCGAATTTTGGCTGTTTTTTAGATGTATGTAACAGGATTTAGAGACAGATTGAATGTGGGGAACAAAAGACAGTTCAGAGTCAAGGATGATACCTAGGCAGCGAGCTTGTGGGGTGGGGTTGATTGTCGAGTTGTCAACAGTAATAGAGATATCAGGTTGGTAACTACTATTGGCAGGTGAAAATATAATTAATTCTGTTTTGGATATATTAAGTTTGAGGTGGCGCGATGACATCCAAGATGAAATGGCACAGAGAGACATTCAGTGACATGGACAGCATAGATGTTGGCAAATCTGGGGAAGATAGGTAAATTTGAGTATCGTCCGCATACAGATGATACTGAAAACCAAAAGAGCTGATTAGTTTGCCAAGAGAAGTGGTATAAATTGAGAAAAGCAGAGGACCTAATATAGAGCATTGTGGTACTCCAACTGATAGAGGTAGCAAAGTGGAGGTAGAATCAGAAAAGCGAACAGTGAAAGAGTGATTAGATAGGTAGGATGAGAACCAAGAAATGGCTGTGTCTTGAAGGGATTGTAGTGTTTGTATGAGAAGAGAGTGGCCAACAGTGTCAAAGGCAGCAGAGAGATCTAGAAGAATTAGAAGTGAATAATGGCCTTTAGCCTTGGCAGTGACCAGATCATTTACTACCTTAGTCAGTGCTGTCTCAGTGGAGTGTTGGGAACGAAAGCCAGGCTGAAGTGGGTCCAATAAGTTGTGGGTGTTAAGAAAGTAAACAAACAAAAATGGCAGCTGCTCAATCAATCTAGCAGTACTAATCAGGTGCATGAAAGGGAGGGGTCATACTAAGTAGAAAAAGGAGGGGGGTTTAACCCCCTATTGTTCCTCAGCACACTGAATAATACCTGCAATAATATATGAAGACTATATGGTCATAGAGATTCAGAGATATTAGTTGCATGCATTTGCAAATACATGGGAGGCTGCATGAAGGAAGGTTTGCATGAAGGATCCAGCATTAGTAGGGCATGCTGGTTCTAGTAGTGCTAGTTGGAGTTCCCAGGGGTGACTCCCAGGTAAGCTGGCTCTCAATTTGGATGCATTTATGTATGTGCCTTTATCATGAGGCCTTACATTTGACAAAATTATATATGTGTCTTTATCATGAGGCCTTATTTATATTTTACATTTGGGGTGAGCGTTTGGGCATAGGGCCCCCGGGACTGGTCTGGCTGGGCCTCCTCAGGGCATCACCACTTAATACACATAGTTGCTTTTCACATCACCTTTTATGTTTGTTTATTATTCATGTATTTTTTCACATATATTTTAACCTCTCATTTCACACTTAATGATTACTCGCACACATCTATACTTTACACTGCACTGTCACTCTTTTTCCATTTTCGTGTGAAACCCTGGGGGGGTCCTGGGCTGGATGTTTTTTTGGGGTGCACTGTGCCACGGATGTGAACCCCTTAGTGTTAGGAACTGCTAGTGACAGAGAAGCCGTGACGTGGGCAGCCTGGCATCTTAGCATTACACCAGGAGGTGATGATCTGGATAATTTATTTATTTATTATTTATTAACAGTTTCTTATATAGCACAGAAAATTCTATTGCGCTTTACAATTTGAATCAACATTAACATTTTACTGGGTTGCAAAAGACATGCATAAGGGTAAGAGAGCCCTGCTCACAAGCTTACAATCTATAGGGAAATAGGTGTTGATACACAAGGATAGGTGCTACATATTGCAAATTGGTCCAGCCCGATTGCAGATGTTCTTGGTGGCCTGTATAATCCAATCACACTGGAAAGTCGGCCTAGGTTTAGAAGGATGTTAAATCAAAGAAAGAGAAGATGTGATAGGTGTTTACTATAAGAAGAGAGATAGGGAGCTATAAAAGGTTAGGTGGGTGGTCCTGGAATCTGATAAGCTTGTCTGAAGAGATGAGTTTTCAGAGAACGCTTGAATGTTTGGAAACTAGTGGAAAATCTTACTGTGCGTGGGAGGGCATTCCACAGGGTGGGTGCAGCCCGAAAAAAGTCCTGTAACTGTGCATGGGAACAAGTAATGTGCGGGGATGAGAGACGCAGATCTTGTGCAGAGCGGAGATGTCGGGTTGGAAGATATTTTGAGATAATGAAGAGATCATTTACTACCTTAGTCAGTGCTGTCTCAGTGGAGTGTTGGGAACGAAAGCCAGACTGAAGTGGGTCCAATAAGTTGTGGGTGTTAAGAAAGTAAACAAACAAAAATGGCAGCTGCTCAATCAATCTAGCAGTACTAATCAGGTGCATGAAAGGGAGGGGTCATACTAAGTAGAAAAAGGAGGGGGGTTTAACCCCCTATTGTTCCTCAGCACACTGAATAATACCTGCAATAATATATGAAGACTATATGGTCATAGAGATTCAGAGATATTAGTTGCATGCATTTGCAAATACATGGGAGGCTGCTTGAAGGAAGGTTTGCATGAAGGATCCAGCATTAGTAGGGCATGCTGGTTCTAGTAGTGCTAGTTGGAGTTCCCAGGGGTGACTCCCAGGTAAGCTGGCTCTCAATTTGGATGCATTTATGTATGTGCCTTTATCATGAGGCCTTACATTTGACAAAATTATATATGTGTCTTTATCATGAGGCCTTATAATTGGTATATTTTACATTTGGGGTGAGCGTTTGGGTATAGGGCCCCCGGGACTGGTCTGGCTGGGCCTCCTCAGGGCATCACCACTTAATACACATAGTTGCTTTTCACATCACCTTTTATGTTTGTTTATTATTCATGTATTTTTTCACATATATTTTAACCCTTCATTCCACACTTAATGATTACTCACACACATCTATACTTTACACTGCACTGTCACTCTTTTTCCATTTTCGTGTGATACCCTGGGGGGGTCCTGGGCTGGATGTTTTTTTGGGGTGCACTGTGCCACGGATGTGAACCCCTTAGTATTAGGAACTGTTAGTGACATAGAAGCCGTGACGTGGCCTAGCAGCGTCCCATGTATTTGCAAATGCATGCAACTAATATCTCGGAATTTTTATGACCATATAGTCTTCATATATTGTTGCAGGTATTATTCAGTGTGCTGAGGAACAATAGGGGGTTAAACCCCCCTCCTTTTTCTACTTGGTTTTTTAGAAAGTGTGTGAGTCGAGTGTAAGCAAGTAGCTTGGAGGGGCAAGGTAGCTGGGAGATAGGACGGTAATTTGAGAAAGAGTTAGGGTCAGAATTTTGTTTTTTTAAAATGGGAATGATCACTGCATGCTTGAACAGTGATGGATAGATAGCAGTAGAGAGATTACAGATTTTAGTTAAGTGTGGAATAAGCACAGGAGACAGAGCTTTAATAAATTGTTTGAGTATAGGATCAAGAGGAGAGGTAGTAGAGTAGGAGGATGAGAAGAGTGTAGATACTTCAGGGTAAATTTACTAAGATGGGAGTTCTATTAAGATGTCATGTTGCCCATAGCAACCAATCAGATTCCAGGTATGATCTTCTAGAAGGTGCTAGATAAATGAGAAGTAAAATCTGATGGTTGCTATGGGCAACATCACTTATTAAATAGATCTCCCATCTTAGAAATGTACCCCTCCATCTTTATTAGTGGGGTCAAATGATGATAACGTGCCACTGGGCTTGGGCAGAGATGACAGATTGGAAATATGTCTGTTTGGCATTATCCAGTGCATTACGATAAGAGTGGTAGATAGTCTTATATGTGAGGAAGTCACTTGGAGTATGAGAATTTCGCCACTGACGTTCTACTTTGGCATTGACGTTGATGTAATGGAGGAGAGTTTGCAGGTGATAAGGTTATGATCTGAGAGAGGGAAAGGAGAATTAGTGAAATCAGAGACTGAGCGTATTCTGGTAAATACAAGATCAAGGCAGTGGCCATCTTGATGACTAAAGGAGTCAGGGCCTGATTCAGAGCCGGTTGCTCTGACAGAGCGCTCGCTCTGAATCAGGAGCGGCCTTCTGTTTTTTTCGAACGGCCTCCCGGCCGCTCGCATAGCTGTGGGTGACCACCCACAGCTATAGCGAGCGGCCATGATGATGGTCGCGGTGGTCAAGACCTTCGCGACCATTGGGCTTGCGACGAGACCCTTGTTGTAGGGTCTTGTTGCCGCAAGCCCCAGAGTGCTTTCGGATCTAACAGAGCTGAAAGCACTCTCACTGACATCACTTGTGATGTCAGTGGGGCCGGCCCCAGATGGTAGGCATCCCCATGGGAACGCCTCCGTCTGGGCAGCCACACCCCTGGCCCACCCACCAAAGGGGGCATGCTGTCACTCAACATCAATAGCACCAAGGCCAACACTAGGATTTTTGTCACCCGGGGCAAGACAGTTTTTGGCGCCACCCCTGGTAATTTCCCCATAGTAATGCCCCCTGCAGCAGTGCCCCTATAGTAATGGCCCCTTCAGCAGTGCCCCTATAGTATTGCCCCCTTCAGCAGTGCACCTATAGTAATGCCCCCTGAGGTAATGCCCCTGTAGTAGTGCCCATATAGTAATGCCCCCTGAGGTAATGCCCCTGTAGTAGTGCCCATATAATAATACCCCCCTGAGGTAATGCCCCTGCAGTAGTGCACATATGGTAATGCGATCATAGTAATGCCCCTATAGTAATGCCCATAAAGTAATGCCCCTGTAGTAGTGTCCATATGGCAATGCCCCCTGAGGTAATGCCCCTGTAGTAATGCCCATATAGTAATGCCCCTGTAGTAGTGCCCATATAGTAATGCCCCCATACAGGGACATTACTATGGGGGTATTACCATATGGACACAAATCTCAGCGGGCATCTGGCTTGGAGCCCCCCTGAAGTGCTGGGCCGGAGGACACTGGCGGCAGGTGCAGGGGTGTACCCGGTGCATGAGCACCTCCAGCCCCCTCCTACAGATCTGCCCAGCTATTTTGTTGCTCATGGCGTGGCGTGAGTCGCGCCATGGACTTGTGGCGTGGCGTGCAGGCCTCTGAGTCGCGCCTTGGACTTGTGGAATACCATGGTATTCTTCAACGAAGGATATGCTATGGCATGTAATACAGTGCTTAACCGCTGGGTGGCGAGTGCTCCACTTTTGTAATTGCATGTAATATAGTGCTTAACCACTGGGTGGCGAGTGCTCCACTGTACTGAATGTCTTGTGCAGAATGCCATAATGTTAAACTTACAGTAAATTGGGTGGATATCATATCCACAGCATTTTCATGAACGCACAACCCATACTGTATTTTTAATGTCGCATAATATACATATACAGTATATAGTACTGTACCGTACAGTACGTAACATCTTATAACAGGATGCAAATCACTGCACATACTGTATTGTACATATGGTACGGTGCAGTAACTGAATAGTAGAGAAGTTGCCGGAGTTGTTGTCACGGTATAACCGATACTGTAGATTAATGAGATGCACGCACAGCTTTCACTGATATGGGATGCATTACAGTATGACAATTTTTATTTTTTTTTATTAAAAAACAGACGGGAGACTATGAGGGGCAACGGGAGGCTAGGAATGATCGGTATGTGTGTGTGATAGTTACTGGATTCACAAGTAAGCCTCTACAGGGATGGGTGAAGGATGGGGCATACCGAGGCAGTGGGACGATAAACACAGCAATATTGCGACTGAAACAAAAATGGCCGCCGAGCAAAACAAGATGGCGGCGGTCAGTCACGGGAAACTATGAGGTGCAAATCAGCGTCTAACACAGCAAACTGCAAAAACATAGCAAGCTACCGTACTTACAGTACCAGCGAGTTGATACTGTAGGAAACAGCTGTAGAAGCTCACGGTACAGCAACAAAGGTGACTCGGAAGTCAGGCAGAGTTGCAGAGGAAGATCACGGTAATGAGCAGCAACAACAGCGACTTAGAAGTCAGGCAGCATTGCAGGTAGTAGTACAGTATCTCAAGGGTTCGTACTGTTGATACGTGCTGATGAGACAATCCGAGCAGCAAGTCCGTACAGTTAAGTAGCACATTCACAGTGTGGATAGCTAGTGTGGTCTGAGACGCTCTTTTATTCTACCAGAGACAAAGAAAACCTTGCCACCGAAACTCTGCCATGCCATTGGACCACAAGGAAGTGCATTTTTCAAATACACCAATCAGCGGCAAGATTTTCTGCGGGAAGGAATTCTTTTATCTCTGGTAGCATAAAAGAGCGTCTCAGACCGCACTAGCTATCCACACTGTGAATCTGCTACTTAACTGTACGGACTTGCTGCTCGGATTGTCTCATCGGCACGTATCAACAGTACGAACCCTTGAGATACTACTACTACTACTACTACTACTACTACTACTACTACTACCACCACCACCACCTGCAATGTTGCCTGACTTCTACTGTAAGTCGCTGTTGTTGTTGCTGCTCATTGCTGTACCCTGAGTACCCTGAGCTTCAACAGGTGTTTCCTACAGTATCAACCCGCTGGTACTGTAAGTATGGGAGCTTGCTAGGTTCACGGTCATTTTGCAGTTTGCTGTGTTAGACGCTGATTTGCGCAGCGAGTTTTCAATGCATATACGGTACCGTTTTGTTTTGCTCGGTGGCCATTTTAGTTTCAGTGGCAATATTGCTGTGTTTATCGTGCCGCTACCTCGGTATGCCCCGTCCTTCACACATCCCCGTAGAGGCTTATTTGTGTATGGTGTAACTATCACACACACAACGATCGTTCCCTAGCCTCCCGCTGCCCCTCATAGTCTCCCGTGAGTGACCGTCGCCATCTTGTTTTGCTCGGCGGCCATTTTAGTTTCAGTCGCAATATTGCTGTGTTTATTGTCCTGTTTGTCTCCTTCATACGGTAGATGCATATTTGCGTATTTAGGGGCATACTGTATGAAAGCTTGATGTGAGATTAAATTGGGAAATATATATCACAAATTAGCTCAAAACTATCATTTATTAAACACAGCCAGCAAAATTAAATTTACTAGCTGGTTATACTGTACATGTTACGGCTGATGTACAGTAAGAATGTAATACCCCCCTGTGTTTAAGATACTGAACATTAAATTATGTACTGTATACTGTACTCAGTCTGCATACTCAGCAACAGTACTGTAACGTATTTCTCTTGTTCTTTACACAGATTTTGTCGTCAAACATGGCAAAAATCAGCAAAGCCATCAGCAAGATAATTGCAAGCATGAAAAAAGAACACAAAACAACACGACAGATCCATGCCTAGCTGAAAGAGTGTGGTGTTCTTGTTAGTTTACAGACTGTGCGCTATCATGCATTTGAGAGAACGCGGACCAGATATAGATTTCCTTCTAAATGCACATGGTAGGTACTTTACATCAACCTTTTTTTATTACAGTATACTGTATGTTGCTAGATTGGTACTGTATTGTGTTCCAATTTCAACACTAACTGTCCAATAATTGCTATATGCTCTGTATGTGTTCTACCGTAGGAGCGTCAAAAAGATTGTGCACAAATTGACTTGTGAGGATGATGAGTGTACAGCTTTACAAATCAAACGTATTCTAAAAGCAGAATGTGACCTGGACATCTCCTGTTCCAGCATCAAACGGATGCGTAAGGAACTGGGATGGACTTTTGGCCCTACAAGGTACTGTACATACTGTAAAATATATATACTGTATATTAATAATGCACTGATTTTACATGACAGTAAACTAAAACTTGTTTTTATTTCACAGGATAAATCCCATGATAAGGGATGTTAATAAAGTAAAGAGAGTTTAACAAGCACGACGGTGGATAGATAGTGGAGAGAATTTTAATGACGTCATTTTCACAGATGAAACTTCGGTTTCTCTCGAGAGGTTCTCAAGACTGTCCTTACGACACCGTGCACATCTCTCACTTAAACCACGTCCGAAGCATCCGTTAAAAGTCCATGTATGGGGAGGTATATCTCGTTGGGGTGCAGGACCAATCTATATTTTTGAAGGTGCAGTACAGTAATGCTTGTTCTAAAAATTATTTACAGTCCTGTACAGTGTACGCTTGTTACTGACAATTTCTCATCTCTTTAGGCATCATGGATAAGACCTTCCAAGAAAAAATAGTAGATTGCTGTATGGTGCCATTTGTGAGAAATGGACATCGATTATTCCAGGATAATGATCCCAAACTTTCGGCTTCAGCAAAATTCATGGAAGAGAGAGGGATAAATTGGCAACGCACACCACCAGAGTGAGTATTGTCCTATAGTACTGTATTAACTGTTTATTGTACCAAAAAGTATGTACAGTACCAAGCAGTAATTATTCTAGTACACTTTTTACTAAAGTACAGTACTGTGACTGAATATTTTTTTTTTTACTTACCTTTAGGTCACCGGACATGAATCCCATTGAAATGGTCTGGGCCCAGTTGAAGAGGCTCATCAGGTCTGATGTGAAACCAACAACTAAACAGGAACTTTTGGATGGGATAATGAAGTTTTGGAGAACAGTATTGACATGTGCCCAGTGTAACAATTATATTGATCATCTCCATGGAGTCTTACCAGTTGTCATCGAAAGAAACGGTCAAGCAACTGCTATGTAGCATATACTGTACTGTATATAATTTGTAATGTGGAGGAGGGGTTTAACTTCCTCTTTTCAGTTTGTGATCCGGACTGCTAAGTACTGTACACTGTGTCCATACTGTACTGTATGTACAGTATTGTGGTTGTGCTTTCTGTCCCTACATTATACAGTATTCTCCTAATTTATTTTATAAGCTCTTTGTCTACAATAACTTTCCCTTACTGTACCTTATGTACTGTACTTCATATTTTTCCTCTTTTCCTTACACCTACATTGACCCCTGTTCCAAGGCACACATTGGCATCGTCACAGATTGTGCTGCAGCTGCCACTTTCTGCTACTGCGCTTGATGTTGCCGTTTGTAATGCAGATGTTTCAAGTTTTCAGGTTCCTTTAGTTCATATACAGTACAGTAGTAGTGGCTGCTTCAACATCCACATCCATAGTTGCAGACATACAGTAGTGGGTGCACCGTGAATTGAGAGACAGGCTTCTACTGTACATCTACTGTATGGTTAGAGCGGCGGTCCCTTCGACATCAGGATACGGTGAGATTTTTGGTAATGTTAGTGCTCTGTTATCATATTCAGACAGCTGGTGTTCACCTCCATGTGGGGCATCCAAATACTGTCTTGTTTCATGTATTTTTTTTTTTTATCGTTATATTATGGGCTGTGGACCTAGGGGCACTGCTTACAGTATTTCACCACCAGGTTTAATTACAGTATAATACAAATTACTGTAGTTATTAATAAAATTGTTAGTCTGGTTAGTTAAGGCATATATTAATGTGGAGAAGTGGATTAGTGTGACACTGTTAGAGCAGGGAAGGGCCCTGCACAGCGGATTCTCTCTCCTATAGTACAGGGTGTGTGGGATCAAGCAGGATGAAGAACAAGAGCATCTCCGGTGAGAACCTGTGTGTCTGTCTTTTACTGTCTGTTTGTCTCTGCCTATCCTCCTTTCTTCAGGGCGTACAGTGGACCTTGCACTCTGATGCACGGTAGAGTCTGCACCTGGTATAGGTAAAACTCTGGATCTGAGGCCAAAAGTGCCAGTGATGATTTTAAATTAAAAGCCAACTCTTTTTGTGTAGTCTTCGGTCCAGTAGGGCGTATCGGTCGTCATTGAGGAAGGACTGTTCTCACGTCATCTCTTTCCTCCTACTGTAGGTACTGTACAGTAGTCATGTCCATGTCCAGCTTGGAACTCCAGGACATGCCAGCGGCAGAAGAAAGAAGCGTGTGACAGTAGAGGACTACAGGAGTGGAAAGCTAAACAAATCCCCCCCCCTGTAAAGCATGTTACTGTAGGTTAAATAAAAATTGTCATTAATTTATACAATTGGTGTTTGTACTGTATGTAATTCAGTCTTTAAGTGCGCCTGAGACCCAACACGTGCATCTGTCATTAAAAAGGTACTGTACAAAAGGTCAATAACACACAGATGCAGGGGTGTATCGTCCTATTTGCCAGGATTTCACTCACCAGGGGCGCGCCGGCCGATGGGGGTTGACGCCCACAGTCATATACTGTACAGTATCCCTGTTGCCCATCACAGTGATTTCACAGCTGCCCGGCACTTACAGTAGAATACAGTACAGTAGACATACAGTACTGTATACACTGAGGGACGTTTTCAATTTAGGGGTGGTCTATTTACTTTTTTTAGCTGATCTGGTATTTTCACTCCAAGGGGGTCTATTTACTGTACTAAGCAGTGTTAGACAGTGAGAAGTGATAAAAAAGTGACAAAGGTGTCAGTCAATCAGCTCCCAACTGTCATTTTTCAAACACAGCCTGTGAGATGACAGTTGGGAGAACATTGGTTGGCACTTTTTCACCTATTGGAGCAAAAACACGGGATTGGCTAAAAACAGTTTGGGAGATTACGTCATTTTGCCAGGCGTAAAATTATCGCTGTATTCAATTTGAAAGCTTTTCTGCCTACTGTAGGCGGGAAGTCAATGCAATGTACAGTAAGACAGTATGTTAAAAAGTTTCGCCTACTGTATGAATAGCAAAATTTGGTGAATTGTGGTGCAATGTTGCGGGAAGCCTTCAACGTCCCCTAAAGGTACTGTAAACTGTGTAACTTTTTTTTAAAAAAGTCAGAACACACTAAAAATTCACTTTCATTTTGGGGGGCGGAAGAAAAAAAATTGGGGGGAAAAAGTGAAACTTGTAGGGGTAAATTTACTAAGATGGGAGTTCTATTTAAGAAGTTACTGTACTGTATGTTGCCCATAGCATTCAATCAGATTCTACTGTACTTAGCATTTATCTACAGTAGCACCTTCTAGAAGATACTGTACAGTAATACCTGGAATCAGATTGGTTGCTATGGGCAACATCACTTAATAGCACTACCATCTTAGTACATTTACCCCCTAATATATAAAATGTACTGAGTTTAGTAAAAAAAAAAAAAAGCGCTAAATGGGTATACAGTAGATCTGGGCATGCGCCTGAGATACGATAATGTACAGTATTGTAGGAAACACTCAAGCCAGGTGCAAACTTGGTATTGCAGGCGGCTGTAGTGTAATGGTAAGTAATCAAACCAATACATTACGCTGCCTGTACAACCCTTTTGCGGGTTCGAATCTTGAAAGGTTACACTTTTGATTTTTTATTAACAAGGTTAGACTTTTTGGTCAAAGTACTGTGGCATAGAATTACCAGAATTTCTGGATAATGTACTGTATTAGTGAAGATTTAAAACAAAATAAAATTACCATATACACTATGTACTTTAAAGGTCTCGAACCAGCGGGACAAGAAAATGGTAGATGCAGTAGGGCTAGGCATTAGCCCCCTAGACTACTGCATCTACTGTACTGTAGTTCCTAGAGTCAGGGAATCACTACAATGTCTACCGTATTGTACTTACAACTACAGTTATAAGTACCGTATAATACAGACAATTGGGCATGCGCAGTGCTATGAGACTCAATACGCCACAGTGTAGCGCGCAACTAGCAATGCAGTATACTGTATGGCGTACCGTATGGAGCAACAAACTACAGTACTGTAGCTGGGCACATCTACAACAAGACTGAACTACAGTACTATAGTGAACATTAAAAAAATAAATTAAATTATAAAGGTCTCGAACATAAGGAGAAGTGTAAGCAAGACGGATCTCCTAAGCCCTTGCTCACAAGTCTCTCCTAGTCCTCTACAGTACTTTATGTGACATCTACAGTACCATACAATGAAGTACAGTACTCAGGCATCTTTAGCGTAGAGGTAAGAAATCAAACTTCTACATTGCAGACGTCTGTACAACCCGGGTTCGAAACCAGGAAGCTTAATAATGAAGCTTTTCATTATTATTAGACAGTCAAGGTTACACTTTTTATTTTGAATATTATTATTACACAGTCAGTGTAATAATAACACACTTTCACTGTGTGTGAATCATGACCCGGTACTATACAGTATGATATTCCATTCTGTACGCCATGGCGTACAGTACATAGCCATAGCGCTACAAGGGTATGGCTATGGCGCAGCACCACTGGCAATGCATTGCAACCCCGCCACTAGGCACAAGCCAGAGATCCTATTTGTACCGTAACCCATCAGAACTGGCTATAAGTTACCACAACGCAAACTGTGCTGACATTGACGCAATTTTGCGGTTTAAACGCCGAGTCAGTTTGTACTATAGAGATCCCTCTCTTATACACAGTCAACTATCAGTTACTAAACATATTAAATTACTAATGTTACCAAGTCTAGGACAGCATTTTCATTGACGCAAGTTTGCGCTCTGCATCTGCCCTACAAACTGCTGTTAGTCCACTACTGTAGCACCTTATGTAGTAATGAATTTACTATTGTGTATACTGTGCGGTACTGTAAGTCTCGGACAGTGCAGAATGGAACTAGTGTGAAAATTCAACAGTACTGTTAGCAATACAAACAACTGGGCATGCGCCATAAAATAGCGCTACTTAATGTATGGCTTGGCTCCACTGGACATGGGGCACACATTCCATTGGGATTAAAATCCGACCACTGGGCACGCGCAGACATTGACGCAATTTTGCGGTTTAAACGCGCAGTCAGTTTGATATACAGAAACCAGTCTCTTTAACAGGGCCCATTGCCACTTGATGGTCATAATAAATCACTATAATGTCCGCGTTCATGTCAGCGCCGGCATTAACGTAAGTTTGCGTTCTAAGGTACAGTACTGTATGTACAATAATAAAAATCCTAGTTTCGCTGTTTGACTCCTGAAGCACTGGGCAGACATGCGCTCCACATGTACTGTATTGAATACTGAATATTTTAAGTGAAGATTTTAAAAATAAATTAAAAAAACATACTGTATTTTCAAGGTCTCGAACCCACGGAACAAGAAGAGAGGAGAAGCAGTGAGACTAGGCATTAGACCGCTAGGCCACACGCTTCACCCATTTAGTAGAGTTCTGTAGTTTGTAAAGTCTAATGTCTAAGTTTCTGTCAAACAATCATCGGCCGGTGATACAGAACATACCGTACGGTACATTGGAAAGTGACACCTGGTGGGCAAAATGTTGTATTACACGTAATGAAATCACACGCATGCGCTATGTAGTTTAGGAAAAGTGACACCTGGTGGGCAAAATGTTGTATTACACGTAATGAAATCAGACGCATGCGCTATGTAGTTTAGGAAAAGTGACATTTGGTGGGCAAAATGTTGTATTACACGTAATGACTTTTTTCACTAATAAACTTTCTTTGTGGCGCGACTCATGGCGTGGTGTGTGGCGCACCATGCGTGGCGTGAGAGATAGCGCTGTGATGCCACGTTATAGCTGGGCACATCAGTAGTTGTGGCCCTGGACAGCATGCCTCCTTTGGTACGACACCCAGAGCGACGGTTTGCCCGTCGCTATCCAGGTCTCACGCATGCGCACGACGGAGCCGGCACCATCGTGCGCATGCGCACTGGGCCACCATTGACTCGCTTGTGAGTGCATAGCACTCGCAAGTGGGTCTGAATCAGGCTCTCAGTCCATTGGGAGAGGCCAAGAGAAGATGTTAAGGAGAGACGTTTGGAGGCATGAGGGGATTGTGGACTGTCAATGGGGATATTGCAATCACCCATGATAATGGTGGAGATGTCAGAAGATAGGAAGTGAGGGAGCCAGGCAGAAAAATGTTCCAGAAATTGATTGGGTGGTCCAGGTGGATGATAGATAGCAGCAATTCGCAGAGAGAAAGGAGTGAAAGTCCTAATAGAATGTACTTCAAATGATGTAAATGTAAGGGATGGTACCTGTGGAATAACTGTGTACAGCATATAAAAGACTGGGACAGTAGTATTCCTACTCCACCTCCTTTACTATTACCAGGCCTGGAGGTGTGTGTGAAGTGTAGGCCACCATGTGAAAGTGCAGCAAAGTTTTGCGGCAGAAAGGCATATTCAGAAGGATTACATTGCTCATGTACCAATAATCATGGCAGTGTCGTGATTAGTAGCAATCTGTAGCACAATCAGTATATATCTATAGATTAACAGATTATGCATCGACATTGCTTACTGCTGTCCCTGCACAAAATATCACTGGTAAAAATAAACAAGTTGCCTCTCGGCTTTGAGAGATGAGGCCACGGTTCTAACATTACGTTGGAGCGCAGTGTCAGCTCCAAAAAGCTTAGCTGCGGAGGATGAATAAAAAGATACCAATACCACGGAAATGGTGCCATAGTACTGTATAAAGCAGCTACTGCCTTCCGAAGAGAACAGCAGCAGTCAGAAAGAGCTATGCTGTTGAAGCTTGGGGAATATTAGGCAGGCCACAGTCCCTATTGAGAAATAAGTTAGGCAGAAGTCTAAAGGATAAGGTTTTATGGGAATTAGCTCACTTAGGCTATTTGCCACACAATCCCTGATACTTAGGATCAAGCGTAAATTGCATTTGCAATTTAAATAACGAAAGGGCTTCATACATACTGTATGCTCCTTAATGTGAAATAAGCAGCAGTGGAATCATGCTGGCATACTATGGGAAAGCACCATTCCCAGGCCTTAGTGGCATAACTAGGGCAGGGCTGCTGGGGCTCGTGCCCTGGGTGCTTTGGGACTGGCAGCACAGGGGTGTGTGTGTGTATGCTGCCAGCCGTAGTACTGGCTCATGCAGTGTAGTGCTGACTGCAGTGACGAGAAAGGGGTGTGTGTCATGTTGACATGCCCCATTTTTAAGTGACCACCCCCATTTTTGGTGTGTGCACATGGGGGTCTCCATTTTTAAATTTTCCCTGGGCTCCAAATACCTTAGTTACGCCACTGCCAGCCCTATTGCATCTCATGGCAGTGCTTTGGGCAGACATCATTGATGATCTGTTCAATTAATGCAACACAGGAGATGCTGGAGGTAGTCTGACGCTAGTAGTTTGCAGGGCTGGGCTTTGGTCCTTAGGTGGCAAGGTGACTGCCAGCCCTATTGCATCTCATGGCAGTGCTTTGGGCAGACATCATTGATGATCTGTTCAATTAATGCAACACAGGAGATGCAGGAGGTAGTCTGACGCTAGTAGTTTGCAGGGCTGGGCTTTGGTCCTTAGGTGGCAAGGTGACTGGTGGCAAGGCAGCCATCAGTCAGATAGTTGCTTCTAGCAGTAGAAGGAATACCGGACTATAGATAGTAAGTTTAAAGGTCGACAATGTCTAGATAGACACCAGATGTTAGACAGGCAATAAATTGACAGGGACAAAAGGTCGACACACTAAAGGTCGCCATGGAAAAAGGTCGACAGGTACAAATGGCTGACATTGTCAAAATGTCAACACTAAAATGGTCGGCACACAATGGTCGCATGGCATGTTGGGGATTAAAATAGGCAGCTGACGTTAGTAGGAGGAGTCCTCTTACCACTCTCCCATGTCCAGGATACCCGCCCACTCATCCCAGTAAGAGAGGTAAGGGTTTAGGACAGTATGGTTTTAGGGGAGTGGTTCTCAAACTCGGTCCTCTGGACCCAACACAGGTCACATTTTCCAGGTCATCCAGCAGGTGACCAGGTATATTCATTACCCATTAGAGATCTGGAAAACATGCATTGTTTGGGGTCCTAAAGCTGCGTACACACACTAGATGATAAGTTGGATGTTTTGAATGATAATGATATCATTGCGTCCAATATCATCCAGTGTGTGCACGGTGAATGACTAACAATGCCTGCTCCTGTGGGTCATTGAAGATGTCATTCATCGCCTGAACATGCCGGTCAACCTGATGATATCGTCAAGTTGTGCATGTTCAGGGATGAGGTAGGGTGCCAGCACTGAACGATATCGTTAAGGATATCGTTCAGTGTGCCTGCTCAATGTCATTAATGACATTGAGCCCAGCACTGCAGGGGAAATACTAGATGATATCGCTCATGGAGCATATCGTCTAGTGTGTAAGCAGCATTAGAATCGAGTTTGAGAACCTGTGCTCTAGGAAATGTGCAGTTGTGTATAAAAATTTTTTTTTAAAAACCTGGAGGTGGCGTTATTCAGGGTCTCCCCTGGTTACCGGACTACTGCTCCGCTCTGATGGGGAGAATAGAGCCTGGAGCCGGCCCCAGTGATCAGCTGTGTGGTCTAAACAGACCACACGCTGATCGCTGCTAAAAAAATAAAAAAAAAAATAGGAAAAAAAAATAATTAACTTACCTGACTCCAGGGACCAAAGTTTGGGACTCTGGTGATGTCCTCTCTCCGGTCAGCTGGTCATCAGGTGACCGGGACCCAGAGCAGTATGGGATGTCAGCTGACTGGAGGACATGGAGGACATCACCGGAGCCTGGATCATGCAGGTAAGTGTAATTAAGGGAGAGGGAGGGGTCATGGGGGAAGGGGGGGTAGCAGGGGGTCCACAATCGCGGGGCTTGGTGATGAGGGTGGGCTTAGCACCGGGGGAGTAGCAAAGGCGGCCAGTCAGCGCATGCGCGGGCCACTTGTCATGGTATTTGCAAAATTACCGTGAATAGTGTGCAGAGGGGATTCGCAGTGGCAAAGCTTTCTCGCAAGCTCTGTCCCTGCAAGGGATTCGCAATGCGAATTCACTCAGTAATATCACACTACAATCTGCATCACCAGTGTGGATTGTAGTAAATAGAGCCCTTAGACACTATGTTACCCTGAAGACACCTGTGGTGTTGCAACCTCAATATGAGTTATCCAGTAAAGAGTTAAACTTATGATTGGCGGGGTTATGAGTAGAGATGTGTGCCGACCCATGTGTTCTGGTTTTGGATCTGTATCTCCTCTGGTTTTGGATCTTTTTCCATGGTGTTTTGTTTTTTGTTTTTTGTTTTGGATCTGTATTTTTCCCCAAAAATTATATAAACAGCTAAAACCACATAATTTGGTCCTGTTTTTGTTCCTACAGTATTATTAACCATAATAACAATCATTTTCAGGCATTTTCATGCATTTCTAACCACCTCACAGCTCACAATATTGATTTCACTATTTTTGAAAAATATAGGCCAAAGGCTAAAGTAAGCAACAGAGTAGTGGCACAAACTCACGGCATTTTAAAAAATATAGGACATCTATGAAACATTGCCACATAGCAGTGGCAGACAGGATGGCAGTTTAATAAACTATAATAATGTCAGTTGGCAATGCCCTAAATTGTGCAAAATGTAAAGAAAAGAGGAATTGTCCCTCCCACCCACTCTTATGTGGGATATTAAAAAGGACATGCACAGTTTAACAAACCAAGCACTTTAGCGGCTAGGACTGACACTTTTGTGGCTGAACTCCTACAAACTATGGGCACCCACAAAACATTTCTTTGGAAGGACTACATTCCATTCTTAAGGAGGAGTTTGATGATGAGGGTGTTGGTTGTGGAGATTGCATGTGCTTGTCCAAACTGCTGGTAGCTGATACTAGATTGCTTGTTATTAATTTACAAATTATAATTTTGTTAAACAAATTGCATGAACTCGCTGCAAATGATGTAACAGGGAGGATGTGCCTAGATGGTTAATGCCCCTTCCTCTGCTAACTTTGGCTTTACAAGTGGAACAGATGCCTTCACAACTGTTGTCAGAATGTCGATTAAAATAATTCCACACCCAATACGTGGCTTTTCTGGCTTTCTTTTTATCATGAGCAAGAACTGCTGCCACTGGTGAGAAGTGGATATTTTGGTCCTTTGCCTAGGCATGGCAACAATGGGATTTTTCCCACCATGGGCAACAACTGTGTTGATTTACAGTTTTTACACAAACATCCTCAGCATCAACATCCTCATCATCCTTGTTGTTGTCGCCAACTAGATAAATATCCTCCTCATCCTCCTGGTGCAATTCCATAGAAGCATCCTCAATTTCTGTGTCAGCATGTTGACTTGTGCTGCTCATCCCCACATTTGCAGAGGGCACACAAATGGTGGAAGGAGGTTCCTCTTCAAGTACAGTATTAGAAAGGTCAGACTCACACATGGCAACCACGGACACACTTGGACTCTCCTTGGTGATCTGTGACTTTTCAGAGACAATTTTAATTCTTTTTGTATCTCTTCTACAAGCAGAAGGGCTTAAATCATCTCAACTAGAACCACCAGACATAAATAAAGGCCTTATCCTTTCCTTGTTACCTCGTGTAGTGAATCGCATATTGCCAATTTTTGTTTCTCTACAGCTGACTTATCATTAATTTTTAGTTTCTTTAACAATGTAAAAGTTTATTTTTTTACATGGCCTAACTTAAGCCCTGGTGCATTGGCCTTCATAGATGACGTTGATGGCCTTGCATTCTTATCATGGTATTTGGTATCGAATCCTGACTGTCTATACCTTCTAAAATTGTCGCTATTTAGCGTTATGAGTCGCACAATAAATAAATGCTTTCAGACTTTGAGTGTGGTTCCAAAGCACAAAAAGTTATTGTTCAATATAAAAAACAGAAGATGGTTACACGCTGTGATCTAAATACAATTAGCGCAAATAAATTATACAGACCCAAGGTACAGTTGTTACATACGCACGCGCTCTGGACCCAGATACCGGCATCAAAATAGAAACCTCCGTCAACAGCAAAGCAAGCAGACTGACATCCGGGTTTAGAGAGCCCACATATATACTCTTACAGAGATAGGCAATACAATAGAACAGTTTGGCATGATTCCATTGGTTATGCTTCCTGGTTCTTCTGTTACAATACAGTTCATAGGTCAGTTCAAATGGACACAATCCAGCCTCCAACAGCTCTTTCTGTCCTGTTTCCCACTGCATAATAAATCTAAGCTGGCTACATTACAGAGTACATTTTAATGTTTAACTCTCTAGTCCATAGTTTGCAGACACATGTTGCAATCTTCTTACCGATGATACCAGAAATCTGCAAAGACACAGTGGATCAGTACAACACCAAACACGGTCTGCTTACCATGTACTAAACCTTAGATATCAAATTACATTTATTTCACAACATTAATAATACGGAATAAACCTTGAATATTACACTTTAATGCTAGGGAACCTATTTATGTAAGTGTGCAGTGTGTAAGTATTGGGGAATTGAGAAAAGATGCTAGTTAGCGTTGTGTGACTACGTGCTTGTGGAGTACACCATGGTACGTGTTTTGCAGGGTTTATCATTTTAGATGTTTTAGTGACTGTCTGTATTTATATGATGAGGACTGTTAACTTCTTTCTATTGCGTGGGAATCGCACAATGCTAAATAATAGCATTGCCGTATGTACTTATAATGGGCGAGATTCACTAAAATGGCGCTGGGTGGCCAATCGCAAAATGGCGTCTCATTGCCATTCGCAAAATGGCGTTGTACAGATTTAATTTTAAACCGATCCTGTCTCAGCCAATTATCCGGCTTCGACAGTCCACCCTTTGATAGCAAACAACATGCTATCATACTCTGATTTTTAAAATTAATTTAGGCTTACAATATGACATTATTTAATGTTATATTTATGGGATGGCACAAGGTGGTTCTTAATCCATCAATAATGTGTCTCTAGGAGGGGACATAAAACTACCCTTATACGCACACCGCAGATCTTGGGAGATCATGGGAAAGATGTGGGGATGCACCAATCCTATAAAGAAAGTCTTGAGGGGGAGTAGGGGCTTACATTATTTAAGATGTTTTAAAATAACATTTTAGTAACACATTTTATGTATGGCTAAATCTTATACATCATATGATGGTACCTTCTAGTTCAGGGTTGTAATGCAGTCCTAGATTTACCTCAGTATTCATATTGTTACTACTGGCCACCATCATAATTTCATTCTTCCGGTTTACCTTATTTTTACATTTTCCACATTTCAACACAGTAGGAACACACCTGACACATAAGCCAATTACTATGATGACAACCAGTATGAGGATCAGGAGTTTACCTATGTTCGCAATCATTTCCTGGATCCACTCTCCTAGACCTGAGAACCATTTCACTGGGTTCAACCAAGAAACCCATTCCTCTACCTTTTCCTCTACTTCAGCCACTGAAGCATTATGGTTCTTTCGAAATTCCCATTTCAGCTGCAGAATTTCATCCATCTTCCGGTCTATCACCTCCTTGGGGTCACTAGTATTATTTGTAATATATGTGCAACATTTTACACCAAATTGAGTGGCCAAAGTTACACAATACCCTCCAGTGACAGCTGTTAAATAATTTAAGACTAATCTATGTTGCACAAGTTCTTTCTTGTAAACTTGCAATTCCCTACCTGTATACCTGAATGTATCATCATACATCTCGGTGATATTATCTATTAATTTAGCAAGATCTTGGATATATCTAAAATTTAGTGTACCCTGTGCGATCCTGGTGGGATCCAATGCTACCAAAACTTGAAAGCCAGTTGTCTCACTAATTAACTGTGTGGCTTTATGTATGTCACAAGGTATCATATTTCTTTTGTCTCTGTGTTCATACTGTGTGTGAAGATATGGTGATGGTGTATTTTTATGAATACAAAGCATTTCACCATGTGTATGGGTCATAACTTCTGGAACTACTCTTCCCAAGTAACACAAACCTTCGGAACTCGGAGAGAGCCACTTATACGCTTTCCTTCCACATATAAAATATACATCATCGGGGAGAACATAAGGAATAGAATGCATCATGATCATCCAACACATTTCCCTCACAAATGATCCTATCTCAGGTTCTCCCATCTGGCTAATACATGTTTCTGGTTGTATAACCCTAGCACAGTACCCTTCTGGTATTCTGCCAATCATTTCTTTGGTGTTACTTAGTGTATATTTATACCGGATGTGTCTTTCACCTGACCTAATTTTGCGTAACAGTTCATAATTCATAGGCTCACGATCAGCTCTTAGTGAGAAGGTCATCGTCTGGTTATTCCCAGTCACCTCCCAACTTCCTGGTTCATTAGAGTTGGTGATGTTTAAACATAAAAGTGTTTTATCTACCTGGTACTGGTGGAGTTTAAAATGGGGTGGCTTGGTGTTAAGAAATTTTCCATACAGTGTCTTCCCTTTTTGTAATTCTAAAATTTCAGAGACATTTAATGGGAATGGCACTAATCCTACATTATACTGTCCTTGGGGCATGTGAGAGCACACCCAACAGTCGGTTTGGTTAAAAATTTTGCCCACCATGGTATGATAATCCTCTAAAGGATACCCACCCCAATACTGGTTATACTTAGGTTGGCATTGTTGGATGCATCTCTCATTGACTATGGACCCACAGAACTCACACATACAATAATCCTCAGATGATAAACCTTCACACTGTCTCTGAGTATCCAGAATAGCAGATCTCTTAACAATTACTGTACTGGGTTTGGTCAGATACTGCCCTTGTGACTGTATTGCTCCTTCTCCCGACTCCACTCCATTGATATCACCATCAGTTCCCCTCTCCGTCCTCTCTCCTCCATCACAGAAACCAGAGATCCTGAAACAACCCAAGATAATGAGGACTCTGGGAGAAAACACAAAGATAACTACAGCAGACCAATCCATTGCTGTAAACACTGATCTACAAATTTCTTTAGCTCAGGTATCTCACTGTAACCTTTACCCGGAACAGACTCGCAATTGACAGGTCCACATTATCTGTCTCAATTCCGCCTTGTTTCTCCACCAGTTGGTTGACCTTCTTACAGTGAGTGGAATGGACCCAGGTATCTCTCTCCGCCACCTTCAATGAAGTTGTGCTTGTCAGCAACACCTGATATGGACCTTCCCACTGATCAGTCAAACAACCTGAATGCAAGAAATTTCTGATCATAACAAATTCTCCAGGTTCAACATCAAGCCAGTTTGTTTCAGGCATATCATGTGACAACAATTTCAGTTTCTGCTGTTGCTGTTTTAACTGTTTATTCTATTGTTATAATTTACCTTATGGTTACCTCGTTGTTTCCTTTCAAATCTTCCTGCAGACTTATAATCAAATGAGGTCTTCTACCAAACAGTATTTCAAAGGGGGATAGATTGAGAGGGGGTCTAGGAGTTGTCCTGATACTATGAAGGACAAGTGGTAGTGCTTCTGGCCAACCCAGTCCAGTTTACGACGATTTTACTTGATTTGTTTTTAATAGTTCCATTCTTCCTCTCCACCTTGGCTCTGGCATGCTGTCCGTGGGGGGTATGAAGTCTACTATTAATACCCATCAGCTTACACATATTTTGGAAAACATCACCTGTGAAATGAGAACCCCTATCATTCTCAATAATTCTAGGGATACCGTATCTGCATAAAAACTCCTGAACAATTTTCTTGGCAGTAAACGCAGCAGTATTAGTGGAAGCTGGGTATGCCTCGACCCAATTAGAAAACACATCAGTGCACACTAATACATACTTGAGATTCCTGCAGGGTGGTAATTGGAAGAAATCAATTTGTATTACCTGAAAAGGTCCGTCAGTCGGAGGAATGTGGGATGGTTCGGTAGGGATCGTTATCCCAATGTTTTTCCTCAGACAGGACATTGCTCTCTTCTCCGCTTGAGAAGAAAAACCCAGTGCACACCAGTATGCTCTCACCAATTTGGACATACCTTGCTTTCCAAGGTGAGTCAGACCGTGCAATGCCTCAGCCAGGCTTGGGTAGCACGCCTTGGGAGTCACTGACTTACCTTGTCCATTTCTCCAGAGTCCAAAAGACTCTTGCCCACATCCCTTGGACCTCCAGATTCCCTTTTCCTGAATGGAACACAAATTTTGCATCTCAATTAATTTCAGCATGTCAATCATTTGTTCAGTTGGTACATTCATTTTTAACCCTGCTGCCGATTTTGCAGCTTTGTCTGCCCTGTTGTTGCCCAGTCACACCAAATCTTCCTCACAAGTATGGGCTTTACACTTAATTACCACCACTGTCTTAGGCAATTGGATTGCTGTCAATAGTCCTTTTATATGTCTGCAATGTGCAATTGGTGTGCCTGCTGCTGTCATAAACTTTCTCAGACACCATAGAGCGCCAAAATCATGTACTACCCCGAAGGCGTACGTAGAGTCAGTGTAGATATTAGCAGATTTACCTTCCACTAATTCACATGCTTTCTGAAGTGTCACCAGTTCCGCCACTTGGGCCGTGTGTGGTGGGCCTAAAGGTTCGGCTTCTATAACAACCTCGTCATTTACCACAGCATAACCTGTACATAACTCTCCAGTGTCAGTTTGTCTATGACAACTCCCATCCGTGTAAAATGTCACATCTACATTTTCTAAAGTTGTATCCCGTATGTCAGGTCTTGCAGTAAAGGTTTGATTCAGATATTCCATACAGTCATGTGCATCAATATACCTGCAGAACTCACCTTTCGCCAGCGACTCACCTCTCTCCACCCTTTGTGCATCATGTTGCACATATGGTAAATACGTAGCTGGATTTAACGTACTGCACCTTTTGATGGTGATGTTTGCAGGTGCTATTAAGTCTAGTTCCCATTTTGTGAATCTAGCTGAGGAGACATGTCTGGTTTGGGCAGAGTTTAGCAAAGCAGATACAGCATGGGGAGTATAGACAATCATATCATGGCCTAGTACCACATCCTCACTTTTACTGACCAATAGAGCAGTTGCTGCTACACTTCTTAAACACGTTGGGAGTGATCTTGCCACAGTGTCCAATTGTGCACTGTAGTATGCTACGGGCCTACTGGCATCACCATGTTTTTGTGTGAGGACACCTGCTGCACAACCATCAGCTTCTGTACAATACAAATCAAAAGGTTTTTCATAATCAGGTATTCCCAATGCAGGTGCACTTGTCAGACTATCCTTAAGATTAAGGAAAGCCAGCTCTGATTCCTCTGTGTATATGACATGATCGGGCTTTGAGGAATAAACTAAGTCTTGTAATGGCAAGGCCAAAATAGAAAAACCTGTGATCCACATTCTGCAGTATCCACACATTCCTAAGAAGGTATGAATTTGCTGTTGATTCTGCGGCAGTGTCATGGTCTGTATGGCTTGGATTCTGTCATTTGTCAGATGTCATAACCCCTGGGTTAGGCAATGTCCCAAGTATTTAACCCTGGACTGGCATGGCTGTAGTTTTTCTTTGGCAACCTTGTGTCCTGTTTGCGAGAGATGAAGCAATAAAAGTTTTGTATCATTTAAACATGACATAAACGAATCAAAACATAACAATAAATCATCCACATATTGTATTTGAACAGATCCATTGGCAGGTTGAAAAGATTGTAAACAGTTGTGTAAGGCCTAGAGAAGATACTGGGGCTGTCTATGAAACCCTGGGGCAATAGTGTCGATGTGTATTGTACACCCCTGTATGTAAAAGCGAATAGGTACTGACAGACAGGATGAAGAGGTACAGAGAAGAAAGCAGAACAGAGGTCAATGACAGTGAAATGGGTTGCATTTGGTGGGATCTGCATAAGAATGACAGCTGGATTTGGCACTACAGGAAATTGGCTCTCTACTACCCTCTAAGGTCTTGTACCAGCCTATAACCCCTCCCACCACTCTTCTTCACAGGAAAGATGGGACTGTTGGCTACACTTGCTGTACAGACTAAAATTCCCTGCTGTAATAACCGCTCAATTATGGGATAAACCCCTAACTCTACCTCCTGTTTTAATGGGTACTGGAGAATTTTTGGAGCTTTCCTACCGCTTTTTAGATTTACCATTACAGGAGCTTCATTTGCCATTAATCCAGTGTCCTGTCCATCCTTGGTCCAAAGTGAATCTGGAATTTGGGATAACATTTGATCTACCTGAGATGGATTTTTACCTGAACTGGTAGAGTGACACATTATCCATTGGGGAGTGTCCAATATATCCCTCACCTTGTGCGCAACTCCCTCTGAGATATCTAGAAATATACCATCAGGGGTACAATATATGACACATCCCATCTTACATAACAAATCTCTTCCCAGTAGGTTAGTAGGAGCTGCTGCTGCCAGGAGGAAAGAATGCCTGGTATGCAATGGCCCGATAGTGACCTCTGTGGATTTGGTTAAAGGATAATGTTGCACTTTACCCGTTACACCTATTGCTGGTACTGTCTCACTGGTCACCTGAAAATTAGCTGGAGATTTTATCACTGATCTGGTCGTCCATGTGTCTACAAGAAAAGGATAGTTAGTACCAGCTACATCAACCATCATTACCACTTCTTCCCTAGTACTTCCCGTTAACCTGACTATTTATAGACTACAGGTATGACCTGACCCCTAGCATTGACTCTCACTCTCCAATACAGCATTTAAGGCCACAATTGGAGCTGGCGACTGCTGAAAATTTCCTGTGCTCTGTGTATATCCCTTATGTGGATATCCAGGATCTCCTAGGGATCCTACCTTCTTCACCTTACAGTTCCTACTTACATGTCCCACTTGGTTGCAGTTAAAGCACCTTTGTGAGTGGGGTGGGTGAAAGGATTGTTGTGTGGGTTGAGCGGTAGGGAAAGATTGTGGGTGTGGATAAGGATTTTGAGGGTAATATGGTGGCTGTGGATAGTATGGGTTTTGTGGCTGTATGTGATAAGTGGGGTAGGGTTGTGTTTGTGGTGGTGCAGGATTGGTGGGGACGTGTAGTTGTGCAGGTGCATGTGTATCTGGTGGCTGTGATGTTACAGTCATTCCTTCTAGAGCTTGAATACTAACAGCCATTAGCTTCTCGCTCTGGGTCTCTCTATTTTTGAGGATGTTTTTATCATGTTCAATAGCGGATTCTATGAGTGTGTCTAAAGTAACTCCTCTCCAGCCTGGTAGTGAGGTCTGAACTCGGGTCTTTAGATTGTCTTTTAGACCATCCATAAGTACCGTGATAATCATTCCCCTGTGATGAGTGCTATCTTTAATATCCTCTATCCCAGTGTACTCGGGTACAATAATCCTCTGCAGATTCACTCTCTTTTTTTTTATGGTGAAAATTTTACTCCAGTTAACTACTACTAGAAAATATACACCCAATTGAGTTATTATGCGGGTAATGTTACCTTGGTTACTCTCGTCTGTTAAGGGACCATCTCCATCCAATACGCAATCTGTGATAAACTTTTTCATGTCGGTATTTTGTGGAAGACAAGCCCTTAACACCACTCGCCAATCTTTATTGGTTGGCTCGTGAGCACTACCCAAATTTTTCGAAAATGTTTGGCATTTGGCTAATTCCTTTTTAGGATCAGGGAAATCATTCATTATGGAATTTAGCTCCACTCTTCTTCCAAGAACAATGCATTGCTACCTCCCTTGTTTGCACTACACCGTTCGCATCCACATTCACATTCGGAACAGTTATTGTCCGGATGGGATGCAGACCGGCCGTGCTGCTACTTTTGACCTTGTTACCTGGCAGGGGATTGATTCTATTACTGCTACGTATATGGTTAACAACTTCCTCTACGGGTGCAGTGGATGTTAACACTTCCTGTACTATCACTGATGAAGATGGGGCCACCACTTATGCTTGTTGTGATGGAGCATCTAACATGTGTACAGCATGGGAAATGGCAGACATAACAATAGGTTCATCATTGCGCATAAACATTTTCTTTGTGATTACTCAAGAGAGGGTACAAGTTACTTGTTACATTTTTATGGGTTTTTACAATGACTGTACCTGCACCCCCATCTGCATAGTGCGGTGGTGGTGCATGTGAACCACTGGCAAAACCTTCCGCAATGCTACCTTGCTGCACGTGTGCACTATTTCGTGGCACGCATGCACCGCAGTATAGCGCTGCGTGTGCACTCTCTTGTAACGTGCTCATGACGCTAGTTTGCATCGCATGCACACCTTTAAGCCAGGCATCCCCCTCATGCTGCCACAGCTTTAAACACTCGTTATATCTTACCATTTTTATTCGAGAGCGCACCATACAGATGCTATCTCGGACATTGTTCAATACCTCCTTATCAAAGCTGCCAATTCTGGGGAAAGGGCTAACACTCTTCATTGTCATTTTAAACCATACATCACAGTACCTAGTTGCATAAGCACCGTACCTAGTATGCACAATATGCTGTGCCGACCCAAGAGGTGCTTCCAACAGCAGCACATCATCTAACATCTCTACCGTTTGCTTGGCTCTCATTCTTGGAGCGCCTTAAGCTTTTCAATAGAGATTCAGACTGGTGAAAGAAAGTCAAGATACTTTCACTTTACCTGTGGACAATATTAACAGGATGCGCCCACACACCTATGGAAGAATAACCAGGCTGCTTCCACGCACCTAATGCTTTTTTGACTACCTTTCAACTGCTAGCATGTAGGCATTCCAATAACACCTACCCGTTTCAGTGATTTCGTCCACCCTTTACTCAGTTCACAATCACAACTTAGCCACAACTGTGCGGTTCAATTACAATGCTCAAATAACCATAACTGATCACTGAATACTGTAATCACACTGAGAGCTGAAACTACAGCAAAGACAACAACTACACCTGCTTATGTGTATAGACTGCGGTATCTACTACTGAGCCACTAGGCCGACACCAGGTGCCTAGCACTTAAGGGTCATACGATACCCTTAACTAGGGAACATGTTACCCCTACCAACAAATATTCATTGTTACAGACCATTTTCCTGCGCAGAAAAATACATGTTTTCCCAGACTAAGGCAAACTGATCAAGATATTTACAACAATGCTATCTATCAATGTAATCTCAATGGCTTTGTTTAAAACACGTGGCAGCAATACAGGAAATACGTATACGCTATTGTGCGACTACTACACAAAACGTATTATTACTCTTACGCTATTGCGCGACTTCCCCTTTTTAACATAAAAATCTATCAATGAAGGAAAACAAACTTTTTCCTCCCTTGTCCCGGGATTCTAATCAGTGCTCCTTAAGCTGCAACGGGTATCAGACTCTCAGCAACAAAGTGGTAGCAGATTTTCAAAGGCACAATGCGTTCTCCCGCTATGGCGCCTCCACCCTTTTGCTGAGAGATCGCTGACCGAGTGTTACCAAGTGACCAGTAGCATGATTCACACTGCGAGCCCCCAACTATCGATTCCTGCCTGTCTATACCTTCTAAAATTGTCGCTATTTAGCGTTATGAGTCACACAATAAATAAATGCTTTCAGACTTTGAGTGTGGTTCCAAAGCACAAAAAGTTATTATTCAATATAAAAAACAGATGGTTACACACTGTGAAGTAAGTACAATTAGCGCAAATAAATTATACAGACCCACAGTTGTTACATACGCATGCGCTCTGGACTCAGATACCGGCATCAAAGTAGAAACCTCCGTCTACAGCAAAGCAAGCAGACTGGCATCCAGGTTTAGAGAGCCCACATATATACTCTTACAGAGATAGGCAATACAATAGAACAGTTTGGCATGATTCCATTGGTTCTGCTTCCTGGTTCTTCTGTTACAGTACAGTTCATAGGTCAATTCGAATGGATACAATCCAGCCTCCAACAGCTCTTTGTGTCCTGTTTCCCACTGCATAATAAATCTAAGCTGGCTACATTACAGAGTACATTTTAATGTTTAACTCTCTATAGTCCATAGTTTGCATACACATGTTGCGATCTTCTCACCGATGATACCAGAAATCTGCAAAGACACAGTGGATCAGTACAACACCAAACACAGTCCGCTTACCATGTACTAAACCTTAGATATCAAATTAATTTATTTCACAACATTAATAATACTGAATAAACCTTGTATATTACACTTTAATGCTAGGGAACCTTTTTATGTAAGTGTGCAGTGTGTAAGTATTGGGGAATTGAGAAAAGACGCTAGTTAGCATTGTGCGACTACGTGTTTGTGGAGTACACCATGGTACGTGTTTTGCAGGGTTGATCACTTTATATGTTTTAATGACTGTCTGTATTTATATGATGAGGACTTTTAACTTCTTTCTATTGTGTGGGAATTGCACAATGCTAAATAATAGCATCGCCATATGTACTTATAATGGGCGAGATTCACTAAAATGGCGCTGGGTGGCCAGTCGCAAAATTGCGTCTCATTGCCAATCGCAAAATGGCATTGTGCAGATTTAATTTTAAACCGATCCTGTCTCAGCCAATTATCTGGCTTCGACAGTGGATCCTGCTCTCCTGTCATATGACTGTCCTCCATACTCACTTACAGCCGTGTCACCAAGCAATTACATTGCAGCTAAGTTGCTGCTCATGCACACAACCACACACAGAACAAAAATAAAAAATTTCACACTGGGGTGTAGCTAACACGCACACACAAAAAATTGTTTTTATTTTTTTCACACTGGGGTGGGAGCATCCCTGAACAAGGCAGCAGCCCCTTGATAGATGAGACACAGGCAGCACAACACACCTGCGCACCTACGTTGCTGATAAGTGTGGCTAACACGCACACACAAAAATTTTTTTTTAGCTTTTTCACACTGGGGGTGACGAGCAGCCCCTTGATAAATGACACAAGCAGCACAGCACCCCTGCACACCTACGTTGCTGATAAGCACACATGCACAGAAATAAAATATATATTTTCTTTACACCGGGGGTGAACAGTGTAATGGACAGAGCACCCCCTGGACAACACAGCGGCACAGCCATCCAGCCCCTATGTACAACAGCCAGTGCCTATGGACAGGACAACAGCCAGTCCCTATGGACAGGACAACAGCCAACCAGCCCCTATAAGGACAACAGCCAGCCCCTCAAAGGACAACAGCCCGCTCCTATGGACAACAGCCAGCCAGCCTCTAGGGAGTGGACAGGACAACAGCCAGGACCTATATATGGACAACAGCCAGACCCGGCCCCTATGGTCATAAACAGCCAGCCCCTTAGTGACAATGACAACAGTAGCCAGACCCTATGCACAGTGTCAGCAACAGCACATTCACAGCCACCTCTCTCTTCACTCTCCATAGCAGGAATGAAAAATGGCGGCAATCGCTGGACCTTTTATACAATCCAAAACCCGCAAGAAGCCGACAGCAGGATGATGTTTTGCCTCGTTTTGAGATCCGAGTCAGGTGGGAAAAGCCGAGCTGACTAGGATCTTCCTTGTATCTCCTAAGTTCGGGTGGGTTTGGATTCCTGAAATCCGAACCCGCTCATCTCTAGTTATGAGTGTGCCATTTTAGAGGGTTTCTAACATCACCCTATGTACTGTACACTCACTGCTTATGTGCAAAAAATTGGGATGTAAGAAGTCCTCAGTATAATTAGGTCCCTTTCCGCATGTAACAGATGTTATATGCAGGCTTGGACTGTGTGGGTCTACTGATTTGTAGCCAAGTTCCCTATCGCAGGAGTGCGTGACCTACAGCACTGTTTCTAATTGTATGGCAGGCTGCAGTGCAGATGCTTGCCGGGCAGTCATCAAGGCTGTGACTGACCCAGCCAGCAGCTACATGCAGGGAACTGGAGCACAGTGCAGTCACTCAGACTCAGCACTGCAGTGCACTACTGAGTAATAATTCCCAGTAGTCTTTGCATTGGGGTCAGAGGAGTATGCCTAAGCTCTGATTGGAGAAGCCCATCACATGCTCCTCTGACCTGGAGTTTAGCAGTAGTGCAGCCTCATGGGTGTCACTCATTGTGAGGCTGTGACTGCTGCTTTGACAGCTGACTGAGGATGCTGTTGGTGAGTACACTGTGTGGGGCACTACAGGTGTCACAATGTGTGGGGACTACAGTGTAGCATATTGTGTGGGCACTACAGAGGGCATAATGTGTTTGGAATAGAGGTGCCATAATGTGTGGGCACTACATGTGGCATAATGTGTGGGCACTAGAGTGTAGTAATGTGGGCACTACAGGTGGCATACTGTATGGGGACTATAGTGTAGCATAAAATGTGGGGACTACAGTGTAGCATAATGTGTGGGCACTACAGGTGGCATAATGTGTGGGCTCTACAGTGTAGTTTAATGTGTGGGCACTAAAGGTTGCATAATCTATGAGGACTACAGTGAAGCATATTGTGTGGGCACTAAAGGTGGTATAATGTGGGCACTAGAGGTGGCATAATGTGTGATGACAACAGTTGTCATAAAGTGTGGGGACTACTGTGTAGCATAATGTGTGGGCACTACAGTGTAGCATAATGTGGGCACTACAGGTGGCATAATGTGTGGGGACTACAGTGTAGCATAATGTGTGGGCACTAAAGGTGGTAAAATGTGGGCACTAGAGGTGGCATAATCTGTGGGGACTGCGATGTACAGTAGCATAATGTGTAAGCACTACAGGTGGCATACTGTGTGGGCACTGAAGGTAGGATAATGTGAGCACTAGAGGTGGCAGAATGCATGGGCACTACAGAGTAGCATAATGTGGGGACTACAGGTGGCATTATATGTGGGGACTACAAGTGGCAAAATGTGTGGGCACTACAGGTGGCATAATGTGTGGGCACTACAGTGTAGCATAATGTGTGGGCACTACAGGTGGCATCATGTGTGGGGACTACAGTGTAGCTTAATGTGTGGGCACTACAGGTGGCCTAAAGTGTGGGGACTAAAGGTGGCCTAATGTGTGGGCACCACAGGTGGCATAATGTGTGGGGAATACAGGTGTCATAATGTGTGGGGACTATATAATGTGTGGGCACTAGAGGTGGCATAATGTGTGGAGACTACAAGTGGCATAATGTGTGGGGACTAGAGTTTAGCTTTATGTGTGGCCACTACAGGTGGCCTAATGTGTGTGGACTAGAAGTGGCCTAATGTGTGGGGACTAGAGATGGCATAATGTGTGGGCACTACAGTGTAGCATAATGTGTGGGCACTACAGGTGGTCTGATGTGCAGGCACTACAGTGTAGCATAATGTGTGTCCACTACAGGTGGGACTAGAGGTGGCCTAATGTGTGGGTACTAAAGTGTGGCATAATGTATGGGGACTACAGAGAGGCATAATGTGTGGGTATTACAGGTGGCATAAGGTGTGGGCACTAAAGGTGACATAATGTGGCCACTAAAGGCAGCACAATGTGTGGGGACTACTGTGTAACATAATGTGTGGGCACTACAGTGTAGCATAATGTGTGGGCACTAGAGGTGGCACACTCTGTGGGCGCTAGAGGTGGCATAATGTGTGGGCACTACATTGTAGAATAATGTGTGGACACTACAGCTAGCATAATATGTGGGCAAAAAATTGTAACATAGTGTGTGGGCACTACAGGTCGCATAATGTGTGGGTACTACAGTGTGTGACATAATGTGAGGGGACTACAGAGTAGCATAATGTGTGGGTACTATAAGTGGCATAATGTGTGAGGACTACAGGTGACATAATGTGTGGGGACTACAGTGTAGCATAATGTGTGGGCACTACAGATGGAATAATGTGTGGTGACTAGAGGCGGCATAATGTGTATCGATACCGTTTGAACAGCATCGATATTAGAGAGATTTGATTGCACAGACCAGATTGCCCATACCTCCCATTTCAATATAAAATAACTTTGTCACACAGAAACAGTTTGCGGTTCCAACACACACAAAGGTACTATATTGTAAAAAGGGTATAATCAGCCTTAATCTATACAATGCAGCTATATACAGGATAAAGACAAAGATACAATTACCAATATTTCGCCATGCGGTCTGGATCCTAGACTAACAGCTGTCCATCAGGATTGCTGTGTGTTTCTTTAGGGTCAGGCAGGGAGAAAGGTAGCAAAGGAAAGGGGATGGGATCCAGACTGCATGGCAATTTATAGGTGTACAATTACCTTTGAACATAAGCTGAATACTCAGAGGGGTTCCCTATTGGCTCTTTATTATTGAGTCACAATGGTTGTTGCTATTCATTTGTTAGTAAATGGTTGACGACAGAGGGAAATCGGTAGATACTACTCATGACCCATTTATCTTATTCCTAATCCCAGATGTCATATAACTGCTATTTAACATGTAACATTCACTGTATACCTTTAAAACACATAGCATTGTGCGTATCTCAGTCAGATTAGGGTTAAATGGGATATAAGTTTATTGTAAGGAAAGGCTGCTGTCCGTCGGGGTAAGGTTTCCGACAATAATACTTAAAAGCTGGCTATGCGATTGAAACGCAAAACAGTATTTAAACAGTATTGCTGTACTAACTTTGTTGTGTTTATGTAATGTAAAAATGGCGCTTAACCGTTGTGAGCACAGAAGCATGGCTCGCCATTCACAATATGATGAGTTGCGGGGGCATGGGATGCGTGTGCATGTATAGCGAGCATGTGCAATTGCGCGTGCGCAAGTGCGTGCGCAAATGCGGCGGGAGCCTGTGTTCGCATAAAATGGCCGTGGACGATCAAATCATCCAATGGATGTCGTGTTGCGATTCGTGCGCAATTAAGCAATCGCAACCAATTTATACGGTTTCGACAGTCCACCCTTTGATAGCAATTATTCGCTATCACCATACACAAGCAACAATTAATAATTGGTTATCTGATTAGCCATCCTATAAGACATTAGTTAATGTTATTGTTATGGGATGGCATGAGTTGTTAATTTACCCATAATGAAGCGCTCTTGGGGGAAGGGACATAAAACTAGCCTCATGTGCACACCACAGGCCAGACTGAAGAGGTCGTGACCATATGTTAGATGTGGGAATGCACCTTACCCATAAGGATAATTTTGAATTGTGTAGAGACTTCATTTTAAGATGTTTTGAAATAGCATTAATAACACTTTTATGCACTGCTAAACAAATCCAAATCACATCATTACAAGGTACCTGTTCTTATGGGACTTCTACTATCATTCGGATCTTATTTCATGTGGACACTGTATTATAAAGTATTGTTCAATGTTCTTAACGATATGACTCCGTGTGGTCATTTGAATCGTTGAATAATGCGCCCCTGGGGACATAAAGTAGCCCCTTGTACGCATACCATGTGGACTCTAAGTCGAGGACCAATGGGGAGCTAGTGTGGGAAAACACCACTCCATGGAGAGGACAACCTTGGAAGAAAGGGGAGATGAAGACTACATTTAAACTAGGGTGTTCTAAAGAAACATTGACAATACTTTATTATACATGGCAATATGCAAGCAAACATTAGATCATACTCTCTAATTCAGGGTTATAATGTAGGGTATTAGTTACATTAGTATTCACAGCATCATGGGTAACTACCATCATTATTTCATTTTCCTGGTTTCCATTGGAACAACCTTTTGCACACTTCATAGCCGCTGGAACACATCTGATACATATGCCAATTATTAGGATGACCACCAACACTAGGATCAGGAGTTTCCCTATACTCGCAATCAGTCCTTGGACCCACTCTCCTAGACCCGAGAACCATTTCATAGGGTTCAACCAGGAGAACCCTATGAAACTCGACCTGTTCCTCCACTTCAGCGATTGAAGCATTATGGTTCTTCCGAAATTCCCATTTCAACTGCAGAATTTCATCCAATTTCCGGTCTATATATATAAGTACAACATTTAACACCAAACTGGGTGGCTAGGGTTACGCAATATCCTCCAGTGACAGCAGTTAAATAATTCAGCACTAAACGATGTTGGACCAGCTCTTTCTTGTACACTTGCAACTCCTTACCAGTGTACCTAAAGGTGTCATCATATAGCTCGGTGATATTATCTATTAATTTTGCGAGATCTTGAATATACCTAAAATTTAGAGATCCCCGAGCAATCCTGGTGGGATCAAGTGCAACTAAAATCTGGAAGCCAGTCGTCTCACTTATCATTTGAGTGGCTTTATGCACATCACCAGGAATCATGTTTCTCTTATTTCTGTGTTCATAATGCGTATGAAGGTATGGAGAAGGTATGTTCCTATGGACATCAATCATTTCATTATGTGCAAGAGTCATGACTTCAGGGAGTACCTTTCACAAATAGCATAGTCCACTGGAACTTGGAGAGAGCCATTTATATGCTTTTCTACCACAAATATAATATACATCATCTGGGAGGATGAATGGGATGGAATGTTTCATGATACCGGTACACATCTTTTCTATGAATGATCCCATCCCTATCTCCTCCATTTGGCTAATACAAGTATCAGGTTGTATGATCTTCGCACAGTACCCGGGTGGTACTCTTCCAACCATCACTTTAACATTACTCCGCGTATACCTGTACCTATAGAATTTCCCACTTGTAACAATGTTGTATAAAAGTGCTGAGTCTATAGATACATTATCGGCTCTCAGTGAGAAGGTCATTGTCTGATTAATTCCTGTGACTTCCCAATTCCCAGGTTTGTTGGGATTGGTGAAGTTGAAACATAACAGGGATTTATCTACTTGATATTGGTGGAGCTTCAAATTAGGGGAATCGGATATGTTAAATTTTCTGTCCACCGGTTTGCCTCCCTGTAAGCCAATGACTTCAGAGACCTTTAAGGGGAATGGGACTAACCCTACATTATGCTGTCCTTGAGGAACCTGGGAGCATACCCAACATTTGGTTTGGTTCAAAACCTTGCCTACTAGGGAATGGTAGTCCTCTAACGGATGCTCGCCCAAGTTTAAATTACTCTGGGTCTGACATCATAGGATGCATTTATCATTGACTACAGGCCCACAATTTGCGCATATACAATACTCTTCAGACAATAAACCTTCACACTGCCTCCGAGATTCCAAGAGAGCAGATCTTTTAACCATTACAGTGCTAATATTGGTCAGGTACTGGCCTTGTTTTTGCAGCTCTTTCTCTCCCAGCTCCTCTCCACTGACACCACTACCGATCTCTCTCTCCATCCTCCGACCACCAGCACAGAACCAGGACATCCCAAAACACAACAGTATGATATGAACTCTGGGAGGATACACAAAAGCAGTTACAACCTGAAACCCCATCTCCATACCAGGTCTTACCAGCCTTGTTCAAGTGCTACTGATACAATTAGTAGCTTTCACGGAACAGGCTTGCAATCGACAGGTCCAGGTTCTCTGTCTCTACCCTGGTCTGGTTCTCCTCTGGATTTTTGACCTTCCGACAATGGCTGGAATGGACCCAGGTGTCTCTCTCAGCTACTTTCACGGATGTTGTACTTGTCAGTAGCACTTGGTATGGTCCTTCCCAACGGTCAGTCAAACAACCTGAACGTAAAAAGTTTCGGATCATAACATACTCTCCAGGTTCAACATCATGACAGTTCATTTGAGGTATATCAGGTGATAACAGTTTTAGTTTCTGCTGCTGCTGTTGGAGCTGCTTACTCATCCCTATAAGGTACCTCACAGTAACCTCGTTGTTACTTTTCAAATCTTCCTGAGGACTTATAATTAAATGAGGTTGCCTCCCGAACAGTATTTCGAATGGGGAAAGATTAAGAGGGGATCTAGGGGTGGTCCTGATACTATGGAGCACAAGAGGCAGAGCTTCTTGCCATCCCAAACCAGTTTCAGCCATGATTTTACTGAGCTTGTTTTTAATAGTACCATTTACCCTCTCCACCTTGCAAACCAAAACATACTTCAAGTTCCTGCAGGGTGGTAACTGGATGAAGTCAATTTGTATGACCTGGAAAGGGCCGTCTGCTGGAGGGATGTGAGATGGTTCGGTGGGTACAGTTTTTCCTATATTCTTCCTTAAGCAGGTCAAACAGGACATTGCCCTCTTCTCTGCTTGGGAAGAAAAGCCAGGTGCATACCAGTATGCCTTCACTAACTTACACATACCCTGCTTACCCAGATGGGTCAGACCATGTGCTGCTTCTGCTAAGCTTGGGTAGTATGCCTTAGGAGCTACTGGCTTCCCTTGTCCATTTCTCCAGAGCCCAGAGGACTCTTGCTCACATCCCGTGGGGGCTTTACACTTAATGACAGCTACTGTCTTGGGTAGCTGTATTGCCATCAACAGTCGTTTTATGTGATGTGCATGTGCGATTGGTGTGCCTGCTGCCGTTAGAAAATTTCTTAGACGCCATAGGGCCCCAAAATCGTGCACCACCCCAAAAGCGTACCTGGAGTCTGTGTAAATATTGGCCGTTTTCCCTTCGGCCAACTCACACGCTCTCCTTAGTGCCACAAGTTCCACCACCTGCGCTGAATGGGGTGGACCGAGTGGTTCGGCCACTATAACATCCTTGTCATCAACCACAGCATAACCTGTACATAACTCACCTGTATCAGTCTGTCTATGGCAACTCCCATCCGTGTAAAACGTTAAGTCTGCATTTTCTAACGGTGTGTCATGAATGTCAGGCCTAGCTGTAAAATTTTGATTTAAATACTCCATACAGTCATGCCTATTAATTCCTGTACCAAACTCACCTTCTACCACTGGTAACGATTCACCTTTACCTTCCACCCTTTGTGCATCATGAGGCACACTTGGTAAATATGTAGCAGGGTTTAAAGTATTACACCTCTTTATAGTAATGTTGGTCGGTGCAATTAACGCTAGTTCCCATTTAGTGAACCTAGTGGAGGAAATGTGTCTGGTCTGGCCCGAATTTAACAGGGCAGAAACAGCATGTGGTGTATGTACAGTCATGTCATGGCCTAACACTACATCCTCACTCTTTTCCACTAAGAGTGAGGTTGCAGCTACGCTCCTTAAACACGTTGGGAGTGCTCTTGCCACAGTGTCCAACTGGGCACTGTAGTATGCTACTGGTCTATTGGCATCACCATGTTTTTGTGTGAGAACTCCTGCCGCACAACCAGCAGCCTCCGTACAAAATAAATCAAAGGGTTTCCTATAGTCTGGAATCCCCAATGCAGGTGCTCTTATCAGATTGTCCTTAAGATTAAGGAAGGCTTGCTCTGACTCTTCAGAGTGCAAGACACGGTCTGGTTTTGTGGAAGATACTAACTCCTGCAGTGGTAAAGCCAGAATGGAAAAACCGGGTATCCATGACCTGCAATACCCACACATGCCCAAGAAGGTACGGATCTGGTGCTGGTTCTGCGGTAGTGTCATGGTCTGTATGGCATGGATTCTGTCCGCTGTCAGATGTCGGAGGCCTTGGGTAAGACAGTGTCCCAAGTATTTAACCCTGGTCTGGCACGGCTGTAACTTGTCCTTAGCAACCTTATGCCCTGTGTGCGAGAGGTGAAGCAACAAAAGTTTAGTATCATTTAAACATGACATAAACGAATCAGAGCATAACAAAAAATCGTCTACATATTGGATTAGTACCGATCCATTGGCAGGTTGAAAAGACTATAAACAATCATGTAAGGCATGGGAGAAGATACTGGGGCTGTCAATGAAGCCCTGGGGTAGTCATGTCCATGTGTACTGTACACCTTTGTATGTGAAGGCAAATAGGTATTGGCAATCAGGATGCAGGGGGGACGGAGAAGAAAGCGGAGCATAAATCTATTACCGTGAAATGGGTTGCGGTTGATGGGATTTGCATAGGGATGACAGCTGGGTTAGGCACTACGGGAAATTGGCTTTCTACCACCTTATTAACCCCTCTAAGGTCCTGTACCAGCCAGTACCCCCTCCCACCACTCTTTTTCACAGGGAGGATGGGACTGTTGGCTACACTGGCTGTACGGACTAAAATTCCCTGCTGTAGTAAACGCTCAATTATGGGGTGAACCCCTAACTCCACTTCTGGCTTTAATGGGTATTGGGGAATTTTAGGAGCGTGTCTACCGTTTTTCAGGTTTACCATGATGGGAGCTACATTTGCCATTAACCCAGTGTCCTGTCCATCCTTAGTCCAAAGGAAACTAGGTATTTGTTCTAACATTTCATCTACCTGAGCTGAACCCTTGTCTGATGTTATGGTGTGCAGCATTAACCTTTATTACCGGCTCTTCCCTAGTACCTCTCGTTATCCTGACTGCCTGCAGACTACAGGTATGACCTAACCCCTATAGTTGGCTATCTTCCCCCAGCAAGGCATTTGCAGCAACTATGTGGGCAGGATTTATCTGGTAGTTCTCATGGTTACGAGATGCATCAATACGTTGCTGCATGTGGGGTTCCTGAATTATGACTCTACAGTCCTTCCTAAAGTGTCCTGCTTGATAACAGTTAAAACATTTCTTAGCTGATCTGTTGGGGAAATTTTGTTGAAATCCGGGAGGAGGGGATTTTGACTGTGGGTATGATGGTTTTGGGTGTGTGTGAAGAGTGTGTTGTGGTCTGGTGTGGTATGTGTGAGGGAATTGTATGGGTTGGGCCTGCGCAGGATGGTAGATGTTTAAGACTTGTAACTGTGCAGGTGGATATGTGTCTGTTGGCTGTAAGTGCATATCTTCTAGAGCTCGAATGCTAACAGCCATCAATTTCTCGCTCTGAGCTTCACGTTTCCTGGTGATATTTTTGTCATGGTCTATTGCAGTTTCCCTGAGCACGTCAACTGTTATCCCTCTCCAACCAGGGTGTGAGGTCTGAACTCTGTCTTTCAAACTGTCTTTTAGACCGTCCATTAGAACAGTGATGACCATTCCCCGGTAGTGCGTGCTATCCTTAATGTTTTCGATCCCAGTGTACTGAGTGATCGTCTGCAGCCCACGATTAAAGTAATCTTCTGCAGGATCACTTTCTGCATCATAGACATTTTCCAAATATTCACTCAGGATCGGGTACAACTTACTTGGTTCAGTTACAACATTTTTATAGTTTTTGTTATGTGGTAATGTATCATCACCGCCCACCACATAAGGTGGCGGGGGTGCGCAAGCGCGATTCGCAATACCTTTGGCAACGCTACCGTGCTGCAAGTTTGCATTTCCCTGTGATGCGTACGCTACGCTGTGTAGCGTTGCGTGCGCATCACCCCTAGGCATGCACGTGGCTCCACGCGGTGCCCCATGCACGCCATTAACCCATGTGCGACTCTCATTCAGCCAGAGTTTCAAAGAATCATCATACTCCACTCTTTTCTTTAGGGATTTCACTCTACATATGTGATCCCTAAGGTTATTTAAAATCTCCATATTAAAGCTTCCAATCTTTGGGAAAGGTTTCTCACTCTTACCCATCATCTTAACCCACACAGTACAGTGCGTCGTTGCGTACGCACCATATTTAGTGTACATTATATGAAGAGCCGACCCGGTCGGACCTTGCATACACAGCGCATCGTCTACCATCCCTGTTGACTGTTTTGCGCCCATTTTGCGAAAAAAACAACAACAATGATGAGACCGGTGGAAGAATTAACCGATAGGCTGCCTCCACACACCTATTCTACAGTTAGCTAATATCTAAAAATAGGGAACACAGCAATACCTACTAAGGCAAGCACAGTACCACCTATAATAGGGAACACAGGAGTTATCTAGCTATAGATAAAACCACAGTAACCACCTATTGTCCTTTTGTCCCCGCAACCAGCCTCAGTCAGAGATGCCACACTCGTATGGTCCGGTCGCAACACTCAAAGGCCCTAACTGACCGATGAATATTACAACTACACTGGAAGCTATATTTTATCGTTAACTCTCTTTAACGATAGGAAACCAGGAGGATCCCCTCTGCCAGTATACCTGTTATGTATACCCTATATTTATTACCTAAAATAGGGACCACGAAGGCACAACCTATTTAACAATCTCAATCATACACCTTACACACTTCTATATTGTGGCCAAATAACAAAAATAAAAAAAAAATACCTTTCTTTTGATTAATAGCCTTTTGGAGATTACAGCCCTATCAATATGACGTATTTCAGTCTTGATGATTTATTTGAATTCTAACAGAAATGCTAGTCACATGCTTCACTTGCTATTGTGTATTCGGTTACAAACACTTAGATGTAATCACTACACATGGCAGGAAGTGGCCGTACATCCGGTCGCGCGCACTATGCTGCGACTGTTTGCACGCGGTGTACACTAAAACCTTTGTGGCGTTATTGTGCGATCGGTTACGCATGCAATGCGCGGCCGTTCTACAACAACGTGGGCAAGCACAAATCTCTCTCCACTATCCCAGATTCTAATCAGCCCTCTCTGAATTCGCAAACTGCGAGTCTCCGTCTCTGAACAAAAATAGGAACGCAGGAAAAAAATCTGCGGGCGCCTTTCCAGTCTTTTGTTCCAAGACGAGGGGAGCAGTTCAAAAACACAGTGATGGGTGATATCCAACTCGATGAGCCCCCATTTATCGATACCGTTTGAACAGCATCGATATTAGAGATTTGATTGCACAGACCAGATTGCCCATACCTCCCATTTCAATATAAAATAACTTTGTCACACAGAAACAGTTTGCGGTTCCAACACACACAAAGGTACTATATTGTAAAAAGGGTATAATCAGCCTTAATCTATACAATGCAGCTATATACAGGATAAAGACAAAGATACAATTACCAATATTTCGCCATGCGGTCTGGATCCTAGACTAACAGCTGTCCATCAGGATTGCTGTGTGTTTCTTTAGGGTCAGGCAGGGAGAAAGGTAGCAAAGGAAAGGGGATGGGATCCAGACTGCATGGCAATTTATAGGTGTACAATTACCTTTGAACATAAGCTGAATACTCAGAGGGGTTCCCTATTGGCCCTTTATTACTGAGTCACAATGGTTGTTGCTATTCATTTGTTAGTAAATGGTTGACGTCACTGGAGGTTGAACTGTTAGAAAATCCCTTTGTACTAACATTTGGCATGCAAATCTACAGGGGAGGTGTACAGTGATTTATACAGTATAGAGTATAATTCTTGGCAGGTCTTCATAACTCGATAGTGATCCCTTCCATATTCATTCTGTTGGTTTCATATTCCTGTTGAGACAGAGGGAAATCGGTAGATACTACTCATGACCCATTTATCTTATTCCTAATCCCAGATGTCATATAACTGCTATTTAACATGTAACATTCACTGTATACCTTTAAAACACATAGCATTGTGCGTATCTCAGTCAGATTAGGGTTAAATGGGATATAAGTTTATTGTAAGGAAAGGCTGCTGTCCGTCGGGGTAAGGTTTCTGACAATAATACTTAAAAGCTGGCTATGCGATTGAAACGCAAAACAGTATTTAAACAGTATTGCTGTACTAACTTTGCTATGTGTTTATGTAATGTAAAAATGGCGCTTAACCGTTGTGAGCACAGAAGCATGGTTCGCCATTCACAATATGACGAGTTGCGGGGGCATGGGATGCGTGTGCATGTATAGCGAGCATGTGCAATTGCGCGTGCGCAAGTGCGTGCGCAAATGTGGCGGAAGCCTGTGTTCGCATAAAATGGCCGTGGACGATCAAATTGTCCAATGGATGTCGTGTTGCGATTCGTGCGCAATTAAGCGATCGCAACCAATTTATACGGTTTCGACATGTGTGGGCAGTACGGAAGGCATAATGTGTGGGGACTACAGTATAGCATAAAGTGTTGGCACTAAATTTGGCATAATATGGAACTAGAGTTGGCACAATATGTGAGGACTACAAGTGTCAATGTGTGGGGACTACAGTGTAGCATAATGTGAGGGTAATACAGGTGACAATGTGTGGGCACGAGAGGTGGCCTAATGTGTGGGGACTACAGAGTTTCATAATGTGTGGGCACTACAGGGTAGCATAATGTGTGGGGACCAGAGGTGGCCAACTGTGTGGACATTAGAGGTGGCATGTGTGGGCACTACAGTGTAGAATAATGTGTGGGCACTACAGCTGGCATAATGGGCCTGATTCAGAGCCATTCGGTAGATGTGATCACTCGCTCCCAGCATTTGCATATTCAGCGCATGCCCAGCAATGCAGGCGATCGCTCGGCAAAGCATTAGTATGCCCACTATGTCTTGGCAAGCAATTGTGTATGCAGACGCCCACCAGCCATTCATAAGATGCCCACTTGTGCACGTCATCTCCTGGAAGTGCATGAAAACATTGGTACATCGAGCACCATCAAATGTGCTTGCAGCGCTTAGGGTTGACTATACCTGCCCACAAGCACTGCGATCCCTTCAGTGTAAAACACAACCTTGTGACGTGTACAATGATGCTGCCTGTTAATTATGCACGCCTATGAAACGGCATTGAAATACACAGGATCACCTGCATTCGCACCTCTACTCCCCCATTTCTAGTGGCCTGCCCCTGTTACCACCCACAAATGGCCTCTCCTGTCACTCATTCTCCTGGGCTGTCTATGCTGAGCTAGAGAGAGCTTCTTGATCTATTGCAGTGGTTCGCGAACACGCAATGTGATGCATATGCATGCGCAGAATGCAAATATCGGCCGTCAACGAGCGATCGCATCCTAAAAAGTAGGTCTGAATCAAGTCCAATGTGTGGGCGCAACAGTGTAACAATGTGTGGGCACTACAGGTGGCATAATGTGTGGGGACTACAGTGTGTGACATAATGTATGGGGACTACAGAGTAGTATAATGTATCAGTACTATAGGTGGCATAATGTGTGGGCACTAGATGTGTCATAATATGTGGGTACTACTGTGTAGCATCATGTGTGGGCACTTCAGTGTAGCATAATGTGTGGGCATAATGTGTGGGCACTAGATGTGGAACATTGTGTGGGTGCTAGAGGTGGCATAATGTGTGGGCACTACAGTGTAGAATAATGTATGGATACTAGAGCTGCCATAATGTGTGGGCACAAAATTGTAACAATGTGTGGGCACTACAGGTGGCATAATGTGTGGGTACTACAGTGTGCGACATAATGTATGGGGACTACAGAGCAGCATAATGTGTGGGTACTACAAGTGGCATAATGTGTGGGGACTACAGGTGTCATAATGTCTGGTGACTACTGTGCAGCATAATGTGTGTGCACTACAGGTGACATGTGTGGGGACTACTGTGTAGCATAATGTGTGGTGACTAGAGGTGGCATAATGTTTGGGGACTAATGTATCATGTGTGGGCACCAGAGGTGGCATAATGTGTTGGCACTACTGGTGGCATAATGTGTGGGCACAACATTGAAGCATAATGTGGGGGCACTATAAGTGCTATAATGTGTGGGCACTATAGTGTAGCATAATGTGGGGACTTCAGGTGGCATTATGTGTGGGGACTACAGATGTCATAATGTGTGGGGACAACGATGTAGGATAATGTGTGTGCACTACAGGTGGCATAATATGTGGGCACTAGTGGTAGCATAATGTGTGGGGACTATAGGTGGCACAATGTGTGGGCACTACAGTGTAGTATATTGTGGGGACTACAGGTGGCATAATGTGTGGGGACTATGATGTAGCATAATGTGTGGGCACTGCAGGTGGCATAATGTGTGGGCAATTAAGTTGGCATTATTTGTGGGCACTAAAGGTGGCATAATGTGGGAGCTACAGGTGGCAAAATGGTGGGACTACAGGTGATATAATGTGTGGGCACTTTAGTGTAGCATTATGTGTGGGCACTACATGTGGCATAATGTGTATGGACTACAGTGTAGCATAATGTGTAGGGACTACAGAGTGGCATAATGTGTGTGGACTACAGGGGGGCATAATGTGTGAGCACTACAGGTGGCCTATGTGGGTACTATAGTGTGGCATAATGTGCACGGACTACAGGGGGGCATAATGTGTGGGCACTATAGGTGGCATAATGTGTGGGCACTACAGGGGGCATAATGTGTGGGGACTACAGTGTAGCATAATGTGTGGGCACTAAAAGTGGCATAATGTGGCAATAGAGGTGGCATGTGTGGAGACTACAGTGTAGCTTAATGTGTGGGCACTACAGGTGGCCTAATATGTGGGGACTAGAGGTGGCCTAATGTGTGTGCACTAAAGGTGCCCTAATCTGTGGGGACTAGAGGTGGCCTATTGTGTGGTTACTACAGGTGGCATAATGTGTGGGGATTACAGTGTAGCATAATGTGGGGACTACAGCTGGCATAATGTGTGGGGACTATGATGTAGCATAATCTGTGGGCACTATAGGTGGCATAATGTGTGGCCACTAAAGGTGGCATAATGTGTGGGCACTACAAATTAGCATAATGTGGGGACTACAGATGGCATAAAGTGTGGGACTAAAGGATGTGTAATGTGTCGGCACTACAGTATAGCATAATGTGTGGGAACTACATGTGGCATTATGTGTAGGCACTAAAGTGTAGCTCAATGTGTGGGGACTACAGAGTAGCATGTGTGGGGACTAAAGGTGGCATAATCAGTGGGCACTAAAAGTGACATAATGTGGGCACTACAGGTGGCATATTGTGTGAGGACTACAGTGTAGCAAATTGTGTGGGGATGTGGGCACTAGAGGTGGCATAATGTCTGGGCACGAGAGTTGGCATAATGTGTGGGGACTTCAGTGTAGCATAATGTGTGGGCACGAGAGGTGGTATAATGTGTGCACTACAGTGTAGAATAATGTGTTCACACTACAGGTGGCATGTGTGGGTACTACAGTGTGTCATCATGTGTGGGGACTACAGAGTGGCATAACATGTGAGCACTACAGGTGGCTTAATGTGTGGACACTAAAGGTGGCATATTTTGGACACAAGAGGTGATATAATGTGTGGGTACTAAAAGTGGCATAATGTGTGAACACTACAGAATAGCATAATGTGGAGACTACATGTGGCATAATGCGTAGATACTACAGTGTAGCATAATGTGTGGGCACTACAAGTGGCATAATGTGTGGGGACTACAGGTGGTATAATGTGTTGGTACTACAGTGTAGCATAGCGCACTACAGGTTGAAAAATGGGTGGGGACTACAGTGTAGCATAATGTGTGGCCACTAGAGGTGGCAAAATGTGTGGGCACTACAGTTTAGCATAATGTTTGGGCACTACAGGTGGCATAATGTGTGGGCACAAGAAGTGACATAATGTGTGGGCACTACAGGTAAGGGTATTATGTGGGCACTAGAGGTGGCATAATGTGTGGGCACTACGAGTGCCATAATGTGTGGGGACTACAGGTGGTATAATGTGTTGGCACTGCAGTGTAGCATAGCGCACTACAGGTTGCAAAATGAGTGGGGACTACACTGTAGCATAATGTGTGGCCAAAAGAGGTGGCAAAATGTGTGGGCACTACAGTTTAGCATAATGTTTGGGCACTACAGGTGGCATAATATGTGGGCACAAGAAGTGACATAATGTGTGGGCACTACAGGTGGCATAATGTGTGGGGACTACAGGTGGCATAATGTGTGGGGACTACACTGTAGCATAATGTGTGGCCAAAAGAGGTGGCAAAATGTGTGGGCACTACAGTTTAGCATAATGTTTGGGCACTACAGGTGGCATAATGTGTGGGCACAAGATGTGACATAATGTGTGGGCACTACAGGTGGTATAATGTGTGGGGACTACAGGTGGCATAATGTGTGGGGACTACAGTGTAGCATAATGAGTGGGGACTATAGCTGGCATAATGTGTGGGCACAACAGTGTAATATAATGTGTGAGCACTGTAGGTGGCATAATGTGTGGGTTCTACAGTGTGTGACATAATGTGTGGGGACTACAGAGTAGCAGAATGTGTGAATACTACAGGTGGCATTATGTGAAGGGATTACAGATGTCAAAATGTGTGGGGACTACTGTGTAGCACAATGTGTGGGCACTACAAGTGGCATGATGTGTGGGGCCTACAGTGTAGCATAATGTGTGGGCACTACAAGTGGCATAATGTGTGGTGACTAGGGGTGGCATAATGTGGGCACTAGAGGTGGCATAATGTGTGGGGACTACAGTGTAGCATAATGTGTGGGCACTACAGATGGCCTATTGTGTGGGGACTAGAAGTGCATGTGTGTGCACCACAGTCTAGCATAATATGTGGGCACTACAGGTGGCATAATGTGTGGGGACTACAGTGCATCATAAAGTGTGGGCACTAGAGGTGGCATAATGTGTGGGCACTACAGGTAAGGGTATTATGTGGGCACTAGAGGTGGTATAATGTGTGGGCACTAGAGGTGGTATAATGTGAGGGCACTACAGTGTAGCATAATGTGGGGACTGTAGGTGGCATGATGTATGAGGACTACAGGAGGTAAACATGTGTGAGTACTATTGTGTATCTTATTGTGTGGGCACTACAGGTGGCATAATGTGTGGGTACTACAGTGTGGCATAATGTGTGGGCACTAAAGTTGGTATAATGTGGACACTAGAGGTGGCATAATGTGTGGGGATAACAGGTGGCATAATGTGTGGGAACTACAGTGTAGCATAATGTATGGTCACTACAGGTTGCATAATGTGTGGGGACTACAGTGTAGTATAATGTGTTGGTGTTTGGGCACTAGAGGTGGCACAATGCGTGGGTACTAGAGGTGGCGTAATGTGTGTGCACTCACAACCGATTCGATGTTGCCCCACAGCGCATGCGCACGACGGAGCCGGCTCCGTCGTGCACATGCGCGAGACCCGGCTAACGACAGGCGCTCCGTCGTTAGGGGTCTCGTAGCAGATGGGGCGAGCTGTCGATGTTGAGTGACAGCTCACCCCGTTTGCTGGGCGGGCCGGGGGCGTGCCTGGCAAAATGGAGGCATTCCAGTCGGAACGCTTGCCGTTTGGGGCCGGCCCCACTGACATCATTGCTGATGTCAGTGGGGAACTTCCTGCTCGAACAGAGCAGGAAGCTCCCTGGGGCTTACGAGTGCCCAGACCCTACCCTAAGGTCTGGTCGTAAGCCCCGATGGTCGCGATGGTCTTGACCATCGCGACCATCACCCATGTCGGTCGTTAGAACTGCGGGTGTTAACACACAGCTTAACGATCGACAAGGAGGCGGCCGCTCAGGATGCAAGCGGCCTCCCTGGTTCAGAGCGACTGCTTGCATCTAACGACCGCCTCTGAATGAGGCCCTTTGTCCCTGGTCCCTCCATACACACTACTACCTCTCTGTACTAGCCTATCTTTGAGTTTTCATTCTAAGATGCCATGAGTGCCACACCTTTACACTGTACATTCTTTTTGTGAGGGCACTGGCAGCAGTTAAACATTGTTATTGGGAGTTCCAGACCAGGGACGCATTTATATATACTGTGGGCCTCTTTAATTGCATTCCCCTGTGGGCCCTTCATGATCCAGTCTGCCACTTGTCATACGTTACCCACACTCTTCATAAATAGATGTTAAAGTCATTGTCTTGTAACAGTAGATTACAGACGTAATGGAACATATATAATGTCAGTAGATAATTAACAGTAGAGTACAAACATAATGGTACATACATAATGGAATACAGTATCAGTAGATATTCTTATGACAAAAACAGATAAATGTTGGCTAATCATATGAGAGTAGATTGGTGCGTGTGTCACATCTAATCACTGAATGCATCCACAGCTTATCATCAGTGCCTATGACATGGAGGTTACAGCCCCTTACTTTAACTTGTGCCTCCTCTTTGTACCATATGTGCAAATGTGTGTGCTGAGCTGCAGCTGCAATCCCAAGTGGGACCAGGAGAGCTCTGCTTGCTGTGGCAGGCAGAGACACACGGATACAGTACAGAGGAAGAGGCTGCACAGACTGAGCTGATACAAGACGAATCCCAGCACCAGGAATGCACACACTGAGCTCCAGCATTTGGATCACAATCAATGTTAACACTGCACTAAGGAGATCTATTTTATCATCAATTGTGCCTGCCCGGGATCTATAGAGAATCAACCTTCTGATAGGCTGAATCTTCTGTGGGGACCATTATCATCTGTAAACAGATAACAACAGAGGAGAGAGCAACGTGGGAATCGGATTTCTCTTGCTACTGTTCCTTTTTGCATTACACAGCCTTTGATATTTTTCCACTTTGAATTGGGGTTATTCTTACTGACAGACTTAATTCTGGTTACCTCCCCACCTCAAGTATAATTATACCCTCCTCCTTCATTTTTATATTCTTTCCTCCCTCTATCGACCCCCTGTGTCTTATCTGTTTAATAATTTCACCAAACCTCTACTAAAATCAACACCAACCCTTCCTCCTCTTTGATCCTATCCAACTGCCCCTTGTTAAGGTGAGTTATGTCGTTTCAGCACTTTTTCTCATTGTGTGTGTTTTTTTTTTGCTCTTGTGTTCTGTTTACTATGAACTATATTTGCAGTTATATTATGATGCATAGATTACAGACGTTCATTCATGTTTACTCTATCCCATGTGATATTTGGATTTGTTGAGATAAGATGCTGTGACCATATAATACACCGTGAATGGAAGTGGGAGTGATTAATGCCTAATTATTACAGTACATGATGGGACTGGCACTTACTGTATAAGAATGTACGTACATATGCTTGTAGTTACAGAGATAAATGGATGCTACTGAAAGTTTAAGGTGTGGTCACATCCAATTACATTTAGCATTACAATGGCATACTGTAGCTAATGATAATCGTTATCTATAGTGGTTACATGCTAACAGTATATATGTGACCCAATTATTTATAGGGTCCCGATTCACTCAACAGCTCCCCTGTATTTTAGCCTACTGTGTATATTATTACATAATTGGTAAACGCTCCTTGCCGTGTGCACACTGACATGTATGGGAGGGAGGCTGATACATCTCTGGAGGTACAGTAGTGTTTTGTGTAGAGGGTGATGAACGCAATGTGCAGTATTAAATATCTGGAGCTCAAGCCTGGAGAATGCACTAATGTAAGTGGATGAGAGAGCAAAAGAGTGCTGCTCAGGGAAGTGGTGATGACGTCAGGCTTGTTTGGGCTCTATGCTTCTTGTTTGGATTCTCTAGGTGCCAAACTAAAATAAAGTGCTCATCTAAATTGTTTGTAGTTGTGTTCTGGAAATGAGATAGGAAAGTGGGAGCCATTGATGAATGTCTTTGTAGTGGTCCTAATCTCAGCATATGCCTTTACACCCACGTTCTTACGGATTGGATGAAGAATTGAAGAATGGTGGGATGGGATGAAGAACTCTCATTACTGACTAAAGTGTGTACACTGCATAGCTTCCATGTTAGGCTTAATAGTTGAAAGGCAAATGCTATATTCATTAAATGGTAAAATAAATGTTTGTGCAGAATGCCTCTGGTGAATTGGTGAAATGCTTGGATATATAACATTATTGATTCTAAAGGGGCCTATCAATTACACGACTTTGTGAACAACCTGACCAAAACCTCCAAAAGCAGGAGGTTTTGGTCGGATCATGTAAAAAGTTGTGTAATGGATAAGCTACAAACATCCTGCGACGCACATTCCCGCGAACAACTGTCAGAGTCTCTTGCCGTTCGAACATGGTGGTCAATTTCTGTATATTGCAGACTTGTGCAATCCTATAAGCAACATTGGGATGGTTATAATCACTGTCTGTTGTACAGTACAGTGCAATTAAAAATAGTGCGTGTGATCTTGACTACTTGCTGAGATGTTATATATAGAAATAGTATGTTACTGTAGTTGAGACTTCACGAAGTTCAGTCATCGCTAAAGCCTGGGAAGTGGCTGTTCCTTGACAACTAATATGGGTGTGCTGTAGTTATGAACTGTCAAATGCAGTGATCTCATACATACTGTATATTATTTTGTTGAATCAGAACCTATCATGTGTACCTGATTTACAAGTTTGAAATAAATGAATTATCTCAGACTGCACTGACCACATTGCTTTATTGAAAGCCATTGGTAAAGATTTTAAAAATAAGTACGGCCTGGATTCCATAGCCATTAAGTGACATCTGTGAATTAGAGATGTGCACTGACCCCTGTGTTTTGGTTTTGGATCTTGATCTCTCCTGGTTTTGGATCTGAATCTGGTTTTGGATTTTTTTCCTTGGTGTTTTGTTATTCGGTTTTGGTTTTGGACCTGGACTTTTTTTTAAAAAAATGATAAAAACAGTTAAAATCACATAATTTGGGATTTTTTTTGTCCCTACAGTATTATTGACCTCAATAACATTTATTTCCAGTCATTTTCAGTGAGTTTTGACCACCTCACACAATATTGTTCACCAACATAGGCATAGACGAAACCAACTCACAAGTACGTTCAATAGAATGTAATAATGCAACACAGAAATTTACTAAAAATTGTGCAAGGAATATCCTTGCTCAAAACAATTAGTTGCCCCCAGCACATGCCTGTTTTCACTGCCCAATCTGTATTTTCCTCATGGGGGGTGCCGGGCCATCAATGCCTGACCCTTGTAAAGTCCCGATCAATCAGACTTTCTCTTGAACAGTTCCCCAAAGCTTCAGTACCTGTGAGTTAGAAACAGTGCAGGTCGGATACAGTGTGGGTTACAGTGCGGGTCTATTATATTGCGGGATACGGTGTGGGTTGGATACAGTGCGGGTCTGATATAGTGCGGGATACAGTGTGGGTTGGATGCAGTGCAGGTTGGAAACAGTGTGGGTTGGATACACCAAAAGTACATTTACTGTGACAGCAGTGTTGGTAGTGCGGGGTTGCTGAAGGTGTCCTCAGTACATGGGATGGCAGTGCTGCGGTGCTGGCAGTGTCCTCAGTGAATGGTACTGGCGGTGTCGGGAATGTGGTGATGCCAGCGGTGTTTTCAGTGCAGGTTTGCTGGCTGTGTCAGCAGTGCCGGGGTTGCTGACGCTGTCCTCAAAACATGGAATATGGCAGTGATGCGGTGCTGGCAGTGTCCTCAGTGAAGGGTACTGGCGGTGTCGGCAGTGCGGGGGTGCCAGCGGTTTCTTCAGTGTAGTTTGCTGACTGTCTCAGCACTGCAGGGGTGTTCTCAATGCAGGGTGCTGGTGGTGTCGGCAGCATGGGGGAGCCAGTAGTGTCAGCAGCGGGGCTGCCGGCGGTGTCAGCAGTGGGGGTGCCGACAGCTGGTGTGTTGGCAGCGGTGTGTGACGGCATCAGGTGTGTCGGCAGTGGGGGGTGCCAGCCGCGGGAACCAGCGCTATCTTCTTTTAGTTGTTTTTTTCCCTGCATTCAATGGGCTTAACGCTGATTGGCTGAGAGCCGTGACAGACTGCTCTGTCAGCCGATCAGCGCTTTGCCCATTGAAGGCAAAGGGATCTTCAAAAATGGCCACTCGAGGCAAAACCTCGAGATCTGACAGCAGATCGCGAGGTTTTGCCTTGGGAGAGGGATATGGGGCAGGCAGGGAGATCCCCGAAATTCGGGTGGGTTCGGTTCTCTGAGAACTAAACCCGCTCATCCCTACTGTGGATACAGCCCTTTATCTCTGAGATGACGATTAGGATGGATTGATCTGATTTCAAGGATCAGCTTTTTAAATATGTAACCCCCTTCCTTTCGCACCTTACTAGCCCCACTGGCCAGTAAAAGGCAGAGGGTGGGGTTCAGGGGTGGGAGGCATCAGGGAGTTAAAAGAGGCAGCTGGGGGGGAGAGAGCCTTTTTATATCTCTCTCCCATGCTTTAGGAAAGCAGTGGCAAACGAAGGATTTTGAAAGGGGGGTTTCCAAATCCTTGGTTACCAATCCAATGAAAAAACATCTAGCCACAAATATATATATATACAGTCAGGTGCATAAATATTGGGACATTGGCAGAATTTTCATATTTTGACCTCTATTCACCAGCACAATGGCTTTGAAATGAAACAAACAAGATGTGCTTTAACTGCAAACTTTCAGATTTAATTTGAGGGTAATTACATCCAAATCAGGTGAACGGTGTAGGAATTACAACGGTTTCTATATGTGCCTTCCACTTTTTAAGGGGCCAAAAGTAATGGGACTATCAACTCAAAAGCTATTTCATTGACAGGTATGGGCTATTCCCTCGTTATTTCATTATCAATTAAGCAGGTAAAAGGTCTGGAGTTGATTCTAGATGTAACATTTGCATTTGGAATCAGTTGCTGTCGACTCTCAATATGAGATCCAAAGAGCTGTCTCTATCAGTGAAGCAAGCCATCATTAGGCTGACAAATCAAAACAAACCCATCAGAGAGATAGCAAAAACATTAGGTGTGGCCAAATCAACTGTTTGGAACATTCTTAAAAAGAAAGAATGCACCGGAGAGCTCAGCAACACCAAAAGACCTGGAAGACCATGGAAAACAACTGTGGTGGATGACAGAAGAATTATTTCCCTGGTGAAGAAAAACCCCTTCACAACAGTTGGCCAAATCAAGTAGGAGGTAGGTGTATATGTGTCAAAGTCAACAATCAAGAGAAGACTTCACAAGAGTGTCTATAGAGGGTTCACCACAAAATGTAAACCATTGGTGAGACTCAAAAACAGGAAGACCAGATTAGAGTTTGCCAAACAACATCTAAAAAAGCCATTACAGTTCTGGAACAACATCCTATGGACAGATGAGACAAAGATCAACTTGTACCAGAGTGATGGGAAGAGAAGAGTATGGAGAAGGAAAGGAACTGCTCATGATCCAAAACATACCACCTCATCAGTGAAGCATGGTGGTGGTAGTGTCATGGCGTGGGCATGTATGGCTGCCAATGGAACTGGTTCCCTTGTATTTATTGATGATGTGACTGCTGACAAAAGCAGTAGAATTAATTCTGAAGTGTTTCGGGCAATATTATATGCTCATATTCAGTCACATGCTTCAGAACTCATTGGACGGCGCTTCACAGTGCAGATGGACAATGACCCGAAGCATACTGCAAAAGCAACCAAAGAGTTTTTTAAGGCTAAAAAGTGGAATGTTACGCAATGGCCAAGTCAATCCCCTGACCTGAATCCGATTGAGCATGCATTTCACTTGATGAAACCAAAACTGAAGGGAAAATGCCCCAAGAACAAGCAGGAACTGAAGACATTTGCAGTAGAGGCCTGGCAGAGCATCACCAGGGATGAAACCCAGCGTCTGGTGATGTCTATGCGTTCCAGACTTCAGGCTGTAATTGCCTGCAAAGGATTTGCAACAAAGTATTAAAAAGTGAAAGTTAGATTTAGGATTGTTTAGTTTGTCCCATTACTTTTGGCCCCTTAAAAAGTGTGAGGCGCATATAGAAACCATTGTAATTCCTACACCGTTCACCTGATTTGGATGTAATTACCCTCAAATTAAATCTGAAAGTCTGCAGTTAAAGCACATCTTGTCTGTTTCATCTCAAAGCCATTGTGGTGGTGAATAGAGGCCAAAATATGAAAATTCTGTCAATGTCCCAATATTTATGCACCTGACTGTATATATATATATATATATATATATATACACACTACCATTCAAAAGTTTGGGGTCAGCCAGGCAGTTTCGTATTTTACATGAAAACTGACTTTTATTTATCAAATGAGTTGCAAAATGAATAGAACATATGGTCAAGATTATAGCATTGCAGACCTTTGGTATTCTAACTGCTAATTTGTTGAGGTAATCTGAAGATATTTCACCCCACGCTTCCTGAAGCACCTCCCACAAGTTGGATTGGCTTGATGGGCACTTTTTGCGTACCATACGGTCAAGCTGCTCCCACAACAGCTCAATAGGGTTGAGATCTGGTGACTGCGCTGGCCATCTCTTGGGTGTTTTTTCAATTTTACAAAAATTATCATTGGGAGCCTATGGAATCTACTAGCAACCATGTTTGAAGGATTTTAAAGTGAAGAGGTCTATCTAAAAGGATGATTTTGGACAACAATTCCTATATAAAAAAAGAGGTTTATCCAAAAGGACTAAAACTGGACATTACTTTATAAATTGACTATTTACATCTGGATATTCATTGCGCCCTCTAAGTATTGTTTGTTCCCACTAACAGGGGTTCCACTTGAGGTGCAGCAATCTCTGTACATCACAGCGCAAGATAAGGGCATCATCTATGCCTTTTATATATATATATATATATATATATATATATACACATATATAGAAACAGCTTACACAGGATTTAGGACCACTACAGTAAAATATACCACTCAGCCTATGACGGGGTACACACACACTGACACAGACAGGCACACACACACACACATGCACCTCTATCACTAAAAAACATGAATGCCACAGGCAAATAAATACAGCTAGAATGATTTATTAAAGGCCCCCTCCCCCCATTAGTGCCCCTTATATAGTTCCCCCAGTAGTGGTCACCCTATGAAGTGCCCCCAGTAGTGCCCCTTATACAGTGCCCCCAGTAGTGCCTCTTATACAGTGCCCCTCGTAGTGGTCCCACTATGCTGTGCTTCCAGTAGTTCCCTTTATACAGTGCCCCCAGTAGTGCCCCCCCATGCAGTGCCCTTTATACAGTGCCCACAGTAGTGGTCCCCCCTATGCAGTGACCCCAGTAGTGGTCCCCTGTATGCAGTGCCCCACATACAGTGCCCCCAGAAGTGGTCTACCCCATGCAGTGCCCCCAGTGGTGCCCCTTATACAGTGCCCCCCTATGCAATGCCCCCAGTAGTGCCCCTTATACAGTGCCCCCAGTAATGAGTCCCCTATGCAGTGCCCATTATACAGTGGTGGTCTGCCCTATTCAGTGCCTCTTACATATATAACACAAAACACACACAATATACTTACCTGAATCCGCGCTCCTGCGCCCGCCACCGTCCACTCCTCTGTCCTCCCGCTCGGCACTATGGGAGAGATGTCATGACGTCTCTCCCATAACCCTCTGTGGGAGCCGGAAGGCGAGCTCATGAATGAACTTCAACCCGGCTCCCTCCGTGGATGCAGCAGCCAATGAGAGTCTGACTGACTGTCATGGCTCCTAAAACAAATACACCGCCGGCAGTGGTGTGTTTGTTACTGTGTAGTGCGGACCGCACTTACTGTGGTCCTCACTACACTTACTAAAACCTACTGCGCTATGCCACTGATCAGCGGGCAGGGAGTTTCTGGGTACTCAGAAACCCCCCCTGCGTGTGCCTATGGAAAGTATGTGCAGTTGTGCATAAAATATTAACAAAATAAAATTTTAAAAAATCCTGCCATTTAGCCAATACGCGGGTGCTAGTTTTCTGGGTTTCATGAAATGGATTGTTGTGCAAAAGTGTTTTAATTTTCCTAAAAAAAAAAAAGTTTTTCTTTATGCAGAGGTAATTATCTTGCATTTCATTTTGTTACAGTTTGTAAGTGGGGAGAAGCTGTGCACAAGGCATAGCGAGTAGGGGATTGTAAGAGTGCCAATCATATTCACTGGGATAGCCGGCAGCATGCCTGTACCAGCCTAAAACAGGTTGGACTATATGGGCTGCACGCCAGCTGAGGGTGATGTGCAGATGGTAGCTGGTCCCAAAAGTAGGGGGCATGGTTGCGTGCTTAAGAGGTGGAGCCGAGCATGCCCCAGGTGGTAAACGTGGTTGGGGTATGGTTTGTGTGCTTACAAGTTTGGGCCAAGCATAGCCCAGGTGGTAAATGTGGTAGAGGACGTGGGTGTGTGTCTACAATTATGGGCCGAGCACACCGTCGGTGGTAAATGCGTTAGGTCGTGGTTGCATGCCTACATGGTTTTGCCGTGCAAGCCCCAGGTGGAAAAACAGGGAAGTTGTGAGAGCCTTGCCCACGGCTCTTTTCCTTGCCCTGCAATCTATTTTAATTGTGTTCTTTTAAAATAAAGCTGTGACCGATTTCTTTTGCCCAAAATTACAAGTCTCGAGTCAGTCACTTGTTGGTAATATGCGAGGTGCCAGCAAGTCGGCCTCTCCATCCTTACTACATAGAGTACATACATAATGGAATATAGTATCAGTAGATATTGTTATGGCAGACACAGATGAATGTTGGCTAATCATATGAGAGTAGATTGGTGTGTGTGTCACATCTAATCACTGAATGCATCCACAGCTTATCATCAGTGCCTATGACATGGAGGTTACAGCCCCTTACTTCAACTTGTGCCTCCTCTTTGTACCGTACGTGCCAATGTGTGTGCTGAGCTGCAGCTGCAAATCACAAGGGGGGCCTGGAGAGCTCTGCTTGCTGTGGCAGGCAGAGACACACGGATACAGTACAGAGGAAGAGGCTGCACAGACTGAGCTGATACAAGACGAATCCCAGCACCAGGAATGCACACACTGAGCTCCAGCATTTGGATCACAATCAATGTTAACACTGCACTAAGGAGATCTATTTTATCATCAATTGTGCCTGCCCGGGATCTATAGAGAATCAACCTTCTGATAGGCTGAATCTTCTGTGGGGACCATTATCATCTGTAAACAGATAACAACAGAGGAGAGAGCAACGTGGGAATCGGATTTCTCTTGCTACTGTTCCTTTTTGCATTACACAGCCTTTGATATTTTTCCACTTTGAATTGGGGTTATTCTTACTGACAGACTTAATTCTGGTTTCCTCCCCAAATCAAGTATAATTATACCCTCCTCCTTCATTTTTATATTCTTTCCTCCCTCTATCGACCCCCTGTGTCTTATCTGTTTAATAATTTCACCAAACCTCTACTAAAATCAACACCAACCCTTCCTCCTCTTTGATCCTATCCAACACACCCTTGTTAAGGTGAGTTATGTCGTTTCAGCACTTTTTTCCTTGTGTGTGTTTTTTTGCTCTTGTGTTCTGTTTGCTATATACTATTCTTGATGTTATTTATGATGCATAGATTACAGACGTTCAACCGTGTTTATTCTATCCCATGTGATATTTGGCTTTGTTGAGTTAAGATGCTGGGACCATATAATACACTGTGAATGGAAGTAGGAGTGATTAATGCCTAATTATTACAGTACATGATGGGACTGGCACTTACTGTATAAGAATGTACGTACATATGCTTGTAGTTACAGAGATAAATGGATGCTACTGAAAGTTTAAGGTGTGGTCACATCCAATTACATTTACCATTACAATGGCATACGGTAGCTAATGATAATCGTGATCTATAGTGGTTACATGCTAACAGTATATGTGACCCAATTATTTATAGGGTCCCGATTCACTCCACAGCTCCCCTGTATTTTAGCCTACTGTACATATTATTACATAATTGGTAAACGCTCCTTGCCGTGTGCACACTGACATGTATGGGAGGGAGGCTGATACATCTCTGGAGGTACAGTACTGTGTCGTGTAGAGGGTGATGAATGCAATGTGCGCACACTTATATGAAATATTTGGAACTCAAGCCTGAAAAAGGCACTAATGTAAGTGGATGAGAGAGCAAGAGAGTGCTGCTCAGGGAAGTGGTGATGACGTCAGGTTTGTTTGGGCTCTATGCTTTGGATTCACCAAGTGCCAAACTCAAGTAAAGTGCTCATCTAAATTGCTTATAGATGTGTTCTGGAAAAGAGATAGGAAGTGGAAGCCATTCAACAACCCAAAATGAAATGTTTTTGTAGTGGTCCTAATGTCAGTATATGCCTTTACACCCACGTTCTTACAGATTGGATGAAGAATGGTGGGATGGGATGAAGAATTCTCAATACTGACTAAAGTGTATAAACTGCATAGCTTGCATGTTAGGCTTAATAGTCGTAAGGCAAATGCTACATTCATTAGATAGTAAAATAAATGTTTGTGCAACATGCCTCTGGTGAATTGCTTGGATATATAACATTATTGATTCGGTGTAAGCCTATAAGCAGCATTGATGGTTATAATTATTGTCTGTTGTACAGTACAGTGCAATTAAAAATACTGCATGTGATTTTGACTACTTATATATGTCATATAGAGAGATAGTATGTTAGTTAAGACTTCATGAAGTTCAGTCATCGCTAAAGCCTGGGAAGTGGCTGTTCCTTGACAACTAATATGGGTGTGCTGTAGCTATGAACTGTCAAATACAGTGATCTCATACATACTGTATATTATTTTTTTGAATCAGAACCTATCTAGTGTACCTGATTTACAAGTTTGTAATAAATTACTTTTGCCAGACTGCACTGACCATATTGCTGTATTGAAAGCCATTGGTAAATGTGAATAAGTATGTCCTGGATTCCATAGCCATTGACGTGACATTTGTGGAAACAGCCCTGCAGCTCTGAGATGACGATTAGGGTGGATTGATCGGATTTCATGGACTTGCATTTTAAGAGAAGAGATGGCCTGTCTGCAGACTCTGTGTGGCCCCGTCCTCTCTGGCAGCGCAATATATTCTGGCTTGGTGCCAGAATCTACTGCACATGCGTGGGTTTCTGGGAAAATATCACCCATGCCCCTTATTCATCTCTACTGTGCATGCGCAAATCACTCGGAAAATGTCCGGCACTATTTCTCCTGTAATTTTTGCTGACCTGCAGCGCCAGCCCAGCACTGCAGAGAGGCACTCTGGAGACTGTGGAGAGGTAAGTATAAGGGTGTGCTGTGTGGGCCCCCCTGGACCCAGGGGCCCATATGCACTGCACACCCTGCACCTATTATAGATACACCATTGCATGTAGGAAGACATTTGTACATATTAGACCTGTTTTCATATATTTATTTTGTTTCATTGATCCAGCATACGTTTTTTTTTATTTACCATAATTTTTTTCTGATTATACATCTGAATTACATATTTTGTAAAATTTTTGTAACAGTAGTACATCAATATCTTGTTTATAATGTCTTCAACAGGGCACTAAACATATTTCAGTTAAACATTAAAGTGCTCAAATAACATGTGAAGTTGCCCACTTTGAAGGTTTATTTTTCTTCTGAATTAATCAGCAGTTTTTCATCTTGATCCCCACCACACCCTTATGTTTCTAGCACAAACTAGCACTTACTGTATAAGAATGTGTACTTCCATATGCTTGTAGTAACAGAGATAAATGGATGCTTCTTTTAGTTTAATGTGTGGCCACATCCAATTACATTTAGCATTACAATGGCATACGGTAGCTAATAATACCCGTGATCTATAGTGGTTACATGCTAACAGTATATGTGACCTCATTTTTTTATAGGGTCCCGATTTACTCCACAGCTCCCCTGTATTTTAGTCTACTGTACATATTATTACATAATTGGTAAAACGCTCCTTGCCGTGTGCACACTGACATGTATGGGAGGGAGGCTGATACATCTCTGGAGGTACAGTAGTGTGTCGTGTAGAAGGCGATGGGACTGGCACTTACTGTATAAGAATGTGTAAGTGCTATATATCTATATATAGTAACAGCATAGTTCTTGTATGAGTTTGAAAAGATTAATTGACTCTTCTACAAACCAGATATAAAAATAATATTTTATCTTATTTTTGATTACAAGTAAAAATACAAATTATTTATAGTAGATAGAAGTATAAACATGGCCAGTATATAATACAGCCGATGATGCGGCTTTGGAACCGATGGTGCTGAAGAAGTCGGTGGCAGAAATTAGTGCAACGGTGGTGCGGCTTAAGAACTGATGATGCTGCTTTGGAACCGATGGTGCGGCAGAAGCTTGTAGCAGAGGTTGGTGCAGCAATGGTGTGGCTTAGGAGATGATGATACGGCTTTGGAATCGATGGTGTGGCAGAAATCAGTAGCAGAGGTTGGTGCCGCAATGGTGTGGCTTTGGAGCCAATGGTGCGGCAGAAGCCAGTACAGAAATTGGTGTTGTGATGTTGTGGCTTTGGAAGCTGATGATGCGGCATAGGAGCCAAAGGTGCAGCAAGAACTGGTGGCAGTTATTGGTGTTGTATTGGCGCGGCTTTGAGAACCAATGATGCGGCCTGGGAGCCGATGGTGCGGCAGAAGCCAGTGGCAGAAGTTGGTGTAGCAATGGTGCGGCTTAAGAGCTGATGATGCGACTTTAAAGACAAAGGCCCTGGCAAGAGCCGGTGGCAGTAATTGGTGTTACGATGGTGCGGCTTTGAGAGCCAATGATGCGGCCAAGGAGCCAATGGCAGTAGCTAGTAACAGTTGTTGCAATGGTGTGGCTCTGAGAGCTGATGCAGAGGCTGGAGAGCCGGAGACAGCACGGAAGTTGCTGGTGCGGCTGGGAAGCCGATGGAAAGGCTTGAGAGCTGGTGACAGCACGGATGCTGCTGGTGCGGCTAGGGAGAACCAGATTACGATACCACGAGGAGATATAGAATGCTGACCATGCAGCTGAGTCAAGAGAACCTACAGGAATGTTATAGTCAGCGAGGCGACAAAAGGCCAGCGTGCATAAATAGGCGAAGGGTCCAATCACGATGTGTTGTGGGGAACATGTGACATCCTGCGGCATCTGGATCGCCTAGCGATCAATGGCGCTGGACAACAGCATCAGTAGGAAGTAAAATGCTAGCGGTAGACAAGTCGTGACCCGACTTGTAACTGTACCCCCCCTTGAAGCGGGGTTGAAGAACCCCCAGAACCCGGTTTATCAGGAAAATCCCGGAAGAAAAGTCTCCTCAGTCTTGGAGCATGTAGAGCACCTTCAGGAACCCGGTTGCGCTCCTCAAGACCATAGCCTTTCCAGTGGTACAAGAAATGCAAGCGACCCCTGGCAATCTTAGAGTCCAAGATCTTTTCAACCACAAATTTGCATTGACCGTGGACCACAACCGAAGCAGGCCTGGATGGAAACTTGGGCTTAAACTTGACTGAAGACTGGTTTGAACAAGGAACAGTGGAAGGTGTTGTTGATACGGAGAGACTTGGGTAATTGAAGCTTTAAAGCTATCGGATTCACCTGAGAAATGATGCGAAACAGGCCAAATGAACCTCGGACCCAACTGCTGAGTAGGTTGGCGAAGCTTAATATTCTTTATGGAGAGCCAAACCAAATTGCCTTTCTGAAACATACATGACTTCCGATGTCTGTCAGCAGATTTATTGGAGCAGAGAGAGACCTTCCGAAGGCTTTGATGAACCTTGCTAAAAATAAGACAGAGCCGAGAGATACAAGGCAGAACTGGTGAACTTGGAGTCGAAACAATTTGCTATGGGATGTTGGCCCGTGACACAGAAGAACGGAGAAACTAATGATGCTGAATGGTATGAGTTGTTAAAAGCGAACTCAGCAAGCAGCAGATGGGACACCCAGTTGTTATGACACTTGGAGATGTAACCACGTAAATATGGCTCCAGACACTTGTTAACACGCTCAGTTTGCCCATTAGATTGATTGCGGATGGTACCCTGAAGAAAGGCTGAGGTCAATGCCCAAGGAAGCACAGAAGGCGCTCCAGAACTGTGGCACAAATTGCGTTCCTCAATCTGACACAATATCCATCGGCAAGCCGTGCAGGCAAAAGATATGCTGGAGGAACAGGACTGAGAGTTCTTTGGCAGAGAGTAGCTTAGGCAAAGGTATGAAGTGCGCCATTTTGCTAAAAAGGTCCATCACAGTCAAGATCACAGAAAATCGAGCAGATACTGGAAGATCAACGATAAAATCCATGGTGATGTGAGTCCAGGGTCTCCTAGGTATGGAGAGAGGAAGTAACAGACCTGAAGGAGCTGTCCGAGGTGTATTATTTTGGGCACAGTTCTCACATACCAGGACAAACTCACGCACATCTTTGGTCAAGGAAGGCCACCAGACTGAACGGGAGGGCAACTCTAAGGTCTTACTGATGCCTGGGTGACCAAAAGCTCGACCCAGCGTGAAAATCCAATAAGTCTGATCTCCTGAATTTTTCTGGAACAAATAGAAGACCAGAAGACTTATCTGGAGGTGACTCTGACTGACAGGCCTGAATGAGTTCAGCCAAATTTGGGGTGATGGCATAGTGGCATAGTGGAAGAAGGAGTCCGTAATAATTGGTTTGTCTGAACTGAAGATCTGCTGCACAGGTTCAAAGCTCCTGGAGAGAGCGTCAGCCTTGAAGTTTTTTGAACCAGGACAGAAAGAGAGGAGGAAGTTGAACCGGGTGAAAAACAATGCTCAGTGTGCTTGCCGAGAGCTCAACCTATTTGCAGACTGAATGTAACATAAGTTCTTCTGGTCGGTAAGAACCATGATCCGGTGTTTGGCCCCTTCTAACCAGTGTATCCAGTCCTCAAAAGCCCATTTAATCGCAAGCTACTCCCGATTCCCCACATCATAGTTGCGTTCTACTGAGGTGAACTTGCGAGAGAAAAAGGCACAGGGGTGCAATTTATTATGAACAAGATCCTTCTGAGACAGAATGGCATCCACTTCTAGAATAAATGGAAGATCCGGATTGGGATGCCGAAGGAGCCTGAGTAAATGAGACCTTAAGGGTTTTGAAGGCCTGGACCGCTTTGGATGACCAATTAGAGGTGTCCAATCCTTTTTTGGTCAATTCTTCAATGGGTGCAACGATGGTGGAGAAAGACCTAATAAACCTGCAGTAATAGTTAGAAAAACCTAAAGCGATGGACTTCAACTTTTACTCGGATCCATGGAGAATCCCTGGGAAGAGATGACATAGCCTAGGAAAGAAATCTGGGTGACATCAAAATCACATTTCTCTAGCTTAATTTCTGTAGAACTAGGTGTACATGCTGATAATATTGGTCCAGCGACTGGGAATAGATGAGTATGTCGTCCAGATACACGACAACAAATTTCCCCAGGAATTTTCGAATGACATAGTTGATGAGATCCTGGAAGACCGCCAGAGAATTGTATAGGCCGAACGGCATGACCAAGTACTCATTTCGTCCCAAGTGAGTACTGACGGCCGTCTTCCACTCATCCCCACTAGTAATTCGGATGAGGTTGTATGCTACTCGTAGGTCAATCTTTGCAAAGATGTTGGTCTGGCGCAGCTAGTCGAAGAGTACCGAGATGAGAGGTAGTGGTTAGGAATTCTTAATGGTGATGTTGTTCAAACCTCTATAATCAATACACAACGATGGAGAGACCCATCCTTCTACTCCACGAAGAAGAAGCCAGTCCCCACTGCTGACTTAGAGGGATGGATAAATCCCTTGACTAATGTATCCTTGATGTAATCTCTCATCTCCTTGTCCTCTGGAATGGAAAGAGAATACAATCAGCCTTTAGATGGTTTGGCTCCTGGCACTAATTTAATAGCACAGTCGTATGACCGATGCGGAGGAAAAACATCCACCAGCTGCTTGGAGAAAACATCAGTGAAATCTTGGTATTGGACTGGGATGGCTGGAGGAGCTTCGGCAACCATAGATTGAACTGACCGAAAAGGAATAGCCAAACAATGTGTTCGACAGGCATGACTCCATTTCGTTATTTCCATGAAAGATCAATCAATAATGGGATGAAGATCACTGAGCCAGGGGAGACCAAGAACGACTGGGGCTAAAGGACACTGAAGAAGATAAAAAGAAATAACTTCCGAATGTAGAACTCCAACTGTCATATGGAGAGGAGGTGTTTTGAATTTAATGTGCCCACCAGAAATCAATCCTCCATCTGATCCGCAGATAGAATCTTCCTGACCTAAAGGAATGGCGGGAACACCCAGTGAGTGGAAGAAAAGAAAATCCATAAAATTGCCAGCTATCCAGGAATGCCGAAGTGGTCAGAGTGGAGATAGCGAGTTGGATGGGCACGGGGACTAATTCTGAATTCTTGGAGGAAATAGGGACCTGTCCTAAATGCAATTCCTCCTGCGCATTTAGGAATTGCCTTTTACTGGCCTGAGCGGACAATTACTCACTGTATGTCCCTTGTCCCCACAATACATACAGAAGCCGGTAGCAGAAGTTGGTGCAGCAATGGTGGGGCTTAGGAGCCGATGATGCGGCTTTGAAACCGATGGTGCGGCAGAAGCTGGTAGCAGAGGTTGGTGCAGCAATGGTGCGGCTTAAGAGCTGATGATGCGGCTTTGGAGGCGATCGTGCGACAGAAGCCAGTACAGAAGTTGGTGTTGTGATGGTTCGGCTTTGGAATTGTGGGAATACACAGTGAGTGGAAGAAAAGAAAATCCATAAAATTGCCAGCCGCCCCGCTAACCAGGAATGCCGAAGTGGTCAGAGTGGAGACAGCGAGTTGGATGGCCATGGGGACTAATACTGAATTCTTGGAGAAAATAGCAACCAGGCCTAAATGCAATTCCCCCTGCACATTTAGGCCTTGCCTTTTACTGGCCTGAGCGGAAAATTACTCACTGTATGTCCCTTGTCCCCACAATACATACAGAGGCCTAGGGTACGTCTCCTGTGTCTCTCTTTGGGTGATAACCGAGACACACCAATTTGAATTGGCTCCTTCGGATGTACCTGCAAAAACAGGATATGGCGGTATTGGTCCATTTAAAAGTTATCCTATATATGGACAATAAAAGTAATAATAGCCAGGGTAAACCTTGTTTTAATTTTGGAATGACGGGCTCCCTACAGATGAGCCAAGTGGTAGTGTGGCTGCCACACACTTCGTAATATAGATAGTGAGAAAAAATAGGCAAATCTGTTATTGAAAACAGTAACAGAACTACTGCTGCTAACATAAGCATATTGCTAAGGTCTAACTATGCAATGGTAGTGGATATTACAAACCTACATAGTTTATAAACGTTGACTGCAATGGTAGCATTCCATTTACTGCCCTAATGGCAATGTCCACAACAGTGGCATATCTTCATCCCAGTTGCCCAGAGGCAAGATAGATGTAGGTGTTCCCCCCCTCCCCCATGCTGACTCTTCAACTTTGTAAAACAAATGACACCCCCTTGATATCCCTATGAAAATGAGTTGTATTATTTGACTCAATACTCCCAATTCAGTTACAGCTCATTTCCCGCTAACCTGTTACAACTCACTTCAACCATTGATGCAGATCCATGCGATTTTGGACTGCTAATATGACGCATGCGCAGAGCGATAGCTCATGAAATTACGCAGTAGTGTAAAAAATGCTCATTCCTTTTGCAATCTTTGTGATTGCCAGACTATACGGAGAGCATTTTAGTGACTCTTGACAATACTCAGAGCATTTTTAAGGCATACCATACAATAATGAAAACAATTTAGAGACATAGACCACTGAAAGCGTGTTTGTGACCACCAGACAATATGGAGAGCATTATAGTGATCACCATATAATGCAGAAAACATCACAACAACCACCATATAATGCAGGGGACATCACAGTGACTGCTATATATTGCAGAAAGCATCAGTGACCGCCATGTAATGTAGAGAGCATCAGTGCCCACCATATACAGAGAGCATTGCAGTGCCCACCATATAATGCAGAAAACATCACAACAACCACCATATAATGCAGGGGACATCACAGTGACTGCTATATATTGCAGAAAGCATCAGTGACCGCCATGTAATGTAGAGAGCATCAGTGCCCACCATATGCAGAGAACGTTGCAGTGCCCACCATATAATTTTGAAAGCATTGCAGTGCCCTCCATATAATGCAGAGTGTTGCAGTGCCTGCCATATAATGCAGAGTGTTACAGTGCTCGCCGGATAATGCAGTGTTGCAGTGTCTTACATTTAATGAAGGAGTGTCACAGTGACCCCCATATAATGCAGAGTTTGTCACAGTGACACCAATATAATGCAGAGTGTCGCAATGCCTGACATGTAATGTAGAGAGTGTTACTGTGCCCGCCATATAATGCAGAGTGTTGCAGTGCCCACCACATAATGCAGTGTCACAGTGCCCGCCATGTAATGCAGAGGTTCGCAGTGCTCACCATATAATGCAGAGTGTTGTGCCATATAATGCAGTGTTGCAGTGCCCGCCATGTAATGTAGAGAGCATTAGTGCCCGCCATATAATGCAGTGTCGCAGTGCCCACCATGTGATGCAGAGAGTGTCGCAGTGCCCGCCATGCAATGCAGAGTGTCGCAGTGCCGGCCATGTAATGCAGAGGGTTGCAGTGCGCACCATATAATGCAGAGTGTTGTGCCATATAATGCAGAGTGTCACAGTGCCCGCCATATAGTGCAGAGTTTTGCAATGCCCACCAGATAATGCAGAATGTTGTGGTGTCTTCCATGTAAAGCAGAGTGTCGCAGTGCCCGCTATGTAATGAAGAGTGTCGCAGTGACCCACATTTAACAAAGACAATATGAATACACTACACAATGACACATTATTAATATACCCCCTCCCCACACACATTAATACACCACCCCACCACCACAGACACATCACCCTTAGTTAGAAAATAAATAAATAATGAAACACACACACATTTTATAAGACACACACATACTGTACATACATACATACACACACACACATACATACTGTATATACATACACAGACATTATACATTACATACCAGATACCTCAATGTTGTTGCTGACAGGTATAGATGGAATGCTCCCGTTATTCGTGAGGAACCGGGAAAAGGGTGGAGCTAGTCATATTGGCTCTGCCCTTGCATGCGAGCAGCATAGGGGGGGGGGTGTGCCTGCCTGTGGCTGCAAGGAGCCTTGAGTACCCTGCTGGAGCTTGTCTCTTCTCCCTCGTGAATCCTTGGTGCTGCTGCTGCTGCACACAGCCGGCAAGCAGCTGCACTATGGTTAGTGGGCAAGTCCGACCCTGGCGCTGATGGGTGAGGGCATTAACTAACAGGGCAGGGGATGGAGGAAGCTGGCTGGGACAATGGAGGAGAGGTGCCCCCTACCTCCAGTTCTGCCCCTGGTTCCCGTCCTCCATGGCAAGGTGAGGACGTCCACTCCGCTGCCAGCTGCCGATGCTGTGCAGTCTCAGAGTCCCGGCTCCTCAGGGCTCATGCTATGTGACGTCTGTGACCACAGGCCACACAGAGTCCAAACATGGAGGAGGAGCGCCGCTGATGCTGATCAGCGCTCAGCTCAGCTGCTCCTCTGTTTTAGGAGACTGAGGAAGCAGACGTCGGCTCTGTGAAATGCATTGCTACATTAGGTACCCACCATTGGTATTCTCCACTCATTAATTTTTTATATTTTTAATACTTTCTTTAAATAGTTTTAAAATACTTTTAATTTGTGATTTTTTTTTACTTTGCATTTTTATTTTCTTCTGAATTATATATTATTTCATGCATTTTTGTATAATAACACACCATTTAAAAAAAAAAAATTATATATATATATATATATATATATATATATAAAATGTTAATTTATAAAAATAGGCAAGTTTGGATCCAAAATTGTTTTGGAACCAATTGATTACCAACTTATCATCTATAAAGTACCGATGATAATCGGGTTTTTATAAATAAATGTCCAAGGCCCATATCACATCCCATGGAGGCTTGTTGCATGTATTTCCCCCTCTAAATATATGGCAATCTGGAGTTAATTACCAACCACATTGACAAGTTCATCGTTGCACTCCGCAACCACCGTAGAACAAGGTGAAAATTTTGTCCGTCTGTGACTTACTTCTGAAGGGAGAGTGTACATCTGTCTCTCCTGTGAAATAAGATATTTACGTTTTTTTTACACTATATTATTGATTCTTTCTTTCACATATCCTTAAGAATAAAAACCAGAAAGCTATAACTATGAATAGATCAAAGGAAGCGCCGGGACCACAGTTTGACTTCAAATTGCAAGAGAGTAGCCAAGTAGGTGTACTGTAAATGTCGCCGCAAAGTCCAAGCTTGATTTAGTCTCATGTATAGCTTAAAACTGTTAATGAGAGTAACTGAACTGCAGCTACCTTTATTACATGTGCTTTTGTGTTTGAAACTTTGTTTTCCATAGTGTCTTTTGTATTTTTATTTCTTTGTAACTTGAAAACAAAATATGTGTCCTGTTTAGTATATAGGTAAAGTGCCAAGCTCAGAGGTGGCTCAGAGATCAAATCCTTTTGCTGAGTTGTTTTGTTGTGCGTCCTTCTGCACATGAAGGAACATAATTCTAAAGGCATAAATTTTATTATTTCCTACCAGAAATTTAAATCTTCTTTTGAAGTTTGCAAGAAACGCCATCACTGTTCCAAACTCTTCCAATTGTTCCTTTGCCAATGCTACCATCTTGCACTTTACTGTATATCAAGGTACACTACTAAAGATCGCTTGCACAGTGCCCCTACGTCATACATAAAGAGTGGTAGGGTATATATAAATTCCCTGTCCAGGGGCCTTGAAGTGTAGGGTCAGCATAACCACACCCTACTCTGCATGTGCATTTTGTTAGTGACCATATTTTGCAAGTCGACATAGGGGTTGGCAAAATTTTGCTTTTCAACATGTACCTGTCAACAACATGGTGTCTAGATAATGGGTGTCGACAAAACATACTGAACCGCCTTCCTACGTTGTCAGATTTTTTTGTTATAGTTTGTAACGCTTGTTTAAAATGTCTGTTTATGTCATTACAGTTTCCATTTCTTTGAGTAAATTTATTGTATTAACTTATTATTGATAGGCTGCACTTTTCAAGGTTGTGCAGCCTCTGAAGTTTATCAGGTTGCCTAAGTTTGGGCTAGAAGAGTCTGTATGCCAGGATGATATTTGATAAAGATCACACAGAACCGATTCACTTAATTATCCAACATTTACTAAAAACAATCATAACAGAAAAAAAATTTCTGTTGAAAAAAAATGTATATATTTGCAAAGCTGGATAGGTATAAAATGTTATTAACTATAAATAACTGGTAATAAAATAATAAATAACTAAATACAGCATTTCAAAATTTTTAACATGTTTTATTCTTCTAATTTACATTATTTGTAATACAATAAATTATTCTATTCAGTGTTCTTGTTACCATAAAATAGCATACTTCCATTGACTTGCTTATATCATATTGGCTGTTAATTCTACAAATAAGTTTTAAACAAAGTTTTTACAATTTTTAGCATTCCTCCAATTATTGCAGGTACAATAGGTATTGCCTCACAATATTTACATCTATATGCAATACAAAAGTAACAGTTACTTAATGATTTCAGAAGAGAACTCCAGCCTCCGGCTAACGCGGCGCTGCAGGAAAGGAGCCGGACGCCCGCTGTTAATAACATCTCAGCGGGCGTCCGGCTTAGAGCCTCCCTGCGGCGCCAGGCTAGAGGTCACTGACGCCGGGTGTAGCGGGTACACCACTGCACTCAGTGCCAGTGACCTCCATTCCTGGGGGTAGTGGACGGACAGCCAGGCATGCAATGATTCATATGCATGCCCGGCTGTCCATCCATTACCCCCAGGAATTTCAGTTTTACCCCAAATGGGGTAATTTACCCCTGCTCCCCGACCACTGCACTACAGTAATTCGTTAACTATATAGTTTGTAACTTCACACAATCGTAATAGATTATGTTTTTGGGCTCTTTGAAGGCAGGCTGTTCAATATTTTGTTACTCTCATGCATAATGGCTACAGTGTGACTATTAGTACAGTGCCTAGACACCAATATTGTGGTTGCATACTATTCTTTTTTAATTAGTATTTTGTTACCAATAAGACGGAAATGAGTAGTATCCTGTAGATAGAACTCAGTGTTTTGTACTACTGGCTGTAGCCAGAAGTCCACATATTGGAAAAGACTCTGACATAATGACCCCCGGGAGGAAATTATCGGCCTTCCGGGGAATTATGTAACGTTTTGTGGACCTTCGGAAGAATGTATACCAAAGGTGTCACAGGAAAGTCCTGTTTCAAGAACCTAGTTGTTTTTTCATCCAACCAATAATTATTTAATCCTAAATCAATTATATTATCAATCTCCTTTTTGTAGATTGATGTAGGATCAATACGCAATTTGGTGTAATTGGACTCATCAGATAGCTGTCTAGAAACCTCTTTTATATAATCCACTTGATCTAGAAATACGATTCCCCCACGGGGTGAATCATGATCTCTTTGTTATTCTTCAATGCCTAAACAGCCTATCTCTGTTTAGGGGTAAGGTTCAAGAAAGAAGGTTTTTGTTTTTTGATTAGGGGCAATGTTTCTTTTTTCAGTAATGAGATGAATGGGTGTATTGATGATAGGTTCAAAGGTACTTTTAGATCTAAATTGCCCTGAACTTGCAACATTATTCTCTTTATTACCATAAAAGTATTTCAACTTAAGTTGTTGCTGAAATTTATGCAAATCTATTTCAACATCAAAGGGTTTTTGTTTAAGCGTACCCACAAATGTAAGCCCCATTAGACAAAACCTCCATTTCATGTTCAGTTGGACTATATTTGGACAGATTAAAAACTATTGTTTGTTTCTGCCCCTGCTTTTGCCTCATCTAGATTTGCTTCTGGTTTGATTTGTTTCTCCACCCTCCCCTTCTGCAGGGTTTCCAGTTAAAGGTTTCGCCAAAAAAAGGGAATATTTCTCCTTTAAAAGGGAACCCCTTGGGTTGCTATTGTCTGAGTCACTTTGTGAAGTTTGTGATTCCAGATCTGTTGAGGATCTGTTTCCCCGATTCTTCCTATTACCTGGACCTAACCTCCAGGGACGTCTAGAACCTCTCCCCTGTACCCATTGGTAAACTTTTCCATCCTTATAACCCTCACGTACATTTTTATACTTCATTTTCTTAAATGCTAACAAATCAGTTCTAAATGATGATACAACTGTATCCAATTTAGCTAACCATTCTCCTTCCTTATCACTTGCCAAAATTTCCAAACCTGTGACCTCACAAGAAGCAATTTCCTTTTCCAATATACTGATTTCCAGATTGACTTGTTGTATTACAGAAATCATCAAATCTAGAGAACATTGATTCAATATCATGCACCATTGGTGACAACATTCTTTGTTATTCCTTCCCAAAGTTGGTTGGTTCTTAATCCTAAAGCCACGTGGTATCAGATTTTCCTTATGATATTGGGACAATGTCAGTCCGTGCAATGAAAGTTCCACGTGTCTCTTTTTCAATTTCACCAAATCAGTATATAATTCCTTTAGGCTATTAATATCGAATTGCAATTAATCAGTATTGGTAAACAATATTTCTGAAATGTTCTTTTCACAAAACCGCTTAGTGCCCATCAGGTCATGTGTATCAACTAATGGTGCATCCATCATTAAAAACAATCAATTCTCACTTTAGAAAAAATATAAAAAAAAAAATTCAAATATCGGAGGTGCAATGATTTCATAAAAAGTTATTCATAGATTCAAGCAGGCAAATCTGCACACTCTTACAAAAATTCAAGAACGGGGTGCATGATCATAGAAAATTTAAATATAGCATTGGTCCAAATAATACACTGTCAGCACACCAACGTATATGCAAATAAAAGTAGATGGATTTATGATTTAAACTTTATTTCACCGGGTGGTTTAAATGAGGAATTTAATTTTTCTTGTTTTCTATAACAAATGATACTCTATTGGAAGGATTTTCTCTTTCTATGTGTGTATCTCTTGATGTGTGTATTTGTCTAATTTTATTATAATATGATTTAGATATTAACACCTGTCTTACATGTCACCTTTATCTCTCCCCGAGTACACCATGTGCTTATATCATATTACTTTTAAATATTATGGGCATTGTGGAGAAGTATTAGCACGTAGAGTGTTAAATTCCAAATCTTGTAAACGCAGTAGGTATCCCAGCAACGGGACTCCAGCTTGTGTTCCAGAAACTGGATGACGGACCTGGACTGAAGTTCTAGTTGTTGACACACAGAGACGTGCACCACTTCCGGTAGCCGGAGTGTGGACGTCGCTGGATGTGAGCTCTCCGGAGCTTGATTGTGTCTCACTTCAGGTGAGTACACGGCGTGGGGAGAGAGGGGAGGAGACAGATGGCCAGGTGAGTATATCTAGCCGTTTGCGTCCATCAGTCAGTGTGCTGCCCCTGGAAGAAAGTGCCGGAGTGCACCGAAACGGTCGTCGTGCATTGGGCACTGAATTGTCATACCCCAGAGGTGGTTCCTTACATGGTGGAATGATGAGTATCATGAGGCTTTCATTGTGATATGCAACCACCCTACCTGGCCCTAAAACATAGGGAAGACTCCTGGTTCCACCTTCTCATGAACTTACCATTCCTTTATATCCAGATAAGCTATTCTTTTTTACCCTCATTTAAAAACATTTTTTATGAACTACTTTTTATTTTATTAGTTATCTTATGTATACTGCCCTATATTTTAGGGTCAGGTTTATGTTCTAAATAAAACCCCTTTATTTTATACTTACACAGCTAGTTTGTATATTTTGGTATTATTACACTGATATACGTAATATTGCAATATTCTGCACTTTAAATCATTTATTTATTTATTTATTTGTATGTACATACTGCACCTTTCATTGCATTTTTGCCCTTTTAGTAAATTTAGGTCATATAATAATTATTTCAATCTTTAAATATTAGAATGAAACACACTGGATTTTAAATCTTGTTATGAATTGAGGGTTGGATACAGTGCAGGTCGGATACAGCACAGGCCAGGTAGAGTACAGGTCGGGTACAGTGCAGGTTACAGTTCGAGTCGGATACAGTGTCCAACCTGCACCAATGGTGATAATGTGGTGGAGGTTGCCGGCGTCAACCTCAGTGCAGGGGTCCCGGCGGTGTCGGCAGTTCAGGATTGCCGGTAGTGTTCTCAGTGTGGGGGTGCCGGCGATGTCAGCATTGTGGGAGTGGAGGCGGTCTCCTCAGTGCGGGAGTGCTGACGGTGTCGGCAGTTCGGGGGTGCCATGGTCTCGATAGGGATCCGAGGCAGACAGGGATATCCGAGCTGCGCCTTGGATCCCAGAAGTTTGGAGCTGTTCAGATTAAAAGGAATCCGAACCGCTCATCTCTAATCAGAAGTCTTATCAGTTGGTGGGTAGCTGGCACTATGGGGTATCTCTATTTTATCTTTCCACAGAATAATTCCTACTTTTTTCTATGGTCTCAATGAAAAATATGTAATTAACTATTGTAGTACGTATATTTTATAAAAGTGAACTTTTTTAATAATTAGCATTAATAATAATTTTTAATAATTAGCATTAGGGTTAAAGTGACAAAAAACACTGATATAACATTATAGAATATGAAGTACAAAATACACAGATTAAGGCAGGACTTTCATTCCGCCACTTTTATGTACTATTCATGTTTTATATAATGCCATAGTGGCAGCACCCGGTGTTCAAAAACAAAACATACATGAAAAAAACACTAATAGAGATGAACAGTAATTTGCTCTTCAAATGAAAGCATGAATATATTAGCAAACATGGCAGTAGTATAAGTATTTGCATTTAGCCAGGTGCTTTATCAAGGAGATCTGGACTGAAATATGTATTTTAGACACATTATATAGTTAATATTGGGCTGTCCCTTACACTAGTTCACTTCCCATCTATTATTATCACAATAGAATCTTTATCTTGCCTTATGTGCCAGTCTAGCTCTATATTCATTTGGAATTAAGGTTAGATTATGTGTACACATAATAGAATGCTTTTATTTCTCACAAACGTGCTATACAGTTAAAAATAATACACCTAAATGTTGTTTGTCCACTGTGGTGGCACACACATAGGTCATGGGAGTGAGCCTCACATGCAGTGCAATAATTTAGTACTGCATGAGTCTTTTTATATACTAGTAAAACAGATGATGATCCCACCCTTCTCTGCTATACTTGCCAGTCTTTCTGGTGATCTGGAAATCCCTGTGAATGATGTAGACAGGACAGACCACCCTCAATTTATATATATATATATATATCTATATAATATATATATATATATTAAATAAACATCAAAACAGGGGGTGAAATATTGTTTTATTTTGAAAGATTAAAAAATATATATATTCCAGGTATTAGCAGGTAGTGCTTGTGCCTAATATAAAAACTCTGTGGACTGGGTACCACATGCTATTAATACTGAACCTCCGTGGCAAAATTCTAGCTGTAGCCGATACCGGGCCCTTCTCCATGCACCGCCGACCAACCTCAACAGGACGCGGCACGACGGGACACCAGAACTCCACGCCACAGACAGCTTAAAATAAAACAATTCATGCACGATATTGCGCCCCCTGCTTTGTTGTTTATTTTTTAGTGTTTCATCCTCCTGTGAATCCCGGGTTTAAAGAGGGGAGCTGCAATCCATATATTTCCCAGGATCTAACTGCAAAACAAAGGGACATACACTTGCATGAAGGAAACTGTTCATGGGGACTTAAATGCTGGGACTGTCCTATACATGGTACAACTGTATATTAAGCGCACTGGTATCTTTTTGGACATATATATATATTATAGGGATGAGCAGGTTCGGATTTCTGAAATCCGAACCCCCCTGAGCCCTCCCGATCCGAATCCGATCCGAGTCAGGCTCGAGTTTTCCCGCCTGACTCGGATCTGAAATCGAAGCAAAACGTCATCATCCCGCCTTCCGGATCTCGCGGGTTTTGTATTCTATAAAAGGCGTCGGCGCCATTTTCTCACTCGGCTGTGGACAGTGAAGAGGGTGGGTGGGAGTTGAGCTGGCTGGGCTGTATAGTGAAGTGTAGTGTTGTGCTGTGCTGTGCTGCTGTTGTCAATAGGGGCTGTGTCCACTCCTCCAAAGTCCATAGGGGCTGGCTGTTGTGTGCTGTGCTGCTGTTGTCCATAGGGGCTGTGTCCACTCCTCCAAAGTCCATAGGGGCTGGCTGTGTTGTACTGTGCTGCTGTTGTCCATAGGGGCTGTGTCCACTCCAAAGTCCATAGGTGCTGGCTGTGTTGTGCTGTGCTGCTGTTGTCCATAGGGGCTATGTCCACTCCTCCAAAGTCCATAGGGGCTGGCTGGGCTGTGTTGTGCAGTTTGTTGTCCATAGGGGCTGGCTGGGCTCTGTTGTGCAGTCAGTTGTCCATAGGGGCTGTGTCCACTTCAAAGTCTATAGGGGTTGGCTGGGCAGTGTCCCATAAAGGCTACAGTCCTAAAGGGGTGCTGTAGTGTTGTCCAGGGGGTGACCTGTCCATCAGGGGTGCTCCCCCCAAGTGGAAAAAAAAACAGTGCACGCCAAAAACAGATAAAATATCTTCTGTATTTGTGAATCGAGTGCGCAGTAGCCACATGTGCATCAGTGTGCGCCTGTCATAAATCAAGGGCCGGCTGGCTCGTCTGTTAAAGGGTGGTGTAACCCATAGTGCATGTCAAAAAAATACAATAAAATATTTTCTGTATTTGTGAATTGAGTGCGCTGTAGCCGCACGTGTATCAGCGTGCGCCTGTCATAAATCAAGGGCCGGCTGGCTCATCTGTTAAAGGGTGGTGTAACCCCTTAAGTGCACTCCAACAAAAATAAAAAATTATTTTCTGTGTTTGTGAATTGTGTGGGCTGTAGCCGCACGCGCATCCACAAAGAAGAAGCGCCAGGCGTGCGCCTGTGTCTCATAACTAAAGAGCCAGCTGGCTCATCTCTTAAAGAGTGGTGTAACCCCCAAAGTGCACTCCAACAAAAATAAAAAAATATTTTCTGTTTGTGTGCGCCTTAGCCGCACGTATATATCAATATAACATAAATGGAGGACCAAACTTTCTCCGATAAAAATAAAATAGGGAAAAACAAGAACCACTTCCTCCTAGTGCTGAAGCTGCTGCCACTAGTCATGACATGGCAGAAAACATTGATGACATGTTATCATCTAAGGGCGATGCCCAATGTCATGGTAGAGGGCATATAAAATCCCAAATGACAAAGTTCAGGAAAATGACCTTAAAAAACATTTAAATCATCTGAGGAGAAACATAAACTTGCCAATATGCCATTTACAACACGGAGTGGCAAGGAACGACTAAGGTCTTCCCCTATGTTCATGACTAGTGGTTCAGCTTCACATGACGATGGAAGCCCTCCTCCCGCTACAAAAATCAAATGAGTTAAGTTGGAAAAGCACAGCGAAGAACTGTGCATTCTAAGAAGATATCACAAATCCCCAAGGAGAGTCCAAGTGTGGCGGCGGTTGCAATGCCTGACCTTCCCAACACTGGATGGGAAGAGGTGGCTCTTTCCACCATTTGCACGCCCTCTGCAAGTGCTGGAAGGAGCACCCACAGTCCACTTGCTGATATTCAAATTAAAGTTGGCACTGTTGAAGTACAACAGGATGAGGATACTGATGTAGCTGGCGCTGAGGAGGAAGTTGACGAGGAGGATTCTGATGGTGATGTGGTTTGTTTAAGTCAGGCTCCGGGGGAGACAGTTGTTGTCCGTGATATGAAAAAGCCCATCACGGTCATGCCTGGGCAGAAGACCAAACATTCCACCTCTTTGGTCTGGCAATATATCTATCCAAATCCGGACAACAACTGTCTTGCCATATGTACCATATGTAAAGGTGAAATAAATAGGGGTAGGGACGTTAACCACCTAGGAACAACCTCCCTTATACATCAACTGCAGCGCGTTCATAAAAAGTTACTGGCAAGTTCAGAAACTTTGGGTAAGGCCATAAGCATTCCAGAGAAACCTAAATCCCTTTTTCCTGTTGTATCCAAGCACCTGCAAACCACACCGTCAACTCCCTCCTTGTCAATTTCCTCCTTAGTCAGGATCGGAAGTAGTCCTGCAGGCCATGTCACTGGCATGACTGACTCTCCTATCCAGGATTCCTCCGGAGGATCCTGCATTGCTATGCCTACTGCTGCCACTGCTGTTGTTGCTGCTGTTGTTGCTGGGAGTCGTTCATCATCCCAGAGAGGAAGTAGGAACACCACTACTCTTACTAAACAATTGACCCTCCAACAGTCCTTAGCGAGGAGGATGAAGTACAACAGCAGTCATCCTGAAGCAAAACGTATAACTGAGGCCTTGACTGCTATGTTGGTGTTAGACGTGCATCCGGTATCCGCCATTAGTGCAGTGGGATTTATACAATTGATGAAGGTAGTGTGTCCCCGGTTCCAAATCCCATCTAGATTCCACTTCACTAGGCAGGCGGTACCGAGACTGTACAGAAACGTCAGAAAAAGTGTCCTCAGTGTCCTGAAAAATGCGGTTGCACCCAATATCCACTTAACCATGGACATGTGGACAAGTGGAACAGGGCAGATTAAGGACTATATGACTGTGACAGCCCACTGGGCATCACCTTACGCAGCAACAACAGCAGCATCACCAGTAGCAGTATCTCAGAAATGTCAGCTCGTTCCAAGGCAGGCTACGCTGTGTATCACCAGTTTCAGTAAGAGGCACACCGCCGACAACCTCTTAGAGAAACTGAGGGAAATCATCGCCCAGTTACTTACCCCACAGACTCTCCTGGGGATTTGTGATATCTGACAACGCCACCAATATTGAGCGGGCATTACATCTGGGCAAATTCCAGCATGTCCCATGTTTTGCTCACACAATAAATTTGGTTGTGCAGAATTTTCTGAAAAGCGACAGGGGCGCGCAGGAGATTCTTTGGGTGGCTCGAAAAATTTCTGGCCACTTTTGCCATTCAGCGACTGCGTGCCGAAGACTGGAGCACCTGCAAACACTCTTGAACTGCCCTGTCATCACCTGAAGCAAGAGGTTGTGATGGAACTCAACCCTCTATATGCTTCAAAGGATGGAGGAGCAGCAAAAGGCCATTCAAGCCTATACATTCACATATGACATAGGCAAAGGAGGGGGTATGCACCTGGCTCAAGTGCAGAGGAGATTGATTTCCATGTTGTGCAAGGTTCTCCAGCCCTTCTAACTTGCCACACGTGAAGTCAGTTCAGACACTGCCAGCTTGAGTCAGGTCATTCCCCTCATCAGGCTTTTGCAAAAGCAGCTGGAGAAAGTGAAGGAGGAGCTAAGACGGAGCAATTCTGCTCGGCATGTGGGACTTGTGGATGAAGCCCTTCATTCGCTTTGCCAGGATTCCAGGCTGGTCAATCTGTTGAAATCAGACCACTACATTTTGGCCACCGTGCTCGATCCTAGGTTTAAAGCCTATGTGGTGTCTCTCTTTCTGGCTGACACAAGCCTGAAGAGGTGTAAAGACCTGCTGGTGAAAACACTGTCGCTGAAGCGGAATGTGACACGTCAACAGCTCCTTCTTCATTTTCTCCCACAACTGGGGCTGCCAGGAAACAACTTATCCTAAGCAACCTGCTGGCGGTGATGCAGGGCAAGCAGGACCAAGTTTGGACATATGATCCGGACTGAAGGACCTGGCAACAATTTCTGACATGTCTACTCTCACTGTATATGATACTGTCACCATTGACAGAATGGTGGAGGATTACATCAGTGACAGCATCCAAGTAGGCATGTCAGACAGTCCGTACCTGTACTGGCAGGAAAAAGAGGCAATTTGGAGGCCCCTGTGCAAACTGGCTGATGTTCATAAAAATGAATTATCAACTCTTCCAGGGAGAAAGGCCTCCAGAACGTATAGAGGGACCTGTGGTGGTGGATTCAAGCGGGGTCGAATTAATACTCTGTGAGGATGAGGATGCACGCAACACTGAAGAGGGTGAGGAATCGGTGGATGAGGAGAATGAGGTCGACATCTTGCCTCCGTAGAGCCAGTTTGTGCAGGGACAGATTAATTGCCAGCTTGTTTTGTGGGAGCCCAAACGACCCAATCATTTCAGCCACAGTCATGTGGCAGACCCTGGCGCTGAAATAATTGGTTTGTTAAAGTGTGCATGTCCTGTTTATACAACATAAGGGTGGGTGGGAGGGCCCAAGGACAATTCCATCTTGCACCTCTTTTTTTTCTTTGCATTATGTATTGTTTGGGGCCTAGTTTTTCAAACTGCCATCCTGTCTGCCACTGCACTGTCACTCCTAGATGGGCCACGTGTTTGTGCCGCCCACTTGTGTCGCTTAGCATAGTCATCCAGCTACCTCGGTGCAACCTTTTGGACATAAAAACACTATTGTGAGGTGTTCAGAATAGACTGGAAATGAGTGGAAATTAAGGTTATTGAGGTTAATAATAGCATAGGAGCAGAAAACCCCACAAATTCTGTGATTTTAGCTGTTTTTATGCTTTTTTAAAAAAAAATACAGATCCAAAACACAAAACCCAGAACCCAAAACACGGAAGGGAGGTTTTGGCAAAATCAATCCAGATCCAAAACACAAAGAAAGATCCAGATCCAAAACCAAAACACGAAAAGTGGCTGGTGCACACAGGCCCGCTGACAGCCGCGGCGGGCCTGGGTAATAGGGGGCGTGGCCTAATCGCGGGAGGCGTGGCCACGCCCCCTTCCCGAAAAAAAATAAATTGCAGCACCGTGAAGTGGCGCTGCACGCTGGGGAGGGTGGCGCTCTGGGCCCCCTCAGCCCTGCTCAAAGCCAGGGGGGCGCGATCATTGTGATCGCTCCCCCCCACAGGCATAGGAGACTGCTGTGGCTGCTGCTCAGCAGCCACGAGCAGTCTCCACTGCAGCTCAGCACACGCTGTGTGCTGGGCTGCTGTGAGGGATGGAGGGGGAGCGACGCCGGACCAGGGCCCCCACCGGGCCCCTCAGGATGCCCGGGCCCCGGTAATCTGTACCTGCTCCCCCCCCTCTCGGCGCCCCTGGGTGCACACCCCTAATATATTATAAGGGCACTGTCGTGCCCTTATATTAAGGCTGCATCTTAAAAAACGGATTTCTCCATAGAGAATTCTGAAGGGGGTGCAGGGTGTTCAAGGGGCTACACCTCAAAAGCTATAGGAGGTACGGATCTGAAATTTGGCATGGTTGGGTAGAACTGTCACTCGGTGCTAGATGCCAAATTTCAGGGCAAAAACAGAAAAAAATTAGGATTTGGGAGTAATCTAAAGCTCCAACTGTCACTTTTTTCTCACATTCTCAATTAGGAACCTTTTTCTGCTGTAGTCTAAGGGGGATTTATGGGAAGGCAAAACTCAGGGTAGAGGGCGAATTTAGACTTGGGGTTTATTTTATTAGGTAGCTATTGTGCCAGGGTACATGCTTTTGGGGTTGAGGTAAATTAGAAAGTTACAGTTTTTAAACTATTACCTCAAGAATGCGCCATTATAAAGATAGGACTTTTCAACTTGTTGCGCAGCCGCAGTAGGAGCTTCCAGCAGGTGTAGTCATAGTGGCTTCGCTTAGGTGCACAAAGATGGCCATCGTTTGTGGGCGGTAGTGGAGGCCAGGTCCGGGGGAAGAAGCAGGCGTTTCCGTTGTGACCGTGGAGGCTGTCAGATCCTGCGGCCGGAAGAAGCGGCGTGAAAGTAACAAGCCGTGGTAGCAGCTTGTGACAATTCTGATTTTCAAGAGTTATTTTGCTCTCCTGAATTGATATGCACCATTACCTTTTATGCTATATGCCAAATTAAGTGGTGTATTGCAAGACTGTGTGTTAATTTTATTTGGGCTTATTGCTGGGGGTCCTGTTTACAGCACTTTTTGACCTGAGCTAAAGATACTGGAGTGTTGTGCCGAATACGGATTTTATTAAGGAAGCGCAGCGAGTGCTCAGGACAACACAAGGTGTTTACAAAAGACCCCGGTGGACACTTAATGCTGGATTAGAGCTGGTTTACACAGGAGCCCGACGTTATTGCTGGAGCAGGGCTGCCTGAGTCAGGCTATCTCCCAGAGCAACCCCTTGGTTCAGGTACACCAAGTGCGGCTATAGCTTGTGACATCAAGAGCTTTATAAAACAAATACATCTTTTGCCTATTTGGAACTGATAATGCATGTGTGATTTCCACAGAACTTTCTGCACGGGATACTTTCCACATATAAATATGCAAGTGGAGCACCACTTAATTATCAGTAATATCTAATTGTTCCATTAGCTGGTTTTTTTTCAGGACTATTTTTATTCAATATATTGAATGCAAGTACATAGATCGATGTATCCATATTGTGATCTGAGGTCAAAAAGTGCTGTAAACAGGACCCCCAGCAATAAGCACAAATAAAATTAATAAATACTTCTAACTATATTTATTGAAATGTATTGTGATATATGTATATTCTAATTTTTAATTTGTGATTAAATTAATGTTATTGGGAAACCCGACTGCTATCTTCATTTTCTGCCATCTCACAACTGGGCTCTATAAACAAGTGCAGTCCCATCTGTAGTTTGTTGTCCAAATATTGTGCAGCAAACTATAAAGAGCTTCAACATGCTTTTTCTTCAGCACTGGAGTCTTGCGTGGTGAGTGTGCATACAGGCCATGGTGGTTGAGTGCATTACTTATTGTTTTCTTTGAAACAATTGTACCTGCTAATTCCAGGTCTTTCTGAAGCTCTCCACATGTGGTCCTTCTCTCTTGGACAACTCTTCTGATAATTATTTTCACTCCTCTGTCAGAAATCTTGCAAGGAGCACCTGGTCGTTGTCGGTTTATGGTGAAATGATGTTCTTTCCACTTCCAGATTATGACCCCAACAGTGCTCACTGGAACATTCAGAAGTTTAGAAATCTTTCTGTAACCAATGCCATCAGTATGTTTTGCAATAATAAGGTTGCGAAGGTCTTGATAGAGCTCTTTGCTTTTACCCATCATAAGATGTTTCTTGTGTGACACCTTGGTAATGAGACACCTTTTTAAAGGCCATCAGTTGGGACTGAACCAGCTTATATTAATTTGCACTGACAAGGGGCAGGATTGCTTTCTAATCACTTATAGATTTCAGCTGGTGTCTTGGCTCTCCATGCTTCTTTGCACATCCCTTTCTTCATGTGTTCAATACTTTTTCCCTGTGTCATTTCACATTATTACACATAACTTAATTTATGGACATCTATGGTTTGATTTCTTTGCATGTGTGGATTACATGGGTTGTTGCTGACATTTGGTAAAAATTTCATTACAATAGCCCCATTACAAATATATTTACTGGGAAAAATGTTGATGTGTTCAACACTTATTTTACCCGCTGTATACTGTTTATGAAATGCTGATCATATATATGTATATATATATATATATATATATATATATATATATATACAGTCAGGTCCATAAATATTGGGACATTGACAGAATTTTCAGATTTTGGCCTCTATTCACCACCACAATGGTTTTGAAATGAAACAAACAAGATGTGCTTTAACTGCAGACTTTCAGATTTAATTTGAGGGTAATTACATCCAAATCGGGTGAACGGTGTAGGAATTACAACGGTTTCAATATGTGCCTCCCACTTTTTAAGGGGCCAAAAGTAATGGGACTATCAACTCAAAAGCTATTTCATGGACGGGTGTGGGCTATTCCCTGATTATTTCATTATCAATTAAGCAGGTAAAAGGTCTGGAGTTGATTCTAGGTGTGACATTTGCATTTGGAATCAGTTGCTGTCGACTCTCAATATGAGCTCCAAAGAGCTGTCACTATCAGTGAAGCAAGCCAACATTAGGCTTAAAAATCAAAACAAACCCATCACAGAGATAGCAAAAACATTAGTTGTGGCAAAATCAACTGTTTGGAACATTCTTAAAAAGAAAGAACGTATCGGAGAGCTCAGCAACACCAAAAGACCCGGAAGACCACGGAAAACAACTGTGGTGGATGACAAAAGAATTATTTCCCTGGTGAAGAAAAACCCCTTCACAACAGTTGGCCAAATCAAGAACACTCTCCGGGAGGTAGATGTATATGTGTCAAAGTCAACAATCAAGAGAAGACTTCACAAGAGTGACTATAGAGGGTTCACCACAAGATGCAAACCATTGGTGAGCCACAAAAACAGGAAGACCAGATTAGAGTTTGCCAAACAACATCTAAAAAAGCCATTACAGTTCTGGAACAACATCCTATGGACAGATGAGACAAAGATCAACTTGTACCAGAGTGATGGGAATAGAAGAGTATGGAGAAGGAAAAGAACTGCTCATGATCCAAAACATACCACCTCATCAGTGAAGCATGGTGGTGGTAGTGTCATGGCGTGGGCATGTATGGCTGCCAATGGAACTTGTTCCCTTGTATTTATTGATGATGTGACTGCTGACAAAAGCAGCAGAATGAATTCTGAAGTGTTTCGGGCAATATTATATGCTCATATTCAGTCAAATGCTTCAGAACTCATTGGACGGCGCTTCACAGTGCAGATAGACAATGACCCGAAGCATACTGCAAAAGCAACCAAAGAGTTTTTTAAGGCTAAAAAGTGGAATGTTATGCAATGGCCAAGTCAATCCCCTGACCTGAATCCGATTGAGCATGCATTTCACTTGAAGGCAAAACTGAAGGGAAAATGCCCCAAGAACAAGCAGGAACTGAAGACATTTGCAGTAGAGGCCTGGCAGAGCATCACCAGGGATGAAACCCAGCGTCTTGTGATGTCTATGCGTTCCAGACTTCAGGCTGAAATTGCCTGCAAAGGATTTGCAACAAAGTATTAAAAAGTGAAAGTTTAGATTTAGGATTGTTTAGTTTGTCCCATTACTTTTGGCCCCTTAAAAAGTGGGAGGCACATATAGAAACCATTGTAATTCCTACACCGTTCACCTGATTTGGATGTAATTACCCTCAAATTAAATCTGAAAGTCTGCAGTTAAATCACATCTTGTTTGTTTCATTTCAAAGCCATTGTGGTGGTGAATAGAGGCCAAAATATGAAAATTCTGTCAATGTCCCAATATTTATGGACCTGACTGTATATTAGTGAAATAAAATGGTAGTATACCCTGGGCGCTTACATAAAAAGCACAAAGAAGATAGAAGTGATAAAAGGTAATATACATCCCACAGATATGTTGACGGAGATTCCAGCAATAGATGGGGAAGGTTCAAATATAAAATAGTATGATACCTTCTAGATGCAAAATGATATAAATTACATGCAATAAACTGTCTGCTTGTAACTCCATAGAATTATAAGCAGACCATGTAGGTAATAAATATAATGGGCCTCATTCAGAGGTGCACAGGCCAGGACCTCCATTGGCTGACGGATATTTCCTGGCCTCTTTCCCTCATCTGCGATGGCCAGCTTGCATAACCTCATGGTCACTCAGCAGGTGAAGGATCACACAGAGGCTCAGATGCTGCATCCAAGGACACAATTCGGATTATTAATGCATGCAGGAGGCATGACGCCTCCTGCTGCATTACCATATTAGCAAGGACGCAATTGCTTGTATGTGGCTTTGCAATTCCCTACTTTGCTGAATCAGGCCCAATGTCATAACAAATTTATTATAGACAGAAGTGATCAAATTGGTGTTCATAGGCTCATTTATCAACTGGTGATATGGAGTTTAGCGGAGTTTGATAAGGGGATAAGCCCTTTTTGCTAATTATCATTATTTCAATTAAGTATTAATGATATTTTAGTAATGTATTTCGTTTGCAATGTAAAACATATTAGATTTATTAATGAGCAGTATTTTAGAATTACCATTCGCTGCACTAATATAAACTCGCCTGATCAATCAGCTGTTATAACAGCGCTGTCCAGCGATGGTCTCCCGTACATCCAATGCAGTGAATAAATTAACTCACATAAATCTTTGCAAGATCTCTGTTGTCGGGGCAACCAAGGAAGCAGGAAGTTGATGTGAATAGCTTTCCCCTACCCCCATACCAGAGGCAGCTGTGGAGTAAGCGTGAACAGCTACACGATCAATTAGAGTAGTTTTAGCAAGCACATACTATCAATCTATTTATTTTATGTTATATAATTTTATCCTTTTATTTCTTAATCAGCTTCGCTGACCGCTGCTCCTCTGCATTTTGTCTCAGTTCCCTGACTGCTCCTTCTCATGCCCATGTATGTGCTCCTTGCCCGCTGCTCCCCTCTATTCCTGTGTCTCCACAGCCCATGTCTCCGCTCATTGCCCACACCTCCTCAGTGCCCATGTCTGTTCTCCCGCTCCTACTCATGTCCATGTCTCTGCTCCCTGTCCCCCCGCTTTTGCTTTTGACTCCCATCTCCACCTGTGTCTCCTCTGCCCATGTCTCTGCTCCCTGCCCGATCCTCCTCTGCCCTTGTCTCGCTCATCATTCCCTGCTCGCTCATCATGCTCATGTCTCCCCTCTCCGCCTGTGTCTTCTCTGGTTCCCAGTAGTGTCTGAAGAGATCCGCCTGAATGAGAGAGAGGGAGCAGCTGCCAGAGGTAGCTATAGCCCATGTCTCCGCTCCCTGCCCGCACTTCCTCAAAGCAGCTGTTCCTGCTGTATCTGACACCTCTCCTTCTGTGTCTCCTTTGCCCATATCTCCGGTCCATGCCCAAACCTTCAGCACTCTCCTCTCCCCCTGGCCCTGCTTGTCCATTTCAGAGAGCAGGGCAATTCGCCCGGTCCATTCCGAACCTGGTCTCGGTGACGGTATGAAAACGGTGGGAGGGGGGCACCTGGGCTGCTGGGCTGTAGGACGCTCAGATGGGGGTCAGAGTGCAAATGATGTTAAGCAGCAATCACAGGGAGAAATGCAGTGCTGGGGACGGGGCAGGAAGCTGGGTGCACATCATCCGCTTACGGGGAGTGGGAGGCAGCTGGGAACCCTCCAGGCAGCCCCAATCACAGCTGGGCAGAAGTGGTTATTCCGTCCCCCTCTCAATGCTCCCGTATTGCTCCTTCCCCGATACACAGCAGGGCCATACCCACAAAGCCCCTGATTCGTCAGGAGCGATAATGAAGAAAATAAACCCTTATACCTACTAAATTATTGTTTTTGCTTGCCAGATAGTAAGAGTTTAATAAATAGCTGTGGAAAAAAGTAGATTAGCGCTGAAAGTGATTGGAAATTCATTGCTTTTTTTAGTTCGAACAGCAGAAATTCAGTAGGTTTTGTGAATTTTCAGAACATGAGTAGGGGTCCCCTGTATTTTCCATAACCAGCACCAAGCTATTTCTAGTGGGGGGATAATGCCACAGCCAGGGGAACCCTTTCAGCGTGGTCCCCCTGGCCAAAGGGCTGTAGTCGGCATCTTGGTGTGTGGGATGCCGACGGTCTGAATACCTGCCGAAATCCCAACAGGTCGGGATCCCGGCACCAGTATCCCGACCGCGGCATCCCTAAGGTAAGTATTGGGGTGTTAGGGGAAGTTAGGGTTAGGCATTAGGGGGAGGGTTGGGGTTAGGCACTGGGTAGGGAGTGTTAGCGTTAGGGTGCAGGGAGGGGGAGGTTAGGTTTAGGCACTAGGAGGGAAGGTTAGGTTTAGGCACCGGGGAGGGGGGTTAGAGTTAGGCACCGGGGAAGGGGGGTTAGGGTAGGGGTTAGAAAAATACTTTCCATTACTTCCTATGGGTGTGGGGATTCTGGCTGTCGGGGTGCCGCTGTCAGTATTCTGACCAGCGGCATCCCGACAGCGGGGATTTCATACCCAACTCCTGGCCAAAGCATTACTCCTGACCGCTAGTCTGCCTAGGCCGGGGATTCTTGGTGAGCTGGGGACTCCCCCCAATAAAGTGGTACCCCTCTCCAGGGCACCCCAGGCCTGGGCTGATAGCCCAGGGCAATACCCGGACCCCTGGATGGTAGGTGCCGAGTTGATTGTGTAGTGCAAATAAAGAGTTAAAATAATGTACTTTGCAGGTTAACAACAGGTCCCAGCAAGCCCCCCCTGCATACTGGTACTTGGAGAGCAACAAGTACCAGCAAGCAGGGCAAAAAAGGCCCTCTGGTATCTATAGTACACCTGTAAAAAAAATATTAAAATAAAAACTGTACACCGAATTTTTTAACAATTTATTTTGTCAGGTAGTCGGTTAACTGACAACACATCCAGGGAAAGTCTGGATATTGATTGCTGCTATAAAATCAAGACACCGATTATTGTGTATATCCCCAATACCAGTCTCTGTATATATATATATTTTAAGGCTTGAGGTTCTATATATAATTAAGCATACTTATAACAATAACTTCCTGTGGCCACAGGTTGCTAATATAGATTGATTGCCAAAAGATATATTGTATAGCTGGTTTCCACTGAATATATTTTTATTGTTGTTCATTTTGTTTTTATAAATAATAAATTATAAACAGTTTTTAAATATATACGGCATCCTGAAAGCGCACCTACAGTATCTACTTTCTAATTTTTTATATATAGGGCACCAGGTCCCTTTTTAAGTGCAGCAGCGGATTGATGTTCAATTCTTAGAGCCGACATACAGTATTTACTTGATTTTTCCTTTTTGAGTTAAAAATTTTTTACTTTCTTAATTACCTGAACCCCAAAAGTACCTATACCTAATAAAACAAGCCCCAAGTCCTAATTCGTTCTCTGCCCTGAGTTATGCCTTTCCAAAAATCCCCCATAGACTAAAGCAGAAAAGTGGTCCTAACTGAAAGGACAGAAAAAACTGACAATTTAAATTTCAGTTTGTTCCCAAATACTCATTTTTAATTTTTTTGTCCTGAAATTTGGCATGCAGCACGAGCGACAGTCCTATCTGCCCGTGCCAAATTTCAGCTCAGTACGTTTAATAGCTTTTGAGATGTAGCCCCTTAAACACCATGCCCCCTCTCAGGAATTCTCTATGAGAAAATTCAGTTTATTAGATTCAGCCTTAATATAAGAACACGACCTTATAAAAGTACTGGCACATGAAGTGAAAAACATTGATTATCTTGTTACAATGGTACCTGTTAAGGGGTGGGATAAATTAGGCAGTAAGTGAATAGCCAGTTCTTGAAGTTGATGTGTTGGAAGCAAGAAAAATGGGCACACATAGGAATCTGAGCAATGTATTCATTAAAAATGCAGAAAGTAAAGCATGTACAATTTTGATTGTTTCCTATCATTTGAACTGGATCAAAAATAATGTTATTAATTAACAAATGACTGCATGAAAATACAGACTAAAGATGCATTGCAAAAATGCAGGAATGTGAGCAGAGTAATTGGCAATTATTATATGCAAAAGAAATGTGCTTACATGTGCAGAAAAAGCTCATGCACAGCATATTTTGAACAAGCAGTAAGCCTCAAGTAAAAACAGGTCATATTAACATGCTATGTTATTTTCTATACTTTTATAACATTTATTTTTCTTCATATGGTTTTTAAATAAAAATATTGCAGAAAAACTACGATTTTTTTCAAGAAAGAATAGCTTCATTACGCAGCTGCTTGGTCAAAGGTGGCAGCTTTAGAAAAGGCACATGAACATCTGGGCTTGGAATAAAGCCACAAACTAGATAAAGTGCATAAGTTATTCAATATGAAGTAAAAAGGAATCATGAAATAGTATTGTGTACGGGTAGCAACTCTTTGTGCATGCAATACTTTGGGGCGTGCTGTTCCTGGACTGGGAGACTATTTTAATGATTACATTTCGCGTTGAAACAAATAAAAATTTTCTGCCTTATTACTTTAAGCTAATTGTCTAGAATATTAAGATGTTAACAATAATGAATAAAATTTTAGAATACTTACAATATTTTATATTACTTTTAAAATGCAAATAAGCATTGCTGTCATTTGAGCTAGTTGAATACAAAATGTTCAGTTGAATATGGTATAAGTAATAATCTTCTAAATGAGCAATATACATTTACCCCACCCCTAAAAGAAATCACAAAGACAAAACATGATTTAAAAAAGTGAAACATTTTGTCATACAGCTAGGAACCACTGGTAAACAACTACATCAAATACATTAATTTGTTCATCCTTAGATGTATAATAATGCATGATACAGACACATGCTAAGTACAATAATAGAGCCCACTAAGTGTTTGAAAAAAAGGTGTGGAAGCAAGTTATGAAAGTGAGTAGAAGACAGAGAAGTAATTTAGCTATAAAGCAAGAATATTACTGGAGGCAAAACTACAGAAAAAACATAATATAAGTGTAGCAAAGAATTGCAGTATTCATAACAATAGCAAATATGAATGATGTAAATTGCTGCACTGGTTTGTTTAGTGAAAGTCGTTCTAACACACAATGGTTTGTATAGCAGTAATTTTATATAAATTACAGTTCTTGTAATTGGCAAAGATAAATTGGCACTGACAAAGCTTGTTTTGTGCCATCCATAACTAGAGTCAGTGTTTGGCATAGACAGCAGTGTCAACAGAGTTGGCGAATTGAAATTGATGGTCTCTACCGGCCCACAAATACTCATTATTCCCTAACAGACTGGTAGAAGAAAAGTATGAATAGCTTCTTCAAGTTGAAAGATTCCTCTGTTTGTATTTTCATTTACTTTTGTTCTGAAACTCCCACGTCTCTTTTCACAAATGTAATTAATACAATTGTTTTTTCCTAGACTAGCTGGCAGAAATGATCTTTATCACCTTCTGCTTTGTTGTAAAAAAAAAGTACCATCAATTACATTTGATACCAAGTGTACCTGTGGATTTGTGAAGGCACAGCTCAATTTATTTAGCATCACATTTTATCACCACATATAGATTACAATAAGTAAAATTCAGATTTTTTCTATTATAGTGCAATTTATACAGTATAATCATTGAGCAATTGTTGTCCTCCCGACAGTTCACCTACATCGCGTGTTTTGGACGCGAAAACTTAATGTGCGCGTCCCTGCTTTTTGCCCTATTTAATTACTAACCAGGCGAAAACGGCAAGCGGCAAATGCAGAACAGATGAAAAGTACTGTCAGAATAGGGGAAATCAGTCTGAACCCCCCAAAAAGATGCATTAACATTGGGGATCAATGTAGAAGTGTTCTAACAGCCCTAATAAAATTATTTGGGGTCCTGAAGTTTTTTAAAATCCTAGTTATTAGCGTCTTGCAAAAGTGGTGAAGAATGGCATTAAGCAGTATTTTTTGGTGTAAAAAAGTAGTCTTGTCTTATTTGGGGTACTTGAAAATGGGTGCTAGCATATTTTAAAGTCTCTAAAGTGAAGTTTAAAAAAACATGAAAAACGCACCTGTTGCATGCACCTGCAATCCTAAAAACACCTGACCCATCCTTGCAGACCCCTAAGAAGGCCATTTTGCTAGTTTTTATGCTTTTCCCCCCACTTTATACTTTTTTGCCCCAAAAATGAAAGTTATTTTTTTGGGTGTTCTTATGTTTTTTCCACAAATTTTTTTGATACAGTTGTCCCAAAGGTTCTGAGTGGTTTCCCCACATTTTCACCCCAAAATAAAAATATTGCACTTTTCTCCTGCAATTCTTAGGTGAATCTTTTTCGCCTATTACATTGCATTGACTTTCCGCGTAGGCGAAAACTGTCTGGAATTGAATTTGGAGATAAGTTCTGACCACGTGAAAAGCCGCGATCGGCAATAATTTTCGCGGAAAACGGATTTTCGTTTCTAAATTAATACGGCCCTTAGTTGGTGAATAAAATAATTTACATTATCTGGTAACCTACATAGAGTAGATGGTGGACATGAACTGAATAACCTTAAGTGACATTCCTAGTTTATGATTTCAAAAGTATAGAGCCTTTAGTAAGATTTATGTGATCTGCACGTTGCTGTGATTTATCATTCCAGAGGGCCACACCTTTTTTTTTTCCTGGCTCCCTCACTTCTTATCCACTGACATCCCCACCATCATCATGATAATGCACACTCTCTCTGACCTCTCTCGGCCTCTCCCAGTGGTCTGACTCTTCAACTCATCAGGATGGCCAATATCTTGATCTTGTATTCACCAGACTATGCTTAATTTCTGAATTCATTAACATGCCTTTCTCTTTCTTAGCTAACAACCTTATCACCTGCATGCTCTCCTCCATTACTTCAAGCTCAGTGTCACTGAAGTCTACCAAGCCTCCTCAAACCTGCAGAAACATTGACTTTTAATTTTCAATAACTTTCCACCTCTCTGCAACAATTGCTCTCACCAATTTCTTCATTAATTTCTCCAGAGATTATTGTAACACACCTTAACCAAACTCTAGAAATAGCCCTTGATAAAGTGGCTCCTGCTAACCATCACACTCCACATATACGTACATGCCAACCATGGCATTCTAAAGTATCAGGACACCTACAAAAACTCACGTAAAGTAGAACGCCAGTGGCATAAATCTCATACTCATATCAAAAAGTTCTGAACACTGCCAAACAAAAATATTTCCTATTTCTCATCTCTGCTCAAGCATCTAAGCCCAATCAACTTTTTAATACATTAAAATCACTACTTACCACCCCCACACCCAACTTCCCTACTATCAGCGTATAAGTTCTTGCTTACTATTTCAAGGACAAGATTGATAAGATCCAAAATAAAATGGTATGCTCTTTCTCAGCCAGCAACCTGCTCAAATCCTTTCCTGAACCTTCTGGCACCTTCTCTTTATTTGATCCCACGAAAAAAGTTTCTATACTCTTCTTATCTTCCTAATCTACTACCTCACCTCTTGATCCTATACCCTTACTAATCAGTAGAGCTCTGTCTCCTGTGCTCTTCCCAACCTTAACTAAAATATGTAATCTCTCTCGCTCTCTCCTGGTATCTTTCCATCATTTTTCAATGATCTGAGAAACACAAGTACAAGGTGTTGTAATGGTACATCTAAGATGACACGAGGTCTGAAGATACCTTTATATATACACGGGACATCTATATAGATGTAAGCATTTGATGTGAGCATCACAATTGTTCAATCTCTTTACACACGCTGGATGATTTTCCATCTGGATTAGAACACACGCAGCACTTGTTTAATCTATTGGAATCGCGGATCTATCCTCTATATGAAACTAACATTGAACTTACTACACTGTAAGGATCTTTTTTACTTATTGTTTTTCATATTCTTGGGAGAGAAACCCTTTGGAAATACTGTGAACCTGAACAAAGGCTTGAAACAAAAAAGATGGGTAACACTGTACATACTTTGTATTACATCCGGTATCCCTTCAGTGGAGCGCAAAATTTTATTTGTTTTGTACTCCATAGAGACAGCACTGACTAAGCCAGTGAATAATTTAATCAATGCTAAGTCTAAAGGCCATTACTACTTGTTCTTCTGGATCTCTCTGCTGCATGTGACACTACTGATCACTTTCTTCTCATAGAAACACTACAATCCTTAAGTCTTCAGGATACAGCCCTATACTGTTTCTCATCCTACTTATCAAATTGTTCTTTCAGTGTTCATTTCTCGGAATCCTCCTCCTCTTTGCTTCCTCTTTCAGTTGGAGTACTGCAAGGCTCAGTATTAGGTCCCCTGCTTTACTCAATCTATACCACATCTCTTGGCAAACTTATCAGCTCCTGCAGATTTCAGTATCATCTTTATGAGGATATTTCATTCTCTGTGCACATCTGTCATTCTCTGTTTAGCATCAGGAAACACTCCATGTGTATATCCACTCTATTGTGTTATTTGGCAGACTTGTAAAGAATATTAATTTAATTAAATAGTGTATATTGTTCTATACTGTATGTATGTTTACCTTTTTATATAAACATCCTAAAAAGAAAAACAGTCATTAACACTAATAACAGCACAAGTCAAATGATGTCTAGATGTTGCCTAGGCTAAACAGATAACAAGCATTATTACTGTGTACTTATGTATTATTTTTATTATTAAAATTATGATCTAATAGAACCCATATATCTGCAATTAATTGGGGAAATTTCGTGTTCAACAGGTGATGACTGGGTCAGGGGATTGTGAAAATTCAACATGTTGGACAATCTCAATTCATAGATTCTGATCCATTAAGGCTTGGAATCAGCGAATCTGCGATTTTTAACTTGGTTTTTCTGATCCCCTTAGAAATCGCCAATCATCCGAGTCCACCAATGAGCGAATTAGATCGCTGTTTGGCGTTTTGACATTGGGGAATCTGGGCTTTTCCCAGCAGATATATGGCCCACATAATACTGTTGTAAATTATTTGCTTATATTTTCTAAATAAAGAAACAAATAAATAGAAAAACTATAAATTAAATAATGCAATTAAGTGGTACCATAAGTGGTAACATTTATTTTGCCAACTGTATAGCAGATTAACAGTGATCCTCTAAGTCTATTATTATGAAAGAAAAAACAACTCTGTATGCTTTATATATGCATGTTAGTTAATTTAACATATATTTTATGTTTTCATTAAGTGAGTATTATGACTATTGCACAGTAATTTGTTTGAAGAGGGTGATTTTTTATATCTCCAGCTTTATGTACATTATTAATTATAATACCTTATTTCCCTGTTAACTGTATGGCTTTCGGATATTTAATATTTCCATTTTCTTTTTATTACTTGTAAGGAATGTATTGATCCTATATTTAATTTTGTTAAATAATTTTGGTATATAGGAAGATATTCAACTAATATAGGCTTAAATAAAATATTAGCTATGTACATTTCACATTTTTACAAATTGTAAAGGTGCGTACACACAGGACAATTTTTTGAACGATTTGTCATTAACGATATCGTTATCATTCAGTCGCTCAAAAATTCGTCCACTTTCTGCCCCAAAACGATGAACGATAACTATGAATGCGCGCTCCCGTTTGTAGTTGGTAGTTATCGTTCATCGTCCATCCTGACTGTCCTACATGACGATTTCGTTTGTGAAATCGTTCATACTTTACAGAACCAACGATGAACGATGGCCATTCACTGTATGCATGCTAACGATATTGTTCATCATTGATGAAATCATTGACAAAATCGTTCATTTCATTATACAAAATTTTTCGTTTTTTCAAGGGAAAATCTGAAGGGAAATTGTTAACGAAAATCGTGCCATACACAAATTGTTACGTGTGTATGCAACTTTAGTTTTTGTTATATCTTTCTAAAGGATTTTTTTAATGTGATTATCTATTAGGGTAGGGATGTGTATTAATGATGTATTTATATAAAATAATACTGTATATATGAAAACTATTTTTTTTAAATAGCATATTATCCATTTGAATTAAATATAATATATCATCCAGTACTTTTCATATTATATTGAGTCAAATAATTAGATATTTTAATTTATTCATCTGCAGATAAATTCAATAATTCATCATTTATTTTTTTACAGTAAATAAATAAAATTCAATATACATAGGTAATACTTGATTTTTTTGTTTTATCAAAACTTTACCATAATCCCCTGATGTAGTATTTTATAGATGTTACAGGTGACATAATACTGTACAAATGGATATATCCGGGTTTTAAAGTTGATGGCATCATGAAACACTTATGCATTCCACCATTGGCCAAATCAAATATGATGTAATCTCTGGAATATACCTTACATTAGCTCTACATGTTTATTATCCAAGGCAGGAATTCTAGCTGAATAAAGATGTTAGTCCAGTAGTCATGCACTAGTTTGTCATTAACCAACAGTTTCCAAGTTCAAATACTTTATATTTGTTTACTCATCTAAATATTTTACATATATATGATATAATTAATAATGTATTATTCACATAACTGTTTTAGGAGTTTTACCTTAACTTCTGATATATATTTCTGATTTCTGTATATAATTTATATATGTTTATGTTTGTTACATTATTATGTACAAATGTGGACTGGATCCAGCCTTGCACTTACATGTAAAAAGGATGTACATATGTTTGTGGCTTTCCAATGTTTGTAATTGTTCACTAATATGTACATTGTTTTGTTTAGTGTATTTCAATAAACATGGTTTATATTTAAAATGTTATGTTGTCTCGTGTTTTTGCTATTCTCTCTATAAAGTGTTTTTTTTTGGGGGGGGGTTAGGGGCTCTGATCAACTTATTCTGTATGTATGAATTTCTGAAAATGGTTTGAACAGCTTATCTTTTGCTTGGTTGAGTCATGAATATTGCTTTCTGTGCAGAATAATTTTACGCATGTATGTCTAAGCTAAAGTCTGCTAATTATGTTATATTTTCTGATTGAGACCAAAATATACAGTCCTTATAGTATGTTAAATGTGTTCAAATGTCCTATAGACACCGTTTGCAATTGTTGGAATATATGCATGTGTGGCAGAACGGGGGGTGGGGGCATGAAAGGAGCTTCTGGGGACAGTCAGGGCCTGTGCTTTATAGCAATAGGATGCATGGCACCTGCACTGCATGGAAGAGGACTGAGGAGGTGTAATGTGCGGTCTTTAAGTTAATATACCACACCTCTTCCATGCTGTGCAGGGGCTGTGCAGCCTATTGCTATAAAGCACAGCCCCTGACCAGGGCCATAGGAGGGTGGTGCGGCCGGTACCTCCGCACAGGGCCGAATCCTGCAAGGTCACCGTCCGCTACCTGGCCGGTTCCGGAGGTCTGCAGGAGTGCTACGAGGTTCTCACAGGGCAACGCTAAAAAAATCCCCGCCCTCCACCCATCAGGTGGGTGAAAAGGTATGCGCTTACGGGAAGGAGGGGGCGGAGGGGAGCGAGAGGGGTGGCAGTGCAGCACAGAGCGCACTGTCATCCCGCTACAGCGCTGGCCATCCACCGCTCAGTCAAGTAAGAGAGAGGGAGAGGGAAGGGGGGGGCGTAGGAACGATTTTATGTCACCTCCCCAACATAAAACCGTTCCGATGTCCCTGGCTATATGTACTGTACATGTTTAAAGACAGTCATTAGCCAGCAATTGTCAATTTAAAAACAAAAGTAGGTTCATGTAATCTTTTTTCATGTTGGTTATGTTGGTCTGTGAAATGTTGCTGTAAATCCCGTAGAAAACTATGCATTATATTATCCATTAACATGTAAGGTGCATTTACTTTTGCGATTGTCTAAGATCACACAGCTGTTGATGATTATTCTAAATTATAGTTTCATGAGAAATTTATTAAATGCGGAAACCTACAATACCTTGAATTCACCCAAATAATACATGTAAAATTAGTTCCTTGGGTATATACTACTAAACCAACTTGGTAGAGTATATTGGTCTCTGTTGTGCTTAGTTTTGTTCCAAGTAAATATACAGTTAATCAAAAGTATTCCATGAGCATACGAAGAATGGGTTTTAAAAATGAAAAACTGAAGACAAGTGAATTATTAATAACAATGCAAATGGAATAACTTATTTTTGCCTGAAATTAATTTGCACTTGACTCAAAGATTGCAAATTTCTTGCTTGAGGATTTTGGCAACAAGAGTTCTGAGTCTACTGTAACCATACCCCACATAAAAAAACAGACATTATTGCCCAAACTATTCAAATATGAAAGAATTTATGGCATGGGAATATGAAAATAAAGTACTGAATAACATTCCACATAATGGTTTTGTTGAAATCTGAAGGTACCATTGTTGGGAATATGCACCTCTGCAAAATACGTATTTAATTAATCACTCTTTGATTGCCTGTGCGTCTTCATTTCCCACTTTTCCCCTTCCCTGTAGCACCTCTGCAAAATAGCCTGTTCTGCTGCAAAACTCTATTTGATTGTGCTTTTGCAGCAATATTACTCTTCACTAGGTAGTAGGATTTGATAGCTAATTTGAACCGAAAAAAGAAATAAAAGGGACAACAGTAATTATTATTAATATATAACGCCAAAGTATCACACAGCAGTTGATAAGGTAGGTTTAATTATACTGTACATATTAGTTTCTTTTCCAGTTGACAATATTCTAATTGTACTCTCTAGTCTACAATATTAAACATGGGTCTTCCCCTGTGGCAACTCTACTTTCGTGGGAGCGGCATTCATCACTTGGCGAATATTTTTCTTCCAACAATATAATATGGTTTATAGATCACTATGCAGAAAGTTCTGACAGTATGTATGAGTGCTCAAAGTAAACACTGGATAGAACTTTTATGGAAACATAAATACATAATAAAAAATAGGACATACCAATTAAATCACTGTGAAGGCTTGGATTGCTAGATTAGCTGCATTCATAAAGCAATTCCACAGTTGAGATTGAACATATGGGGGATAATATAATAGCATGCAACTTTTCTGCGAGTATGGACAATGTTTTAAAGTAGCAATCATTAAAAGGGAAAAACAGGTTGATTCTGCTGTTTAAATGATTGCCACTTTAAAACATCAAGCAGACTAGCCGGTAAATTGCAGAATCCTGCAATTTGCAGGCTATTACATTTACGCCATAGTGTACAGCTCTATGGGTTGAACCAATCAAAATGCTGGAAGATCGCATGGTCACTCCTTTTAACTTAGAAACATGGGCGTAGCTATAGTGGTGCAGAGTTGATATGAAGCCCAGAGGCTTAGGGGGTTCTGGACTCAAGTCATATAGAGCCTAATTCAATTCAGTGCAATGTTGAATAGCCGTGGGAGGGAGCTCCCACAGCTATTCAATACAATGCGCTATTTGCATTGTCGGGAATTGGTTAAGTCTGAGATTGCCGGTTCTCGCGACTTAACCTGGTCGTTAAGGTGCGGTAACTGGCATTCTCTGACTAAAGTGCCAGGCGCGCGGCTGTTAAGCCGGCAAACAGCTGCGCGGCTGTCACATTTGACGGATTTCTCCTCGCATCCCCAGAGGGGAAATCCTTTAGCCGCCCAAACAGCGCGGTGTATTGAATAGCTGCCGCTATAACGCTTCCAGCTTCGCCTCATTACCGGGCGAAGCAGGAAGCATAGATGGGGGAGAAGCGGTATCAGCGAACGTAACATGTGCTGATGCCGCTACAGCGGTTAATACATCTCCCCCATACTTACTTACCAAGTTCCCAGAATTAGCTGCTAAGCAATTGAGTCCGGCCTGTTGCTCAGCCTGAAAATAGGAACTCGTCAGCGCTTATATAGGTGGAGGTCTCTCGCTCTGCCTCTCAGTAATGCCCTGCACTGATATGATCCATGTCCCACACTCAAATTTCACCCCCGCAGGCACAGCTGTCAGTGAACCTAGCACTATCAGAGAGTAGTCTTCTTCTTGATTACAGCTTTTACAAAGTGAGAGAGGGTATGGGGACTGAGTTCCGAGATTAGGACTGTCCCAGAAAGGGACATGATGCTGAAATTAAAATCTCCACACAAAGTTGAAGTTCCTACATTAGGAAGGTATGAGTTAACTGGTCTCCCCCCACACTGCCCTGTGTTTACACTCACTATAAACTGCAATTTTCTCAGCCCTGAAGGCCCTGCAGACCTGGGCCTGTTGTGTAAGATTCAAAAGCTGCCAATAGGGAAGGAGCACTTGAAGCATTGTCATTGCAAATATGGTGAAAAATGAAAGGCAACAAAATAACTAGGGCACTACTATGGGGCATAACATTAACTAGGGCACTACTATGGGATATAACATTACCTGGGGCACTACTATGGGAAATAACACTAACTAGGGCACTACTATGGGGCACAAGATTAACTAAGCACTACTATAGAGCATAACATTAACTAGGGCACTACTATGGGGCAAAAGATTAACTAGGACACTACTATGGGGCATAACAGTAACTAGGGCACAGTTATTGGGCATATAATTAACTAAGGCACTACTATGGGGCATTACATTATTATAATTATAATCCTTTATTTATATGGCGCCACAAGTGTTCTGCAGAGCCTTATGTTAAACATAACATAATATTGGGCATAACATTAACCTACTGTAGTACACTAATATGGGACATTACATTAACTAGGCACTACTAAAGGACATAACATTAACTAAGGCACTACTATGAGGCATAACATTAACTAAGGCACTAATGTGAGGCATAACATTAACTAAGGCACTACTGTGGGGCATAACATTAACTAGGACTATTATGGGGCATAACATTAACTAGGGCACTACCATGGGCCATAGGACACTATCTATGGGGTATAAAATGAACAACCACTGTGGAGAAAGGTATCACCTATAACATTGGGGCTAGGGCCCCTTTAAAATGTTACTGTGGGCCCATGATGTTCTGGCTATGCCAGTACTTGGAACAAAAAGTATAGGTTGCTTTGGATTAAGGGCCTGATTCAGACCCGCTCGCAAGAGCTATGCGCTCGCAAGCGGGTCGATGTCCGCCAGTGTGCACGCGCGAGCCCCGGAGTGCGCAAGAAATCAAGAAATCACTCACTCCGGCGCTCGCATCCAAAAGAGGCTGTTGATTGACAGCTCGACCCGTTTGGTAGGCGGGCCGGGGGGGTGGAAGGAACACCTGCCGTTTTGGGGCGGCCCCACTGATATCACGAACCGGAAGCTCACTGGGGCTTGCGATGGACGAGACCCTACCACAAGGGTCTCGTCGCAAGCCCGATGGTCGCGACCATCGTGACCATCACCTGGCCGCTCGCAAAAGCTGTGGGTGGTCACCCACAGCTATGCGAGCAGCCAGGAGGCCGGTCAAAAAAAAAAAAAGCGGCCGCCCTGATTCAGAGCTGTTGATCAGCACCTGCAGGTGACTTTGGAAAACACAGTTATATTGTAGTTATATAAATATTCACCTCCTTATGTATTTTTCACATTTTGTTTTTTTACATCATGAAAACAAAATTGATTTATTATCACCTCTGTTCGACACGAAATACTGTAATGTGAAATAAAAACACCTCTAAATATTTGTCTTTATTACAAAAAACACAGATAATTGTTGCATTAATATGCTTTACTTTGTTTCAATACTTGTTTAGCTGTGTCTGAATAAATCAGTTGTCCTCAGAGGTGCAATATTTAATTTGTTTGAGTCCACCTGTGTGCAATTCAAGTGTTTCAGTTGTTTTCAAAATTAATAAATTGGTCTCTAAATTGCATAGCTTTTTAGTGCATTTCAAACGAGCTTCATCTTGACGATCAAAGAACATTAAAACAAATGTAGAAAACTTAATTGAAAAGCACCTAAAAAGGTGTAGGATAATTTCAAAGACTAAAATTCCCCAGATAACTGTTAAATCCATTTGAAATAATTAAGAGAATATGTCACAAATGTGAATTTGTTGAGAACAGACTGTCCTCCAAATATAGAAGGTCACTTTTCAGGTAGACAACCGAGAGGCCTATAGAGTCACTAATAAAGTTACAGTCTTCCACGGCTGAGATAAAAGAAACTGTTCCTATGGCATCTACAGTCCATGCACTTCACAAAACTCAAATGCACGCAACGGTGACAAAAAGAAAATTACTGTTGCAGAAAACCCATGAGATTAGATTTTTTCTGAAGGCCAATAACATATAAATCTGTGTTTTTTGGTCCCCAATCATAACCAACTGCCATCTGGGGGTTGGGAAGAGCCCTAGTACTTTCAGTGCACTCTAGTATCCTATGGGGGGGAGAGGGTAGTTTTGCAGGCCCAATCCTTCTAGGGAAGGGGTGGGCAATAAGCGTCTCTCCAGCTGCTGCTGAATTACACATCCCAGCCCTGTTCTAGGGATTACAGCCCTATGCTGATCGACCTGGTGTTGGTTGGGCACTTAGACAGAGGGGCCCCCATGCTGCTATAGTGTCACCATCCCTGGCTAGTAATGTCTAATATTGGTAGTGAAAAACTCAGGGGCATCCCATGGTCTTTCTCCACCCAATTTTCTACTACCAGTCTAGGCTGGCAGTGCCAGTGCTCGTTTTAAATTATAGGAGACAAATGTTTTAATTTTTTTTTCGCATATTCAATTCTTTTTGCATGATAGCAATTGATGCTATCTCATCAGCGCATTTCTGGTGACTTACAAAATTGTGTCCTATTACATCTAGTGCCTAGTATTTTAAATTTTAGAAAAATAAGAATGAAAGTAATGGTCATGTATGTTTCATTCTGGCTGGAGTCTGATGGCTTTGTGACTATTTGTAGAGCTCTGAAAACTTTGGATTTTTTGGAGCTTCGCTGATGATACAATAGCTACTGTGCTATGTTGCAGCTCTGGGTTTGTATGCAGTCAAGGCCAGTTCTAGACATTGTGGAGCTCAGGGCGAAAGTTTCCATTTGCGCCCCCCCCCCCCCCCAAAAAAAAAGAAGTTATTACAGCATCTGGAAAGGGGGCGTGTCCTTGCAAAACACCCCCAATTCATCACACTTTGGGGTGTGCCCAGCACTTACGGAGGTGCTGGGCTTCCCCCAAACTCTACCCTCATGTTGAATAATTGCCTTGCTCAGTAATGCGCTTTACACAGTAATGCCCTTTATAACAAATTATGCCACACGCAGTAATGCCCTTTAGAATACATTGTAGGAGCCGGTCTTCCGTAGTGTCTGGGTATGTGAATGAGATTGTCTCCAGTAGTCAGTGTCAGTCTCTAGGGTTAAGTGGTACCTGGGTGTGTGTGTAGGAGCCCGTTGTGGCCGAAGGCTGACCACCCGTGTTTAAAATGTTTGCCATGGCGCTGAAAGGGTTAACCCCCTGTGCTGCGGTGTCATGTTTAAAGAGACAAAGGGCGCTCGGCGCCATGTTTAAATGTATTACCGGCGCTAGGCGCCAAGAGTTTATACATAAAAACGTACTCAAGATGGTATGTGCAGCACTGAGCCAGGACATGTATTTAAAATGTATGATTTTAAATGTAAACTGGGTTTAAATGCACTATATGGTTTAAATGTATATTTTGTAGAGAAAATGCACTTATAAGGAATGGACAAGTTGTTTTGTGTTAGAAGGCTGTAACATTTAAGTCAAATGGTTATGAGACATTCTCACCTCCTAACATAGGAAGTGATATGTTAATTGTCCTGACCTATGATAGTGGTCAGACCATTGTGTAACAAAGCTTTCTTTGAAGTGCATTCCAGATTAGACCTGGCTGGAAAGTTTCTGTGTGGTGTGAAGACACCTCAGCAGCACACTCTGCCCCCCTTACCAACACCCCAGCAGCACACTCTGCCCCCTTTACCAACACCAGCACACTCCCCCCCTCCCCCTTACCATACCTTCCAACTTTTGAAGAGAGGGATGCGGGACCCTTCGGGCGCTGTAGGCGCGCGTGCTTGAAAAGGGGGTGAGGCTTCCAAAAATCTCTCTCCGAGATGCTGGGCAGCCTCCCAGGCTCTCCCTGCGCTAGTGAACATGGCATCTATTCACCTTCTGCACACCCGCTGCTCTGCTATGCAGAGCAGCGGGTGTGCTCTCCCCAACTCCCCCCCCACCGCGGGACACTGTGGCCCGTGGGTGGGACAGCAGACAGTCCCAGAAAAAAACAGGACAGTCCCGCTGAATGTGGGACAGTTGGGAGGTATGCCCTTACCAACCCCCTAACACTACCAGCACAGTACCCCCCCTACCCCTTACCAACCCCCCAGCATCACTTACAACTGTACACTACTTTAAAAAAAATCCTTACCTGATGCTGGTCTTCCTCTTCCGGTCCGAGTTGGCTGTGTACACTGTACTGCTGTCATCCTCCCACACACTTCCTTCTTGATGCAAGCAGCCATGCCCGGGCAGGAAGCTCCCAGATCACTGAGAGCAGACTCAGAGCTCAAGGAGGCGGAGCTTCTAAAGCTCAGCCTCCGAGTATCCTGTTGTTGTTGCTGCTATATAAATCAGGCTGCCAGTAACAGCAGCTGCCCGGCAGCCAGCAATTAAAATGAAAAAAAAAAAAAGCAGAAAATGACAGGGCTCAGCAGCTCCCTCTAGGGGCCGGCACTCTGGGTGATGGCCCTGTTAGCCCGCCCCTAGAACCGTCCCTGTATGCAGTGTCAGTAAAAATTAAAAATTATGGTAATAAAAGGTCAGCTTTACTTAATCACTAAAATGACCAGTTGGTTAATTGTAACATATTAGTGATTACATTGATTAAGTTAATTTTTACTGACACAGCATATTACAAACCCAGATCTGCAACAGAGTACAGAACCCCCCTATATTGCATTATCTGATATTTAGAAAGCAAGAATCCTCTCTAGTTTCTGCAGCTAGTTCGGCCAGTTAGCTTGAGTGCTGTTGTGTATCTACTGGTGGTTTACGTACACCTGTAATGATGTGAGATCTGCACATGCACAGATGCTGTCCTTCGCATGTGCAGATCTTGTTGTGTGACATTGCACGCAGTGCCGCCAAGCCAAAGTATAATTGACATGCTGCAGCCATTTGGGGGCATGGACAGGGAAGTCCAGTGTTCACTAAAATGGGGCCCCGCTGGCCCCATTTTCGAGGATTGCTGAGGCCAGTGTCTACATCTTCTGATGCAGTTTCACTGGCACTGTCAGCGTGAAAACACCTGCCAGCCTGAGTAACCTGAGGGTTACTCAGATGGCTGATGTTTATGCAAATAATCCAATGCTGCTTCTTCGGACTCAGCAGCAGCAGAGGAGAGAAAACAACAGGAGGCATCTTTTTATACAAGACACCTCTTGTGGCATTTGCATATTATTGCACTGTCAGTGCATACAAAGTCACAGTGGCTGTGTAATAGCGTCCATCTCTGAATCAGGTCCTATGTTCAGATGGTGTTAGGCCCGCTCCTTCCAATGACAAGGAGTACTGGGTTGTAAGGATCCCTACGCCTCCTACAGCCCTTGCTGTGCGCATACTGTACATGAACTATGTTCGCGCATGTGCACTAACACTATCCAGGAGCAGCTGTCTGCCACCAAAGTAATGCAGTATTGTATCTGCTATCACAACTCCTGGTGAATCAGAAACTTAATTTGCATGGTGCCACCACACATTATGATGAATAAACTCCATAAATTGGAAATTAAACTGTGGACAAAGGGCAAAGTCGTTACCCAAGCAGTATATTTTCAGTTAGTTACATGCACTGCTGCCATAGTTTTAATTTTATTAAATGGAATTCACAACTGGAATATAAAACTTTTTACTAGTGAGCTGGTTCAATTATCAGAGAGCAGACAACAACCGAATTTAGGGCTTCCAAGTTAAACCGAGTCTGAGTTCGGCATTACTTTGGAGTAGAACCGAGGGACTGATTCATTACGGGTCGCAACTGCGAATTCAATAGCGATTATCCACGCAGTTCAACTGCGATACTGCGATAGTATGCTAATTCGTTGTGATCACTATGACACTGCAGCAGTACAAAAGGATGCCCAATTTACCTTACACACATCCGTAATGTTTAGCAAGATTGTGAAACCATCGGTACAATCGAGTACCATCGCAGCATCACGCACACTTGCACAAGCTCTGACCTTACTCAGAAATTGCTAACTTCCACGCACACTATGAGGTTTCAGGCTGCACAGGGAATCGCAGTGGGTAATTTTATGCACGCCCCTGCAACGGTGTTGAAACGCACTGGCACGCCTGCGTTTCCCCTTCCACCCCTCCGTCACCACCTACAAACGGAACTTTCTGTCAATCACTCTGTGATGAGTCTGCGTACTCACTACGATCGCAGTCCCAATCGCAGTGGCCAGTTCGTGCACTGCGATGCATACGCATGCGCAGAATGCAACAATTGGCCGATTGCATGCGTATTAGGACCTGCGATCCTTGCTTAATCAGGCCCTGAGTCCCAGTTTGGATCTTCCCGCAGTTCATAACTCAGATTTAAAAAACAAACTTGGGTTTTGGACTGAATGCTTTTTATAGATGAGATCTGAATGTGGTAGCTGTGTGTTGTCACTATCATGGAAAGTAAAGTAAATAGTGACCGAGTTTCTACCTACCAGATCCTCAGGGCCATAGGCAAGATACTGTCTCGTATTGTATTGTTGTAATGTATATATAAATACATACAGTATCTTCCCCCTACACACAGATGTCCCTTGCTAACTATCGCAGATCTCACTCTGCTGCAGGAGAATCACCTGCTTAACAGCTGAAGCACATTGACAGATTGGTGCCTCCAGAGAGTGTGCATGGTGCGGGCGGAACCTGGAGGCACAGATGATAATGCTCAGCAGGTGATCCTCCTACTTTCCAGCAGACAGCAATTAAGTCCACCCCTGTACAGTAGAATCAGATACTAGGGTTACGGTATGTGCAAACCAGTGGCAAACGCAGGATTTCCAGAGGGGGGTTTCCAAATGCTTAATTTTAGAGCGAGTGTGGCCAGTCAATGAAGAGGGCAGAATTAGTATTTAACCAGCTTTAATAAGCGTCATACACAGTGTATTGTGTGTAATAATTCCAGCATATACAGGACCAGTGATTACAGTAAGCCATTAGATGCGCCAGTACGCCATCCTGCCTGAGATGAACGTATTTATTTTAGATTTGGGCACCATTATTGGAGCAAGTTCGGGAGCCCGGAGGAGCAGCAGAGGAACCTAGCACTGCCCTGGACATACTGTATATGTACATATTGGGCTTTATAGCAGTGCATCTCTAACAGTGCATGTTTTCCAGATCTTCTAGTTGGTGCAAAGGTTATTTATTACTGGCTGATTCATGTTAAAAGATCCACAGGTGGTGCTAATTACTTCATTTATGATACTGAGAAGAACATGCAGCGCTAGTAACAATCTATTATATTACTATTTCTATTGTGGTCATGTTGTGGGCTGGGGAGGGGGGTTTCCAGGCAGACGGAAACCCCCCCTGTGTTTGCCTATGCAAACAACTTTGTTATCAGGACATATCTCAGGCTGTTGAGAGGTGGGCCCCTGGGACCACCACACACTAGGCAACCATATCTATCAACTTGTAGATAATTCGGTCGTGATACAATAAATACACTAGGTTTGGAATGCTGTTAGGTATAAACATAGGTAAAAATATGCATTACATTGCACAAATATTATATGATGTATGAAACATACAGGCATCACACAGAATTTTATACTATTATCCTGAGCCCTTACAATATATCAGTGAAGCAAACTTGAGAATTCCATCATCTCCTCCAATATGTTTGTAATCTTTTGTCTTGCAACTGCCTGATGATCTTATCTAATTCCAAACAAATTTGATAAGATCATCCAGCAGTTACAAGATAAAAGATACAACGATATTGGAGGAGATGATGGAATTCTCAAGTTTGCTTTACTGATATATTGTAAGGGCTCAGGATAATAGTGTAAAATTATGTGTGATGCCTGTATGTTTAATACATCATATAATACTTTATTAGTGCAAAAAATGCAATAATAAAATGTGCCAAGTCTTTTCACTCACAGGTCTTTGAGACTCAAGCAAAAGGTACCAAAACAACATTTTCACTCTATAGAGGTCTACTGTATCCCAGAGTTAATCAAGGAAACTGGTTCTAGAGCCAGGTTACACACACACAACCAAACGGGAAACAGTCGGGAAGCCGATGGACGGAATGCCGACCGCCGGCTTCCCGACTGTACAATCCCGGCAAGGGTTAAATGACAGGCGTCAAGATCCCGACGCCTGTCATTTTCCCTATGCCGGGAGCCCGACACCTGGCTTACCTATCGAAGGTAAGCTGGGCAACAGGTGCACGGGGGGGAGGGTTAGGTTTAGGGTTCCCCGGGGGGGACTTAGGGTTAGGCACCCCCCGGGAGGTTAGGTTTAGGCTAGGGGAAGGGGAGGTTAGAGTTAGGCACCCCCGGGGGGAGGTTAGGGTTATGCACCCCTGGGGGGAGGTTAGGGTTAGGCACCCCCTGGGGGATTTAGGTTTAGGCGGCGGGAAAGAGGGGGTTAGGTTTAGGCACTTAGATGGGGGATTAGGGTTAGGCACTTAGGGGGGAGGTTAGGGTTAGGCACCCCTAAGGGAGGGTTAGGGTTACGGGGGGGGGAATAGGTTAGTAAGTACTTACCTGGGGACGATTGGGATTTTAAGCCTTGTTGGCCTGCCGCGGCGGTAATTCATACTGAATCCACACAAACTTACAGAGTAAGACATTAGAGCCACCAGAATGTTGATCTAATGGTTTTCAGAGTTTTTACAATGGAGCCAAGTCTTTTCAGGCTGAGTTTTGAGTGTAACAATATCTTCTAAAGAGGCAAGGTGAGAAGTAGGCTAAATTGCATACACAAATTGTGTATTAGCATGTGAGAGCTCATCAGTAAGATAAGTGTAAGCATTATATTTTATGTTTTTTTCAGAGGGTAAAATGTAGTAATTGATCTACATAATTGCAAGTTTTATTTGCTACCTTCCATACTGAAAGTAACACTGTTTCCTTATAATTGTACAAAATTATATGTAACAGCAAAGGCATACCTGGAATCAGTGAACACTTTCATTGACATAACCTTTTGCAGGCTAACAAGTGAGCAAGTCATATGCTCAGCCACTGTAGTTACTGTGAATCCTATAACAATATCAGCAGAATACCAAAATCTATACCAATATATAGATGGAATCCGTATGAAATACCGACAGTCGGGATCCTGGTGGTCAGAATCCCGATGCCAGGATCCCGACAGGGTTAACATACCGACACTTGGTGGTCAGTATGCTAACCCTCCCCCTCTCCCTACCCTAACCCTCCCTGTTTGGTGCCTAACCCTAACCTCCACCCCCCAGTGCCTGAACCTAACCTCCCGCACCCTAAACATAACCCTGCCCCCTTAGTGCCTAACCCTATCCCTCCCCCTAGTGCCTAACCCTAACCTCTAAACCTAACTCTCCCCCCAAGCCCAGTACTTACCTTTGGCATCCCAGGGGTCAGGGTGCCAGTGACAGGATTCTGACCAGCATCGGTATTCTGGTGCCGGTAATGTAAGCGTCGGCATCCCGACTGACAGGATGCCGAATGCATACCTCTATATTCGCAATATAGTACAACTGTAACTGCCATACAAGAGAAAAGACATATTTTACTAGATCCAACAATGTACTTTCTAAATATAAGATTGGTGTTTAATGTGTATGTTTCTGTACATACTACAAAATTAGCCAGAAAAGTGTAAAATACTGAGGAGGAGTTTTACTAAGCAGTGGGTTTGTACAGTATGCGGTTTGCAAACTTCTAATGTGGTTTTCAGAACCAAGCTGAAAGATTTACTATCCTATGGTTTAAATTTTGAAAACTCTGCAAAGTCCAAAACCATCAGTGGATTACCTCAAACCACCAGCTCAAAACTTATTTATTTTTTAAACATGACGTTTTATTGTGCAAATTTTATTTGTCTCCAAGAACATGTGTAATTGTGACCAGAGTTGGACTGGCCCACAGGGGTACAGGGAAAATCCTCAGTAGGTCCCATTGTTTGAGGGCGTCACACCCTCCTCTAGGGATCAGGTTCTAAATTGTGCACTCAAATTATACACTGTAAAGGTGCCCACACATATACCGATGTGCTCATGATACGATTTTATGGCCAATTTCCTCATGAACTTTCACGGGAGCTCCCTTGCCATCGTGATCACGATTTTGGAAAAAAGACACCCAATCTGTCTTACGATCTCACGATCTGTCGGATCGTACACATCGTGAGATTGGCCATAACAAATCGTGAGTTGAAAAAAAAAATAAAACAGGCTCTTGACTATTGGTGGGAAATTTAAATAGCCATAACAATGGGAGGGGCTATCTAGGGAGTATAAAAAGCAGGCACCCTTTAAACTCTGTGTACATTCTGCTCTGCTACTAGATGAGGCTAGGTGTATTACTGCTGAATCCTGTACATTGCTACTGTGCTCTTTGTATTTGGCTTGCCTTATACAAAGTTTATTCTACCTGCAAGTGTGTGCTACCTACCTGCATTCTATCCTGTTCCTGAATTCTGTACTGATGCGTCCCTATCAGTATAGAGTGTTGGTCGCTGAAGCTGGGGTCCGGGAGATTAGGAAGAGGGCCCAGCGAAGAAGAACTAGAGCATGCTGGACCAAGGAGTGGCTGCTACAAAGGGATACCCGCTCTCACATGTCCCTGCTGATGGAGATCAAGGAGAACAACCTGGTCGACTATCGGAACTACCTGCGCATGGATGACGCCAGCTTCCAAGAATTGCTGCATCTGGTGACCCCCCACATCAAGAGACAGGACACAAGGTGGCGGAGGGCAATCCCTGCTGAAGACAGACTGGTGGCTACCCTAAGGTACCTGGCTACAGGAAGGTCACTGGAAGACCTGAAGTTTGGGACACTCATCTCACCTCAGTCCTTGGGCGTCATCATTCCGGAGACCTGCAAAGCCATCGTAAAAGTGCTACAGTACCATTATTGCAAGGTAAGTTAAAAAAAAACACCACACTTTGTTTTCTTGTGTAAAGAAAACATTTTTTTTTTTTTTTTTCTAAAACAAAGAAAAAAATATCCTTCGTTTAGTACAATGTGCACTGACCTGCAGGCAACTGAAAGTGTGCACTAAACTGTGTGTAAAATACTTTGTTTATAACAACTTTACAAAAGAACATTATCACCAAATTTTATGAATCCCAATAGGTAGCTGGCTGTATGTGATAGGGTGGGTCAGACGCCAGTTTGAACAGGCCAATACACACATGGCACAAGTACACATTGTGGCCCCGGCTTCCAGCAGTGTGTACTTGTGCCATGTGCGTAGTGACCTTGTCCAAATGGCGTCATCACCACCCTATCCCATGCAGCAAGCACCTATTAGAATTCATAAAATTTGGTGACATTAAAAGCAAGATAAAAAAACAACCAAATTAAATATCACCAAATTTTATGAATCCCAATAGGTAGCCGGCTGTATGTGATAGGGTGGGTCAGACGCCAGTTTGAACAGGCCAAAACACATATGGCACAAGTACACATTGTGGCCCCGGCTTCCAGCAATGTGTACTTGTGCCATGTGAATAGTGACCTTGTCCAAATGGCGTCATCACCACCCTATCCCATGCAGCAAGCACCTATTAGAATTCATAAAATTTGGTTACCGTATATACTCGAGTATAAGTCGACCCGAATATAAGCCGAGGTACCTAATTTTACCACGAAAAACTGGGAAAACTTATTGACTCGAGTATAAGCCTAGGGTGGGAAATGCAGCAGCTACTGGTAGTAATCCCCCTCTGGTACTGTCCCCAGTAGTATTCCCCCCCTGGTAGTGCCCCCAGTAGTAATCCCCCCCTGGTAGTGCCCCCAGTAGTAATATCCCCCCTGGTAGTGCCCCCAGTAGTAATACCCCCCCTGGTAGTGCCCCAGTAGCAATATCCCCCCCTGGTAGTGCCCCCAGTATTAATCCCCCCCCTGGTAGTGCCCCCAGTAGCAATATCCCCCCTGGTAGTGCCCCCAGTATTAACCCCCCCTGGTAGTGCCCCCAGTAGCAACATCCCCCCTGGTAGTGCCCCCAGTATTCCCCCCCTCCCTGGTAGTGCCCCCAGTAGCAACATCCCCCCCTGGTAGTTCCCCCATTATTAATCCCCCCCCCTCTGGTAGCGCCCCCAGTAGCGATATCCCCCCCCTGGTAGTACCCCCCGGTAGTAGCCCCCCCAGTAGAAAGAAAGGTGAAAAAATAAAACACTTACCTGTAACCCCGCTCCTGGTCCCGACGCTGCTACAGGCTCCTCCACCGCTGTGCATAATGGGAGAGACGTCGTCATGACGACGTCTCTCCTATTACCCACTGCGGTAGCCGGAAGATGGCTCCCGCAGTGGGAGCAGCAGTAGCCACTGAGAGTCTGACAGACTCTCAGCGGCTGCTGATTATACCAAACACATAGCTGCCGGCTTCGGCGGCTGTGTGTTTGGCAGTGTGTAGTGCTGACCGAACTCCGTCCGGTCAGCGCTACACACGCGGTGCAGGCTGTGTCACAGTGACACAGTCTGCACCGCGGCCCACATGGTACGCTACTCAGCAGTGTACCATGCGGGCATGACTCGAGTATAAGCTGAGGGGGTGCTTTTTCAGCACAAAAAATGTTCTGAAAAACTCGGCTTATACTCGAGTATATACGGTATATTAAAATCAAGAAAAAATGTACATCTCTGTATATTGGGGCGACTCATCTGCTGCGTCCAGCAGAGCATTATACAAGGTGGTGCTGGTGCTTGGGGTGCTTGGTGGGGGAGTAATATCTAACTGGGCAGTGGGGGGCAGACATACTTATTTGGGGCAAATAGCATTGGATCTGCAATGTATGTAGAATTTTAGATATTTTTGCTCATACAGCGACTCAAGAGGTCGTAGTTTAACCTTAAAAAATTTCTTTGGATATCTGCATCCAGATTTCTCAATGTGCTGTTCACATGAGCTGTGAAATCATCTATTGCATCTGGGGGTTTCTGCAGCAGCCGTTCTGCGTTTTGTAAAAAATGGTCCTCACGTTCTGTAAAATTCTCCTTTCTGCCTCTATTTTTCTTTTTTTGTGGTTGTTGAGAAGATGAGGGTCCAGGTGGAACTTGAGTTTCCACTTGTGTGCTATTCTCCGGATCACTGTCACCACCGAGCAGACTGAGGTCCGGTGTGGATGTTAAATCAGGGTCTTGGGTGGGAGTCTATATAGGGAAAAAAGATATAAAAAATATTATAGTCATGTTTTAACATCTTTTTTACTATTTTTACAGTTCCTAACACCGTGGAGGAGTGGACCAGCATCGCGGAAGATTTTGAACAACGTTGGAATTTCCCTAACTGCGGAGGAGCCATCGGTGGGAAACACATCCACATCAACCCACCTGCCAACACCGGATCATATTACTACAACTACAAAGGATTCTTCAGCATCGTTCTCATGGCAGTGGTGAATGCCAACTACGAATTCTGTTTGTGGATGTCGGCAAGAATGGGCGTGCTTCGGATGGTGGGTCCTTCAAAAAGACGGCTTTCTACCAGAGACTCGCCAACAAAACCCTCAACCTGCCCTCACTGGATGAGACAAAGCACGGCCTAAATTACGTTTTCGTTGCAGACGAGGCTTTTGCATTACATGAACATGTGATGAAGCCATTTGCACACAGGGGCCTGACCAGAGAGAAAAGTATATACAACTACCGTCTATCCCGGGCACGGCGCATTGTGGAAAATGCGTTTGGAATAATGAGCAACCGCTTCCACATTTTCCACACCACCATCAATCTACATGTGGAGAAGATAGACTGGGTCGTGATGGCGTGCTGTGTGCTGCACAACTTTCTGCGAAGAAAATCTACTCAATGAGGACCAGTCCCAGCTAGACCAGAAAATGTAGGACCCCTGGAGGACATTGAACATTTGACATCTGTGTCTGCACCACCAACTACAACAACATCCACCGCACGTGCCAAAGAAGTGAGGGAGGAGTACATGACCTATTTCAATGGACCAGGTGCTGTTCCATGGCAGGAGGACTGTCTGTGAACTACTGACTAAATTGGACATTTGGGATTTAACAACAAAAACATTAAGGATTTTGGTTTAAACTTTGTCACTACTTACCAAGACTTCTGCAACCTCCTCATCTCCCTCACGCTCAGACATCAAGATGATTGATTCCCTTTGAGGCTCTTGTTCACTGATGAATGACATCGTTTGGTAGTACCACAGCGCAGGAGTATATATTTCATCTGTAGCCGCTCCTGATTTTTTGGAGTCATCCACCTTCTTTTTTTCTTTGATGTACACTGTCCTGAGATTTTGAATCTTTTGCCGTACAGTTTTCAGGTCTGCGTCAGATATGTATTTTTTCGTATACACCAACAGTTCCTCGAGTGTGGCCAACTTGTGCGACTTATTGTGGTACTTCAGAGAACTGATCTTCCACAGACAGTCTTTCGAGTGCAGGATTTCAATGAATCCAGTAACGAATTCAGGTTCAGAATCCATGGACATTATCTATGAATAAGAAAAAAAAGGACATTTAAATATTTGTGTATATAGTTTTGTTAAATGTAATGTTGTTATAGTTCACATTTTTAATGTTTTAATATTTTATATTTTACAGGTTTTTAAAGGTTTGTTATGGTATTCTAATCATGTTTTCTTTTACAGGAATGTTATGTGTTTATTGCTTGGTAATATAATGTTTTTCTTTGTTTGACAGTATGGGTTTTTCGTTGTGGAAGAACTACAGATCCCAGGATGCCCTAAAAACAGTTTCAAAGGTGGGTGGCAGGTCATCCTGGGATCTGTAGTTCCACAACAGCTGGAGACCGAAAGGTAGAAGACCCCCAGCTTTAAATAATGTGTGTTTTTAAATGTAATGTATGGTGATTTTTTTGTAAAATACGTGTTTATTTATTTTTTTTTTTTATGTATTACACACATTGGTGGGCAGTGGGAGCTTAAATGCATGACCCAGCCACCGCCCGCCTCAATACGGCGGGCAGTGGCTGGGTCATGCATTTATTACCTGGGGGCACACATTGGTGGGCAGTGGGAGCTTAAATGCATGACCCAGCCACCGCCCGCCTCAATACGGCGGGCGGTGGCTGGGTCATGCATTTATTACCTGGGGGCACACATTGGTGGGCAGTGGGAGCTTAATGCATGACCCAGCCACCGCCCGCCTCAATACGTCGGGCGGTGGCTGGGTCATGCATTTATTACCTGGGGGCACACATTGGTGGGCAGTGGGGAGCACATATTGGTGGTCAGTGTGGTTGTATTAAACTGTACCAATACTCACCAAAACTTTTCCAAAAAAACACTTCAGTGTGCAGGCTCCCAAAGTGCGACTGTCTTGCTCCATACACGATGCTGCACAAGATGGCGATGGGGCGTGTCCAGGCTTCTGTCAGTCAAATTCCGCATTGTGTGATGAATCGTACGATTCATCGTGAGGAAAAAAACCCTCACGATCGGCTTCCATCGTGTTCATGGTTGGCTAATCTGCCCTACAGCACGGCAGATCAGAAGATGCTATATACGACGAGCGGGGATGCGCATCGGCATCGTGCTCGTGAGTATAAACTCACGATTTGTACTTTTTGTACCCGATTCGTCATCACGATTCGTCGAAATCGGCCAAATCGTGTAAAATGTCGCTATATGTGTGGGCACCTTTACTCTATTAGAGGGTCAGTTACCTGGTAGAGCAGGACAATGAAAGATCCAGACATAGTATATATAGTGATATAGTATCAGCTATAGATAGGAGTGGGCTGGGCCTAACTTCTATATCTGCATTTGACTAGAATATAACATATGAGCATAGTCTGGATATATGTTTTTGCATTTTGTTTTTTAATAGAGGCTTGCTTACACAAGCCATATGCATGTGCAATGGGCACAGCAAATTTCAGATCAACTTATGCAATATGAACTATAGAGCAAATGACGATTTATTTTGAGCAGCTGCTCCCTAATTATTTAATTTATAATTTAGAGTAGATGGACGAAAGTAAGGAATCTATCTGATCAATGATGAATAACAGACAAGACAGCACATTAATCCAGACAGGTCGTATAGGGGATTTGATGATTGTATGCCCTCTAGCTCCTTGTCTGCAGGCCTCATCCTCTACCACAACTTATAATATAAATGTGGCCCTCAAACTATTTTAAATGACGTGCTTTGGGAAATTGTTATTTAGCAGTTCTAATGATTACTTTTGCAAAACTTAACATTCAAAATATAGCATATTGCAAATTAATAGCCTGATTCAGAGATTTTTGCAAAACTGATATTTACACAGATCGAGCGATTGTTTGCCATTGCACATGCACGAAAGCCACACTGCGCACGTGTAGCGACTGCATTGCAATTATGCTTGTATAGAGGAACCACTCGTAAAGTTATTGACAGGTATTCAGCAGTTGGGGGTGTAACGGGGTTGGTTCGAAAAAAACGCAGGTGTCTGACCGTTTAAACGCCGTTTTATGGGTGTGCAGAGATTAGCCATTTTGATCTCTTTCACAGCATGAGAGCTCTCTGCGTGTCAGGAGTAGAGATGTGCGGGTTTGTTTTTTTTCGGTTCTTATCGCCAAATTATCGCAAGTTCGGATTAGTTCAGATTTCTCTTATTGGCCATCCAAAACATGTGACAGCCGGATAGCCAATATGATGCCGAGTAAATCCGAATAAAATCGAACTGCACATCTCTAGTCAGGAGATATGTGTCGATGTTACCGATGTCTATGCTGTTACGCGTTGTTGGACATATATGAGAAGGCAGCAGTGGGTGTCCCTATGCTCGGGTAAGTTTTGGAAGGCATTAGCATATTTTAGCAACTGCGAGTGATGAGAGAATGCATTAGTGTAAGTCTCAGAATTAGGCCCTATGAATGTAGTTGGAAAATGAAAATGGGACGTTGTCAGTATCCTGAGAGTCAGGATGCTAATGGTCACAAACAGCGGCATCCCAACAGTCAGAATCCTGACACTTTCCGGCGGCAAGTAGTATGGTTATTGTTAAGAACTAGGGGAAGGGTTAGGCTGCGGGAGGGGAGGGTTAGGGATAGGCTGCGGGAGGGGATGGTTAGGGTTAGACTGTGCGAAGGGACAGGATTTTGATGCTGCTGTTGGTATTCTGACCATCAGCATCCTGACCGCCGGAATCCCGTACCCAACCCATAAAAATGTAGTCTACAATTAAACCATGCCAGTAATAACTTAGATAACTTATGGGTCTATTTACTAAGCAGTGTTAGGAGACAGAGTGAAAAGCGATAAGAAAGTGATAAGGTGCCAGCCAATCAGCTCCCCACTGTCATCTCACAGGCTGTGTTTGAAAAATGACAGTGGGGAGCTGATTGGCTGGCACCTTATCACTTTCTTACCACTTTTCACTCTGTCTCCTAACACTGCTTAGTACAGTAAATACACCCCTAAATCTGTTTTGCAATGGCATGTACTTCGCCTTTTCTAGACTCAACGCAGTTCTCATAGAGTGGGTGATTCAGAGGTGTACACAGGTAAACGCAAGCACTCAATGTTTTACCTCTGCATATACATCGAAGATGCACTGTGCTTGTGTCCCAATGTTTACCGCCGGAAGACACAGATTGAAACTGCAAGGAGATCAATGCAATTTCGATGGTAATTTCTGGGCGGTAACTGTGGGGGTAGCTTATAGTTGCAGGCATGGTGGTGTCAGTGACTGCATCTAAAGAAGTAGCTGCACTGAAAGCAGCATCTATAGTCACTCAGACATTATCCATCTGCCATAGGAGCAATGTCCAGTGATGTGTCTTTGTACACAAATCAGCTCATTCATGCCACAGTCGGTGGGCATCTCAATAGGCTGCCCATTGGCTGCGGCATTAGCATAACGCAGTAGCAGCTGCCACAAAAGTCTGACTGCATCCACCTCTGAATCATCCTGAGTTAGTGTGTATGGGGGTCCCCCTTTCACATGTACAGTGCATAAATGTTATATGTACAGATATGTCCTCATACATCTTTGCTCTGAGCGCGACATTCAGGCATCATGTAAATATGTGTGTTGGTGCGCTAAGATGGAAGAGAATCCATGCCATGCAATACACGGTGTAATTGCTGGGAATCGGTATGTAATGCCGGCTGTTGAGATGCCTCCCGTCAGATTTCTGACAGCGTCATCCCGATGGTTGGTATCCCAACAGGGGTCAGGTAAGTATACTTACCCGCCCCCTTCTCATCCCTTCTTGTAGCCTAACCCTATCCCTCCCCACCCCGCAGCCTAAACCTCCCCGTTAGATACTAAACTCAATTTTCCCACCTTCGTGCCTAAACATAACTCCCCCCCAGTGGTGCCTAACCCTAACCCTCCCCCCTAGCGGTGCCTAACCCTAACCTCCCCCCCAAAGAAACCTGACGCTAACCCTGCTATGCTACATTGTTTTTCTCTTTTTATATTTTTTATGCTACATAAACCTTACGCTCCTCCCCTGCGGCTAACAATAAGGGCACCCCGGATTTACCTCAATCTGGCTGTCGTCCTTCTGTGTTCCGGCATTGGGATTAAGATAGGCATCTGTATTTCAATACATATCTTAAGTCCCTTGTCGAGCTTCCCCTGTCGTCACCCATGATGCAGGTCCTTGGGGTCGGCACTGTCTCTGCCCCACGGCCCTGCATATGGCTAGCAGGGTGTCTGCCTGAAGCACCAAACATGTAATCTTGTACTCTTCTGTTTGCAGTGCGGACGTGAAGGAATACGGTGACAGTAAATGCTTGTGCAATTGTTGATGATTTTAAGATTGCATAATTAACCTGTTGTGATTGAGACCGGCGGCATCGCGGCCGCCGGTCTCATATCTTCATCCCAATTGCTGATTGGCGAATGCTCCACTGATGAAAACTACAGTACTGAATACGATACTGTAGCAGTAGATGGAGGTCCGTAACAGGCAGGCCAATCACATCTTAACACTACTACTGTACTACAGTGTAAACATTCGCAACACTGTATTTTGCGTGTTCGCACAACCACTATTTTTAATAATATTGCAGAGGTGTTCCCGTATACAGTACTGTAGAGAGATGGCTTTGCCGCTAACCACTATAGACAGTGTCGCTAGCAGCTTGCTCAATATCACACTAATCGTGTCATATACTGTATGACATGGAACTATTGTGGTCTAAAGTCGCACTTTAATCTTTCAATAAAAGGAGATTCTGACAATTGTAGTGTTGTCTATGAGCAAGTCATAGATAACAGATGTGAAGCATCTTGTCAGTAGCCTCCATGGTTTAGTAGTAAATGTGAATGCTTAACACAGCTGTCACATGGGGTCTGATTCTCATCAAGGCCAGGGACATTGAGTAATGTAATTTTATAATCAATATGGCCGTACACAAGCCACAAACACACAACGTAATTTTCAATTCACCTCAGCATTGATTTAATTTTGACTATTGGTAGCATTCTGCCGGTTAAGTAACTATCAGTTTGCTCAACATCACGCTAATCGTTACGCATAACCGCAGTGGTATAAAGATGCACTCTCAGTTTAAATAAAACAAGATGCGTTCATGCTGACCACTTACAGGGGGGATGTGATTGTATTACTGTTTAGCCGCCGGTTCAAATCCCGACAAGGAGAGACAGACAGGCTGAAATCCCGACAGGCTGAGGTAAGTACTCTAACCCTCCCCTCTCCCACCCTAACCCGCCTTTAGGGCAGGGTTGCCTACCCTCCCGATTTGGGCGGGAGCCTCCCGATAATCGGGTGCAGCTCCCGCACCCCCGGAAAGGCAGGCAAGCCTCCCGATCCCCCCGATATCCCCCGCAATGTACTGCTAACCCCCGCTGCGAGCGCAGCCAGTGACGCGATTCGCGTCATTTTGGCCCCGCCCCCTGCCTCACAATGCCTGTATTATCGGCATTGTGTAGCAAGGGCGGGTCCAAAATGATGCGATTGCGTGACCCCGCCCCCGTGATGCCTACAAATGTCATGCACCCGCCTGGACACGCCCCCTTTTTCGGCCATGCCCCCCGCTGCCCTGCCGATCTGGCTGCTCCCTCCCGGAAGGAGCAGCCAGAAAGTCTGCAACTATGCTTTAGGGGTGCCTAACCCTGACCTCCCCTCTAGTGCCTAAACCTAACGCCCCCTCCCCACTCCCTAAACCTAACCCCCAAGGGGGGGTGCCAAATCCTAACCCTCCCCGGGGGGTGCCTAACCCTAAGTCCCCCCGGGGTGCCCCCTCTCCGTGGGAAGGGTGAGAACGGGCGCCTGTACTTACCTCGATCGGGCCCACGGCATTCTGTATTCTGGCAACAGGATTATGACAGGCGTCGGTATCTTGACGCCTGTCATAACGCCTTAGCTGTAGTTCCGGCGTCGGGATTGTGACGGCCGCCGGTCATATAACTACATCCCCTTATACCATGGGTTTCAACCTTTGGCCCTCCAGCTGCTGTGGAACTACAGATCCCAGGATGCCCTGCCACAGTTTTAGCATGCTGTTATATCAAAATGGTGGCAAGGTATGCTGGGATGTGTAGTTCCACAGCAGCTGGAGGGCCAAAGGTTGAAGACCCCTGCCTTACAGGGTACTGCTGTAAAACTCACTGCATACTGTAGCTCCACACCATCCCCCAACCTTCATTTCTATGCAGTGACGCAGAGATGGCATTGCTGCTAACCACTATAGACATTGTCGCCAGCAGGTTGGATCTTGTCGCTAGCAGCTTGCTCAATACGATGCACATCTATACACATACTGTATAACATGGAACTGTGAATGATGTAAAGACGCACTTACAGCTTTCAATAAAAGGTTATGCTGGTACTTGTTATTGTAGTGTATACCTGCCTGATGAACTGCTACTACAAACCAATCGGTACACATAACTGATTGTTGTAGAATGTGTAACAGGATGCCCATCCTTCCGACTTAGGGCCTGATTCAGAGATGTATGCTAACCCGATGGTTAGCGCACATCTCCGATGGTGGGAGGACTGCGTAGGCGCAGGAGGTATACTGCATATGTGCAGCCCTCCGTCTGTGAGTTCGCTCGCAGAGCCTCACAGCCGCAGCCTGATTGACAGTGTGAGACCCCTGGTGTGTTTGAGACCCCATCAGTCGTGTATGCATGACTTGTCATTTGTGTACCCGTCCAGTCATTGTCAGGAGTGTAGACCATGCGGTAGCAAGGCACAGCAGACAGAGGAGTGGCTCAAACACATTGGTGAGTGTCCGGATGTTTCATGGCTTCATCTTTTTTATACCCGTGAGTTTTGGGCGCAAAGTTCGTGACCAATTTTTTTAAATTGAATAACACGGTTTTGGATGCATGCATGAAACCTCAAACTAATTTTTAGAGAGTATAACAAAATGGCCACCATTAGAAGAACTATAAGTAATGCACCCCATTTGGCTAAGTGTTCTGAGGGCAGGTCATGTGCATGTAGACATAATTGTGGGCTATTCAGAGGTGAGCATATAATTGTGGGCTATTCAGAGGTGAGCATGCTCAGAGATAAAGTACATCTGATTTCTTGCATCAAGCTTAGGGCTGGTGTAAAAGCACAATGATGTATATATGGGTGTGACTACCTCTGAATACAGACAAAGATCCCAAACAGGCAATGAGGCTGCATCTGTGGCCAACTTGTGTTCCACGCTGAACGTTTGTCACTCAAAGCAATTGACTTGTTTCAGTAGCTGCTTTTTTAGTTTCTTGCGTAACTGTGCATGGTGCAACAATATTACAGGCTGTGCGAGTGGTGTCGTCACCCATGATGCAGGTCCTTGGGGTCGGCACTGTCTCTGCCCCACGGCCCTGCATATGGCTAGCAGGGTGTCTGCCTGAAGCACCAAACATGTAATCTTGTACTCTTCTGTTTGCAGTGCGGACGTGAAGGAATACGGTGACAGTAAATGCTTGTGCAATTGTTGATGGTTTTAAGATTGCACAATTAACCGCACTTTAATTAAGGTACCTGTTTCTTAACAACTTGTTTTGGACTTCATCAAGTGGTATATTTAGGCATACAGTATAGTATGAATGATGGGCACTTTAATACAAATCTAGTATTATATTGACCAAAAGCATAGAGTTTGGTGCTCTTCAGTGTTCTTTCCTATCTAATTTAGAACATACACAATCCACTACACACAAAATAAAGTAAGAGGAACAGATCTAGTGATGGCCATCACTGGTTTCACCCACAACCATTGCTCTGTTACTCACTGGGGAGGAGGCAGGCTTCACGGGTCATGATACGCCAGGCAGCAGCCAATCGGAGGTTCTGGATGAAGCTTTACAGGTTGCATTGGGGTTCTGTTTCTTGATGCTAGGGAAAAAGTACAAAAAAACATGGTTTATATGCCATAGATGGTGTTAAACCATTGTATCTCAACCATTGATGGCAAAACCATGTTTTTAACCATCGATCGCCATCCCTATACTGTACTGGTGAGAAGGAAAAAAAGACAAACAAGTTCTACACTTAAAGCTTTACAGATGATTCCTGATAAAATTAAGATGTAAGGTGGGTGAACCTAGAGTGCTCATAGTCCCACACCACCCCCTGAGACAAATCCAGTTGAAGTCAACTAATTCAGGTCCCAAAAATAGGGCCGTTCATACAGAGGAATAGGTTACAAATGGTACAAGTTCATGCGTGCATTTGACTCAGAATGACCCATTGTACTGGCTCTTCTCACAGTCATCTGCATTCCATGTCTAGAACCAAGTAATTGTCAGGGAAATTACTAAAACTATTTCAAAAATTTTAGATGAGCAGGGATCCTTTAGTTAAATCAAAAGCTTTAACTAAATCACTAAGAGAGAGGGTGATATATCATTCATCTGCAATATAATAATAAATCTCCTAACATAAACAATTCAGCAACTTATATCCACATGATGGCACAGTGGCATTGTTGGCTCCACCACCCTATCTGTGTGGACTTTGTTCTTTAAATAATTGCATGGGTTTCTCTGAGTGCTTCAGATTACTCCCATATTCCAAAAACACAAACAGCACATGATTGGCCTCTGACAAAGTTAACCCATATGGTGTTTCCATAAGTTAGGGAGTATAGATTGTAAAATCTACTAGGGCAGGGACTAATGTGAATTTTTAGGGTCACCAAGACATCTGACATGCCCTATTGCTAGAAGGGTGTGGCCAAGTATGGTGGCATGTCGCACAGCTTTGAAAAAAAGCAATACATACTGCAGCCGATTAGGGTGGTGGTGGTGGAGGTGTGTGTGTGTGTGGTGGGGGGGGGGGTGAATTCCTCTGCCTCCATGGCTGGGCTCAGATAATAAGTACCCACCCCTCCTATTTTCATGTCAGTGTCCATGAATATTCTCTCTTGGTAATATGTAGGTGCTATGTAAAAAAGAATAAAAAGTAAATACACATATATATGATTAATTATGCTGAGCAATTGAAGGATAGTAGTCTCAATTCTGTGACGACCAAAGTCACTATGTATTTTATCACATTCAAGTACATTTTAATGCTTAGATATATTTTATTTCTGCCATTAAAATGCAGTAAGTAAATACATCCTATTGTAGGAGTAGTCAGAGGCAAAATGTTTCTGTATCCATTTATTCTGTTATTGTAATAGATGGTAAACATGGAATAATAAGTATATATTCTGAATGATCAACATGATAATTTAGAGGTATTTTGTTACTTACAATAGAGGTGATCTAAGCTACAACAGAAAAGTTTGCCTCACAAAGACTGTTTGTACTATGAAAAATGTTTTGAAAGGAGACAAGAAAATTGGATGTCCAATATAAGATATAACTAGCCCTATGCTATTCAAAGAGTAATGATACACCCTCCACACCCACCATACCCTAAGGGTACATTCACAAACACTGCCTTAAGGATCATGCTCCTGTCTACCCAAGATGACACCACTCCACAGCCAACGCGTTTTGAGCTATATATACCTACATAGAAATTGTTATATAGAAACACATGTGGATATGACCCAGGAAGTAATTGTCCTCATGGTATATAAAGGATCAGAACTCCACTACACATTGCCATGTGGAAGAGCCATATAGCTCAAAATGCATTGGCTGTGGAGTCATCTTGAGTGGAGAGGAGCTTGATCCTTAAGTCTGTATTTGTGGATGCCGGGTTGGTGGATTTCTAGATCTTTGATCCATTTTACAACTATGGGCCTGATTCAGACCCGCTCGCGAGTGCTATGCGCTTGCAAGCAGGTCAATGGCCGGGCAGGGCGCACACGCGGCGTGCGCGAGCCCCACAGCGAGCGAGAAATCACTTGCTCCGGGGCTCACATCAAAGTGGGGCGGCGGTCGATGTTGATTGACAGCTTGCCCCGTTTTGTAGGCGGGGAGGGGGGTGGTTGGCCAAAAGGAGGCGTTCCCGAAGGAACGCCTGCCGTTTGTGGGCTGCCCTACTGACATCACTCTATTAGAGCAGGAAGCTCACTGGGGCTTGCGGCAGATGAGACCCTACCACAAGGGTCTTGTCGCAAGCCCGATGGTTGCGATGGTCATGACCATCACCTTGCCACCCGCTAAAACTGTGGGTGGTCACCCACAGCTTAGCGAGCGGCCTGGAGGCCGCCCAAAAAAACAAAAGAGGCCACCCAGATTCAGAGCGAGCGCTCACAAAGAGCATCCGGCTCTGAATCAGGGCCTATGTGCATCTAACACACTGCTTTCTGGTAAAGCCTCCAAATACATTATTATAATTTTTATGGAAAAGTGTGTTGAATTATTTGAAAATAAATTAGCATTATCAATATTACACCATGTTGGGCATAATTTCTTCTTTATAATTTTATATATATTGAATATCTTTGTCCTGTGGGACACTGGAAAGCAACAACAAGCAAATAAATTGAGAATGGGAAATTCTATTCCACCTTTTTGTATTTTTTTTTATATTTTTATACTTTACATCTTATAATTGTATGGTGTGATTGAACAAGTTCATTGTGAGCACCAATATCCTGACCAGATTTGTTATATGTTGTTTTATACTTGTTCTTGTATGGAACTGAGATTTAGAATTGGGCAGCTGAGCATTGGGTAGTTGAGCTCCATCCTATGTTCTTATAAACTAAATCAAGGTTTTGATAGCAGGATATGTCCAGTACACCTGGTGACTTTTTATTTGGCTCAGCGCTCCTCTCTTTCTGTGGTGTAGTTGATGCATTCCGATGGCTCCCTCCTTACCAATTTCAATTCTGATTGGTTTTCCAATGCTGCATCCTGCATATGGGACTTCTCGCGTTTGAGTATGGCACCCATTTTTTTGGTTCCCAAAATCTTGGGAGGTGGAGGTTTATGGTTATAAAAAGTAATTAAGTGTGTCTCAAGGGACTTTACTCTGGTTTTCCCTGTTTATTAATACTATAGTTCTAAAATTCAAAAGATCCTGCAGTTTTTTTGCAGGTTTTTAATCACGTGTCAAGTTATGCCCTCCCCCCTTCCCCATTCCTTTCTGTCTAATTACTGCTTTTTATTATATTAATCACCTATTATTTTGTTGCATGTTGCAGTTTGATTCATGTACTCAAGGTATTTTTGGTTTTGGGTTTCCTTAATTTTTTGGGCTTCACAGTCTCCTTATGCGGTGGATTCATCTGTTTGTTCTTCATGGGATTTGTTAGGTAGTTTTGATTTCAGGGTGGAATTCATTGTTGCCTAGGGTTCTTAGTTTCAAGTTTGAGTTTGGTGCCCCCTTGTGTTAGCTGTACATCTCTGTGGCAATAATCTGTGTCAAAGGAATTTGTTGGATTTGTGTCACATTATGGTTTGTGATACAGCGGTCCCAGAAGAATGTCAATAAGTAGGTCACTAGGCATGTGTTAATAAAACTGTTAATAAATAAGGATTTCAGGATGCCAATTTCTTTAGAGATGAAGACATTCACTTTATGGACGAGGTCCTTTTTTTGTTTCTGGAAGGTATTTTCTCAGTTCTAGGGAGTTTAGTGGGTTAAGGGTTTTTGTATGGTGGCGGGCTTGGTTCTCTACTGAGAGCCTTGCGTGGCAGGAAAGATCAGCAGTCCAGCATCCAACTTGCTGCTGTATTCTTCCCTTCAAAACACTGGATAGGTTAATTTCTCCCTATTGGGCATGGTATCCAGTTGTTTGATCGACCTAATTGAGATCAACAATACATACATCGACCACAGTACATCGACTCCAACTAGTTCGACAGGAACAATTGCCCGACAAACCATAGATCGACCCATCCCCTATATTGACCGCCAGAAGATCGACACGGACATGAGATTTTAAACAACATAAGATCGAAAAACAAAGCATATCGACGATATGCAGATCGACAACAAACAAGATAGACAGAATAACAGATCGAAGCTAAGTAAGTAGACAGTGAATAGATCGACATATCAAAGATCGACGAGTTCAAGATCGAAGCCAAATTAGGTCGACAGTGAATAAATCGACAAATAAAAGATTGACTAGTCCGAGATCGATGCCAACTAGGTTGACAGTTAATAGATCGACAGATATAAGATCGACACGTTACTTTTAGACTATACAAAAAGGTATACATATCCTACACGCTGCCCGCTAATAGCGCAAACCCTGACGCTACTTTCAACTGTGGAAATACAGGTCCCAGCCAGCCCTTTCATCCCTTCAAGTGCTCCTGGCAATTCTAGCCCCAACATACACACTGCAGCCCTTGTCCCTAATTGCTGGGCACCCCCATGTGCTGCAGTGCACCCCATCATCAACCCCCCCGTGCTAAGAAGCTGGTCGCTAATAGCGCATCCCCCGACACTACTTTCAACTGTAGAACTACAGGTCCCAGCCAGCCCTTTCATCCCTTCAAGTGCTCCTGGCAATTCTAGCCCCAACATACACCCTGCAGCCATTGTCCCTAACTAATGTCACATTCTGGTCTTGTGTCTTATTTTTAGTTAAGTTTAGTAATTTTTAACATTAATTTTGGTTTATTTATTTAGTGGACTGCAAGTCCCACAGTGAGTAGAGAGGTGTTAGCTATATTTGTGATGCTATATCTGTGTGTGTGTTTATAACTTAATCATGTGCAGTGAGCTGTCTCTAAACACATTTTTTTTGTACAAGATTACAGATTATGCATTGAGCCTTATAAATAACGACTTAATGAAATATATTCCTCTGCTTTTAATAAAAATTCTTTTGTTAACATAACTGTTGTGGTTTTCCTTTTTAATCTTGCCACATAAAGTATATAAAGAGAAAAGGAAATTAGAAAGGGGAGAATTAGTCCCATCTTGGCTTTCTGCTGCTCAACTGTCACCTATAATTATTTGAAGCTCCAGCAAATATTTGCAGAGAGTTCAGGAAATTAAAAAGTGACAATATCAGGAAGACAGATGTGCAAGACAACATGTTGTTGTCTTTTTGTAGCTGTTCCATAACCTGTAAGTTATATTGATGTGAATCATGTTGTACTGTACACATAGACATAGATGGCTGAAAGTCCTATTACAAATATAATAGGAGCAGTAAATGTCAGTGGTGGGGAGGAGCTGATGTTGTCTAAAGCTGCATACACACGTAAAGATTTTCTGTCCACCCATCCAACTAGTTGATTGGTTGGAATGAAAATCTGGTAAGGTATGAAAGCAAATGATGATCAGCAATTTTCTCCTAAATGCCAGAAAACAGATGAAAATGGTTGTAAGACAATTTGTCCATTTTCCGGCATTTGGGAGCAAATTGCAGATTGTCATTTGATTTCATACCTTACCAGATTTTCATTCCAACCAATCAACTAATTGGATGGTTTGACAGAAAATCTTTATGTGTGTTTGCAGCTTTTGGGCCTGACTCAGCAAGGATTGCAATTGCAAAGCTGCACGCAGGCAGCTTTGCAATTGCAATCCTTGCTATAATGAAAATGCAGCAGGAGGTGTATGACACCCCCTGCTGCATTTGCTATCCCAGCACTGCGACTGAGGTCACAGGCTGGGATCACCATCGCGACCATCGGTGGTCAATGGTCGCAATGGTGGATGGCGCCAGGCCTCCGGCCAGCTCAGTAGCCTCAGTTTACTCAGACTGGCCGGCTTACGAGCCCAGGACACTGCAGATCCTGGGTTGGCCACTCCCGGAAAACAGCGGACACGCCCCCATTTTCGGTAACGCCGGCCACCCATGCACCGCCCCTTAAATGCTATCTATCAATGAGGCAGAGGCATTCAAGGGTCTGCGTGCAACAACGCAGGACCCATTCTGGTTCATGTGCATGTGCAGATTTCCGATAATCGGGAATCTGCGATCAGCAATGTACTTGCGTGCACTGCTGAATCAGGCCCTAAGCCCCGTATCAGAGGCTCAATTCATGGACTGCTGAACTAACTATATGAAAGTAATGGTGTTGGTTATAATATTATATTCCATTAATACATTCTAACAATAAAGCTGCATACACACACAACGATTTTGTTGCCAACGATTTTATGAACGATTTTATGAACGATTTTCTGTCAGATTATCTGTCAGATATTTTTAAAGTGTAATGAACGATTTTTTGAACTACAAATGATTTTTGTAACTTCCCTTAATGAAAATCGTTCAGTTGGTCAGTCAGAATAAACTACAAACTACAAACCGGAACGCGCACGAACGATAATCGTTCATCGTTATAACTCAGAAACTGAATGATTTTTTTCAACGATTGAACGATAACGACGTCGTTATAGTTTAATTGTTAAAAAAATCGTTACGTGTGTATGCACCTTTAATGTTACCTAAACATTTAATGGAATATTACAGGAAAATGTGTTTCAGTGAAAAAATTATTGCTTAAAGTGTGTCTTCTTGTTGAAATCTAACGATGCACATATTCACTTCTATAGACTAATTACCGGATGCTGCTTGAAATGTTCTGCTTTATTGTGCCAAAATCCATGTTTTTAACCCCTTCACTTTGGATGAGAAGTGGGACTCATCATTTGCATGTTTACTAGAGCTGCGATTTGAGGCGAGGGTAAAAAATAATAAAGTAAAAATAACCTTCTTCACCAGTCTGGGTGACCGGTGGGGACATGCAGATAGCCACTGAGAATCCGAGAAGTGGCAACAGCGTGCAGATGGTCACTGATTGCACTAAACCAGTGGTTCTGGAACTCGGTCCTCGGGACCTCAGACAGTTCACGTTTTGCAGGTTACCCAGCAGGTGCACAGGTGCATTCATTACTCACTGACACATTTGAAAAGATCCACAGGTGGAACTCATTATTTCACTTGCGATTCTGTGAGGAGACCTGGAAAACATGCACTGTTTGGGGTCCTGAAGACTGAGTTTGAGAAACTGTGCAGAAGAAAGTGAATGATTAATGAAAAGGGAGGGAGTGTAAGTCCCTCTTTCTCCACTGTGCAAAATAGAAAGATGGGGTACCCTTGTTTGAAAGAGGGGAGTCCAGGGATGGGTGAAGATCTCCTCCCAGCATGCATCCATTAAATTAGAGGCACACATTTGAAAGGAGGTGCTATTGCTATTCTCTTTTAAATGTTATCTGATAGTCACATATGCTCACCGGACAATGATACCATGCACAAATACATGCCCTATCACCCCCATAATGACACCAGCAACTGTCTGGGCACCCATACTGTATTTGAAAGAGGGGAGTCCACTCCTTCAAATTATGTGGCCCACTAATAAATAATATTACCCTTTGCGACTAAGAACAGAGATTTTCCATATAAGTCAGTATAAGGGAACTACTATCACACCCATAATTACAGCTGTAAATGTAGGGTCACCCACATAACGTGCCGCTATAACGCTTCACCTCTTTACTGAGGCGAAACAGGAAGCACTACCAATGAGATGTAAGAACATCTCATCGGCCGGAGAGGGGGAGCGTTAACTCTCCCCTCCGGCGCTACCCGCTAGAGACCACAGTGCATCAGCCTAGTACTGATGCCCTGTGTCTCTGTCCCGGCCGGCTCCATTGAGCATGTGCTGGATCTCGCAAGTATCGCGAGATCCCCGCATGCAGCCTGGAACCGGCAGCAGCCCCAGCAGTGACAGCGCTGTCCCTGCTGTGGGGATAGGGCAGCGCCAGGCTGTAGCTGTCGATAACGACAGCTACAGCGGGTTGAGCGGTCAGGCGATCTGACCATTCGTACATGGCCCAGACTATCGGCGCTGCTATCTTGTAGATAGCAGCGCCGATAATGACGGGCGCATAGCGCCCCTGTCATTTACCGCCCAGACCCCCGATCATACATCGGGGAGAAGCGGTATCAGCGCACATAAGTGCCGCTATCATACATCTACCCCATTGTCTGGTGATAACTTGTGATTACAAGACAATATCGCCCAGTACTACGAAAGTACTCCAGCATACTAGCCCTCACCAACATGTGGGTTACCTGCATTGAAAGAGGGGAGTCTCATCTTTCAAACAATCAGCCCCCTTTGTAGTAATCACCAGACAATAACTGTAACAGTACAGAACAAAATTAAGTTTTCCATAGGGGGGGACTCAAGCCCGTATGTGATACCCCTAGTTCTGGGAGTATCACTGTTGATGGCTAATATGCTAATATATATATATATATATATATATATATATATACCAGTTTGTTTTATTTATGTGTGCAAACTCCTCTCAGAAGGGAATTTGGAGCAGCCTGTCCTCCCTGGACTTGGTGTACTGATGGGCACACGGCAGGGATGTCTAAATGCAGCTGCTATATAGAGGAAAACTGCCCCCATAGAACAAGCCCAGTATGTCAGTGGGCTAAAGCAGCATGTGACCGAAGGAGCACCCGCGGGGGCCGTTGGGAGTTGGCCTGTGCCAGTGGAGTGGAGCGGAGCTCCTGTGTACAGTGGGCCTGTGCTCGCAAGCGGGTCGATGGTCCCCCACTGCGCATGCGCATGCTGGAGCTGGCTCCGGTGTGCGCATGCACGAGACCCAGGCAGCGACGGGCGCTCCATCACTACAGGTCTCGCACCAAAGCGGGGCAGCTGTCGATTGTGATTGACAGCTTGCTCCATTTTGGAGGTGGGCAGGGGGGGTGGCTGGCCCAACAGAGGTGTTCCCGAAGGAACGCCTGCCATTTGGGGGCAGCCCCACTGACATCACGAGTGATGTCAGTGGGTGAGCTTCCGGCTCCATTAGATCCGAAAGCTCTCTGGGGCTTGCGGGAATGAGACCCTACCACAAGGGTCTCTTCGCAAGCCCTGATGGTCGTGACCATCGCGACCATCACCTGGCTGCTCGCTAAAGCTGTGGGTGGTCACCCACAGCTTAGCGAGCAGCCAGGAGGCTGTCTTTAAAAAAAACAGGGACTCCCTGATTCAGAGCGAGCGCTCTCAAAGAGTGTCCGGCTCTAAATCAGGCCTGTGTCCCATACCTGAGGGACGTCGGTGGAGGTGCTGCTGAGACAGAGAGGTCCTGAGGTGATATAGAGGAGAGCGGGTCCATGAGTACCGGGAGCTTGGAGGACTGAGTGCTGGTAGCCATTAGAAAGGAGTAGTGGAGCCTTCTGACCCGCCTCTTACTGGGGAACAGCAGCCGGAGGTGTTCCCGGGTGGAGCCACAGTTAGATGACAGTTACTGGAGGCGGGCTGGGTGTAGCAGGAGCTGAGAGACAGGCAGTTTGGTGAGGTAGATATGACCGAAGGGGAACTCCCACTGTTGCAGTGACGGACAGAGCAAGAGAGCCGAACGTGTAACTTCTGGTAAGGAAAGATCACCAAGCACCTTCCACAAAAGCGTTCACAGGCATCTACCAGCAGACAGATAGCATTAGCAGCTCTAACAAGTTGTGCACCGTCTATCACATTTACCCATTCCATCATTTCTGCTAGTAGTGTACAGGTAGAAGCAGAGCTGCAGAAATTATACACAAGCAGTAGTCAGCCTTTTTTTGAGCAGCCTAGGAAAACTCATCTTAGCTACAGGATCATACAGCATCAGCAGGGTTAATTGAACTGTCTCATCAGTCTCTTAAACTCATTTCAGACAGACCTATTACATAGCAGGAGTGCCTGCAATTTGAGAGGAATTCAGCCAAGTCCAGTGAGGCACAATCGTGTTTGTATAGACACAGTAACCTTATCTCATATTGCTTACAGTGCTGTTACATATTGCAGTCTACCAAGTTTGCTACTTTTGCAGTATAAATTGTAACAAGACAGCCCAGGGCTGGATTTACCGCTAGGCAACCTAGGCACTCGCCGGGCCACCCAAAATCAGGCAGGTTTCTCTTGTAGATTGTAGTAGTGTTTTACAGAGGCTCCATTTGGGGCTAAGACCAGTAATATCACTAATACTGGCACTGGGCTCCGTTACTGAGCCTCTGCAAAACATCTCCCAGCAGAGCACCGCGCGACGTCATGTGGCTCCACCCCACACTGCACTGAGTCCTGGCAGCTCTGCATAGTGCAGACAAGCCCAGGCTCAGCCAGCTCAGCCCCAGCACACACTAAAGTGAGGAGCGGAGGGAGACACCTCTCCCTGTGGAATCGGTATGATATCCCGGCAGCCGCATGGCCAGGAGCTCGAATCCCGGCAGCGGCAGCCCAACAAAATAGCAGAGCCCGGCAGCGGAAGCCCGACAGCACTGGAAATTCAGATCGTCCTAAGGTAAGTATCTACTTTCCTAACCTAACCCCCCTAACCCTCCTTAGGGCTGCCTAACCCTAACCTCCCCCCCCTTCCCCGCTGCCTAAACCGAAGTCCCCCAGGGGGGATGCCTAACCCTAACCTCCCCTCGGGGGTGCCTAACCCTAACCTTCCCTCCCCCTAGCCTAACCCTCCCATTGGGGTGCCTAACCCTAAGTCCCCCCCGGGAGCCCTAAACCTAACCCTCCCCCCCCCCCCCTCCCGCGGCTGTCTGCTCGTAGCGCCAGGCATCCCTTCGATCGGGATGCCAGACGCTGGTCTCCCGGCATCGGAAAAATGACAGGCGTCTAGATTTAGACGCCGGTCATTTAACCCTCACCGGGATAATGCAGTCGGGAAGCCGGCTGTCGGGCTTACGTCAGCCGGCTTCCCGATTGCATCCCCTCCCTGCCAGTAAGCTGATATTGCTACCTTCATGCAGGAGGTGTATTGTAGGCGGAGAAACCAGCGCTGAATGTTGATGAGTTGAAGGAGGACACAGTGATGCCTTCTGCACATTATCACCTTTAGCCCTGCCCCCAGCACGGAGGAGCAGTGGAAGACCCACAACTGGCCACCTGCTCTAAGGTAAGTGTGATTTAACTGTGCTGTGCTCCTTCTCCCCTCTGTCCTTTCTGTCCCTGTTCTCTTTCCTTCACTGTATGGCTGTCTCACCCAGTCATGTGTGTCTCCATGTCCCCCATACCCTACCAATAGTGTGTATGTCTCAATGTCCCCCCTCAGAACTCATTATGTCTCCATGCCCCCTCCCCCACCAGCAGTGTGTGTCTCCATGTCCCCCTCCCCCCACCAGCAGTGTGTGTCTCCATGTCCCCCTCCCCCCACCAGCTGTGTGTGTGTGTCAGTGCCCCCCTCCCCACACCAGCAGTGTGTCTCTCCATGCCCCCCTCCCCCCACCAGCAGTGTGTGTCTCCAAGTCCCCCTCACCCCTCCAACAGTGTGTGTGTCTCCGTACCCCTCTCCCCACACCAGCAGTGTGTCTCTCCGTGCCCCCCTCCCCCCACCAGCAGTGTGTGTGTCTCCATGTGCTCCCCCCACAGTCACCAATGTGTATGTCTCCCTCCCCCAGTTAGCAGTGTGAATTTCTCCATGTTCACCTCTCCCCACCTACCAGTGTCTTCATTTACCCAGTCACAAGTGTACATCTCCATGCTCCCCATTCATCATTGTGTGCTTCTCCATGTTCCCCACACCGTCACCAGTGTACGTCTCTATGTCCACCTCACCCCATCCACCAGTGTGTACATCTCCATGTCCCCCTCCCTCCTAGTCACCAGTGTGTACATCTCCATGTTCCCCTCCCCCCCAGTCACCAATGTGTGCGTCTCTGTCCCCCTTCCCTTACCCCAGTCACCAGTATGTATGTCTCCATGTCCCCCTTCCCCCACTCCATTCACCAGTGTGTACATCTCCATGTCCCTCCCATTCTCCAGTGTGTATGTCTCCATGCCCCCCCACCACCAGTCACCAGTGTGTATGTCTCCATGCCCCCCCACAGTAGTGTACGTCTCTGTCCCCCTTCCCTTACCCCAGTCACCAGTATGTATGTCTCCATGTTCCCCTTCCCCCACTCCATTCACCAGTGTGTACATCTCCATGTCCCTCCCATTCTCCAGTGTGTATGTCTCCATGCCCCCCCCACCACCAGTCACCAGTGTGTATGTCTCCATGCCCCCCCACCAGTCACCAGTGTGCACGTCTCTGTCCCCCTTCCCTTACCCCAGTCACCAGTATGTATGTCTCCATGTCCCCCTTCCCCCACTCCAGTCACCAGTGTGTACATCTCCATGTCTCTCCTATTCTCCAGTGTGTATGTCTCCATGCCCCCCCCACCACCAGTCACCAGTGTGTATTTTTTTTGTGCCCCTGTCACAGGTGTGTATGTCTCCCCATGCCCCTGTGTGTCTCTGTATCATCTTTGTGTGTTTGGCCTTTGTGCTTTCTCCTTTCTTTACCTGTGTCTTCCATGACTCCTTTTATATCTGTCCCCCACCTAATTCTGTCTTTTATCCCCCACCACCCATCTTTTTTCTGTTCCCCCACCACCGACCTTTCCATTGTGCCCCGATCAGAAGTGGTGAGCAGAAACCTGAGGATGGCAGGTAAGCACAATCTTCTGTATAAATTATTATTTTTCTCTATAATGCTGCTGTCGCTGGTGAAAACCCTGAATAGCACAGGTATTATGGTGGTACTTGTATCGCCACAATACCTGTTCTTTCAACAGTTTAAAATAATACAAAAATGCTTTACTCCTTACAGAATATCTTTAGTTTGTCAAATTTTTTTTTTTTGTAGGGGTGGGTGGGGGGCCCCAGACCAGTAACTTGCCTAGGTCCTCATGAAGTTTAAATCTGGCTCTGAGACAGCCAGTTATCTTCATCAGTAGGATGATTCAGTCAAAGGAAATACTAATTAAAACTGAGTAAAGCCATAGGCCCTGATTCAGAGCCGGGCGCTCTGACCAGAGAGCTCGCTCTGAATCAGGGCCCACCTCCATTAAAATGGAGCGTCCTCCTGGACGCTCGTATAGCTGTGGGTCACCACCCACAGCATATACGAGCGTCCAACAAGATGGTTGCGATGGTCTTGACCATCACGACCATCGGACTTGCGAGTGAAACCCTGTGGTCGGGTTTCTCAACCGCAAGGCCAGGAGTGATTTTGGCTCTATCAGAGCCAAAATCACTCCCACTGACATCACTAGTGATGTCAGTGGGGCCGGCTTCAGACGGTAGGCGTTCCCATTGGAACGCCTCCGTCTGGCAGGCACGCCCCCGGAACGCCCACCAAAGGGGGCATGCTGTCAATCAACATCGACAGCACGCCCCCTTTGGTGCAAGACCCGGAGCGATGGAAAGTCCTTCGCTCTCCGGGTCTCGCGCATGCGCACAACGGAGCTCCCTCTGTCGTGCGCATGCGCAGTGGGGACCATCGACCCACTTGCGAGCGTACTGCTGCTCGCGAGTGGGTCTGAATGACCCCCATAGACTGGTGAGCAGGATAAGTCTCAGCAACAGAGCAGTCTAAATGGATAGTGGAAACACTGGTCTAGTTGACCATAAATCACCCGGGCAATGAGTTGTGCACCGACAGTAAACAGAGCTGAACTTTTAAAGTTGGACATCATTTTTGTAGCTAGTGGGAACTAGTAATAAGTTATAATGGAAGTTAGAATTCTTTTAGGGGTGGGAACTACAAATTAATTGGGAGTAATTTGCATACCTGTTACTGTTTTGGTGTTTTTATGCTCTTAGTTGATGACAGTAATTCAATCTGCTAATGTGATGTGTTAAATGCATTAACCTTTAAAAACTTAGTGTTCCTGTCAAGTGCTGCGGTTTTGGTCGACATTGAGTTCCAGTGTAATAAAGAAAGTGTAATCTTGTTCACCGTGTGTATCACTTACAAATGAATTGTAAAACTATTATCCATAGCCATTGCATAATCTTATTTACTCGTTTGTTCAACGTTATACATGAATAAAGAGCTGATTCAGAGCTGGGCCTGATTCAGAGCTGGACGCTCTGAAAGAGCGCTCGTTCTGAATCAGGGTGTTTTTTTTTTTGTGCAGCCTCCTGGCCGCTTGCATAGTTGTGGGTGACCACCCACAGCTATTGCGAGCAGCCAGGTGATGGTCGCAATGGTCTTGACCATCAGGGCTTGCGACGAGACCTTTGTGGTAGGGTCTCATTCCCACAAGCCCCAGTGAGCTTCTGGCTCTTAATAGAGCCGGAAGCTCACCACTGACATCACTCGTCGGGAACGCCTCCGTTTGGCCAGCCACCCCCCCTCCCCGCCTCCAAAAATGGGCAAGCTGTCAATCAAAATCAACAGCCACCCCCTTTTGGTTCGAGACCCGGAGCGACGGAGCTCCCGTCGCTAGCCGGGTCTCGCGCATGCACGCGTCGGAGCCGGCTCCGGCGTGCGTATGCGCAGTGGCCAAACATCGACCCGCTCGCGAGCGGGTCTGAATCAGGCCCACAGTTCATTACGAATCGTATAATTTTATAGTTGAAGCCCGTACCTCTTTGTATAAAAACGAAGAACCTATCCTCAATATTATCTGAGACTTCCTCGTGGTACCATGATTTGCCAGGGTTTCACACGTATAACCCCCATCTTGTGTCAAATAACTAAAAGTGGTCCCTCATTTAATGCTTTAGGTTGTTTAGTTTATAAAATGGTAGGCTTTGTTGGGCTACAATATTCCTCATACACATATTAAGTTTTAAATTGAGACAGTGTAGGTTTTAACAGAAAAATTTAAATTTTTCCCCAAAACTTCACTAAAGCTGGGCATACACTTCCAGATAAAATGTCTGTCAGACCGACAGACATTTTTTCTGGCAGCCTGCCAGCCGCAGATGTCCTCGGCATACACTGTGAGATTATTCATAGTGTATTTGCCTGACATCTGCGCTCCGCCCCCGAGGGAGGAGACATTTCCCAGTTCCTTTTGTTGGCCGCGGCTGGGCATACACTGCCCGATGCAGCCGACAGTTTACCCCCTGAATATCGCATTGGACGGGCATGCTGGACAATCTGGCATGCCCGACCGAGCAATATTTAACACTCGGTCGCCCACACACACGCTACAATTATCGGGGTGATCCATGGATATCGGGCAGATCGCCCCAATAATTGTAGCGTGTATGGCCAGCTTTAGGGGTAAATTTACTAAAGTGAGAGTTTTTAGAAGTGAGTTTTAGAAGAGATGTTGCCCATAGCAACCAATCAAATTCTATTTAACTAGCACTTTCTAGAAGATAATATCTAGAATCTGGTTGCTATGGGCAACATCTCTTCTAAAACGTCTAAAAAAATCTCACTTTAGTAAATTTACCCCCCAGTGTCCTACTTTTTACTATTTTGGAAAAGTGGACTATTGTCGAAACAAGAACCACAAAGAATGTCTTTGTGGTGTTTATAAGAAGAAAAAAAAAAACGTTCTCTGTCAAAAAAAAATATTTTAAAATTAGTGGTATTTTCTGAAAAAGTCTTCTGAAAAATAAACCAAGGTATAATGTGTTTGGGCTCCACATAAAAAAAAAAATCATTGATATTGACACAAGGGGGGAGAGGCCAGCACAAGAAGCAATTTCACCCTCCTACAGCCATGGACACACCCGTCAGCCATCTTCCTGCTCCGACTGCATCTTACCCAGTGCTTGCTGTGCAACGTCAAGATGTGTTGTCATGCGAGGGCATTGGGAACGACTTTATGTTAGGGGGCTCAACATAAAATTGTTCCAATGCCCCTGCACCCCCATTGCCCCTCCCCACCACTCCCTCTGTTACCTGGACATGCAGGGACTTACTGTAGTGGCAGCCGCAGACAGTCAGGGACTGTGCTTTATAGCAATAGGCTGCACGGCCCCTGCACTGCATAGAGGAGGAAGTGTAAAATTAGATGTTTTAACTTAAAGACTGCACATTACACCTTCTCCATGTGGTGCAGGGGCTGTGCAGCCTATTGCTATAAAGCCGCTGTGTCTTTCATATGCCCCCCACCTATTCCGATGCCCATGATGTTATGCCAGGGAGGGTGGTGGATCAGACTCTCTGCTGTTACTCTGGTTGTGGATAACATTGAATATAATGTTCTTTTCTGGTGTACATATCAGAATCAATCATTAATTTTGTGCCGTGCTCCTGACTTCATCAGAGTTGAACCATGCAGAGAATTCATACATGTTATCAGAATTGTCCCCATGTCTCTACACATTTAACTGTTCTGCATGAATATAGCATAAAATGTTTCTGCTATTTGTTATGTATTACTCACTACTTACTACCTTACCTGTTTTTTTCTTATTACTTTAAACTCCATTATGCCACTGTGTACATCTGTCAAAGCTTGATTTTTATATATTTTAAGTTTGTATTGTTTCTAAAATGTTTACCTCTTTGTTACAATCATGTTTACCAATCATTTATGGCTCTTGAGTGTAGCACTCTGGACAATTATGTGCTTTGTTCCAAAGTTCAAGATTTGTAGCAATATTCATTCTAAAATTAGTGCAGGAAGCTCAAATGTGGAGCCTGCAGCTATTGGCTACTCTTATGTGACTAACTACAAGGGTGGGAGCTTAGGGAAATTGTTTGGAAGTCATGTCTTTGAACTGTGGGGGCGATTCAGACCCGCTCGCTAGGCTGCGTTTGCTCGTAGCTGGCCAATTGTTGCAAACTGTGCATGCGTAAAACACGCACTGTGTGTGAGCGAACCAGTCACAGCGATCGGGAGATGATCGCTCTCAGCATACAGCCAGCCCGCTAGTTTGAGTGACAGAACGGGCCGTTTGTGGGTGGTGACAGGTGAAGGACAAAGGAAATGGGCTGTGGATGTGTGAACGCAGCCGTGTCAGTGCATTTTTACACCATTATAAGGGCGTGCATAATTAAGACGCAGCGTCAGCATTAGGGATGAGCGGGTTCGGTTCCCTGAGAACTGAACCCACCCGAACTTCGGGGATCCGGGGCAATCCAAGCTCGGATCTCCTTGTCTGCCCGGATCCCTCTCCTGAGGCAAAACCTCGAGATCTGCTGTCGGATCTCGAGGTTTTGCCTCGAGCGGCCATTTAAAAAAAAATGCCTTTGCCTTTAATGGGCAAAGTGCTGATTGGCTGACAGAGCCGTCTGTCATGGTTCTCAGCCAATCAGCATTATGGTGCTCATTTGCATGTAGCACGGACTCGTGAGATCCGTGCTACATGCATCTGTGTGATTGACAGTGACACAGAGCACAGATGGGTCAGTGAGACCCGTCTGTGCTGCTGTGTATTTCAATGACACAGATGCACGCACGGACCAGGAGATCCATGCTACTTGCATCTGTATCATTGTCCAGGCGAGTGGGCGTCCTACTTCACCCGGCGATCACACGTTAAGAAATAAGGGGCGTCCTAATGTCTTATGCTGGGCATACACTCTACAATTATCTGTCAGATATCTGTCAAATCTGTCTGGTGGGAAGGAAAATCTGGTCCGTTTTCTAATGTTTGGGAGCAAATTTATACATACATTACCAGGTTTTCATTCCAACCAGCCAGATTGGACAGATATCTGACAGATAATTGTAGAGTGTATGCCCAGCATTAGTGTGCAAACACGGCATTTGCATACTGGCCGTCCTTACGACTGTGAGCGAGCACAGCTTAGTGTCCTGGTCTGAATCGGGCCCTGTATTTGTTAATAAAGTGAGATCTAACAGTTGCTAACGAAAAATTATACATTTTCTTTGCTATATATGTAAAAGTCACACTTGCTAATTTGATTTAATGGCTGGATTTAAACATTTGCAATATGATACAATAGTTTAGCAGCATTTGATATTTAAATAACTATTATAGTTTGCTATTTATTAATTTAATTTAATACATGTAGTAGATATCTATCTTTCTACAGTGTCAGTCATACAGGACAGCCTATTGTTCTTAAATTAAAAGCTCTTTGACCAACTCTTTGGCAAGATGTATGAGCAAGAAATGCAAGCGCTAACCCTAAGTCTAATCGAAATATTGACATTATGACAATGTTCACATTTCCTATGTCAACAATCTATCAATCTATCACTTTGCAGGTGTTGTTATCATCAAGGTCGACATTATTATTGGAGACATAATTAGTGCATACCACAAAAAGTGACGTTTTCCATTTACTGTAGGTGCTTTGTGTTTCCACATTGTATATTGATATTATTCTGAAAGGCCGGACCACCAACAAATTAGGCAGGCCCTGGTACTAGGAGGCATGGCCAAGTGAGGAGGCATGTCCGTGTCCCATTGTGTAATATTTCGGGGTGTGTTAATCACAATACATAAAAACATAGTGGCACCCTCCACTTCTCTTCGCTTCCTAATATGGTCATAAATAAGTGTGGGTTTTGATGGGACATATGGTGATATGGGGAAGATTTGGTGGGGCATGATATGGGAGATTGGGTGTACATAATGATGACTGGTGACATGAAAATAGTGCTAGACACAACCCTGGGTGGTGCAACTAAGTCATGCTGCAGCGCAGAGTAGCCTTTGCTGGATTTCCTTGGGTGCACACCCTAATGTTATGTGATGCACACTCCAATGACTGAGTTGTATAAGTGACAGTAATTGTTCTGGAAACCAAAAATTCCCTGAGACCTAAGTAAATAACTCAGTCACTATCGCTTTGGGATTGGAGACAAATTAATGCAACAATTGATCACCAAGTGGCAGTGCCGTAACAGGTCGGCACTGTGACCAGGGTTGGCCATGCTGCCTTACCAGATGATGTCATTATGTCACGCCAAGAAGGCGGGGCCACCAGCACTTGGGAAGTACAGCACTGCAGCTGTACAGACTGTAGTGTGCATGTACTGAGCATTCAAAGGATGCTCCGGGCAGCACTGCAGCAGTGATCCTGACTGCAGGGTGCCATTACAGGTACCCTGATCATTTAAAACAAGGGCTGTGCAGCAGCGACAATGCCGCCCACTGATTCCTGAGCTCTGTGTGATGGCACCACTTGCATGCTCCTAGTTATGGCCCTGGCAAGTGGTGAGTGAAAAAGAAGATTCCCAGTGAAGTAATGACCAAGATTACAGGTAAGTCAGCGCTACCCAGAGGTATCTCCAACTGGTGTTAAAATGAAAAAGAAAATAATAATAGAGTCAAATGTGTCAAATACAAATATTTATTCCCTAAATAGATACAAATGTATATCCATATGAATAAAGATAGCATTAAATTAGACACACGATGAGCATTTAGTATACAGGCATAAAAGAAACTAAAAAGAGAATATGAATGTGCTCTAGTATAATATCCTATTAGCCACACATCTCATGTCCACCAGGGAATTCCAGACATTCAGCTCTTGGATAAATTAGGGTTTATTCGCTTCTCAGTGAAGCGTCCAGCAAGATCATCAGCGCTGGGCTACCTTACCCACCATAACCCCCAGTGGTGGCCATGGGCTATATACCATCTGTTTCATAGTCAATTGAGATTTTCTAAATGTGGATGTATTTCACTTACATAAATAATTGTAAAAGTCCTCACAACTTGGCTTTTTATTAATTATTTGATAACTGAATACATGGATCTCCTACTTAAAAATATGTTTTAAGGATAATATAAATCATTTTTAGGTCGCAATTCAATGTCATAAGCAAACATCAGGGTAAGCACATTGACTGTGACTAGGCTAAGTAAATAGCTTTCAGGACTTAACCCCCCCAAAAGCCACAAGTCATAAATACAGAACTTTGTAGATAATATAATTTTCCCCTTAATGTACATTTCTTCAACATGTTATTATAGGTGACATTTTAAAAAATATATAATTAGTTACTATTTTTCAAATTTAAAAAATATTAGCTGAAGTACCCGGCGTTGCCCAGGTTTAAATCTTAAAGTTATTAAGTATTATTATGTGATGTCATCCAAATCAATCCAGTGAAACGCCCAGAACATGCTCCCTGGGTCAAAGTTCTGCTGTGAGGTCTGACCGGGACGCCAACCACTCCATTAGGCATCCCAGACCAATTGCCACCACTGATGTCATCCAAATCAATCCAGTGAAACGCCCAGAACAGGCTCTCTGGGTCAAAATTCTGCCCAGCGTACACCAATAGGGGGAGTGCGACCAGGACCTCAACCCCCTAGTATGTCTTCTGGGATCCAATGTTACCACTCTGAAGTTTTTGTGCAAATCCATCCAGTAGAAGGCTCTGAACAGGCTCCCCAGGTCCGAACAGGCTCCCTTGGTCAAAGTTCTGCCCAGCACACTCCACCGTGAGGTCCGACCGGGACCCCAAACACTTCAATAGGCATTCCAGATAAATGACCACCCCTCTGAAGTTCTCATCCAAATCCATCCAGTGGAAGGCCCAGAACAGACTCCCTGGTTCAAAATTCTGCCCAGCATTCCAGAGTCATAGTTCTGCCCAGTGTACACCAATGGGAGGTCTGACCGGGACCTAAACCCCCTATTATGTCTTCTGGGATCCTATGTTACCACTTTGTGAAGTTGTCGTCCAAATCCATCCAGTGGAAGCTCCCCAGGTCAAATTTCTTCCCAGCGTACACCCACGGGAGGTTCGACCGGGACCCCAACCCCCTAGTATGTCTTCTGGGATCCAGTGTTACCAAATTTAAGTTTTTGTCCAAATCCATCCAGTGGAAGGCTCAGAACAGGCTCACCAGTTCTGCCCAGCTACACCAACGGGAGGTCCGACCGGGACACTAACCCCCCTAAAACCTAACCAGAATCCAACTGGACCACCTCGCATTGGTTTCATGTAATCGGTGTAGGGGTATTCAAATGCATAACCAGACACGCAGACAAACCAAACAAACAGACCAATGATTTCTATATATAATATTCGTAGCAATGTCGCATTGTCGCTATGTGGTCTAAAAGCTTACTTTTTTGATACAAAATAACTTTGTACCTTGAGAGCAGTGGAGGATATTCACCAACAAACAAGCTTCTTTTTCTTTTTTGTTTATATATATATATATATATATATAATTATATATATATATATATTTATTAGATTTGCAAAACAACATGGCTGGTTACAATGCACTGATATTTATAGAAAGGGTAAATCTGCTACATCTTTGTTTTGGAGCAGAGATGAATGGGTCAGAGAACCGGACCCACCCGAACATAGTGGTAGGATACGAGTCAGGGTTTCCCATCTGACTTGGAATCCAGAATGAGGCTAAATGTCAATAAAGTCAATAAAAGTAACAAACAAAAAATAAGTTAAAAAAGTTGATTTTTTTTGTGCTGTACTCCAGTGTATCCATATAAGCACTGTGACGCTGCAGGCTGTAACCCCCCAGTGTCTCTATATAAGCACTGTGATGCAGTTTGCCGTACTGCAGCGTAATATCCATACACATATTGTGACGCTGTAGGTCATACCGCAGTGTAATATTCACGTATTGTGATGCTGCCGGCCGTACCACAGTGTAATATTCATACACATATTGTGACGCTGTAGGTCATACCACAGTGTAATATTCATACAAGTATTGTGACGCTGCTGACCATACTACAGTATAATATTCATACTGTACATGTTTTGTGACGCTGCCGGCCGCACCGCAGTGTAATTATCATACACGTATTGTGACGCTGTAGGTCATACTGCAGTGTAATATTCATACACGCATTGTGATGCTGTAGGTCATATGGCAGTGTAATATCATACAATTATTATGATGTTGTTGGCTGTACTGGTAGCATCACAATACCCCAGTGTTTCCATATAAGCACTGTAACGCTGCAGGCCGTACCCCCCCCACTGTATCCATATAAGCACTGTGATGCTACTGGTCATACCACAGTGTAATATCTATACACAAATAGTGTTGCTATAGGTCATACCACAGTGTAGTATTCATACAAGTATTGTGACGCTGTAGGTCATACAGCAGTGATGCTGCTGGCCAAACTGCAGTGTAATATTCATACAAGTATTGTGACGCTGTAGGTAATACTGCAGCGTAATATTCATACACATATTGTGACACTGTAGGTCATACCGCAGTGTAATATTCATGCAAGTATTGTGATGCTGCCGGCCGTACCGCAGTGTAATATTCATACATGCATTGTGACACTGTAGGTCATATGGCACTGTAATATCATACAAGTATTGTGACACTGCCGGCCATACCGCAGTGTAATATATACCCCAGTGTATACTAGGGGTGAGCGGGTTCGGATTTCTGAAATCCGAACCCCCCCGATCCGAGTCCGATCCAAGTCAGGCTCGACTTTTCCCGCCTGACTCGGATCTGAAATCGAGGCAAAACGTCATCATCCCGCCTTCCGAGTCTCGCGGGTTTTGGATCCTATATAAGGTACCCGCGTCGGCGCCATTTTCTCACTCGGCTGTGGACAGTGAAGAGGGAGGGTGGGAGTTAGGGCTGTGTAGTGTAGTGTAGTGTAGTGTAGTGTAGTGCTGCTGTTGTCCACTACTTCAAAGTCCATAGGGGCTGGCTGTGTTGTGCTGTGCTGCTGTTGTTAATAGGGGCTGTGTCCACTACTTCAAAGTCCATAGGGGCTGGCTGGACTGTGTTGTGCAGTCAGTTCTCCATAGGGGCTGTGTCCACTCCAAAGTCCTGTGCAGTGTCCCAGACCTAAAGGGGTGCTGTAGTGTTGTCCAGGGGGTGCTCTGTCCATCAGGGGTGCTCCCCCCAAGTGCTAAAAAAATAATATATTTTCTGTGTTTGTGAATTGTGTGCGCAGTAGCCGCACGTGCATCAACAAAGTAGTGCCAAGCGTGCGCCTGTGTCATAAGTAAAGGGCCGGCTGGCTTGACCGTTAAAGGGTGCTGTAACCCCCGAAAGTACACTCCAGTCCAAACCCAAAAAAAATTATTTTCTGTGTTTGTGAATTGTGTGCGCAGTAGCCGCACGTGCATCAACAAAGTAGTGCCAAGCGTGCGCCTGTGTCATAAGTAAAGGGCCGGCTGGCTTGACCGTTAAGGGTGCTGTAACCCCCGAAAGTACACTCCAGTCCAAACCAAAAAAAAAATTATTTTCTGTGTTTGTGAATTGTGTGCGCAGTAGCCGCACGTGCATCAACAAAGTAGTGCCAAGCGTGCGCCTGTGTCATAAGTAAAGGGCCGGCTGGCTTGACCGTTAAGGGTGCTGTAACCCCCGAAAGTACACTCCAGTCCAAACCAAAAAAAAAATTATTTTCTGTGTTTGTGAATTGTGTGCGCAGTAGCCGCACGTGCATCAACAAAGTAGTGCCAAGCGTGCGCCTGTGTCATAAGTAAAGGGCCGGCTGGCTTGACCGTTAAAGGGTGCTGTAACCCCCGAAAGTACACTCCAGTCCAAACCAAAAAAAAATAATTTTCTGTGTTTGTGAATTGTGTGCGCAGTAGCCGCACGTGCATCAACAAAGTAGTGCCAAGCGTGCGCCTGTGTCATAAGTAAAGGGCCGGCTGGCTTGACCGTTAAGGGTGCTGTAACCCCCGAAAGTACACTCCAGTCCAAACCAAAAAAAAAATTATTTTCTGTGTTTGTGAATTGTGTGCGCAGTAGCCGCACGTGCATCAACAAAGTAGTGCCAAGCGTGCGCCTGTGTCATAAGTAAAGGGCCGGCTGGCTTGACCGTTAAGGGTGCTGTAACCCCCGAAAGTACACTCCAGTCCAAACCAAAAAAAAAATAATTTTCTGTGTTTGTGAATTGTGTGCGCAGTAGCCGCACGTGCATCAACAAAGTAGTGCCAAGCGTGCGCCTGTGTCATAAGTAAAGGGCCGGCTGGCTTGACCGTTAAGGGTGCTGTAACCCCCGAAAGTACACTCCAGTCCAAACCAAAAAAAAAATTATTTTCTGTGTTTGTGAATTGTGTGCGCAGTAGCCGCACGTGCATCAACAAAGTAGTGCCAAGCGTGCGCCTGTGTCATAAGTAAAGGGCCGGCTGGCTTGACCGTTAAGGGTGCTCTATCCCCCGAAAGTACACTCCAGTCCAAACCAAAAAAAAAATTATTTTCTGTGTTTGTGAATTGTGTGCGCAGTAGCCGCACGTGCATCAACAAAGTAGTGCCAAGCGTGCGCCTGTGTCATAAGTAAAGGGCCGGCTGGCTTGACCGTTAAGGGTGCTGTAACCCCCGAAAGTACACTCCAGTCCAAACCAAAAAAAAATTATTTTCTGTGTTTGTGAATTGTGTGCGCAGTAGCCGCACGTGCATCAACAAAGTAGTGCCAAGCGTGCGCCTGTGTCATAAGTAAAGGGCCGGCTGGCTTGACCGTTAAGGGTGCTGTAACCCCCGAAAGTACACTCCAGTCCAAACCAAAAAAAAAATTATTTTCTGTGTTTGTGAATTGTGTGCGCAGTAGCCGCACGTGCATCAACAAAGTAGTGCCAAGCGTGCGCCTGTGTCATAAGTAAAGGGCCGGCTGGCTTGACCGTTAAAGGGTGCTGTAACCCCCGAAAGTACACTCCAGTCCAAACCAAAAAAAAATAATTTTCTGTGTTTGTGAATTGTGTGCGCAGTAGCCGCACGTGCATCAACAAAGTAGTGCCAAGCGTGCGCCTGTGTCATAAGTAAAGGGCCGGCTGGCTTGACCGTTAAGGGTGCTGTAACCCCCGAAAGTACACTCCAGTCCAAACCAAAAAAAAAATTATTTTCTGTGTTTGTGAATTGTGTGCGCAGTAGCCGCACGTGCATCAACAAAGTAGTGCCAAGCGTGCGCCTGTGTCATAAGTAAAGGGCCGGCTGGCTTGACCGTTAAGGGTGCTGTAACCCCCGAAAGTACACTCCAGTCCAAACCAAAAAAAAAATTATTTTCTGTGTTTGTGAATTGTGTGCGCAGTAGCCGCACGTGCATCAACAAAGTAGTGCCAAGCGTGCGCCTGTGTCATAAGTAAAGGGCCGGCTGGCTTGACTGTTAAGGGTGCTGTAACCCCCGAAAGTACACTCCAGTCCAAACCAAAAAAAAAATTATTTTCTGTGTTTGTGAATTGTGTGCGCAGTAGCCGCACGTGCATCAACAAAGTAGTGCCAAGCGTGCGCCTGTGTCATAAGTAAAGGGCCGGCTGGCTTGACCGTTAAAGGGTGCTGTAACCCCCAAAGTACACTCCAGTCCAAACCAAAAAAAAAATTATTTTCTGTGTTTGTGAATTGTGTGCGCAGTAGCCGCACGTGCATCAACAAAGTAGTGCCAAGCGTGCGCCTGTGTCATAAGTAAAGGGCCGGCTGGCTTGACCATTAAAGGGTGCTGTAACCCCCGAAAGTACACTCCAGTCCAAACCAAAAAAAAATTATTTTCTGTGTTTGTGAATTGTGTGCGCAGTAGCCGCACGTGCATCAACAAAGTAGTGCCAAGCGTGCGCCTGTGTCATAAGTAAAGGGCCGGCTGGCTTGACCGTTAAAGGGTGCTGTAACCCCCAAAGTACACTCCAGTCCAAACCAAAAAAAAAATTATTTTCTGTGTTTGTGAATTGTGTGCGCAGTAGCCGCACGTGCATCAACAAAGTAGTGCCAAGCGTGCGCCTGTGTCATAAGTAAAGGGCCGGCTGGCTTGACCGTTAAAGGGTGCTGTAACCCCCGAAAGTACACTCCAGTCCAAACCCAAAAAAAATTATTTTCTGTGTTTGTGAATTGTGTGCGCAGTAGCCGCACGTGCATCAACAAAGTAGTGCCAAGCGTGCGCCTGTGTCATAAGTAAAGGGCCGGCTGGCTTGACCGTTAAGGGTGCTGTAACCCCCGAAAGTACACTCCAGTCCAAACCAAAAAAAAAATTATTTTCTGTGTTTGTGAATTGTGTGCGCAGTAGCCGCACGTGCATCAACAAAGTAGTGCCAAGCGTGCGCCTGTGTCATAAGTAAAGGGCCGGCTGGCTTGACCGTTAAGGGTGCTGTAACCCCCGAAAGTACACTCCAGTCCAAACCAAAAAAAAAATTATTTTCTGTGTTTGTGAATTGTGTGCGCAGTAGCCGCACGTGCATCAACAAAGTAGTGCCAAGCGTGCGCCTGTGTCATAAGTAAAGGGCCGGCTGGCTTGACCGTTAAAGGGTGCTGTAACCCCCGAAAGTACACTCCAGTCCAAACCAAAAAAAAATAATTTTCTGTGTTTGTGAATTGTGTGCGCAGTAGCCGCACGTGCATCAACAAAGTAGTGCCAAGCGTGCGCCTGTGTCATAAGTAAAGGGCCGGCTGGCTTGACCGTTAAGGGTGCTGTAACCCCCGAAAGTACACTCCAGTCCAAACCAAAAAAAAAATTATTTTCTGTGTTTGTGAATTGTGTGCGCAGTAGCCGCACGTGCATCAACAAAGTAGTGCCAAGCGTGCGCCTGTGTCATAAGTAAAGGGCCGGCTGGCTTGACCGTTAAGGGTGCTGTAACCCCCGAAAGTACACTCCAGTCCAAACCAAAAAAAAAATTATTTTCTGTGTTTGTGAATTGTGTGCGCAGTAGCCGCACGTGCATCAACAAAGTAGTGCCAAGCGTGCGCCTGTGTCATAAGTAAAGGGCCGGCTGGCTTGACCGTTAAGGGTGCTGTAACCCCCGAAAGTACACTCCAGTCCAAACCAAAAAAAAAATAATTTTCTGTGTTTGTGAATTGTGTGCGCAGTAGCCGCACGTGCATCAACAAAGTAGTGCCAAGCGTGCGCCTGTGTCATAAGTAAAGGGCCGGCTGGCTTGACCGTTAAGGGTGCTCTATCCCCCGAAAGTACACTCCAGTCCAAACCAAAAAAAAAATTATTTTCTGTGTTTGTGAATTGTGTGCGCAGTAGCCGCACGTGCATCAACAAAGTAGTGCCAAGCGTGCGCCTGTGTCATAAGTAAAGGGCCGGCTGGCTTGACCGTTAAGGGTGCTGTAACCCCCGAAAGTACACTCCAGTCCAAACCAAAAAAAAATTATTTTCTGTGTTTGTGAATTGTGTGCGCAGTAGCCGCACGTGCATCAACAAAGTAGTGCCAAGCGTGCGCCTGTGTCATAAGTAAAGGGCCGGCTGGCTTGACCGTTAAGGGTGCTGTAACCCCCGAAAGTACACTCCAGTCCAAACCAAAAAAAAAATTATTTTCTGTGTTTGTGAATTGTGTGCGCAGTAGCCGCACGTGCATCAACAAAGTAGTGCCAAGCGTGCGCCTGTGTCATAAGTAAAGGGCCGGCTGGCTTGACCGTTAAAGGGTGCTGTAACCCCCGAAAGTACACTCCAGTCCAAACCAAAAAAAAATAATTTTCTGTGTTTGTGAATTGTGTGCGCAGTAGCCGCACGTGCATCAACAAAGTAGTGCCAAGCGTGCGCCTGTGTCATAAGTAAAGGGCCGGCTGGCTTGACCGTTAAGGGTGCTGTAACCCCCGAAAGTACACTCCAGTCCAAACCAAAAAAAAAATTATTTTCTGTGTTTGTGAATTGTGTGCGCAGTAGCCGCACGTGCATCAACAAAGTAGTGCCAAGCGTGCGCCTGTGTCATAAGTAAAGGGCCGGCTGGCTTGACCGTTAAGGGTGCTGTAACCCCCGAAAGTACACTCCAGTCCAAACCAAAAAAAAAATTATTTTCTGTGTTTGTGAATTGTGTGCGCAGTAGCCGCACGTGCATCAACAAAGTAGTGCCAAGCGTGCGCCTGTGTCATAAGTAAAGGGCCGGCTGGCTTGACTGTTAAGGGTGCTGTAACCCCCGAAAGTACACTCCAGTCCAAACCAAAAAAAAAATTATTTTCTGTGTTTGTGAATTGTGTGCGCAGTAGCCGCACGTGCATCAACAAAGTAGTGCCAAGCGTGCGCCTGTGTCATAAGTAAAGGGCCGGCTGGCTTGACCGTTAAAGGGTGCTGTAACCCCCAAAGTACACTCCAGTCCAAACCAAAAAAAAAATTATTTTCTGTGTTTGTGAATTGTGTGCGCAGTAGCCGCACGTGCATCAACAAAGTAGTGCCAAGCGTGCGCCTGTGTCATAAGTAAAGGGCCGGCTGGCTTGACCGTTAAAGGGTGCTGTAACCCCCGAAAGTACACTCCAGTCCAAACCAAAAAAAAATTATTTTCTGTGTTTGTGAATTGTGTGCGCAGTAGCCGCACGTGCATCAACAAAGTAGTGCCAAGCGTGCGCCTGTGTCATAAGTAAAGGGCCGGCTGGCTTGACCGTTAAAGGGTGCTGTAACCCCCAAAGTACACTCCAGTCCAAACCAAAAAAAAAATTATTTTCTGTGTTTGTGAATTGTGTGCGCAGTAGCCGCACGTGCATCAACAAAGTAGTGCCAAGCGTGCGCCTGTGTCATAAGTAAAGGGCCGGCTGGCTTGACCGTTAAAGGGTGCTGTAACCCCCGAAAGAACACTCCAGTCCAAACCAAAAAAAAATAATTTTCTGTGTTTGTGAATTGTGTGCGCAGTAGCCGCACGTGCATCAACAAAGTAGTGCCAAGCGTGCGCCTGTGTCATAAGTAAAGGGCCGGCTGGCTTGACCGTTAAGGGTGCTGTAACCCCTGAAAGTACACTCCAGTCCAAACCAAAAAAAAAATTATTTTCTGTGTTTGTGAATTGTGTGCGCAGTAGCCGCACGTGCATCAACAAAGTAGTGCCAAGCGTGCGCCTGTGTCATAAGTAAAGGGCCGGCTGGCTTGACCGTTAAGGGTGCTCTAACCCCCGAAAGTACACTCCAGTCCAAACCAAAAAAAAAATTATTTTCTGTGTTTGTGAATTGTGTGCGCAGTAGCCGCACGTGCATCAACAAAGTAGTGCCAAGCGTGCGCCTGTGTCATAAGTAAAGGGCCGGCTGGCTTGACCGTTAAGGGTGCTGTAACCCCCGAAAGTACACTCCAGTCCAAACCAAAAAAAAATTATTTTCTGTGTTTGTGAATTGTGTGCGCAGTAGCCGCACGTGCATCAACAAAGTAGTGCCAAGCGTGCGCCTGTGTCATAAGTAAAGGGCCGGCTGGCTTGACCGTTAAGGGTGCTGTAACCCCCGAAAGTACACTCCAGTCCAAACCAAAAAAAAAATTATTTTCTGTGTTTGTGAATTGTGTGCGCAGTAGCCGCACGTGCATCAACAAAGTAGTGCCAAGCGTGCGCCTGTGTCATAAGTAAAGGGCCGGCTGGCTTGACCGTTAAGGGTGCTGTAACCCCCGAAAGTACACTCCAGTCCAAACCAAAAAAAAAATTATTTTCTGTGTTTGTGAATTGTGTGCGCAGTAACCGCACGTGCATCAACAAAGTAGTGCCAAGTGTGCGCCTGTGTCATAAGTAAAGGGCCGGCTGGCTTGACCGTTAAGGGTGCTGTAACCCCCGAAAGTACACTCCAGTCCAAACCAAAAAAAAAATTATTTTCTGTGTTTGTGAATTGTGTGCGCAGTAGCCGCACGTGCATCAACAAAGTAGTGCCAAGCGTGCGCCTGTGTCATAAGTAAAGGGCCGGCTGGCTTGACCGTTAAGGGTGCTGTAACCCCCGAAAGTACACTCCAGTCCAAACCAAAAAAAAAATTATTTTCTGTGTTTGTGAATTGTGTGCGCAGTAGCCGCACGTGCATCAACAAAGTAGTGCCAAGCGTGCGCCTGTGTCATAAGTAAAGGGCCGGCTGGCTTGACCGTTAAAGGTGCTGTAACCCCCGAAAGTACACTCCAGTCCAAACCAAAAAAAAAATTATTTTCTGTGTTTGTGAATTGTGTGCGCAGTAGCCGCACGTGCATCAACAAAGTAGTGCCAAGCGTGCGCCTGTGTCATAAGTAAAGGGCCGGCTGGCTTGACCGTTAAAGGGTGCTGTAACCCCCAAAGTACACTCCAGTCCAAACCAAAAAAAAAAATTATTTTCTGTGTTTGTGAATTGTGTGCGCAGTAGCCGCACGTGCATCAACAAAGTAGTGCCAAGCGTGCGCCTGTGTCATAAGTAAAGGGCCGGCTGGCTTGACCGTTAAAGGGTGCTGTAACCCCCGAAAGTACACTCCAGTCCAAACCAAAAAAAAATTATTTTCTGTGTTTGTGAATTGTGTGCGCAGTAGCCGCACGTGCATCAACAAAGTAGTGCCAAGCGTGCGCCTGTGTCATAAGTAAAGGGCCGGCTGGCTTGACCGTTAAAGGGTGCTGTAACCCCCAAAGTACACTCCAGTCCAAACCAAAAAAAAAAATATTTTCTGTGTTTGTGAATTGTGTGCGCAGTAGCCGCACGTGCATCAACAAAGTAGTGCCAAGCGTGCGCCTGTGTCATAAGTAAAGGGCCGGCTGGCTTGACCGTTAAGGGTGCTCTAACCCCCGAAAGTACACTCCAGTCCAAACCAAAAAAAAAATTATTTTCTGTGTTTGTGAATTGTGTGCGCAGTAGCCGCACGTGCATCAACTAAGTAGTGCCAAGCGTGCGCCTGTGTCATAAGTAAAGGGCCGGCTGGCTTGACCGTTAAGGGTGCTGTAACCCCCGAAAGTACACTCCAGTCCAAACCAAAAAAAAATTATTTTCTGTGTTTGTGAATTGTGTGCGCAGTAGCCGCACGTGCATCAACAAAGTAGTGCCAAGCGTGCGCCTGTGTCATAAGTAAAGGGCCGGCTGGCTTGACCGTTAAGGGTGCTGTAACCCCCGAAAGTACACTCCAGTCCAAACCAAAAAAAAAATTATTTTCTGTGTTTGTGAATTGTGTGCGCAGTAGCCGCACGTGCATCAACAAAGTAGTGCCAAGCGTGCGCCTGTGTCATAAGTAAAGGGCCGGCTGGCTTGACCGTTAAGGGTGCTGTAACCCCCGAAAGTACACTCCAGTCCAAACCAAAAAAAAAATTATTTTCTGTGTTTGTGAATTGTGTGCGCAGTAGCCGCACGTGCATCAACAAAGTAGTGCCAAGCGTGCGCCTGTGTCATAAGTAAAGGGCCGGCTGGCTTGACCGTTAAGGGTGCTGTAACCCCCGAAAGTACACTCCAGTCCAAACCAAAAAAAAAATTATTTTCTGTGTTTGTGAATTGTGTGCGCAGTAGCCGCACGTGCATCAACAAAGTAGTGCCAAGCGTGCGCCTGTGTCATAAGTAAAGGGCCGGCTGGCTTGACCGTTAAGGGTGCTGTAACCCCCGAAAGTACACTCCAGTCCAAACCAAAAAAAAAATTATTTTCTGTGTTTGTGAATTGTGTGCGCAGTAGCCGCACGTGCATCAATAAAGTAGTGCCAAGCGTGCGCCTGTGTCATAAGTAAAGGGCCGGCTGGCTTGACCGTTAAGGGTGCTGTAACCCCCGAAAGTACACTCCAGTCCAAACCAAAAAAAAAATTATTTTCTGTGTTTGTGAATTGTGTGCGCAGTAGCCGCACGTGCATCAACAAAGTAGTGCCAAGCGTGCGCCTGTGTCATAAGTAAAGGGCCGGCTGGCTTGACCGTTAAGGGTGCTGTAACCCCCGAAAGTACACTCCAGTCCAAACCAAAAAAAAAATTATTTTCTGTGTTTGTGAATTGTGTGCGCAGTAGCCGCACGTGCATCAACAAAGTAGTGCCAAGTGTGCGCCTGTGTCATAAGTAAAGGGCCGGCTGGCTTGACCGTTAAAGGGTGCTGTAACCCCCAAAGTACACTCCAGTCCAAACCAAAAAAAAAATTATTTTCTGTGTTTGTGAATTGTGTGCGCAGTAGCCGCACGTGCATCAACAAAGTAGTGCCAAGCGTGCACCTGTGTCATAAGTAAAGGGCCGGCTGGCTTGACCGTTAAAGGGTGCTGTAACCCCCGAAAGTACACTCCAGTCCAAACCCAAAAAAAATTATTTTCTGTGTTTGTGAATTGTGTGCGCAGTAGCCGCACGTGCATCAACAAAGTAGTGCCAAGCGTGCGCCTGTGTCATAAGTAAAGGGCCGGCTGGCTTGACCGTTAAAGGGTGCTGTAACCCCCAAAGTACACTCCAGTCCAAACCAAAAAAAAAATTATTTTCTGTGTTTAGCCGCACGTATATATCAAATCGATATAACATAAATGGAGGACCAAACTTTCTCCGATAAAAATAAAATAGAGAAAGATCAAGAACCACTTCCTCCTAGTGCTGAAGCTGCTGCCACTAGTCATGACATAGACGATAACATGCCATCAACGTCGTCTGCCAAGGCCGATGCCCAATGTCATAGTAGAGGGCACATACAATCCCAAATGGCAAAGTTCAGGAAAATGACCTTGAAAAAGACATTTAAATCAGCTGAAGAGAAACGTAAACTTGCCAATATGCCATTTACGACACGGAGTGGCAAGGAACGGCTAAGGTCGATCCCTAGTATGTTCATGACTAGTGGTTCAGCTTCACATGACGATGGAAGCCCTCCTCCCACTAAAAAAATCAAAAGAGTTAAGCTGGCAAAAGCACAGCGAAGAACTGTGCTTTCTAAGAAGATATCACAAATCCCCAAGGAGAGTCCAAGTGTGGTGGTGGTTGCGATGCCTGACCTTCCCAGCACTGGACGGGAAGAGGTGGCTCTTTCCACCATTTGCACGCCCCCTGCAAGTGCTGAAAGGAGCACCCACAGTCCACTTGCTGATATGCAAATTGAAGATGTCACTGTTGAAGTACAACAGGATGAGGATACTGGTGTAGCTGGCGCTGAGGAGGAAGTTGGCGAGGAGGATTCTGATGGTGATGTGGTTTGTTTAAATCAGGCTCCGGGGGAGACAGTTGTTGTCCGTGGGATGAAAAAGCCCATCACGGTCATGCCTGGGCAGAAGACCAAACATTCCACCTCTTTGGTCTGGCAATATTTCTATCCAAATCCGGACAACAACTGTCTTGCCATATGTACCATATGTAAAGGTGAAATAAGTAGGGGTAGGGACGTCAACCACCTAGGAACATCCTCCCTTATACGGCACCTGCAGCGCGTTCATAAAAAGTTACTGTCAAGTTCAGAAACTTTGGCTAAGACCGTAAGCAGTCCAGGGACACCTAAATCCCGTTGTCCTGTTGTATCCAAGCGCCTGCAAACCACACCGTCAACTCCCTCCTCGTCAATTTCCTCCTTAGTCAGGATCGGAAGTAGTCCTGCAGGCCATGTCACTGGCATGACTGACTCTCCTATCCGGGATTCCTCTGGAGGATCCTGCATTGCTACGCCTACTGCTGCCGCTGCTGCTGTTGCTGCTGCTGGGAGTCGTTCATCATCCCAGAGAGGAAGTAGGAACACCACTACTTTTACTAAACAATTGACCCTCCAACAGTCCTTAGCGAGGAGGATGAAGTACGACAGCAGCCATCCTGAAGCAAAACGTATAACTGAGGCCTTGACTGCTATGTTGGTGTTAGACGTGCGTCCGGTATCCGCCATTAGTGCAGTGGGATTTAGACAATTGATGGAGGTAGTGTGTCCCCGGTTCCAAATCCCGTCTAGATTCCACTTCACTAGGCAGGCGATACCGAGACTGTACAGAAACGTCAGAAAAAGTGTCCTCAGTGTCCTGAAAAATGCCGTTGTACACAATGTCCACTTAACCACGGACATGTGGACAAGTGGAACAGGGCAGACTAAGGACTATATGACTGTGACAGCCCACTGGGTAGATGTATTACCTTACGCAGCAACAGCAGCAGCGTCACCAGTAGCAGCATCTCAGAAACGCCAGCTCGTTACAAGGCAGGCTACGCTGTGTATCACCGGTTTCAGTAAGAGGCACACCGCCGACAACCTCTTAGAGAAACTGAGGGAAATCATCGCCCAGTGGCTTACCCCACTTAGACTCTCCTGGGGATTTGTGATATCTGACAACGCCACCAATATTGTGCGGGCATTACATCTGGGCAAATTCCAGCACGTCCCATGTTTTGCTCACACAATAAACTTGGTGGTGCAGAATTTTCTGAAAAGCGACAGGGGCGTGCAGGAGACGCATTGGGTGGCCCGAAAAATTTCTGGCCACTTTCGCCATTCAGCGACTGCGTGCCGAAGACTGGAGTGCCAGCAAACACTCTTGAACCTGCCCCGCCATCACCTGAAGCAAGAGGTTGTGACGCGGTGGAACTCAACCCTCTATATGCTTCAGAGGATGGAGGAGCAGCAAAAGGCCATACAAGCCTATACATCCACCTATGACATAGGCAAAGGAGGGGGTATGCACCTGACTCAAGCGCAGTGGAGAATGATTTCCGTGTTGTGCAAGGTTCTCCAGCCCTTCGAACTTGCCACACGTGAAGTCAGTTCAGACACAGCCAGCTTGAGTCAGGTCATTCCCCTCATCAGGCTTTTGCAGAAGCAGCTGGAGAAAGTGAAGGAGGAGCTAAGACGGAGCGATTCCGCTCGGCATGTGGGACTTGTGGATGAAGCCCTTCATTCGCTTTGCCAGGATTCCAGGGTGGTCAATCTGTTGAAATCAGACCACTACATTTTGGCCACCGTGCTTGATCCTAGGTTTAAAGCCTATGTGGTGTCTCTCTTTCCGGCCGACACAAGCCTGCAGAGGTGCAAAGACCTGCTGGTGAACACACTGTCAGCTGAAGAGGAACGTGACACGTCAACGGCTCCTTCTTCATTTTCTCCCGCAACTGGGGCTGCCAGGAAAAAACTTAGGTATCCTAAGCAACCCGCTGGCGATGATGCAGGGCAGGCAGGACCAAGTTTGGACATCTGGTCCGGACTGAAGGACCTGGCAACAATTTCTGACATGTCTACTGTCACTGCATATGATACTGTCACCATTGACAGAATGGTGGAGGATTACATCGGTGACAGCATCCAAGTAGGCATGTCAGACAGTCCATACCTGTACTGGCAGGAAAAAGAGGCAATTTGGTGGCCCCTGTACAAGCTGGCTCTATTTTACCTGAGTTGCCCCCCCTCCAGTGTGTACTCCGAAAGAGTGTTTAGTGCAGCCGGGAACCTTGTCAGCGAAAGGCGTAGGAGGTTGCTTCCACAGAATGTGGAGAAGATGATGTTCATCAAAATGAATTATCAGCTCTTCCAGGGAGACCAGCCTCCAGAAGGTACAGAGGGACCTGTGATGGTGGATTCAAGTGGGGACGAGTTAATACTTTGTGAGGATGAGGATGTACACACTGAAGAGGGTGAGGAATCGGTGGATGAGGAGGATGAGGATGACATCTTGCCTCCGTAGAGCCAGTTTGTGCAGGGACACATTAATTGCCAGCTTGTTTTGTGGGGGCCCAAACGAACCAATCATTTCAGCCACAGTTGTGTGGCAGACCCTGGCGCTGAAATGATTGATTTGTTAAAGTGTGCATGTCCTGTTTATACAACATAAGGGTGGGTGGGAGGGTCCAAGGACAATTCCATCTTGCACTTCTTTTTTTTCTTTGCATTATGTACAGTTTGGGGCCTAGTTTTTCTAACTGCCATCCTGTCTGCCACTGCAGTGTCACTCCTAGATGGGTCACGTGTTTGTGCCGCCCACTCGTGTCGCTTAGCATAGTCATCCAGCTACCTCGGTGCAACCTTTTGGACATGAAAACACTATTGTGAGGTGTGAGGTGTTCAGAATAGACTGGAAATGAGTGGAAATTAAGGTTATTGAGGTTAATAATAGCATAGGAGCAGAGAAACCAACAAATTCTGTGATTTTAGCTGTTTTTATGCTTTTTAAAAAAAAAATACAGATCCAAAACACAAAACCCAGAACCCAAAACACGGAAGGGTGGTTTTGGCAAAACCAATCCAGATCCAAAACACGAAGAAAGATCCAGATCCAAAACCAAAACACAAAACACGAAAAGTGGCCGGTGCACACCCCTAGTGTATACATATAAGCATTGTGACGCTGCAGGCCGTACACGTGTATCCATATAAGCACTGTGATGCTGCTGGCCGTACCGCAGTGTAATTTTCATACAAGTATTGTGATTTGTGATGCTGCCAGCCATACCGCAGTGTCATATTCATATATGTATTGCGACGCTGTAGGTCATACCACAGTGTACTATTCATAAACGTATTGTGATGCTGCCGGTCGTACTGTAGTATAATATTCATACACTTATTGTGATGCTGTACGTTCTGCATTCACTGAAAGCAGTATGACTCCGCAGTGCAATTTTTGAACAAAGTTTAAAATAAAGTTAAAAGTGTAAAAAAAAATGTTGTGAAAAATTATGGTATGTGCTGTACCCCACTTTTCGCCATATTCAATTCCATCCACTTAAAACTGACAATATGCCATTCACCATACGAAGTGGCAAGGAAAGGCTAAGGCCTTGGCCTTTATTTATGACTAGTGGTTCTGCCTCTTATGATGATGTAAGCCCTTCTCCCCATAGAAGTGTCAAAAAAAAATTAAATCGTTAAGGCACAGAAACCAACTGTGTGCTCAGAAATTTAAAAAATCCCTGAGAAGAGTCTAAGGCAGAGGTTCCCAAATGTGGTCCTCAAGGTTCCCCAACAGTTCAGGTTTTAGAGATATCCATGGTTGAGCACAGGTGATTAAATTAAATTGACCGAGATACTAATTAATTCACCTGTGCTCATCCATGGATATCTCTAAAACCTGAACTGTTGGGGAGCCCTGAGGACCGCGATTGGGACATCTGGTCTAAGGGGTAAATTTACTAAGCTGCCTATTTCTATGGATGACGTCATCCGAATTCCTGTGTTTCATTTTTCAAACAGGTTACTGAATTTACTAAGCTTCCGAGTTCCTGTCATTCGTGTTGTTCGATGGTGTAATCATTAGTTGTCATTCATATTATTCATTTCTATTTAGCGTTCGGTTTTGACTAACTTGAACGAACAGATGCATGCCTGGATCAGGGAGATCCGTGACACATGCATCTGTGTGTAAATAAATAAACACAGAAGCATGGACGGGATCAGTGACATCCATCTGTACTTCTGTGTTTAGTAATAAAAATGAAAACCAGTGTAAAAAAAAAACAACGTGGCCCCCTCCCCAAAAGAACAACCAGCACCAGGCTTTGGAGACCTAGTGCTGGTTGTGCTAAATACAGGGGACAAATGATGTAGGGGTCCCCTGTATTAAGCGCATCCAACACCAGGCTATTCAGAACCATCTCTGCATGCCAAAATACAGGGGACAATTGACGTAGGGGTCCCCTGTACTTAGCGCAACCAGCACTGGGCTCTGAGCCGGTCCTGGTTCTGGAAATACAGGAGTAAAGAAATGCATAGGGTTCCCCTGTAATTTCCAGAACCAGCACCAAACGTTTTCTAGCAGGGGGGCAATGCCACAACCAGGGAAACCCTTTCACCGGGTCCTCCAGCCAAAGCATTACCTCTGACCACTAGTCAGCCCAGGACAGGGATCCCTGGGGAGCTGGGGACCCCGCCAATTAAGGGATCCCCCTCTCCAGGGCACCCCATGCCTAGGCTGATAGCCCAGGGCTATCTCCGGCACCCCTGGCCAGTGGATGTCTGGTTGATAGTGTAGTGTAGTGTGGTGTTAAAAAATAGATGAGATAATATTGTCTTTTGCTGTGGAAATACAGGTTCCAGCAAGCCTCACCCGCATGCTGATACTTGGAGAACCACAAGTACCAGCATGCGGGGCATTACGGGCCCGCTGGTACCTGTAGTTCCACAGCAAAATAAATCGTAAAAAAAAAACACAGAACACACCATGACAGTAAAAGTTTATTCAAACATACATGCGCACTCACACTCACTATCTCACATACTCACCTATGTATCCCTGAAGCCATCATGTCCACTTGTCTAGTAGATTATCCTTATAGTACCTGTAATAAAATATCCATACTCACCTCTGGGAGAGGCTTGCTGGGACCTGTAGTTCCACAGCAAAAGACAATATTAACTCATCTATTTTTTAACACCACACTACACTATCAACCTGGCACCCACTGACCAGGGGTGATGTGGATAGCCCTGAACAATATGAATCTTTAGTAAATTTCCAGGTCCTATTGATTTCTATTGCAAAAGGCTGCTGAGCTGAATCGATGGTCTATTTGTCCGAATACATGTTATTGTCAGATTTGAGGTGTTCTCGGATGATTTTTAGACATTCAATGGAGCAAAGTCTGCAAAGTTAGCCTTTAGTAAATTCCGAAAATGCATTTATCTGCCGAATTCAATGCCATTTGAGCATAGTAAATGTACCCATAAGTTTGTCCGTGAGTGCCATGTGTGCGCCTGACCTTTCCAATACTGTACTCGAAGCGGAGCCTCCTCCCACCATTTGTGCACCCTCTGCAAATGTAGAGATGAGCAGCACAAGTCAACATGCTGACATAGAAATCAAGGATGCTGCTGTGTAAGTGCACCAGGATGAGGAGGATATTTCTGTAGCTAACACTAATTAGGATGTTGATGAGGTTGTTGTTTGTGTAATTTAGGCACCAGTGGAAACAGTTGTTGCCCATGATAAGAAAAAGCCCATTGTCATGCCAGGGCATAAGACAAAAAAACCCTCTTCTTATGTGTGGAATTATTTCTACCCAAATCCGGACAACAATTGTCAAGCCATCTGTGGCATTTGCAAAACCACAGTAAGTAGAGGATAGGGGCCTAAACCATCTAGAAACCTCCTCCCTGTTACGTAATTTTCAGCATGTTCATGGAACGTTTTTGGGAATATCAGAAACAGGTGCTTAAAAAAATAACAACAGACAGTCCAGCATCAGTTAACTCCCTTCCCTCAGTTAGATCCCAGCAAATGCAATCTCCACCACCAACACATCCATCATCAATATTCTAACTATTGATCAGAGGTAGTTTTGCATCCAGGATCAGGCTAGGTGACTCCTCCCTTATCCAGGATTCCTCAGAATAATCATTGAGCGCTAGGCCTGCTGCTGCTGCTGGAGGTGGATCTTCATCCCAGAAAGTGACCAAGAAGACTAATACTAGTAGTAGTTTAAAAAAAGCAATTGACTGTTAAACAATCCTTTGATAGAGGAAGCAAGTATGACAGCTGTCATCCAGTTGCACAGTGGAACACTGATGCCATGACAGCTGTGCTAGTATTAGGTGGTGAAATAATAGAAACTGAGGATGATAGTGTGGAGGAAGTGCAAAAGGAGGATGAGAGTTATATTTGTGTCCTATCTGAAGCTAATGAAGATGAGGATGTTTGTGCAAATCAGCCACCAGTGGCAGCAGTTCTTGCTCATGATAAAAAGAAAGCCATTGTCATGCCTGGGCATAAGACCAGAAAAGCCACATCTTGGGTGTGGAATTATTTTAACCCAAATCCTGACAACAGTTATGAAGGTATCTGTATCATTTGTGAAGCCAAAGTTAGTAGAGGTAGGGATGTTAACCATCTAGGCACCCCATCCCTGATACGTAATTTGCAGTGAGTTCATGCAATTTATGTAACAAAATTATAATAATTTGTAATTTAATAATAGACAGTCCAGTATCAGCTGCTAGCAGTTTGGACCAGCACATGCAATCTCCACCGCCAACACCCTCATCATCAACCTCCTCCTTAATAATTGGAGGTAGTCCTTCCAAAAAATTGTTTTGTGGGGGCCCAAACAAACCAATCACTTCAGCCACGAAAGTGTCAGTCCTTGTTGCTAAAGTGCTTGGTTTGTTAAACTGTGCATGTCCTTTTTAATATCCAACATCCAAGAGTGAGTTGGAGGGCCCAAGGACTATTCCATCTTGCACCTCTTATCTTTGCATTATGTGCTGTTTGGGGCATTGCTGACTGATATTTTTATAGTTTATTAAGCTGCCATCCTGTCTGCCACTGCTGTGTGGTAATGCTTAATAGATGTCCTATATTTTTTTTAAACTGCCATGCGGTTGTGCCGCTGCTCTGACGCTTACTTTAGCCAGCCAGCTCACTGCAGGCTTTGCCTACTGTATATTGTATAAGTAGTGAAAACAATATTGTGAGCTGTAAGGTGGTTAAAATTGACTGGAATGCCTACAAAATAATTGTTATTAAAGTTAATAATGCTGTAGGAACAAAAACAGATACGAATTATGTGATTTTAGCTGTTTTTATCATTTAAAAAATAAATAAAAATGCAGATCCAAACCAAAACACACAAGGGTGGTTTAAAAAAACAAATCCAGATCCAAAACATGAAGGAGATACAGATCCAAAATCAGTAATAATGGTATGGCGCACATCCCTAGTTTGGGGATTTCATTTATTTGCACGACCATATACCCATATTTAGTTCTGTATCTTCACCAAAGAGATCCATTACTGAGTTTCTCTTTAACAGTTTGATGTACATTATTTATTCTGAGAATTGAAATGAAGGAATATGTGGCTATACATTTATTGTCATCTGCTTCTTTGTTAGTGAATGACGGGGAAAACATTAGTAGAAAAGATTAGCATGCAGACATCTGCCAGCCCTGCGTGAAAGTGACTAAGGGCGGAATGCTTATAAGAAATATAACACTGCCTTAGGTGAAATTCAGAACAGCTTCTGTCACCACTACATTAAATATACACCATCAAAGACTGCAACATTGTTTTTCCAAAACACTTTTTTAGATATCTACAGCAAGGCTCATTATGTGAATTTAAGATATTTATATACATGTTAAAGTTATGTCATTTTATATGTTTATATCTTTGATTACTAAAAGTTTTACAGAGCCAAAATTCACACAGCTAATGATGTACTTGTTGTTATAAAAACATTTTTTATCTATATTGAACTTTTGGTTATCTGTAAAATCAGAATTCATAGACAAGAATATGTTAAAATCAGAGGATGTGACATCTGCCTGTGATGTTTTCTGGAGCTGTCATTTCAGCCTTTAACCCATGAGCAGTTGTCAGGCAGGTGATAAACTTCAAACGTTGAGATCAAGGAAGTGAAATCCAGACAGACATAATAGGTATCTGAAGTGTCCAAGATATGCTTTAAGGTTAATATTGTATATAGTATATGAAAGGCCATTCAGCTTACATGTTTCTGTAATCAGTTACACGAGTAAATTGACACATAAGTAATTAATCATGATATTCAATTATGCCAAAGTATGGATGTTACATATTCCATGTACACATTCTACTATAGGACTGCTATGTACAGTATGTGTTAATCATAACTATATATACTATACTTCTAAGCTCAGTACCTTAAGTTTACAATAAAAGGAGAACAGCTTTTGGCTTGGTGAGAAGCACAAATAAAATAAAAATTTTACAATAACCCACACAGTGTACTCTAAGAATAGCATACAGGCCCTGAATAGTATGCAGGCCCCAGTCTGTGCATCTTCAGATATCTGGATCCTGTGCTGTGGCGTCATGAGGGGGGTGCACACCCGGTGTCACCCTCGGATGTGGTGCCACCAAAATGCTGGCTCCTCTGCAGTGACAGGACCCGGGTGCTGCATAGTAACAATCTCCTGCAGCACCCAGCTCCTGTCATAGAAGAGGAGCCGACAGTGCAGACAGCCCAGTCTCCTGGGGCAGCCCAGTATCTCCGGTGACCCTGGGCTGTCCCCGGAGTGATGTAATTGGGATCCCCCTGAAGCCCATGCCCCCTTTATTTAGGCCACACCCTCTTTTGGCCAGATATATGCCTCTGGTGCATGGGGGGGGGGAGGGGGGGTCCAGAGAGTGTCACCAGACCAGGTGTCACTTCTGATCCTGTGAATGTATGCTGGGGCAGAAACAAATTGAAGGTGCTTGAGAAGAAAGGCCGCAATTAGAAGCTGGTGGTGGCCATTGGAGTTAATGGAGACTTACCACACTGTACCCAGGAGTAGCTGCTGACTGTGACAACAGTATGTTGTAGTTGCACACAGGGATAGCAGATGATTGAGATAGCAATGTCTCTTGTAGTTGCACGTAGGAGTAGCATATGACTGTGATAGCAATGTCTCTTGTACCTGCACACAGGAGTGATTGATGACTGTGCTTGCAGACTATCTTGTAGTTGTACACGGTAGCAGCAGAATGTGCTGCAAAGATAGCAAAACTTGGAACAGCTAAGCAACTGAAGCTGAATGATCACTTGCACAGCAGGTGCAGACAGATGTGCTAAATGCTGAACGATTGAAAACAGAAGCAGCAGAACGTGCTGCAACTGATATTACTAGCAGCAAACTGGAACAGCTGAGATGGCTGAGGCTGATTATTAAAACACTGTTTTTTAAGAATCAGCAGGACTTGCAGAATGGAGTGTTCACAGTAGCAGTAGAGAATACTTTGGAGCCAATATTCTGAGAGGTACAGTACAGATATACAGGGATCACAGACGTTGCACTGGCCATGAATGAATCACCTGGAGGGAATTATATAGGGCACTCTGGATCAGGATTGGTTGCAGCAATCATGTGCAACCAGACTGGGCAGAGACTGGCTGACTTGCGAACATCTGACTTGACACAAGATGGCAGCACCCATGCCTCAGCAGCTAGAACGCATACATTGGTTTTGGTAGTCCAGATTGTGACACTGTTTAGAAATTAATTTAGAGAAGAAATTAATTGAGAGAAAGAAATACGTTTAGAGGCTGGGTAGAAATTAATTGAGGTAAAAAATGTTATTTGGCTGAGAGGGAGGTGGGGGAGCAGTTGATGAATTGGCCTGTGGGAGGCATGAACTAACTTTAGGCAGTGTGTCACAACTCACGGGTAGATAGTGGATGCTACCCAGTACTTCCAGATTGGCGTGTTCTGAGGTTGCGGAGTCGAACGTACTGGTGGTATTCAAGAAGGCTTGGACTTTGCTGCATCCGACACATAGACTTGGTTCACGAGTACAAGTGCTGGTGTACTCTAGATTGGAGTGGGTTAGAATCAAACGGACAAGACGGTACCAGGGATCAGACGTAAACAGGTCATGGAGAATATAATAGATATACAGGTAGCACTGCTATATGTATATGAGACAGAAACATAAAATATAAAAATATAAATTTAATAGGGATACATTCCACAAAATGTAATCTCCCGGGAGTATAAAAATAACATAAAAATCAATATACACCAATCACCATATACAGGAATAAATACATGCTGAAAGTTTGTGGACAAAATAAAATAGACCAAATGGATGTGTCTAATCATTAGCCAAATCTTTGTGTGTGAAACACAATGGCCAGTAAGATGAATCACATTAAAATGAAACAATGTAGACAAGCGGCTCTCAAGAATAAATGACAGTCACTTTGTGAATGTATCCAATAATGTATCCAATTCCGGCTGAGGTTAAAAGAGTCTATGCAGATGAATGCACAATAGTATAGCGTGATGGAAAAAACACAGTGCCGTGGAGACTCTCGGTGTAGTCCTCGTCAGTCTCTACATGGTGCACTGTATAGGTAATAATAGTCAATTGAGCTCTCTATGCTCATAATATGAAGAGTATAGTTGCCATCACAGTGTCAGAGCGATGTAGGAGCAGGCAGTGTCGCAGAGCAGTAGCCCACCGGCCCCAAGGGTGCAGGCGCCTGTTGTCAGCCTCTGCTGGGGGTTCTTTAAGATGTAAATACCTCCAAGCGTCTGTGGCACAGTATTGACTGCAATGAATAGCAGTGTATAGAGAGCTGCTAGTAAAGCTGGTAAACCAATGCCGGCGATGTAGATGGTGAGTGGCCGCTGAAATGTCAGCTTAAGCAGGAGATGGGGTGTAAATCAGAAATCCTTAACTTAGCCAAAATCAAAACCGGAAAACCAAACGCAGTACCAGGGAAGAGACTGAATCAGGTCACAAACTAAGCCAAGGTCAGGAACGAGCAGTAGGTATCACCAGGAATGCTGTAGTATGATTTGGTAGCCTATACTCTGGCACAGGAGTGCCCTTAGGAACCTCCTTATATAGGAGGAGACTTAAAGTTGGTGCCATGTGACGTCACGTAGTGTGCCCCGAGCAGCTGTAGAGGGGGGGGACTTCCCGCCCACTGTCCCATAGGACACCAGCACTGCCGGACCCGGTAAGTAGATGCCAGGATCCTGTGTGCTGTGACATTACACCCTCCTCCAGAGATGGGCACTGAACACCCCACAAATGGCTTGTTAGGAAACTTCTGGTGAAATTAATGAAGGAGTTGAGGAGCAGGAATATCCGAGGCTTTAACCCAACAATGTCAGGATAATACCCCTTTCAGTCTACCAAAAACTGAACTGTGCCTCAAAATATTCTGAAGTCCAAAATTTGTTTAAACTCGTATTCCACTTGGTGGTTTACTGAAATAGCCAAAAGAGATTTGATGGGTGTTGCAAATTGGTTAATGACCAGAGGTTTGAGTAGGGAACATGGAACACATATGGTATGTGTGCAAGGAAGTTTTAGTTGATATGCCACCGGATTAATTACTTGGAGAATTTGGAAGGGACCAATGAATCTAGGAGTGAACTTTATTGTGGGAGTAGATGTTTGGTTGATAGCCAGGCTTTTTCACCCTGGTCCAGCAAAGGAAGCTTCTGCCTCTTTTTGTCCGCAAACATCTTGTAATGAGATTAGGCTTTACACAGGTTCTTTTTTACCTCCTTCTAGATCTTTAGGACATGATCCACAGTATCATGGATGGCTGGAAGTGATACTGACTGGTAGGCTGGCAATTCCAGTAATACAGGATGTAGACTGTACTGAATGAAAAATGAAGAGTGACCAAATGCCTCATGGAACAGATTAATGTGAGTGAATTCAGCCCATGGTAACAGACACACCCAGTTGTCTTGATTAGCAGATACATAAATCCGAATAAATTTCTCCAAACCTTGATACAAAAGCACTTACACAGTGCTCTCCAAAATATGGAAGTCAGTTGTACCCCTGGATCAGAGATAATGTCCATGGGGAAAAATCCCTTGACATCCTGATGAACAGTAGCCCACCAATAATCCTTGAGAATTAACTACAGAGTTCTTTTCACACCTGCATGACTGGTGAAGCGTGAACAATGTGCCCATTGGAGAAGCTTCACACAAAGTTCTGAAGCTATAAAAGTCTTCCCTGGAGGGATCTTGATCTTGTTGGTTACTGCTACAAAGCAAGTAAGGTTCAGAATAGGCTTCTCTTCCTGAATTTATTCCTCCTCGGTGAACTGAATGCCTGGGACAAGGCATCCACTTTGTTATTTTTACTACCTAGGTGGTTAGTGATGACCTAGTTGAAGCAATCAAAAAATAATGAGCATCTGGACTGACAGTAGTTCAAGCAATGGGCTGTCTTTAGATATGTAAGATTCTTGTGGTCAGTATAAACTGTCACAGGGAATTTTGCCCCCTCCAACAAATAATGCCATGTTTACAGGGCCAGATTGATGGCTAACAGTTCCTTATCCCTTACAGCATAGTTCTTCTCTGGAGCTGAGAATTTACAAGAAAAGAAGCTACAACAGTACCACTTCCCTTCTTCATCCTTTTGCAAGAGTACCACACCAACCCCAACTGTTGAGGCACCCACCTCCAAGAAGAAAGGCTTATCACAGTTGGATTGTCTCAAAATGGGTGCTGGAATGAAATACTGCTTTAGGCTTCCACTTCAGAAGGCCATGCCCTGGTATCTTTACCCTTCTTGGTAAGAGTGGTGGTGGGAGCTGCAACAGATGGGTAGTTCCTGATGAAATGCCGGTAAAAGTTACAAAAGCCCAGGAAGCATTGTATCACCATGAGCCCACACTGGATGAGGCCTATTGATAATGGCAGAAAGTTTTTCTGGGTCAATATGAAGACTAGAACCCAAAATCATATACCTGAGGAACACCAGCTTCTTTTGCTCAAAGGAGTAATTCTCCAATTTGCAGAAGAGCTGGTTAGCCTGGAGTTATGAGAGCACCTCACACACGTGTTTGCGATGACTCATTACATCTTCGGAAAATATCAGGATGTCATCCAGATACACTGCGATCATGGGTAGTGGGATCCAGTCCTTGATGGTGACGGCGTTTAAACCCCAGCAATCAATGCAAGGTCTTAATCCTCTGTCCTTCTTCTTACCGAAGAAAAGATCAGCTCCTGTGGGTGATTTGGACTCTCTTATAAACCCGCGTTCCAGGTTCTCATTGATGTATTTAGACACAGCCTGGGATTCTGGAAGTTAGATAGGAAAGATACTTCCACTAGGAGGCATTTTCCCAGGTAATAGGTCTATACCGCAGTCTCACTCTTCATAAGGTGGTAGTGTTTCGAGGCCTTCTTGTTGAACTCATCCTCAAAGGACTGATACGGAGCTGGAGAGTTTTATCTGGAGAGATGGTAAAATCCTGGATGACACGATGTAGGGGCCAGATGGTCGGCAAGCACCACTTACGGCACTGAGATCCCTAAAACAAGATTTGAGTTTCAATCCAGTTTAATATAGGAACATGCTTGCATAACTATGGAAAACCCAGGATGATTGGGCTCTGGGGTAATGGGAGTTTACAGAAGGAAATTGACTCCTTGTGGAGAGTGTCAATCTGCATGGTAAATTCTGAAGTTCTGGAGCGGATGGCAGCCGAAGTTTATTCTCGTCCACCCCGATGATACAGAGCAAAGTCTGAAGTGACACACTAGAAACTCTCCACTCCTGGACTTTCTTGGCAGTGATGAAATTGCCATTGGAACCTATTTAAAACTGCCTTGAGAGTTTCAGATGTTTTCTCTAGAAGTAGAGTCACCTCGATTGTAAACTGGGAAGAAGCTTTATTTTTGCACCTTATCTGACCACCCCTCAATCAGTTAGGTCTTCTTGTTTCTTGGGTGCTTAGAACAACTTGTGAGAAGGTGACCTGGATCGCCATGATACAGGCACAACTTGTTCTTGAACCACCTTTCCCTTTCCACGGCAGGAAGATGTGATTTCCCAATCTGCATAGGAATCTCGATCGGTGCCATGAATCGAGGAGCGAGTTTGAAGCTGGAGCGATACGACTGTTCCCTCTCTCGTGCTCTTTCTCTATGATGAAGGTCTACCCCGATGCATAAGGATATTGGGTCATCCAGAGATGTTGGCAGTTCTCTGGATGCCAGTATGTCTTTAATTTGCTCTAAAAGTCCTTGCATTAATGCAGCAACCATTATTCTATCTCAACTCGGAGGCAAGGGTTCGGAACTGCACTGTGTATTGACCAGCAGTCAGAAAGCATTGCTTCAATTGCAGAATAACCAAATGCTGCAGAAGATTCTCGTCCAGGTTCATCAAAGACTTTACAAAAAGCTGTTATGAAATCAGTGCTATTATTGACCAGAGGGTCATGTCTTTCCTATAACAGGGAAGCCCATGCTAGGGCCTGTCCAGACAGCAGTGATATGACATAAGTCTCCTTCGTCCTTTTGGAAGGGAAATTCACAGCCTGGACCTCGAACTGAATTGAGCACTGATTCAGAAGGCCCCAACAGCCTTTGGGATCCCCATTACATTTTGCGGGTTTCGGAATCTGTAATGGTGTGGCCTCACCTGCAGCTTGAATGTCCACCACAGGAACTGGTGCTGGTTGTACCAGAGGTGGCTGATCAGCACCGACTCATTACATCAGCATCTGTAAGCACTGCATTATCTTGGCCTCGTCTTGAGGTTCTCCAGCAGATCTCATAGTAAAAGATTACCAGTGGCATTCATGTTAGGCCAGAGTATTCTGTCACAACTCACAGATGGATGGTAGATGCTAGCCCATATTTCGGGATTGGTGAGACACAGTTCTGAGGCACAGAGTCTAACTGTCAGGGTTCAGCCTAGGATCGGCCTCTCTCACCTCCTTGCCGGCTTCCCCTGACTTCCTTGCGGCCAGACGTCTGGTGCAGTGATTGATGTGGGGCTGAGTATTCTGCCTTAGGTGCTTTTTGCGAGCTTCCATGGTCGGCTGTGTGTGCTGGGGATCGGAGTTCCCATCATGGGCGCTGCCATGACAGTTCCTCTCATGTGACAGTACTCCTAACCTATGGTAGCATGATTTCAGTCAGCTGATGATGTGCTCCAGTAATCTGCTACCCATGGGTATAAATCCGCCTCCAGAACTCCAGGAAGTTGCTGTTCAACTTCTTCTCTGTTCCAGTGATACCAGCGTTGCTCTGTGCTAATCTTTCAGAGAGTTACTTCAGCCTGTTCACAGTTCTCCAGTTTCCAATATTAGCTTCCAAGCTATTCTTAGTCTGAGAGTAGTTCTCTCCCAGTATCCAGACTGTTTTGTTTTCTATGTCTGTGTGTATTTGTATATGTGCTGCTAGTATTGCAGCTTCCTTGTGTCACTGAGGTGTCAGATTACCTGCTGGTATTAATTAGCCCACAGCTGGACCTCCCAGCACATATCTGTGTCAATCTGCCCTGTGTCTTGTCAGTGCAAATCTGCACTTGCATTTAGCACTCTCCTAGTGTATGCCTGACTTCTCTTTGTGTCTTGTCTCTGCCAATCATTTCCAGCATTCCCATATATTCCCTGAGTCCACTCTGCTCTTGTCTGTGCAATCTCCAGTATATGTCTGTGTTCTTTGCTCAGTGTCTTGTCTCTGGTAATCAGCTCCAATCATTTCCAGCATTTCCATATATTCCCTGAGTCCACTCTGCTCTTGTCTGTGCAATCTCCAGTATATGTCTGTGTTCTTTGCTCAGTGTCTTGTCTCTGGTAATCAGCTCCAATCATTTCTAACATTCCCATATATTCCCTGAGTCCACTCTGCTCTTGCCTTTGCAATCCCCAGTATATGTCTGTGTTTTTCTGCATACTTAACTGTTTCCAGTCCATGCCTGTGTTATAGCATTCAGTTCCATTTCCAGAGTTCATTCATTCCATTCACCTCCAGTGCTATTGCATTCATTTTAGTTTCCGGTCTTCTGCCATTCCCAGGTACCTGTCCAGAGGGCCACGACCTGCTCACTTGGTGCAGCTGAAAACCAAATCCCAATTGGAGGGGTCACTGGAGAAAACCACCAAGTGAGTTAGACTCTGCGCCTCTGGGCAGGTCTAGCCAAACCTGGGTTTGGCCGCAACTAGGAGACCTAGTCTAGTCACTGAACCCCTCGGCTCACCGTCCTCCACAGAGGAATTCTTACACTGGATCGTGACAGTTTGAACAGCCCAATATCAAAGCCGCCGGGTTCCAGGGTGATGCAGGGTTTCAGGATTTACTCTTTCGTGTGACTGCACAGGAGACAGCTTTGCAATCCGTCAGACAGCAGCTGCAAGAACTCTAGTGAAATGATTGTTATTCATTCAGTTCTAGCTGCTTTGTCCCCAGACACACCACAAGTTCCGCCAGTGAATTCTCCACAGATTTGTTCTGAAGTTTCAATTACACCTACAGATGAAAAATTTTCTGTGCAAGCTAGTGAACCTCTCAAGTGTCCTCTGGTTCCCCAATTTTCTGATATGCGTGACCCTGAACCTTTCAAGAGTTTCTACTGGCTTCAAGAACAACTACAAAATCTCCGTCCCAAAATTTTTCAAGTTATTCCCAAGCTTTCTAGTGCTACTCCTGACTTGACTAACAGCTTTTCCAAACAAACTAAAGTAAAGCATCAAAGTTTCCTGCACCCTAAACTTACTGAGGTTGAACGTCAGCGACGCCGGGAACTGCATCTCTGTTTATATTGTGGTTATGACTATCACTTTCTTAAGGACTGTACTCTGCGCCCACTGAGAAGTGGTGACAAGTGTGTGACTCCCAATGTCTGCGCTTTCAGTGCTCCCCATCATCCATCAGTGATTCCCGTTTCTTCAGTTACAGATAAGGAGGTGATGTCCACTGAGCAAAAGAAAGTTCAAGTTTTCGATTGGGGCCCTGCTACAAGATGCTTCAACCCTCGTCTAAGAAATATTGGGAGGATATTTCAACCTTCTAAAGTCAGGGACACTACTCATTCCATTTCTACTGGTCACGGCCCGGATTCCATTTCCATTGGTCCCAGTCCGGATTCTGTTTTTCCCAATACGGGACTCCAGTCAGTAGCCCCAGGAGGGGTCTCAACTTCCTTACCCTGAGTGGAGGTCCCAAGTCTCACACCCCAGCAGGGGGTCCCAAGTCTCGCACCCCAGCAGGGGGTCCCAAGTCTCGCACCCCAGCAGGGGGTCTCAAGTCTCGCACCCCAGCAGGGGGTCTCAAGTCTCGCACCCCAGCAGGGGGTCTCAAGTCTCGCACCCCAGCAGGGGGTCTCAAGTTCCATACCTCAAGAGGGGGTTCTGAGCCACTCACCCCAGGAGGAAGTCTGTGTTCTTGCATCCCAAAAGGGGGTTTCATATTGCGTACCCCGAAAGGAAAAGCCAAGTCAGCTTCCCCAGAAGGGGGTTTTAGGTCCCATACTCCAACAGGGAGTGTCAAGTTCTGTACTCCAGGAGGGGGCCTTAAGTCTCTCACCCCAAAAGAAGGTTTCGAATCTTGTTTCCCAGGAAGGAGCCTCAAGTCAAGTACCTCAACAGGGGTTTCCTGACTCTATACCCCAGGAGAGGGTTTCAAGTGTCGTACCCCAAGGAGGGGCCTCTAATGCTATACTCCAAGAGGGGGTTCCTAGTGTTACGCCCCAAGAGGGAGCCTTAAATATTCTTCCCCAGAAAGGGATTTCACGTATTCCACCCCAGGATCGGGTTTCCAGTGTCATACCCCAGGAGGGGAATTCAAGTGTCTCACCCCAGGATGGGGTTCCCAGTGTTGTGCCCCAAGGGGGAATTTCAAGTGTTATTCTCCAAGATGGGACCTCAAGTGTCTCACCCCAGGATGGGGTTCTGAGTGTTATACCTCAAGATGGGATTCCCAGTGTTATACCCCAGGAGGGGATTTCAAGTGCCTCATCCCAAGATGGGGTTCCCAGTGTTATACCCCAGGAGGGGAATTCAAGTGTTTTACCCCAGGATGGGGTTCCGAGTGTAGTGCCCCAAGATGGGGTTCATGGTGTTATTCCCCTGGAGGGGACTTCAAGTGTCTCACCCCAGGATGGGATTCCTAGTGCCATCCCCCAGGGGGGGATTTCGAGTATTACATTTCCAATGAAGAGTTCAAGTGTCTTACCCTAGGAGGGGGTCTCAAGTCTTGTACCCCAAGAACAAGGGTTTCCAAGTGTTACTTCCCAAGATGGGGGTTCAAGCATCATACCTCCAGAGGAGGTTTCTAGTTATGTACCCCGGCAGGGGGTATCAAGTCTCATAGTCCAGGGGAAAGTCTCAAGTTTTACATCTCAAAAAGAGATTTCAAAATCTGTATCCCAAGGGAAGATCTCCGGTTCTTTACTCAAGGAAGAATCTTCTAGTGTTGTGTCAAAGTCAAATGTTTTAGTGCCCAATCCATTAAGAGGTTCACAAGATGATGCAAGCACTACATTTAAAGGTATACCTCAGGATCCAGCTGATGTTTCTATGTCCATTTTTTTTGATGGAGATATAACGCAGTATTATGCTTTGGTGGATCATTTCATCGCTATTATGAAATCCTCTCCATGGTCTGAAATCAAGCCTACTAATGTAGTAAAATTTATAATTTCATCTTTCCGAGGTAAAGCTTGGCACTGGGTTGAGCCTATTTATGATTCAAAGGATCCGATGCTGTCAGATTTAGTAGCCTTTACTGCGGCAGTCATTAAAGAATTTGGTCCAACTTATCCTTACAGTTCTCTCGAGGATACTCATCCTAACAAAGTCTCAAGTTCTGGGGTACCACCCTCTGCTATTAAGCTCAGATGCATTTCTTTGAGTCCTTCTCAAAAATATCCAGTACAAAAACAACCTGTCCAGAAGGATAAGACTCAAGGAGGCATAAGGATGATGAATTATAACACAGATTCTGACTATGATCCTGAGTACGATGAAAAAACAATTTCGGTAGTTCCCATGAAAGACACTTTGCAACTTAAGTCTTCTTCTTCTTCAAGTGGTTCGAAAAAGTCTCGGAAACAGAAGAAGAATCGATGACTTCCCGGTGACCAACCTTTCTTGGACCAAGTTGACTATTTCTTCCAATTATTAGTCTCAGAATCCATCTGGTATTGGGAACCTTGTTCTTCTAAATTTTCCAGTTCTTATTGTATCTTCAATCAAGATTTTCGAGTTTCCTGTGTTTTTCAAATATATTTTTTGTGTCTTTCTGAGGAGTTCCAGTTGATCCTTTTTGGGTGTTCGGTGCCCACCCTAAAAGGAGGGGGTACTGTCGGGGTTCAGCCTAGGATCGGCCTCTCTCACCTCCTTGCCGGCTTCCCCTGACTTCCTTGCGGTCAGACGTCTGGTGCAGTGATGGATATGGGGCTGAGTATTCTGCCTTAGGTGCTTTTAGCGAGCTTCCATGGTCGGCTGTGTGTGCTGGGGATCAGAGTTCCCATCATGGGCGCCGCCATGACAGTTCCTCTCATGTGACAGTACTCCTAGCCTATGGTAGCATGATTTCAGTCAGCTGATGCTGTGCTCCAGTAATCTGCTACCCCTGGGTATAAATCCGCCTCCAGAACTCCAGGAAGTTGCTGTTCAACTTCTTCTCTGTTCCAGTGATACCAGCGTTGCTCTGTGCTAATCTTTCAGAGAGTTACTTCAGCCTGTTCACAGTTCTCCAGTTTCCAATATTAGCTTCCAAGCTATTCTTAGTCTAAGAGTAGTTCTCTCCCAGTATCCAGACTGTTTTGTTTTCTATGTCTGTGTGTCTTTGTATATGTGCTGCTAGTATTGTAGCTTCCTTGTGTCACTGAGGTGTCAGATTACCTGCTGGTATTAATTAGCCCACAGCTGGACCTCCCAGCACATATCTGTTACAATCTGCCCTGTGTCTTGTCAGTGCAAATCTGCACTTGCATTTAGCACTCTCCTAGTGTATGCCTGACTTCTCTTTGTGTCTTGTCTCTGCCAATCATTTCCAGCACTCCCATATATTCCCTGAGTCCACTCTGCTCTTGTCTGTGCAATCTCCAGTATATGTCTGTGTTCTTTGCTCAGTGGGCCTGATTCAGAGCCGGACGCTATTTGCGCTCACTCGTTCAGAGAAAGGGGTGGCTATTCAAATGAACCATTCGCTCTTTGCGGTCTGTTCACACCTCTATGTCTGAATGAGCGAACAAAACTTGCGGTCGTTTTTTGGGAAACTACGCCCCCTGGCCGCTCGCATCCTACGTCATGTCCGCTATTTATTAGATTAATCGAGTACATCGACCAGCGTATGAACTGCTCGCTATTCTTGTGGTTGCTTTCTCCTACCGCAATCATGCGAGCAGTTCTGACTATAAAATAACCCAGTGACGTGGTCAATGATGCTGCTGTATTAATTATGCACACCCATAAAATGCCCATTTTGACCTTTAAGCACGCCTGCGTTCTGATCTCCACTCCCCGTTTTCAAGCACCTTCCCCTGTTACCACCCACATATGCCTCCTCCTGTCACTCAAAATAGCAGGCATTCGCTATTTAGCGAACAAACTATTTTCGGCCGCACTGATTGGTTCGCGCATGCGTATTACGATCCGTACGCGTGCATGGTTGTGCAAACATCGCTCAGAACGAACGAGCGGCCGCTTACAAGCGGCTCTGACTCAGGCCCAGTGTCTTGTCTCTGATATACAGCTCCAATCATTTCCAGCATTTCCATATATTCCCTGAGTCCACTCTACTCTTGTCTGTGCAATCTCCAGTATATGTCTGTGTTCTTTGCTCAGTGTCTTGTCTCTGGTAATCAGCTCCAATCATTTCTAGCATTCCCATATATTTCCTGAGTCCACTCTGCTCTTGCCTTTGCAATCCCCAGTATATGTCTGTGTTTTTCTGCATACTTAACTGTTTCCAGTCCATGCCTGGGTTATAGCATTCAGTTCAATTTCCAGAGTTCATTCATTCCATTCACCTCCAGTGCTATTGCATTCATTTTAGTTTCCGGTCTTCTGCCATTCCCAGGTACCTGTCCAGAGGGCCGCGACCTGCTCACTTGGTGCAGCTGAAAACCAAATCCCAATTGGAGGGGTCACTGGAGAAGTGAGTTAGACTCCGCGCCTCTGGGCAGGTCTAGCCAAACCTGGGTTTGGCCGCAACTAGGAGACCTAGGGCCTCATTCAGAGGCGGTTGGAGGATGCAAGCGGTCACTCAGAAACTGGGCGGCCACTTGCATCCTGACCGGCCACCTCTGTTGCGGTCGTTAGGCTGTGGGTTAACAACCACAGCTCTAACGACTGCTCCGGTGATGGTCGCGATGGCCAGAGACCATCGCTACCATCGAGGCTTACGACGAGCCCCGGAGAGCTTCTGGCTCTGTCTGAGCCGGAAGCTCTCCACTGACATCACTAGTGATGTCATTGTGGCTGCCCCCAAATGGTAGGCATTCCCATGGGAACGCCTCCGTTTGGGCTGCCACCCCCCCGGCCCGCCTTCCAAACGGGGCGAGCTGTCAATCAACATCGACAGCTCGCCCCCTTTGGATCGAGACCCGCTACGACCGGCGCCATCGTGCGCATGCTCTGTGGGGGGCCATCGACCCGGTCCGCTAATGACCCCCCTAGTCTAGTCACTCCCCTAGTCACCCGAACCCCTCAGCTCACCGTCCTCCACAGAGGAATTCTTGCACTGGATCGTGACACTAACTTGCCAGCGGTATTCACCAGGGAGCCCTGCATTCAGGTCGCGGCCCTCAGACTTTGTTCCCTTGTCAGGTGCTGGTATACTCTGGATTGGAGAAGAATACAATGAAGTGGTACAACAGAGTTGACAAACCAGGTCAGAACCAAATGGACAATATGGTACCAGTGATCAGATGTAAACAAGTCACAGAGAATCGGCAAGTCAAAACCGGAAAACCAAGCACAGTATCAGGGAGGAGACAGAATCAGGTCACAAACTAAGCCAAGGTCAGGAACAAGCAATAGGGATCACTAGGAACTCTGGAGTATGTTTTGGGAGCCTATACTCTGGCACAGGAGTGCCCCCACAGTGATGTGCGGTATGGTGAGGCAGAGCCTTTCCTGTCACACTTACGTATACTCCAGAGTTTTGAATATAAAAATTTTACGAAAAATTAAAAAAAATATTATAAATATCTTCTTTGTATTATTCTAAAAAATTTTATAGTCAAAACTCTGGAGTAAAAAGTGTATGGCATGTGAGGCACTGTCTCCCCTGTTAACTTTTTCCGCACATCCCTGATCAAAACACACTGAATTTCCAGCAAACCATACTGCGGCACCATTGTATAATGCCCACATGAAACCTCAATTCATATACAGTATGTATCTGTAAATGTTGCTCTGATACTAGCCAACCAATGCCTTTACAATTATTTACCTCACTTCACGTCACTGCTCAGGAACCTCCTTATATAGGAGGAGATTTTAATTTGGCACCCATGTGGTGTTACCTAAGGTGTGTCTGGCTCTTTAAAACTACTGCTGAGTGGCCCTATGGGAGCCACAGCCGCTATCTGGAACTAGAGGAACAAGCTGCCGGAACCACACCGCAGTGTGCCCCAAGAGGCTGCAAAGGGAGAGAGCCAGCCAGACATTGTAACAGTGGGCGCCGGCAATTAATTGTGTGTATAATGCTTCAGATTTTGGGCAGCTGGGATGCACAGCTAGGGTAAATGCATTCTGCTTTACTTTGCTTTCTATTAGATGCTCTAAAAACTGGTGCACATTGCATTTCCAGGCAGCCTGGAGAGGAAAGGGGTTGGAGTGCATTCTAGTACTAGACACGTTCTCTCTGTGACTTGACCACCACCCCTTCTGACAGCATACAGTACTTGGATGGACTTTCCTCCTGTGCTAGAAGTTGCCAACTGGCCTCTGAATGCCATATGCTACATTTCATATTATTTTGATAATTATATCATTGTTTAGAGTATGTACCAATATATATATAAGATTATACAGCCATTATTTGCTTATTTAACGGGGTTATAGCTATCACACTGTAATATATGTCTGCTAAAGACAGTGTATAGAATTATTTTAAATAGTTATGTTTTCTTTGAAAACTTAACTTTCATTTAAAAAGTAAACCATATTGGCAGGAGCGTAGTTACCATGTGTGCAGAGAGTGCAGTTGCTATGGGATGGAGTGGGCTCCATGGAAATTTTACATAAGGGTCCCCCATAGGTCTAGCAATGCCCCTACCTATGGGTTATTCAAATAGGTAAAACCAATCTCTGTAGTGGCAAAGGATAGGCAGACATATAGCCAGTGGTATAACTATAACAGGTGCAGGGATTGCTCTATACAATTTATCGGGAAAATGGTTCTACTCTATGCCATAGCATACTCACCTGCGCCACTGGAGAGAGAGGAGGGGGCTCTTACAGAGACTGCACAAGGGCCTCCTCCTCTCTTAAGCCGCTGCTGCTTATAACCAATAAAAGCAAATAGAAGTTAGCAGTGCATATTTGTTATGTTAAGCTACAATCAAACTGTAATATTGAAAGATTGTGTCAAATGCATCTAAATGTGAACAGATTTCATACAAGGAAAGCAGCGTAAACATATCTAAAGCAATTCTGTTATCTGATAAATCCTCAAATGTTAAGTGTATAGTAAATAAAATATATCTTTCTATATTTTCTAAGCATATCACATAGAGTGGTAATTTTTAACTTCGCACCAATGATGAGGGTCCGACCTCAGAGAAGAATACATTCATTTTCTAAGCATATTACATGGCTACATGCCATATGCTTTTAGGCATGACAGCTCCATGGGTCTGCTGATAATTACCAGGGTAGTTCTGCCACTGCATTTTTTGTAAGAGCAAGTATCAACAGCATGCACACATGGCACTAAGGTTAATTACTCTGCTACTGTACTAAGGTCATATGATGATATTTATTTCAATGTGATTGTTGAAAAAGAAGATAAACTAGAAGAAGAAACAGATTATGCAATCACTCCTTTCAAAAAATCGATGTTATTGAAAAGGTTTAAAAGCCATTAGATTAATCCATACATCTGTTCTGTGACTCCTAATATTTCTACATTTGTTTTATATATTATATATATTTAATTGTTTTTTGCTGCAGAAAAAAAGCATTTTATAATGTGCTGTATTCTACCAAATGTATAAAAAATTACCAGAGTAGGGGCTAATACATCTCATTATTTCCCTTTCCTTCATCGTGTTGCTGCTTCCATGAAACCCATTTCCTCCCATGCATTATTAGCATGGATTGGCTTAACATAGAAATTTCTCCCAAGTGTATGATATGGCTCCTTTGCATTCTTAACAATTACAGAGAAGCTTTCTCCTCCCGATCTCATTACCTATAACATCCTGACTAATCCCATCAGGGCATCTATCTTACTTATTATTGCAAGCCATTTGTCTATTAAGAGCTGTAATTTGAAAGACTATAAAAGACGGCCCTGAACTTACTGAAGTATTAGGCACGATGGAACAACTATTTGTCATGTATTTGTTTTTACAATACTTTCAAATTGTGAAACTTTTATGCTGCCATTAAATTGCGGATGTGCACTGCCCCATTGTAAGCTATTGGGTCTGTTATACAAATGGTGAAGCAAATTCTCCTGCTAAAAAGCAGGAGAAAACGAAATGAATATTTTTATAAATAGACCCATTATATAAATATAAGCTACCTTAATAATATCACTATTAAAATTATATTAATGCCCTAATTTGTTTTTTTACGTAGTGATGTAGTTAAAATACATTTAGTTTTAAAGTGTAATTTGTAATTACATTACGTTTACCTTATGATATAGAACATTCTTAAATTCAAAACTATTAAATGATAATCAAGCAGATAAATAATATACTGATTATTATTCCCTTTAAAATGAGCAGTCCAGAAAGAAAAGAGTTAAAAAGACAATCCATCTCCAGGGGCTGCAGAATTTTCACTAGAAATACCTTTTTTAACAATATTTTCACATTTTCCAGACTGTTCCACTTATTAGGAACAATAATAGTGGTCACTATGGATGTGTAAAGGATGATGGCATCTGACAGAGACAGGGCTATGTTGAAGCAAAATATGAAACTTTTTTGTGACATTTACAAAGCAGAAAAAATATTGATGCTCATTGTGTCTTTTCACATTTCTTTGCCAACCCACCTCTTTAATAAGGGACACATACAGTATAATACTCAGATTCCGTGAAACTGAGTGAGAGAATAAATGAAAGCCTATCTTCTACATTTGCTCCCAGTTAGCTGTCTCCAGAACCTGTGTAAATCATACTGTATGTGTCAAATCTTAATTACATAACTGATTTAGCATGAATTTGGTTTTATTTCCCTGTCCTCTTCCCTTCCCCCATCATAGTAAGATTGTGCATTTCTGAAGCGGCATGAGGGTGTTCCAATGTATTATGAATTACTACATACAAAAAATGTAAGGTAGCAGCAAGGAGTAAATCAAACTAAATATGTTTGATATTTTTAATAAGTGGCCATTTGCTCATGCTAGGAATTTATGATAAATGCACAGTAAAACAAAGAAAATGCACAAAAATATAACTATGAAGCACTAATGTAAGGTCCATGCTTTGATATTGCTGAACATTAATTGCAGCGAGCAGAACAAAAAGGCAGACATTTATGAGGTTTGGGGTGGGACCACAACTCCACTAGAAGGCATTGGCCCTGATTCAGAGGTGGACATTAATGTGGTCACTGTGATTTTATATGCAATCATGCTAATGCCACAGCTGCTGTAATTTGTACTGTACTGAGACACCCACCGGCTGCATCTCTAATCCACTGCTTGCATACAAAGGGGCACCATCAGCCGCATATCGGTGGCACCATCAAAATTCTGAGCAACCCTATGACTATTCAGAATGTCTGTCAGAACTACAGTATTCCACTGGGCAATGGCAGTTCTAGGGGCGGGCTAACAGGGCCGTCGCCCAAAGCGCCGGCCCCTAGAGGGCTCCACTGAGTCCCCAGAAGGTAAAAATATACCCAGAAGGTAAAAAAAAAATCCCATAAGTAAAAAAAACAGCGCCGGTCCCCCCCCCCCGCAGGGAGGCTCCATTTGCCGGGCACCCGCTGACATTTGTTATTAGCGGGCTCCCGGCTCCCTCCCTGCAGCAGCAGCCGAAAGCTATTGGAGGGACGTCATAACGTCTCTCCCATAGGTCCGTGGAGCCGGAGCTCACTACTGAGCTCTGGCTCCAGCAGAGAGCACTATGGGAGGGACGTCATGACATCTCTCCCATAGATCCGTGGTGGAGCCATGGTCGGACCAGACGACAGCGAACGCAGGAGCGGGGCCTAAGGTAAGTATTGTGTTTTGTATTTTAATTGTATTTTTTTTTTTTCAGAAGGGACGCATGGGGGCTTGGTTATAGGGGGCATTACTATGGGTGCATGGCTATAGGGGGGCATTACTACTGGGGTCATGGCTATATGGGGGGCATGGCTATAGGGGGCATTACTACGGGGGCATGGCTATAGGGGGCCAGTGGCGTAACTAGGGCAGGGCGAGCGGAGTTCGTGCCCTGGGCGCCGTTGGACCGGCGGCGCGGGGGGGCGCCACCGGCCACGGTACCGGCCCGCCCGCCCTAGATAGCCAGTGTAGCGCCGACCGCAATGAGTGCGGTCAGCGCTACACATTTGCTCAGGACCGACGCTAGGCTTCCAGCGCCGGTCCTGTGCTGCACGCCTGAGCCCGTTCCCTCCCCCTGAGCGCTTGCCCAATAGCGCCAGGAGGCGGGCTCAGGCTGTGCATAACACACGCATCGCCGCCAGCGCTGGCGGCGATGCGTGTGTTAAACAGCAGCCAATGAGAGTCAGACAGACTCTCATTGACTGCTGCAGCACCCACTGCAAGAGCCGGACTTCCGTCTGGCTCCTGCAGTGGGTAATGGGACTGACATCATGATGTCATGACGTCAGTCCCATAATGCTGAGCGCGCCAGCCCGGGTGGATTGGAGGGCGGGAGCGGCATCGCGGACAGGAGCAGGAGCAGCGTGGAATCAGGTAAGTATATTTTTATATATATTTATTTTTAAACCTATCTGCACAACGGGGGAGGGGTTGGCTACTACTGGGGGGACCTTTACTGGGGGCGGTGTGGCTACTACTGGGGGTGCCATTGGGAGGACCTCTACTGTGGTGGGTACTCTACTGGGGTCTACTACTTGGGGGGGGACTACCACTGGGGGCATTCTAAAAGGGGCCTTACTAGAGGCACTGCACTCGGGGGACCACTACTGGGGGCAATAATAGGAAGGGCCACTACAGGGACCACTGGATAGGGGGGGTCACTAGGGAGCCTGCATCAGGGGGACCACTACTGGGGGCACTGCATGGGAGGGGGGGACACTACTGCTGGGGGCACTATATAAGGGGCTTACTGCTAGGGGCACTGCGGGGACCACTACAGGGGGCACTAGATAGGGGGGAATCACTACAGGGTGCCTGCATAAGGGGACCACTACTGGGAAAACTGCATGGGGGGGACTACTGCTGGGGGCACTATATAAAAGGGCACTGCATAAGGGGATACCGCTACTGGGCGCACTGCATTGTGGGGACTGCTACTAGGGGTACTACTGGGGTTAAGGTGCATATGGATAGGAATGTTCAGTTTGAAAATAAAGGGGTGTGTCATGTTGACACGCCCCATTTTTAAGCGACCACGCCCATTTTTTGCCGTGCGCGCCTTCGTCGCGCGCACATAGGGGGGGTTGGCTCCCTTTTCAAATTTGCCCTGGGCTCCAAATACCCTACTTACGCCACTGTAGGGGGCATTACTACGGGGGCATGGCTATAAGGAGGCATTACTACTGGGGACATTACAACTGGGAGTATTACTACTGGGGGTATGGCTATAGGGGGGCATTACTACTGGGGGCATGGCTATAGGGGGGCATTACTATAGGTGGCATAGCTATGGGCGGATTACTATAGGGGGCATTACTACTGGGGGCATTACTCCTGGGGCATGGCTACAGGGGGCATTACTACTGGGGGCATTACTACTGGGGGCATGGCTATAGGGGGGCATTACTACTGGGGGCATGGTTATAGGGGGGCATTACTACTGGGGGCATGACTATAGGGGGGCATTACTACTGGGGACATGGCTATATGGGAATTACTATAGGGTGCATTACTACTGGGGACATGGCTATAGGGGGCATTATGCCTGGGGCATGGCTATAGGGGGAATTACTACTGGGGGCATGGCTATAGGTGGGCATTAATATAGGGGGCATTACTACTGGAGGTACTACTATAGGGGGCATTAGTAATGGGGCATTACAACTGTGGGCACTACTATAGGGGGCATTACTACTTTGGGCACTACTATAAGGGGCATTACTACTGGAGGCACTACTATAGGGGGCATTACTACTGGAGGCACTACTATAGGGGGCATTACTAATAGGGGCATTAGAACTGTGGGCACTACTATAGGGGCATTACTACTGGATGCACTACTAAAGGGGGCATTACTAATGGGGGCATTACAACTGTGGGCACTACTATAAGGGGCATTACTACTGTGGGCACTAGTATTGGGGGCATAAACACTGGGGGCATTACCACTGCAGGCACTACTAATCAGGGCACTGCATGGGGGACACCACTACCAGGGCCATTGTGTAAGGGGCACCACTGCTGTGAGCATTCTATAAGGGGCACCACTACTCTGGGCATTGTATAAGGGGCACTACTACTGTGGGCCTTGTGTATAAGGGGCACTAAGTTGGGCATTGTGTAAAAGGGGTACCACTGTGTGTCATAACATGAATAAGGGACTAATGTGTGGCGTAATTTGAATTGGGGATACTGTATTATAAAGGGAATTTCTGTGTGTGGCATATTGTATTATACAGGGCATTACTGCGTGTGGCATAATGTATTATACAGGGCATTACTGCGTATGGCATAATGTGTTATACAGGGCATTTACTGCGTGTGGCATAATGTATTATAAAGGCCATTACTGTGTGTGGCATAATGTATTATAAAGGCCATTACTGTTGTGGCATAATGTATTATAAGGGGCATTACTGCATGTGGCATAATGTGTTATAAAGGGCATTACTGCGTGTGGCATAATGTGTTATGAAGGGCCTTTACTGCGTGTGACATAATTTATTATAAAGGCCATTACTGTGTGTGGCATAATGTGTTATAAAGGCTATTAATGCGTGTGGCATAATGTGTTATAAAGGGCATTACTGCGTGTGGCATAATGTGTTATAAAGGGCCTTTACTGCGTGTGGCATAATGTGTTATACAGGGCTTTACTGCGTGTGGCATAATGTATTTATAAAGGGCATTACTGCCACATGGCAATTATTCGCCATGAGGGGAAAGCTTGGGGGAAGCCCAGCACCTTCGTAAGTGCTGGGCACGCCCCACAGTGTGATGAATTGGAGGTGTTCCGCGTGCGCAGAGGAACGCCATCTAAAAAAACATTTTCTGTTTTTTTTCTGGGGGGGGGGGGGCGCGCAAGTGTGAACTGTCGCCCTGAGCTCCACAATGTCTAGAACCGGCCCTGCCGGTGGGGCCAGTGTACAAACACAGTTGCTGGCTGCAACACACTCACAAAAGCTCATGAAATTACCGCATTTGACCAGCCACTCCCCGTTACCTCCCATAAACCCTCACTGACTGTCAATAACTGTGCATCCAAATACCCACTACAGCCGCCATCGGTAACCCATTGCGACACATGCACAGTGTGACTCAGATACATGCGCAGTACAAAAAATATTGTCCAGCTACACAAACATCGGCATAGCGTCTGCCTCAGAATCAAACCTATAGTGTGCTATGCTGTTTATTTGATTTATATTTTACTCATTGTTTTACTATGACTACTACAAATTTGCTTTCGAGTTTATTTGATGAGGTATGAATCTTAATATACTGTATGATTCTAAAATGCTTCTAAAATGACACTTGTATACAATTCTAAAAAAAACCTTCATAAATGTTTTTGGGGGGACCTGGGACAATGTAAGAATGTCTCTATTTCCACTCTCCTGGATGTGGCATGAGGAAAAATAAATACTTGTCATTTTAGCAAAAAAATCTAATGTTAAAATCAAGAAAAAACTATGTAATCATTGTCTTAATTATTTGACTCCAGTTTTGTAAAATGATGGTGTATATCAAAGCACTTTAAGCACATATTTAATTAATTAAGATAATAAGTGAGTAAGGGAAGTATGGAAGTATTTACTTTAAATAGTTTAATACAGGATATCCTCACAACCTTTGATTGAAAACTAAGGAACAGATCTAAAGACAGATGGCATTTCATGTTTCCATGCTGTACATTTACATTTACTGCTTTTGTTTTGTTTTTCAGCTGTATCTAACTTGTACTGCATACATTCTAAACAAGTGTTTATCTGTGTTGAAATGAAAATCTCATGAACAGGGATCTTGAAACATTGGTTCGTACAGGTTTATAAACCCCCATCCCAATGTGTGAAAGGAAAGGAGAGGAGTCAGAAAGCTGCAGCTACAGATTAGTTATTAATAATACCACACAGAGAGTGTCACTGCAGGTAATATACAGACAGAAATAGCATTAACTACTAAAAGCTTTTACACATAAGATAAATAACCACTGCAACTATACATAGGTGAATTCTACATCTAAGACTAAAATATTTACCTCAGCTATTATATATTTTGCTCTATTATACACAGACTGGACCTGAATGTCATCTGAGAGATGTAGTCATATTCTAGCAAGTCATTGGATAACAGTTGTTGAACTTAGATATCATTCTTTCTGTTTAAATATGTATCTTTATGTATCATTAGTAACTCCTACAGACTTCATTCATTTGCCAGTGACATAGAACGGCTGACAGAAGACACCAGCTCATCAACTTCAACCTTTCATGAATCCTGATTATGTGGGTGCAGAGGAAGATGACAATGTCAATTTAGCTTCAGCTGATGATCTCGAGTTCCATATTGATGATGTGTAGAATGTTCATTAGGCAAATCTTGCATTGACTTTGTCTCTATTTATGCAACTTAATTTGGTCATATCCAAGGCACCATTTTGAAATAACTGAAATAAATATATAGTTTTTAAGTTTTTATGATTTTTCTTTATAGTTTACTATTCCATTGACTTGTATTGCAGTGATGTTTTCACGGCACAACAATATTAGGTGTTTTCAGTTCAGTAACAGAGCGGCAACAGGCTTTAATGAGCCCTACGGTGCGAAGGTGACGTTATTGTCTAAAAGAGATCCACCCAGTTACTCCCATACAAGCCAGCAGGAGCAGTCTAGAAGACTGTGCACACTGCAGTCATTAGACACAGGGGTCTGTACTATTCATCTGAGGACTTGTAAAGACTGATGTACAGTAGTAGTGCACTTCATATTCATCTCCATTTTTGTCATCTGTGTAACAGGCTCAATTTGTATGCTACACCTGGTTCACAAATAGGCATTAGTTGGTGCAGCATACTCCACGGTGCAAACTAGTTTAAAATGTGTATGGAAAACCTGTGCCTGTTATGATACACCTGAAAAATTGCATGGGACCCCTAGAACCACGCTACAGAAGTCTTCTGCCTCTAACAGCCGCCATTTTCCCATAGAGAGTGAAGCTCACACTAGTAATGTTGCCACCAGGAGTTATTCTCAGGGTACTAGGGGCTCATACAATTAACAGGTGATCGCAAGAGATATTGCTGGAGCAAAATGAGGAATTTACATGGGAATGCCAAAGACTTTAATTGTAGTTGAGCCAAAGTACTGACAGGCAAAGGCAAGGAAATGGCAAGATATGCACAGGGCATGATAAAATAAGCTGATTAGGCTGGACAAAATGGCACCAGGATGGTAGCACAGAGTTTCCACCAGGAATTAGGATCAGTGAGGGAAACACCAGAGCTTGAAGCTATAACTGACAGTGAAGCTAAGCCTTGGCTGTCTTTTAACACACCCTAAGGCCAATCAGAAACCACAGCAAAAACAAGCACCTTGAACACAGTTATGCATCAGCTGTGGGGCTGTACATAAGGATAGTTTCTCAGCAATTGTCCCAGCTAATTAGAACCAGCCGAGACCCAGGTTCAGTCTAGCTGCTGCAAGCCACATGCTTGCATACTGTTTTCCTAGTGATGTCCGGAACCAGCATACCAAGCGGCTACTGATGCCATGCTCTGGAGTCCTGGTCTCCTAGGAACTCAGCAGGATGTTGGGAACTGCTGCGAGCATAACAGAGCCTCATAGAGACTTGAACTGATGCACATCTATTGTGGCGCTGCATGTAACAATCAGTAAAAGAGGTTCATAGTGCATGCCTGTCTTATAAGAAATGCAAACCAGGTGATTAGGAAATTGATACAGGCCTGTGGATTTAGCTGATAGGTTTAATGAAAAATTAAATGTTATACCTATCTGTGGACTTTAACATAGTAGTATTGCATCTACTTAAAATGGAGAGTCATTCTCAGAAAGGTTCTGCTCTTTGCTATCCAGAAAGTGCACTAACAAAAGATGGCCCATAGTTTGTTAGAAATTTTGTGAGTTGGATGTTATATAAAGTGTAATTAGTATGTGCATGCGTGACTTGAATGTGAAAGGAAGTTTCACGGTTGGTGCTTGAGAGTTACCTGACTCAGGTGATGAACTGGATTCAGTGGAGACCGGCTTGACTGGAACCATGGATTTTGTAAATAGCTCTATTTGCATATGAATTGTATGGCAATGAGAACTGCCTTTGGTGATGAATGACAGGAACAGGAAACTTGTAACGTTGGAGTGGAACCAGTAGAAAACTTGGAGGAACCAGACTGGGACCAGCAGGAAGGCTTGCTGAGCTGGACGGGGTACTAGTAGGTAGTCTTGCAGAATTGGACTGTGAACCATAAGGATTTCCAGATGCTCCAGGTATAGCTATTAGCAGGATTGCTAGATGAACTGGTCTGGGAACCAGCAGGATTTCTAGATATGCCAGGTATTGCTATTAGCAGGATTGCTAGATGAACTGATCTGGGAACCAGCAGGATTTCTAGATATACCAGGTATTGCTGCCAGCAGGATTGCTAGATGAACGGGTCTGGGAACCAGCAGGATTTCTAGATATGCCAGGTATTGCTGCCAGCAGGATTACTGCATTTACTGGTCTGGGAATCAGCAGGATTTCCGGATGCACCAGGGGTTGCTGCCAGCAGGATTCTGGGATACACTTGTACACAGAGAGACAGATATAGCACAATCTGTACACCATGGGAAGTAACGAGATGTTCAGGCACTGAGGACCTCATTCAGAGTCGGTCGTTGCGGCCGCTTGGTTGTACGCCACCTATGTTCGCTAAACTGCGCATGCGTAAAATTCGCAATGCACGTGCGCAAACTAGTTATTATGATCAGAAATTGCTCTCTCCTTCAACACAGCCAGGTCATTAGTTTGAGTGACAGGATGAGGCGTTTGTGGGTGGTAACAGGGGAAGGTGCTTGCGAACGGGGGAGTGTAGATCCGAACGCAGGCATGCCTGACTATGCAAACAGCATTTTATGGGAGTGCATAATTAACTAAGTAATGTCATGGCACATGTGACATGGGAGGTTTTTACACTGACTAGATCGTAGTGCTTAAGAGAGGGTATGGTCAACCTTAAGCTCTACGAGCAGCTCCAATGGTTCCCGATGGTCTCGATTAATCCTTATATGCCCGGAGATGATGTGTAATGCGAACGAGAAAGGGGCGTATTTTTAGTCTTTTGGCTCCATCCTCCCCTCACTCGTCCAGCTAACGATCCCATCTTAACGACGCAACTTGCGAGTGCTTCATTTGCATATCCAGCCCCTTTTACCTTACGACTGTGCGACCGCAACGACTGACTCTGAATGAGGTCCTGAATGCTATCAGAGGAGGATGTTTATACCCTGGGTCTCGCAGGAATTGGTGGATACAGTCAGGTGGTCTGGTAATAGCACTCTGAGTGGTGGAGGGCACAACATGCAGAGGGAACAAGCATGTCTGCAGTACTACACCTGCGATTCCAATCAAGACTAGCAGTGTTCACAGACAGGAAAGGACCCAGGTGAATAATCACTGTGGAAAGAAGTGCATAGTCCAAATGCATACAGAGAAGTACTGCAGCCAGCATGATCAGGACAGATCTCCCAGGCGAATTTCACATACAGATCCACAAGACAGTTGGCAGGGGTAAGTCTAAAGGCAAAAAGGTGACAAACTAGTCAGGGTCGTGACAGGAAGTCATTGACTGGTACCAGGTATTTTTGTCCTATCCTTAATTAGGGTTGTTATAGTATGTTCAGGGTTTAGGTCAAGGACTGAGGTTTTTGGGGCTTCAAAGCTTATGGTAATTCATTTTAAATTGCTACAGGTTTGGAACACATTGTTTCAGTCATCTGTTATAGAGTAAAGATTATTATATTATATTGTTAGTTTCATTCACTCTTAACTACAGTATTCCCATTAAGGGAATATAGGCAAAGATAAGTTTTCATAGGTTCTATATAAACATACTGTATATTATTACAAAGGTACCATTATCTGTCAAAGTAAAGTTGATATCTGATATACAGTAGGTATTGTTATCTGTCTAAATTTATTTATATATTATTAAATTGCCCTTTTATTCCTCCATGTAATAAAATTACCAATACACTTAGTTGTGTTTAACTTATTCATGGGGGTGTGGCCATACCTCATAGGGGACTGTCATGAGTCACGGGAGCATGACCTCGTAGCATGCCCCATCTCTCTGCATGCCAGCCAAGCAGGTCACCTTCGGTGGTGGTTGGTCTGGGGATAATTGGTTAAATAGCCCAGGTTTGGTATACCCCATTTATTTTTGAGGGTTCCCATTTTCCAAGGATTGCTAGCCCTAGGCCAACCAGTTTGGGGTTGTTGAATGCTTTGGCAGGGACGACCTATGCTGTGTGTCCTCCTGCCATGGCACTACCACCCCGGCTGGTTCAGCCCAGTGCTGGTTATAAGAAAATAGCGGAAACTCCTCACCAGTTTTTCCCCCAATTTTTAACAATTTCTTACATCTATAATGCACAGAAGCAATGCATAGATGACACTGAACTGTGCAGTGCTTCTGCATACATGCAGCTCACAGGCAGGTCTATTGTATTTTTGTCTATGGAAAGTACTCATGTGTTGGTTCGATGGTCTACTGACTTTAATTTACATGTTTGGGCATCTATTACTATTTGGATCGTATTTTACACCCATGTTTTGCTTTAGTAATACTCCAAGTTGTAAAAACGGAAAACATTCACAGGAGTGCAATCTCGGCCAGTCACGATTCTTAATAAATATACCCCTAAGTCTTTAGTTTTTATATTTTGTAATTAGATCTTATTTTTCTTGCTTGTAATGTACTAGAAACACAGTTTAATATTAGGCCTGCTATCTTTTGCAAAACATTTTCCACCTTTAATCTTAGCTGGCCCAGTTATGTTTTAACTAGGGGTGAGCGGGTTCGGATTTCTGAAATCCGAACCCCCCCGAGCCCCCCCGATCCGAGTCCGATCCGAGTCAGGCTCGACTTTTCCCGCCTGACTCGGATCTGAAATCGAGGCAAAACGTCATCATCCCGCCTTCCGAGTCTCGCAGGTTTTGGATCCTATATAAGGTACCCGCGTCGGCGCCATTTTCTCACTCGGCTGTGGACAGTGAAGAGGGAGGGTGGGAGTTAGGGCTGTGTAGTGTAGTGTAGTGTAGTGTAGTGTAGTGCTGCTGTTGTCCACTACTTCAAAGTCCATAGGGGCTGGCTGTGTTGTGCTGTGCTGCTGTTGTTAATAGGGGCTGTGTCCACTACTTCAAAGTCCATAGGGGCTGGCTGGACTGTGTTGTGCAGTCAGTTCTCCATAGGGGCTGTGTCCACTCCAAAGTCCTGTGCAGTGTCCCAGTCCTAAAGGAGTGCTGTAGTGTTGTCCAGGGGGTGCTCTGTCCATCAGGGGTGCTCCCCCCAAGTGCTAAAAAAATAATATATTTTCTGTGTTTGTGAATTGTGTGCGCAGTAGCCGCACGTGCATCAACAAAGTAGTGCCAAGCGTGCGCCTGTGTCATAAGTAAAGGGCCGGCTGGCTTGACCGTTAAGGGTGCTGTAACCCCCGAAAGTACACTCCAGTCCAAACCAAAAAAAAAATTATTTTCTGTGTTTGTGAATTGTGTGCGCAGTAGCCGCACGTGCATCAACAAAGTAGTGCCAAGCGTGCACCTGTGTCATAAGTAAAGGGCCGGCTGGCTTGACCGTTAAGGGTGCTGTAACCCCCGAAAGTACACTCCAGTCCAAACCAAAAAAAAATTATTTTCTGTGTTTGTGAATTGTGTGCGCAGTAGCCGCACGTGCATCAACAAAGTAGTGCCAAGCGTGCGCCTGTGTCATAAGTAAAGGGCCGGCTGGCTTGACCGTTAAAGGGTGCTGTAACCCCCGAAAGTACACTCCAGTCCAAACCAAAAAAAAATTATTTTCTGTGTTTGTGAATTGTGTGCGCAGTAGCCGCACGTGCATCAACAAAGTAGTGCCAAGCGTGCGCCTGTGTCATAAGTAAAGGGCCGGCTGGCTTGACCGTTAAGGGTGCTGTAACCCCCGAAAGTACACTCCAGTCCAAACCAAAAAAAAAATTATTTTCTGTGTTTGTGAATTGTGTGCGCAGTAGCCGCACGTGCATCAACAAAGTAGTGCCAAGCGTGCGCCTGTGTCATAAGTAAAGGGCCGGCTGGCTTGACCGTTAAAGGGTGCTGTAACCCCCAAAGTACACTCCAGTCCAAACCAAAAAAAAAATTATTTTCTGTGTTTGTGAATTGTGTGCGCAGTAGCCGCACGTGCATCAACAAAGTAGTGCCAAGCGTGCGCCTGTGTCATAAGTAAAGGGCCGGCTGGCTTGACCGTTAAAGGGTGCTGTAACCCCCGAAAGTACACTCCAGTCCAAACCAAAAAAAAATTATTTTCTGTGTTTGTGAATTGTGTGCGCAGTAGCCGCACGTGCATCAACAAAGTAGTGCCAAGCGTGCGCCTGTGTCATAAGTAAAGGGCCGGCTGGCTTGACCATTAAAGGGTGCTGTAACCCCCGAAAGTACACTCCAGTCCAAACCAAAAAAAAATTATTTTCTGTGTTTGCGAATTGTGTGCGCAGTAGCCGCACGTGCATCAACAAAGTAGTGCCAAGCGTGCGCCTGTGTCATAAGTAAAGGGCCGGCTAGCTTGACCGTTAAGGGTGCTGTAACCCCCGAAAGTACACTCCAGTCCAAACCAAAAAAAAAATTATTTTCTGTGTTTGTGAATTGTGTGCGCAGTAGCCGCACGTGCATCAACAAAGTAGTGCCAAGCGTGCGCCTGTGTCATAAGTAAAGGGCCGGCTGGCTTGACCGTTAAAGGGTGCTGTAACCCCCGAAAGTACACTCCAGTCCAAACCAAAAAAAAAATTATTTTCTGTGTTTGTGAATTGTGTGCGCAGTAGCAGCACGTGCATCAACAAAGTAGTGCCAAGCGTGCACCTGTGTCATAAGTAAAGGGCCGGCTGGCTTGACCGTTAAGGGTGCTGTAACCCCCGAAAGTACACTCCAGTCCAAACCAAAAAAAAAATTATTTTCTGTGTTTGTGAATTGTGTGCGCAGTAGCCGCACGTGCATCAACAAAGTAGTGCCAAGCGTGCGCCTGTGTCATAAGTAAAGGGCCGGCTGGCTTGACCGTTAAAGGGTGCTGTAACCCCCAAAGTACACTCCAGTCCAAACCAAAAAAAAAATTATTTTCTGTGTTTGTGAATTGTGTGCGCAGTAGCCGCACGTGCATCAACAAAGTAGTGCCAAGCGTGCGCCTGTGTCATAAGTAAAGGGCCGGCTGGCTTGACCGTTAAAGGGTGCTGTAACCCCCGAAAGTACACTCCAGTCCAAACCAAAAAAAAATTATTTTCTGTGTTTGTGAATTGTGTGCGCAGTAGCCGCACGTGCATCAACAAAGTAGTGCCAAGCGTGCACCTGTGTCATAAGTAAAGCGCCGGCTGGCTTGACCGTTAAAGGGTGCTGTAACCCCCGAAAGTACACTCCAGTCCAAACCAAAAAAAAATTATTTTCTGTGTTTGTGAATTGTGTGCGCAGTAGCCGCACGTGCATCAACAAAGTAGTGCCAAGCGTGCGCCTGTGTCATAAGTAAAGGGCTGGCTGGCTTGACCGTTAAAGGGTGCTGTAAACCCCGAAAGTACACTCCAGTCCAAACCAAAAAAAAATTATTTTCTGTGTTTGTGAATTGTGTGCGCAGTAGCCGCACGTGCATCAACAAAGTAGTGCCAAGCGTGCGCCTGTGTCATAAGTAAAGGGCCGGCTGGCTTGACCGTTAAAGGGTGCTGTAACCCACAAAGTACACTCCAGTCCAAACCAAAAAAAAAATTATTTTCTGTGTTTAGCCGCACGTATATATCAAATCGATATAACATAAATGGAGGACCAAACTTTCTCCGATAAAAATAAAATAGAGAAAGATCAAGAACCACTTCCTCCTAGTGCTGAAGCTGCTGCCACTAGTCATGACATAGACGATAACATGCCATCAACGTCGTCTGCCAAGGCCGATGCCCAATGTCATAGTAGAGGGCACATACAATCCCAAATGGCAAAGTTCAGGAAAATGACCTTGAAAAAGACATTTAAATCAGCTGAAGAGAAACGTAAACTTGCCAATATGCCATTTACGACACGGAGTGGCAAGGAACGGCTAAGGTCGATCCCTAGTATGTTCATGACTAGTGGTTCAGCTTCACATGACGATGGAAGCCCTCCTCCCACTAAAAAAATCAAAAGAGTTAAGCTGGCAAAAGCACAGCGAAGAACTGTGCTTTCTAAGAAGATATCACAAATCCCCAAGGAGAGTCCAAGTGTGGTGGTGGTTGCGATGCCTGACCTTCCCAGCACTGGACGGGAAGAGGTGGCTCTTTCCACCATTTGCACACCCCCTGCAAGTGCTGAAAGGAGCACCCACAGTCCACTTGCTGATATGCAAATTGAAGATGTCACTGTTGAAGTACAACAGGATGAGGATACTGGTGTAGCTGGCGCTGAGGAGGAAGTTGGCGAGGAGGATTCTGATGGTGATGTGGTTTGTTTAAATCAGGCTCCAGGGGAGACAGTTGTTGTCCGTGGGATGAAAAAGCCCATCACGGTCATGCCTGGGCAGAAGACCAAACATTCCACCTCTTTGGTCTGGCAATATTTCTATCCAAATCCGGACAACAACTGTCTTGCCATATGTACCATATGTAAAGGTGAAATAAGTAGGGGTAGGGACGTCAACCACCTAGGAACATCCTCCCTTATACGGCACCTGCAGCGCGTTCATAAAAAGTTACTGTCAAGTTCAGAAACTTTGGCTAAGACCGTAAGCAGTCCAGGGACACCTAAATCCCGTTGTCCTGTTGTATCCAAGCGCCTGCAAACCACACCGTCAACTCCCTCCTCGTCAATTTCCTCCTTAGTCAGGATCGGAAGTAGTCCTGCAGGCCATGTCACTGGCATGACTGACTCTCCTATCCGGGATTCCTCTGGAGGATCCTGCATTGCTACGCCTACTGCTGCCGCTGCTGCTGTTGCTGCTGCTGGGAGTCGTTCATCATCCCAGAGAGGAAGTAGGAACACCACTACTTTTACTAAACAATTGACCCTCCAACAGTCCTTAGCGAGGAGGATGAAGTACGACAGCAGTCATCCTGAAGCAAAACGTATAACTGAGGCCTTGACTGCAATGTTGGTGTTAGACGTGCGTCCGGTATCCGCCATTAGTGCAGTGGGATTTAGACAATTGATGGAGGTAGTGTGTCCCCGGTTCCAAATCCCGTCTAGATTCCACTTCACTAGGCAGGCGATACCGAGACTGTACAGAAACGTCAGAAAAAGTGTCCTCAGTGTCCTGAAAAATGCCGTTGTACACAATGTCCACTTAACCACGGACATGTGGACAAGTGGAACAGGGCAGACTAAGGACTATATGACTGTGACAGCCCACTGGGTAGATGTATCACCTTACGCAGCAACAGCAGCAGCGTCACCAGTAGCAGCATCTCAGAAATGCCAGCTCGTTACAAGGCAGGCTACGCTGTGTATCACCGGTTTCAGTAAGAGGCACACCGCCGACAACCTCTTAGAGAAACTGAGGGAAATCATCGCCCAGTGGCTTACCCCACTTAGACTCTCCTGGGGATTTGTGATATCTGACAACGCCACCAATATTGTGCGGGCATTACATCTGGGCAAATTCCAGCACGTCCCATGTTTTGCTCACACAATAAACTTGGTGGTGCAGAATTTTATGAAAAGCGACAGGGGCGTGCAGGAGACGCTTTGGGTGGCCCGAAAAATTTCTGGCCACTTTCGCCATTCAGCGACTGCGTGCCGAAGACTGGAGCGCCAGCAAACACTCTTGAACCTGCCCCGCCATCACCTGAAGCAAGAGGTTGTGACGCGGTGGAACTCAACCCTCTATATGCTTCAGAGGATGGAGGAGCAGCAAAAGGCCATACAAGCCTATACATCCACCTATGACATAGGCAAAGGAGGGGGTATGCACCTGACTCAAGCGCAGTGGAGAATGATTTCCGTGTTGTGCAAGGTTCTCCAGCCCTTCGAACTTGCCACACGTGAAGTCAGTTCAGACACTGCCAGCTTGAGTCAGGTCATTCCCCTCATCAGGCTTTTGCAGAAGCAGCTGGAGAAAGTGAAGGAGGAGCTAAGACGGAGCGATTCCGCTCGGCATGTGGGACTTGTGGATGAAGCCCTTCATTCGCTTTGCCAGGATTCCAGGGTGGTCAATCTGTTGAAATCAGACCACTACGTTTTGGCCACCGTACTCGATCCTAGGTTTAAAGCCTATGTGGTGTCTCTCTTTCCGGCCGACACAAGCCTGCAGAGGTGCAAAGACCTGCTGGTGAACACACTGTCAGCTGAAGCGGAACGTGACACGTCAACGGCTCCTTCTTCATTTTCTCCTGCAACTGGGGCTGCCAGGAAAAAACTTAGGTATCCTAAGCAACCCGCTGGCGGTGATGCAGGGCAGGCAGGACCAAGTTTGGACATCTGGTCCGGACTGAAGGACCTGGCAACAATTTCTGACATGTCTACTGTCACTGCATATGATACTGTCACCATTGACAGAATGGTGGAGGATTACATCGGTGACAGCATCCAAGTAGGCATGGCAGACAGTCCATACCTGTACTGGCAGGAAAAAGAGGCAATTTGGAGGCCCCTGTACAAACTGGCTCTATTTTACCTGAGTTGCCCCCCCTCCAGTGTGTACTCCGAAAGAGTGTTTAGTGCAGCCGGGAACCTTGTCAGCGAAAGGCGTAGGAGGTTGCTTCCACAGAATGTGGAGAAGATGATGTTCATCAAAATGAATTATCAGCTCTTCCAGGGAGACCAGCCTCCAGAAGGTACAGAGGGACCTGTGGTGGTGGATTCAAGTGGGGACGAGTTAATACTTTGTGAGGATGAGGATGTACACACTGAAGAGGGTGAGGAATCGGTGGATGAGGAGGATGAGGATGACATCTTGCCTCCATAGAGCCAGTTTGTGCAGGGACACATTAATTGCCAGCTTGTTTTGTGGGGGCCCAAACGAACCAATCATTTCAGCCACAGTTGTGTGGCAGACCCTGGCGCTGAAATGATTGGTTTGTTAAAGTGTGCATGTCCTGTTTATACAACATAAGGGTGGGTGGGAGGGCCCAAGGACAATTCCATCTTGCACCTCTTTTTTTTCTTTGCATTATGTACAGTTTGGGGCCTAGTTTTTCAAACTGCCATCCTGTCTGCCACTGCAGTTTCATGCCTAGATGGGTCACGTGTTTGTGCCGCCCACTCGTGTCGCTTAGCATAGTCATCCAGCTACCTCGGTGCAACGTTTTGGACATAAAAACACTATTGTGAGGTGTGAGGTGTTCAGAATAGACTGGAAATGAGTGGAAATTAAGGTTATTGAGGTTAATAATAGCATAGGAGCAGAAAAACCTACAAATTCTGTGATTTTAGCTGTTTTTATGCTTTTTTTCAAAAAAATACAGATCCAAAACACAAAACCCAGAACCCAAAACACGGAAGGGTGGTTTTGGCAAAACCAATCCAGATCCAAAACACGAAGAAAGATCCAGATCCAAAACCAAAACACAAAACACGAAAAGTGGCCGGTGCACACCCCTAGTTTTAACATATTTTGATACAATTCTTTTATTTCCATTTTCAATCCATTCTCATTTTAGAAATTAAAATGCTTTTCCCCGCTTATCACTTCCAGTATTTTTGTGTTTAACCAGATTACTTGTCTTTTATTCCAATAAATGTGTTGCCATATATATTTATAACATAATGTAACATTTTTTTTTTTAAATATCCCACTTGATCTCTGTTCTCTTATAAAACAGTACATTTCCCTGTCTAGAAGTTTTAGTACAACTCTGAGGTAACGTTTCTTTTTTTAAATTCAAAGATTTTATTGCTTCCTTTCAGGTCATCTGTTACAATGTTGTGATCGCTTTTCCCTAACTTTCTATTACCTCTACAATAGATATTGTTGTCTAGAATATATCACAGTTGGTGGAAGCCGGGATGCCGAGAAAGGGGTGGGTGTAAGTACATTGTACCTGGTCTGTCTATGGTCTAAAACATGCCAATATAGTATCAAGGCCCAAGTTGGCGGCACGCACAGCTTAAACAGGGAGCCCCTGGTATTCACAATGGGGCATGGCAAAGGCCTCTTTACCTCTTAACGCCCCACCAAGTATTGGGACATGATAGATCTCTTAGTAGCCATGGGTAGAAGTATATATGTGCCCTGAAATTAAAAACAGACAATGCCTCATATGATTCTCCTTTCATTTCTCCTTTTGCATTTACTTGTTCCTCACTGAGGACCAGACATAGATTCAAATGAATGATCTTCCCCTGCCAGTAAAGTTATATGTTGATTGATTTGTTTTGCCATCTATATAACAAGGTAAATTACATAAATGGACATATTAATGAAAAGAGCCTTTGTTTACAATTTATGATCAGTGTGGTGATGATTGGGATCATTTTAAAATTATTCTGGTAAATTACCCCAATCTAACTGGATACGCAATCTGCCTGTGTATGGGCATCCTAATATAATTCAATATTATGTTATAATATTAATCATGCAAGTACTGTGTGCATAAATACAGCTTTAAATAGGCCACAGATCACATGTAAAATAAAACTAAATTGCTAGCAGATGGCATGATTAATTATTAATTACATTTTTGACTTATTGAAACCATCATTGCAATGATAAGAACATTTTTCTCCTTATCACTCTAAGCTTACATATTTTATATGCAGATACTGTACTTTATGTACATTCAGCTCATAATGATATAGTAAAATGGGCATTGTGTATAACATGAATGATGTAGTAGACATCACATGAAGGCCTATGCAGAAGGCTCTTGCACAAAACAGTTGGAATTAGGACACCTGACCCCCTCCCCTCACCCAATGCTGCCTATATAAAATATGTACAATGTGCTTTGCCTCTATATATGAAGGATTTCATTTGTGTGAAGTAATGCTTTTATGAAACATCAGTACAAGTTTGCATATGGGATGGACAAGTGAACATTGATTGCAACATGACCCTTTCATGCCAAACGCGCTTTCACCAATTCAGACATTAGGGTGCCCTTTTTTCTTAAGGAATAGTCTGAACTGTCAAGTAAGCTGTCAGCATGGTTTTAATTTTCCCTGTCATATTGTATTATTTATTCTGAAATTTAAATCACCTATTTTAACGGTGACACTGAATTGTGACAACACATTTTTTTTTTACTTATTTGCAGCAGTAGATATCTGTGAATTTTTCTATAAGGTAGAAAGGAGGTAATTAGATGGTGATTCACAGCACATAAATTATAACATTGGAATCAAATATTGCACTTTATTCTGATGTTGTGCTAACTCATTTGCAGTACATATTGAAAACTATCAGTAAAAGTGATGCTTGATAAAATGTGTGTTCAATTTACTTTTAATCTACTGTACAGTATTTTTGATTCTGTGCAAATGACTAGTAACAAGTGAATTACAAAAAAGCAATAATTTGAATACAAAGTTATTCTCATAGCATGTGAATAATGAAATGTTTTAATTATTATGCCAGGATTTTTTTTTATTTGTTTTATTAAATCTTAGTTATTCTTTTGTCTGCCATTGTGTATGTATGAAAATACACAAAATCTGCACTGCTCTCTTATTGTATTTGCATAAGTTTATAAATGCTGCCTTTGTGATGATTTTATAAACAAGGCTTCCTTTTGCTTTGTTGTTGGTTTTACAATAGTATAGAAATCTCGGTGCAATGTTAATATATACAATACACTAGTGACCCGCCTCTGCTTCGCACAGGTTTTATAAGTTTGCCTAGTAGACCACATTAGTTGTTTTTACTCCAAACGTCAACACTAAAAGATTTCGTTTTGACGTGACACACAAAAGTGCCATGTAAAGTTGTCCATGAGCAAAACAACCTCCACTTAGGTCAACTCCAGCCATGTTAAGTGTCTGTCTCTGTGCTTTAATTATTGTCATGCTAAAGCAGACTCTTACCGGGAATTGGACTTGAAATTAAAGAATCGTTTTATACATAAATGAAATAGGAACGGTAAAAGGAAAAAATTACATTTTGTATCAGTAAACAGGGCTTACATCAATTTTGCTAGAGAAACCGGATAATAACTATCAATCTCTACAAGGTTTAAAATAAACTCCATCGTTGTGATATATCTTTTGGCAGCTTAAGCCAAGAAAGTGCTTGGACGTCCATGTTTCCATTAACTTGCTTCACCAAAATCGTCACTGCTCTGCTTTTTTTTTGTCATACAGGTTGAGTCTCCCATATCCAAAATGCATGGGACCAGGGGTATTTTGGATAACGGAATAATCCGTATTTTGGAATATTTGCATACCATAATGAAATATCTTGGGAATACGACCCAAATATACACACAGAATGCATTTATGTGTTATATACACCATATACACACAGCCTGCAGGTAATTTTATACAATATATTCAATAATTTTGTGGTTCAAACAAAGTTTGTGTACAGAAATGAAATTCATTTATGTTTCATATACACCTTATACACACAGCCTGAAGGTAATTCTATAAAATATTTGTAATAATTTGTGCTTTGGACAAAGTTTGTGTACATTGAACCATCAAAAAGCAAAGGTTTCATTATCTCAGTCATGCCAAAATTATTCCATATTTCGGAATATTCCGTATTTCGGAATATTTGGATATGGGAAACTCAACCTGTACAATAATGTTTCATACACCTAAACCTTCCTCGAAAAATTAGCCTGAACAAACAGGCAGATGCCTACCAGGAACTGTTTTTTTTAATTGACTTCACTAAAATCTTAAGCTTAAGCTTGTCTTCTTTTTGTCAAACATTAATGTTTCAAACACCTAAATGCTTTATAGAATAGTGAAAACTGCATGAAAATACATCCAGTGGTTCTCGAGATTAGCCAGAACAAAAGGACAGATGCCTACCAGGGTTTGCAGTCGGGAAGCCGGCGGACCTAATCCCGACAGCCAGCTTCCCGACTGCTTTATCCCGGTGAGGGTTAAATTACAGGCATCTAAATCTAGAGACCTGCATCCCCAGCGAAGTGATACCGGGCGTGGACAGCCGCGGGGGGGGGGAGAGGGGAGGGTTCGGTTTAGGGTTGCTGGGGGGGACTTAGGGTTAGGAATTTGGGGTTAGGCTAGAGGGAGGGTTAGGGTTAGGCACCCCCCCAGTGGATTTAGGATTAGGTGGCGGGGAAGGGGGGGTTAGGTTTAGGCACTTAGAGGGGGGATTAGGGTTAGGCAATTGGGGAGAGCTTTGGGTTAGGCACCCATAAGGGAGGGTTAGGGTTAGGGAAGGGAATTAGGTTAGTTAGTACTTACCTTTAGACGATCGGGATTTCCACTGCTACCCGCCTGCTGGTGTCAGCATTACAACCGTTGGACATGTCGCTTCCGCCTACCAGGGCCTTTATATTATACTATGTATAGATAATATATTTCTTAGGACTAAGAATCACAATCAAATGATAACATTCCAAATCCATTTGAGTATTTAAAATAAATGTAATATAATATGTACGAAACTATGCAATATATTCATGTTCAAGGTATATAGTCAGTATAAGCAATTGCTACATTGTCTCTTGTTAGATTTGTGCTAGTATGTTCGTGGGGTACCTGCTCACAAGTTCTCTATGAATGTGTTAATAATGTTCAAATAAAAGAGAATTAAGGGGTAAATTTACTAAGAATTGAGAATTTCAGTTTATTTTAATCTCGATTTGCATCGCCGAATATCGGGTGATTTTCCCGTTTTTCTTCTCGCAAATTTACTAAGAGGTGAGTTTAGCTGAAATTGAGTTGGCCGATGGTGAAGCAGATCAAGATATCTCCCCCGAGTTGCAAGTGAAGATGAGATTACTCACCCGAGATTGCAGTGTTTTCTCTCTGGAAATCTCTCCCGAGCTAGCAGGCTGCACATATCAGTGAGATATGTGCTGGCTGCTTGTGTGTTAAGACCTGTAAAAAATGGGTTAAATGTTATAAAAAAAATGACATAGAGCCCATCCCCCTAAAGCTTAACCAGCCCCGGACTTGCCAGCCAGTCCTGGTACCTAAAATTATGGGGCACAAAATGAGTAGGGTTCCACCATAATTTAGATACCAGCACCAGGCTGCAGGGCCAGTCCTGGTTTTAATTATAAGGGGAAAATCATTCAATTCAGGTGAGCCCCCGCCTCTCTCAGCCAATGAGCGCCTCCTCCATTTGAAGTCAATGGAGAGCAGTAGGGTTACTAAAGTTTATTCTGCGATTCCCACTTCAATGGAGGGAGCCATTCATTGGCTGAGAGAGGTGGGGGCTCACCTCTCTCAGCCAATGAACACTCAGATACGACTCTACAAAGACTAGAGCCGTGTAAGAGCATTTAATTCGGGAGATACCAACCATCCTGGTTGGTATCAGGTGCGTGGATCGTGATTTTAGTTTTTTTTTGTTTTAAGAAGACCTTGGATACCTACTTTGGACAAGGGGACCACTCCTGGTAATGTAGGTGAGTGTGTGTGTATGTATGTAATAAAACAGTACTTTCATGGTATGTGTGTTGTATGTTTTTTTACACATTACTTTACAGGTGAACTACAGGTACCAGCGGGCCCGTAATATCACGCATGCTGGAACTTGTGGTTCTCCAAGTATCAGCATGTGGGGGAGGCTTGCTGGGACCTGTAGTTCCAATGTAAAGACAATGTTGTTAATTCTATTTTTTACACATTACATACACTATCAACCCGCCTCCCACAGCCCTAGGGTGGCGGGGATAGCCCCAGTCTATCAGCCTAGGCCAGGGGTGCCCATGAGAGGGGGTCCCCAACTCCCCAGGGATCCCTGGCCTGGGCTGACTAGCAGTCAGGACTGATGCTGTGGCTCGGGGGCCCGGTGATAGGCTCCCCTGGCTGTGGCATCAGCCCCCCACTAGAAAGGGTCCAGTGTTGGTTTTAATTATAGGGGTACCCCTATGCAATTTTTTTCCCCCTATAATTAAAACCAGGACTGGCCCTGCAGCCTGGTGCTGGTACCTAAATTACGGTGGAACCCTACTCATTTTGTTCCCCGTAATTTTAGGTACCAGGGCTATCTGGCAAGTACGGGGCTGGTTAGGGTTTGGGGGGGAACCCTATGTATTTTTTTTTTTTAAATATACCCTATTTAAACTATTTACAGGCAGAAACATGCAGAAATCACAATGATTTGTGTATGTTTCAGCCAAACTCGCAGCTCTGGAGGTGATTGTTTAAAACTTCAATTTGCCAGAGAGTTTGCAGGCATCTCACCCGAGTTTGTCATCTTGATTCCTGGTAAATTTGTGAGCTGTATCTTTTAGGTGAAAAGTAATTTCGAGTTTGCCCGACGGTGATAAGATTCGAGTTGCTATCTCACCCGAGTTTTACGAGTGTGAAGAGAGAAATCTCTCTAACACACCCGATTTTACCTTTAGTCAATTTGCGAGTTGAAAATCATGCCTAAACTCTCCTGAGAATGGCATCTCGACCATTCTCGATTCTTAGTAAATTTACCCCTATGAATGTAAAACCACAATTGGATCACAGGTGTATAGCAGTTCCAATGGGGACCAGCTGTTCCCCTCCAATAAGATAGGTAACAAGTAAAGACAATCACACTAAGCTGAAATCTAAGAAGAATTAAAAACACAATATATATCATTAGAATTGCAAATACAATTTTAATTAACAAAAAAATATATATATATCACATACCGGACCATTGTGAACTTGGAAGGTCCCAGGTAAAATTGGGGCGTGCGGCCTCATGTAAGTAGACATGGCCTTGTCTCCCGAAAAAAAGAAAAAGAAATGGTATTTGCCGCTGTACAGCACGCTCCACATGGGGTACCGTGTGCTCCTCCAGCCAGGGGCAAAGGATGGGGGTGTGATCAGTGTGATCGCTTCCCCCCCACACAGCCAGTGGAGAGTGGTGCTGCTGTTCAGCAGCAGCAGCCTCCCTGGTCCCACTGACAGGTAAGGGGGTGGCTGGGTAATTAGTCCCCGCTTCCCCCCTTTTGGTGCCACTGTACACATATGTAAAGCATTAACTATCTGGTAAACAAAAAAAATATATTGGGCAAAATCTACTTATGCATAAAGAGAAATTCTCAATCTCTACATATGTATAAAAACATTGATTTACAATGCACAAGTACACCTAGGATGAGACATTAATAATTTGTATTCCCATTTAAGACCACACCTGTAGAGTATTGTACACTGTAACAATGTGCCTTTTGCAACCATAACCTTTTTTGTAATTTTGTAGCAGATTGTGTTCACTTATGCAGGTGTAATTTCCTTGATTTTATCCTTCAGAGGAATCTGTGTTGATAGAACACACAAAAAACTTAATCTTATACATGTATTTCAAATTATCATGTTGCAAATAGTAGATATTATAGAAATCAGCATCAGGTCAAGAAATGTTCATTTTAATTAACAAGAGTGATATTAATAAGTGGCATGGCCCAGTTCCATAGCAGCATATGTGCATTAGAGCTTGACCAAATCTTCGCTGATCATATGCAGTAAGCTAAATGTTTAAAGGTAGCAACAGCTTAACTTTGTGATAGTACATTTAGGTCTGCTGATTTCTGAGGATTTCTTCAGAGCAAGAGAAGTGTCTGTCAAGTCTAAATAGCAGTAATAAATCCTGGTAATTTGACTCCTGACTAGGGACTTTAGGTGCATTAGATTGTGTCTGAGCATGCGAACAAACATTAGTACGAAATTCAAAGAAATAATATAGAATGTCTCTATAAAATGTAAATGAAATAAATGTATGAAAGGTGGTTTAATTGATCATATATCAAAAGGGTATTTATCGTAAAACTATTGCCATGAGTATCACTAACATTGCGGGAGTATCACTTGATTTCAGGATCCTTTAGAATCCCTTCACCCCTGTCCGGCTCCTTCAGCCGGACGTCGGGCTCTTGTGCGCATGCGTGAACTGCAGGTCATGCATTCACACTTGTCTCGCTGCTCCGAAAGGAGCAGTGAAAAATCTTGTGGAGAAAGCTGATTTTCAGATTAGCTGTCCCTGCGCCAGAGCAATGATGAATTGCTCCGGTGCTCGCGTCAACTAAGAACATTAATTATCAGGGTCTGTTCGGACTTCGATAATAAACATGTTAAATACAGCCCCAAGTTTTGATAAATCTGGGCAACTGGAGAACAGCCTACTCCAATGGCGCACTAAGTGCCAGCTCTTGCAATAGTTTTTAGATTGTAAACCCACATGAGCAGATCTTTTTTAATCTATGTGTCATATCTGTACCTCCTTTGTCCACCTCAAATGTATCTGTTTTGTTTTATGTTTAACTGGTATTTTTTTTTTTCATTTTATGTAAAATTTGTTCTGTAGTTATAGATTTTGTAAGTATACATTTGCTTCTTATAATTGTACTTGTATGATTTGTACTTTTAATTTGTAGATTTGTATTACTTGTATGTTGATTGAAGAGTTCTGCAGAATTTGAGGCACATTGAGGGCTGGACTGGGGCTACAAATAGACGCTGGCATTTAAAGCACATATGCCCACCTTGAGTCAGCATCTGGTTCCTGGCATAAACCCCGCCTCTTACTATTTCTGACTCCTCCCACTTCTTAACCGAAGCTCTTTCCAATATAATTAATATTAGAACAACTTTATTCTGGGTTTATAAAAATACACACAACAGAGCACATCCTCCAAACATGTACCATAGTCAGACATTTGGTATTTGGTTGGTTCTGTTAGGTAAAACTTCATTGTTGTAGGTGACACAGAAAGAAAAGGAAATTTGGAAATTAACCAAGCCCTAGCTTAGCAGTTGTAGAGGATAAATTAATGTTCACTGTTGAAACTGTTTAAGGTAGGGGTGCTAAACACAGAGGATGACATATCTGTGGACACTAAAGCAGAGCCATATTTACACATTTTGGTACCCTGTGTACATAAAGAGCATTGGTGCCACACACCAAAAAAAGCAGCTGTGGTCTCACTGAGAAGGGGTGTGATCACACAAAAGTACCCCCCATTAAAATTATAACACACAGTAGTGCCCCTCTGTCACATTACACCACACAGTATTGTCCCTTAGTCACATTACACTGCACAGTAGTGTCCCTTTGCCACATTAATCTGCACAGTAGTATCCCTTAGTCACATTACACCACACAGTAGTGTCCCTAGTGTACCTTCGTCACATTACTCTGCACAGTAGTGCTCCTTATTCATATTACAACACATACTAGTCCCCCTTATTCAAGTTACACCACACAGTAGAGCCCATTCATGTTATGCCACACAATAGTACTCCTTATACACATTATGCCACACAGTACAAATGCCCCTAATAACACATTAAGCCATGCAGAAGTAGTGCCCCTTATACATTATTCCACATAGTAATGCCTCTTACACATTATGCTGCACACAGTAATGCCCCTTAAAGCTTATTATGCCACACAGCGACTCCTCTTACACATTATGCCACACACAGTAATGCCCCTTACACATTATGCCACACAGTAATGCCCCTTATAACACATTGTGCCACACAGTAATGCCCCTTAAACCTTATGCCAGACACAATAATGCCCTTTATGACATTATACTACACACTAATTCCCCTTACACATTATGCCACACCTTCAGCAACTTACCTCTCTCTGTGTCCTTCCTGAAGCCTCTGCCCTCTCCTCTCCCTGTGTGACATCAGCTGGTGAATTTGGTGCCGGGCCTCCAGCGTACTAGCTTGCAGCCGCAGCCATGGAGAGACATCGTCTGCAGCATTTTGAATCTGGCGCCAGTCATGAGCCGATTGGAGCTCGCAGACCGGCAGCCGCTGCTGATTGGCTGCCAGTGCACAAGCTCTGATTGGCTCGCAACCAGCGCCATATTCGAATGAAGGTGGCACTCTCTCTCAAGGGCCTGCAGCTGCATGCCGGTGCGCCAGCTGTATCCACACTGCTGCCATCTGGGCCCCCCTCAGTGGCACTGGCCAGACCAGCCGATATGGCCAATGGCCCTTCTGGCACTGCCAGAACTGCCAGATGTCCAGTCTGGCCCAGGGCACCGTACAAATAAATGATGATGATAAAATGCTTGTGGTGAGAGTATGTATTTAGATGCCTTTAGTGCTATTATTTTTAGATTTCAGAAAAACACTGTTAATTAAGGGTTAATTAAAGGATGTTACCACAGCTAAGTTAATCAGTAATTAGGTTCCTTTATTGAATTACTTTTATGCAAGCCAGTTATCTTCAGACTTTATGGAGCCAGCACCAGCAGAGGGTCCAGGAATAAGTTAGCATCTTTCAGTAACTGTACATCACTGGGAGATAAGGAATGCTGATTGGGTTATCTCCTTCCATGTACACAGAAGCCACAACCAGAGCCAGAATAAAAAACTGACTGCATGTTACAATAGTGATGCAGATATCCAGTTGTGAATATTGTGGAAGCTGAAATCTTGATGAAAACAATACTGAAGACTGCAGTATCTGAGCATATCTGGATTCTAAGAAAAACAATCACTACGCACCATTTCTTTAGAGAAAACCTTCCTTTATTATTTCTTCTATTTACAGAATATAGAGAAATTAGAAGAACTACTTTCATTATTTTTCTAATCAGTGATTTTACTAATACAGATTTTTTTTTTTAAATGCACCCTTTAAAACAAGGTATCAAGCACCCTCCATTATCCTTGAAATAGTCCAACATGATGAACCATGTTGAATGTCACCACACAGAAAGTTAGAACAGTACTAACCAGAGTGACAGAAAGTCAGGTGTATTCCATCTGTGGTCCAACTGTTCCACATGGCCACGCAGGGCCGTAACTAGGGTGGTGCGACGTGCTGGCACAGGGCACCGCAGGAAAGGAGACGCTGCTTGGGCCTGTCAATTTTCTTTTTATGATCATTCTCATTTGTAGCTTCCTTTTCTTTTATCCCTGTCATCTCCTGGTTGCCCTATCTCCTCCCTGGCCAACTCCCCCTCCATCTGGCCATTTCCCCATGCACTTTCAGTCACATCCACTTTTATTTAAGACACATTTCAAAATACTGTCATACCTGGGATTCAGACCAGTCACCTTTCACTTCGCAGTCAGACACCTATCTGCCCCACAATATATGATGGCAGCCCTGAACACAGCTGCTGATTCCTGACCTAGGTAATACCAGCACACCTTGAGTAACTTTGCCGGTGAGATCAGCTGCCAATGCAGGGCATGGACCTCCCCGCCACTGATATTTGCATCTACACTGCTGGCTCCAGGCTGGTGCATGGCTGTTCTGATATACAAATCTTGCTGCAGGTGCAGACTCACCAGCACTCTCCTACATCTAGAGCTGGTTATACAGCATTATTATTTTGTATTGTCAATGCAGCCATTGGATTCACACTGTATTTGGCAGTGACACCTGGATAACAGTGGTACAAGGGGATCCCTTCATCATCGTAAAGGACAAATCAGACTTGTTTTGCCCCTTCTACATGAGGCCATCCCTCTTTTTTGGGAATGCAACTTATGTCCCTATTTGAAAAATAGGGAAATGGGGGGGGGTTGTCAATGCTCTTTCTGGTCCGGGGCACCAAAAGTCTAGTTACAGCCCTGTGGCCACATCAATGGTAGCCAGCAATCATAGGAATTCAGAACATGAATGGAATTGCATACTGAATAAATAAAGAAATGAGATGATAGAGTAAAAAGCTAAGGGGCTTATTTATTAAGTTACCATTATGTGGAAACAGCTATATCCACAGGATTAAGGCATCTTTTAGTGTCAGGAAAATATAACAACGGCTGAATGCAGGTGGTATCTCAAGAATTGCAGCATTACACCCAATTATCAAGCTTCAAAAAGAGGTGTGTCCAAACTGAAATCTAAATTGCAGTGTAAAAATAAAGATGTGCAGTGGGCTACATGTAATAGCAGCCAGTATTTACCCCACATGCACAAAAAAAAAGTATGTATTTGCACCCCTTGCATTGCAATATGGTTTGTCCTGGTTCACAGTTACTTGCTATATCTTACTCCAGTGGTTCCCAAACTGTGTGCCGTGGTACCCTGGGGTGCCTCAGGGCACTTGCAGGGATGACTCGGCTTGGTGGTCCAGTGCCAAATTATTTTTAGTTAGTGTAATTAGCAAAACCAGTGCTAATGGCTGCCAATCAGAAAGATATGTGGACAAAAAGAAGCACAGTCCTGTCAATTGCCACATAACTGACCCTAAGTGTGACGTATAAGCACAATTTACTTTGTTTAATTTTTGCTGAATTTCTCAATAAGAGACTTTTGGCCCAGGGGTGCCGTGGAAAAATGCTGATACTCTAGGGTGCCGTGATTCGAGTATTGAGATTAGACCACACAATCATCATAATCTTCCTTCTTCTTCTTTATTTTGTCAATGATAAAATATTCTAGTGAGCACCACCTGGTAGAGAGTGAGGCATAAATGAATACTGGATTCAGGGCCTGATTCAGAGATGTTTGGAGGACTGCGCATGCACAGCAGGTGTACTGCGCATATGTAGCCCTCCTACTGCGAGCCCGCTCGCAGTGTGTCCCAGCCACAGCCTGATTGACCGGCTGCGACATTTTGGAGGCGGAGCAGGAGTATTCCCTGGCAGCATTCCCGGAATCGGGGCGTGTTGTCCCCATTTTCTGTGAGGGACGTGGCCAGAGTCTGCATGGGTCTATGCAGATTTCCTGACTTCGCAAGCTGCCAGGACCCGGCCAGGCTGCATGAAGCTTTAGCTCCCGCAGCCTGTCCAATGGAATATCGACAACAATCGCAACCGATGGTCACGATTGTTTCGATGGTGACCCCAGGCTGTGAACTGGGTTGCAGCGCTGGGATTACGCAAATGCACCAAGGAGGTGTGTGACACCTTTTTCCGCATTTGCTTTTTAAACATACGGAATTGCACAGCCGCTTGGGTGCGGCTATACAATTCCATCCATCTCTGAATCAGGCCCACAGTACAAATAGACAGGATATGGAATAGACTTTATTGTGGATTGTATGGCTAGTACTAAAAATTTACTGGTTACAATTTTGTTGGATAGACAGTGTAAACATTTCACTGAGATTTATATATTTCATAGGGATTTAAACAGATAACAATAGAATGGAAAATAGTGTAAAGCTGGGTGCACACCATATGATGGTGCGTCCCAGCGATGGTGCAATATCATGTAACAATACATTGCATGTGCCATACAGAATGCATGATCCAGTGTTTGATGGCGCTATGTGTCATTACATTCTGCATGTAACAGCACCGCATCATTCATTGCATCTTTCCATCTTCCATGCAAAACAGATAATGGGATGATATGATGAACGACCAATATGATGTGTACGATATATATCATTCTGATCTGCGACGGCATGTTATATCGTATGATACTTTGTATAGTGTGTACCCAGCTTTAGCTTCACAGTAGAGTCCAATACCAGAAGTACAGTAATTCAATAGTTTTATGTAGTAATCAGATGGTAAAGGTAAATACAAATGGTTTTGTCATTCTAACTATGTAATTAAAATTGTATACATAAGAATATAAGTATATGAATCAATTGTATATAATTGGCAAAAATTGTTGAGGAGAGCACACTTTGCGGTTTCCTCATTGTTGGTGCTGCTGCATGGTCCCCATAGCGACGGAGGTACACTGACATAACATGCAGGGCCTCTGACCAAACGTGCTGCACATGTGTGGCTTTAAGATTGCATCTTCCTCTCCATACTCCATGGGATGTACCCCTGAGTGTCTCCTGAGGAAAACTGAGCCTAGGCATTCAGTAACAGTGCCTGTGTGTGGTATCCCGCAACTGCGTGGTACTAATTCATTGGTTTGCCACAGGGGCGTATTTATAAGCTTAGTGTGATCCTTGCACAATATCGAGAATCTAAAAGTGACCCCTGCACAATATTATTATTATTATTATTATTATTATTGTTTATGTATAATGTGCTACAGTTGTTGCATAGCACTGTGAACAGGGACAATAGACAAGTTACAAAAGTAAAGTCTAAGAGGTGAAAGCTCTGATCAAACAATCTTACAATATATAGGGGATACCTTGGATACAATGGGGAAGAAGAGGGCATCAATTGAAGAGTTAGGAGGAGAGGTGGTAAGCTAAAAAGTGAGTTTTTAGGCCAGATATGAAAAATGAGAGCCAGAATGAAATTCTAATGGAGTGTGGGAGAGCATTCTATAGGTTAGGAGCAGTCCAGGAGAAATCCTAAATGCGAGAGTGGGAAGTTCTGATCAGGGAAGAGTTTAGATAGCAATCATTAGCAGAGTGAAGTGGGCAGGAGGGAGTATAGGGTAGATGTACTAAGCTCTGAAAAGTGATAAAGTGGAGAGTGATAAATGACCAGCCACTCAGCTCCCAACTGTCATGCCACAGGCTGTGTTTGAAAAATAACAGTTAGCAGCTGATTGGCTGTTGGTTTATCACTCTCCACCTTATCACTTTTCAGAGCTTAGTACATCTGGCCTGAGAGAATGAGCTTGGAGAAAAAGGGAGGAGCAGTGAGGTTGACAGCTTTATAGGTGAGAAATAAGAGTTTGAATTTAATTGTGCGAGGTATAGGGAGTAAATGAAATGACTGGCAGAGAGGGGCACTAGAGGTAATGGATTAGAGGAAATTTAGTCAAGCAGCAGAGTTTAAGTGAGGCTAGCATGACGCAAGGCGAGAGGCAGGAGGTCTAGAGAAGAGCAGATTACAGCAATCAAGGTGGGAAATGATGACAGCAGGCATGGCAGTTTTATTAGCCTCCAGGTAGGAAAGTCAGATTTGTAAAATATTGCAAAGGTGGAAATGGCAGGATTATGAATGGTACTGTGAGGAGACATGCAAAGGGCAAGGTTGCCACCTAGATAGCAGTCTTCGGTAACGAAAGATACCGAAATTTTGTCGCCAGAGAGAGGGGTGGTGGTGGTAGAATTTTTATTTTAAGCATTAAGTAACATCAAGCATGTGCCATCCAGGACAAGAAGGCTGACAGTAAAGAGACAGTAAAGAGGTAACATGGGGGAGCAGGGCCGTAACTAGGGAAGTGCAACCTGTGGCACAGGGCACCGCAGGGTTGGGGCACTATTCGGGCCTGTCAAGTTTCTGTTTATTATCATTCTCACTTGTAGCATCCTCTTCTTTTACCTGCACCATACAGAGAGCTTTCCTGTAACCCTTGTACAATATACTATAGTGTTCAAACGGCCCCTGCATAACACATACAGCCTTCTATTATCCCTGTACAATGCAGATAGTATTTTTCTTACCTCTGAGCAGCATAGAAGGACTTTCTGTGACCATTGCACAATATAGAGAGCCTTCCACTGACCCCTGAACAAAGAGCCATGCAATGTCACCTATATCAAAGAGAGCCTTCCTGTGCCCCCTGCACCATACAGAGCCTTTCAGTGTTCCCTGAACGATAACAAGAGTTTTCCAGTGAGCCCTGTGCAACACAGAGATCCTTCCACCACACAGAACACCTATAAATAACCCTTGCACTACACAGAAAATATTCCAGTGAGCCCTGCACAACAATGAAAGTCATCCATTTACCCGTGCATCATATGGAGAGTCTTTTAGTGACCCCTGCACCATACAGAGTCTCCCAGTGATCCCTATACTACATAGAGAGCTTTCCTGTTACCCTTTCACCACACAGAAAGTCTTACAGTGACCCCTGCACCACAAAGAAAGCCCTCAAATGACCTTCTACACCATATATATAGCCTTAATGTGACCCCTACACAATACCCTGTGGCCACCATGCCAGCCCCAGTGAACCAAAATTTCTATTATATGGCACCACAAGCAAACAAGCTATTCCCTCATATGCCACCCCTGACCAAGAATTTTACTAATACTTGTCCCATTATAATTAAAAAGAGCGTTTGAGGTGAGTGTTTGGGCGTAGGGCCCCCGAGGCTGCTCTGGCTGGGCCTCCTGAGGGAATCACCACTTAATACACATAGTTACTTTTCACATCACCTTTTTATGTTTGTTTAATATTCATGTAATTTTTCACATATATTTTAACCCCTTAACACATAGTAATTACTTGCACACTTCTATACTTTACACTGCACTGTCACTCTTTTTCCATTTTTCGTGTGATGCCCTGGGGGGGTCCTGGGCTTGACTTAATTTGGGGTGCTCTGCGCCCCGGACGTGAACCATTTAGTGTAGGGACTGCTAGTGACAGAGAAGCCTTGACGAGGCCTAGCAGCATCCCATGTATTTGCAAATGCATGCAACTAATATCTCTGAAATTCTATTACCATATAGTGTTCATATATTGTTGTTGGTATGGTTCAGTGTGCTGAGGAACAATAGGGGATTAAACCCCCCTCTCTTTTTCTACTTGGTATGAACCCTCCCTTTCATGCACCTGAAAAAGTACTACCAGATTGATTGAGCAGCTGCCATTTTTTTGTTTGTGGTTATGAGATGCATGAATGAGCCAGCATTAGCAGGGCATGCTGGTTCTAGTAGTGCTAGTTGGAGTTCCCAGGGGTGACTCCCAGGTAAGCTGGCTCTCAATTCGGATGCATTTATGTATGTGCCTTTATCATGAGGCCCTACATTTGCCAAAAAATATATTTGTGCCTTTATTATGAGGCTTTAATTGGCATACATTACATTTGGGGTGAGCGTTTGGGCGTAGGGCCCCGAGGCTGCTCTGGCTGGGCCTCCTGAGGGCATCATCACTTAATACACATAGTTACTTATGCCACCCCTGACCAACAATTTTACTAATACTTGTCCCGTTATAATTAAAAAGAGTTTCTGGATATGACTAATTTATTCAGAAAACCTAGATATCTAGGGGTATTTTTACTAAAGGTCGATTTTAAAACAAAAGAACTGACCACATAAACATTTATCGATTTTCCGGATTAATCCTACATTTCCCGGAGATGACGTGTGTTGCAAGTGGCAAGGGGGCGTCTTTATACACTTGCGAGCGCACTTTACCGTTGTTCGCTAAAACATAGAGGGCGTCCTTATGCGACACAGTGCGAGCACATCATTTAAATATCTGGCCCCTTTTTGCCAGCGAGTGGCCGCAACTTGCAATCGGGTCTGAATGAGCCTGCACATCAGCTTTTTAGTCACCTCACCACTTGCCCTCACTCTTCTTTATCAGATTCCTCCTGCTTATCAGATTTTCTATTACATTCCCGCTGCACATCAATTTTTCATTCAGATGCCACCAATTGCCCACAAGCTTTGTTCACATGCCTTCTGCCTACCAGATTTGCTATGACATGCTTGCCAGATTTTCTTCAATATGCCACTCAGTCTCACCAATTTCTCTCACATGCCATGACTACCAGTTTTTTCACGTGCCACCAGCTTTTCTCCAACATGCCATTGATTGCCCACCAGCTTTTATCACATGTGACCCCCCTGAATACCCAATGTTCTGACAAACCACCCTCTGCAATCAGAATTTCAATAAGACAACACTTCCTGCCATCATCTTTTACATAACATGCCCCCTTGCCAACCCATTTTTCTGTCACATACCTCCCATACATGCCAGATTTTATATCACATGCCACAATATGCCCACCAATATTTCCTTAATATACTACATGCCTACCAGCTTTTTGTTGACATGACTATCAGCTTTTTCCTAGCTTGCTCATCCGTGTTCCTACCAAATGCCAGATTTTACAGTACAGTTCTATTCTTTACTAAGTTTTCTCACATGCCACCCAAAACCCACCAGCTCTTGTCTCACATGTATAACCCCTTATGAGTGGTTATCTCTAATGTTAACCTGTACCCACCAGCTTTTCACTCACATGTCACTTTTGCCCTCCAACTTTTAGCTGACATAATCTCTGTCTACCAGATTGTCAAATGTTCTTCCTGTCTAGCCTACCAGCTTTTCACATGTCATACGGCAATCTACTTTTTCCCCAGGATACATAGAAAAATTAGAAATTTGTGTCCATGCACTCTGGGAGAATAATAGTACTGGGTCTGTGTGCAATAAATGTGGGCTAGAATGAAACATCCAGTCCACAGTTATTGCACACAGAGACAACACGTTGGGAACAGCCATGATTAGAACACACTTCCCACAGCCATTTGATACTTAATTAATTGGTGAATTACACCAGGAGGTATACTTACTATGGTTCGATTTTGTTTTCTGTTTGATTTTGCGTTCGATTTTGGTTCGATTTTTTGATGAAGGGATTTACTAAAGGCCAAATCGAATGTCAAATCGAACAGAAAAAGGAATTTCAAATGAAATCGAATTTCTGAAAAACATCATTGGTTTTCCCATAGAGGACTACAGGATCCCTTCATTTACTAAAATTCAATTTGCAGATCGAATGAAAAAGTAACTCAAAATCAAACTGCAAATCCTGAAATGAATATAAGAACTTCATGCTTTCGTTTTCAGCATGAGCAGTTCGATTTCACAGATACATGCATGCATCAGTGAGATGCATGCATGTATCTTACTGTAAAAAGCTTGTAAAGAGTTAATGTTAAAAAAATAATGACGTGGAGTCCCCCCCTAAAAACAGAATCAGCCCCGGACTTTTTATAGCCAGTCCTGGTTGTGTAAGTACAGGGGAACCCTACTCAATTTTTCCCCTGTACTTACACATCCTGGTTGTGTAAGTACAGGGGAAAAATTGAGTAGGATTCCCCTGTACTTAGCACAACCAGCACCTGGCTCTGATCCAGTCTTGGTTCTGGAGTTACAGTGGAAAAATATGTAGGGTTCCCCTGTAATTTCCACAACCAGCACCGGACCCTTTCTAGCGGGGGGGGGGGGTAATATCACAGCCAGTGAAACCCTACCACCAGGTTCCCCAGCTAAAACATTTCTCCTTGACCGCTAGTCAGCCCAGGCCAGGGATCCCTGGGGAGTTGGGGACCACCCCAATAAAGGGGTCCCCCTATTCAGGGCACCCCAGGCCTAGGCTGCTAGCCCGGGGCAATCCCCGGCACCCCTGGAGCGGTGAGTACCGGTTTGAAAGTGTAAAAGTGTAGTGTAAAAAGATAAGTGTAAACATTGACTTTACGAGTAGAACTGCAGGTCCCAGCAAGCCTCCCCCACATGCTGGTACTTGGAGATCCACAAGTACCAGTTTGTGGGGCATTAAGGGCTTGCTGGTACCGGTAGTTCACCTGTAAAGAAATGTTTAAATGATGACAATACACACACACACCATGACAGTATAGGTTTAATACATACATACACACAAACACATACTCACCTACATTACCTGCACCGGTCCTCTTCTCCCTGTAAGCATCCTTGGTCTTCAGAAAAAAAAAAAATGACCCACAAACTAGGTACAAACCACGATGGTTGATACCTCCCGAATGAAGAGCTCAGACACGGCTTTTCCCTTTGTACTGCCATGTCTGAGCATTCATTGGTCAGCCCCCGCCTCTCTCAGGCAGTGAACGGCTCCCACCATTGAAGTCAATGGTGAGAGCCGCAGGGTTACTAAAGGTGATTCTGTGTTTCTCACCATTGACTTCAATGGTGGGAGCCGTTCATTGACTGAGAGAACCAGGACCAGATCAGAGCCTGGTGCTGGTTGCACTAAGTACAGGGGAACCCAATGCAATTTTTCCCCTGTACTTACACAACCAGGACTGGCTATTAAAAGTCCGGGGCTGGTTCTGTTTTTAGAGGGGGACCCCAAGTCATTTTTTTTTTTTTTTTTAACATTAACTCTTAACAAGCTTTATACAGTAAGATACATGCATGCATCTCACTGATGTAGCTGTGTCAAATAGAACTGCTCCTGCTGAAAACGAAAGCATGAAGCAGTTCTATTCATTTGGGGCTTAGAAGTTCGTGGGATTTGCTGTTCGATTTGGACATGAACATGAAAAAATCGAACAGCAAATCCCTTCTTAAACTGAAACAAGATCGAATTCGAATTGAAAATCGAAAGCAAAATCAAATATTAGTACATTTGAGATTTGCTAAGGGATTTTGCCGTTCGAGTTCAATTCAATCTCAGGAGATTTCAGAGATTCTAGTTTTTCTTCGTATCCTATCAACCTTTAGCTGTTTTATTTGTCGCGGTGCTCTAATAAATATATCAAATATTTAGTGCCAGCCCATAGCATGGTAGTGTGATGTTGGTCCCCATGGAAGTGATTTGATGTTTTGAAGTATTGGTGTTTGATCATATTAGGTGGGGGCGATTGCCTTTAGCTCTTGCTTATTTTACACTCAGTCACATTTTCTTTTGATGGATAATGATGCTATTTCAGTTTCTCTTGTTGGTTCACATGTGATGACTTAGGACTTGATTCAGACCCGCTCACTACTGCGCAAACGATTTTCGGCCATCTGCGCATGCGTATAATTCACGGTGCACGTGCGCAAGCCATTCGTTGCGATATGATTTTGTTTGCTCGTAAGCCACTATCAGATCGCTGCATTGAGTGATAGATAGTGCCATTTGTGGGTGCTAACAGGGAAGGTGCTTGTGAACAGGGGAGTGGATGTGCAAACGCAGGCGTGTCAGGCCGCCAAAACGCCGTTTAAAGGGCATGCATAATTAGCAATGTAGCGTCATTGTACACGTCACCTGCAGTATTTCAGCCAGCACTGATCGCTGCACTGATTTTAACAAGTCATTAAAGGAAGATAAACTGGTGACAGCCCGCTTTCTCATCAATTAGGATGCTGGGATTTTTATTGTGAGTCACATTCTGAAAGAATATTTTAACAAATCAATCCACTAGTGTTAACTTTTGTACACCAAGTTATGCTTTCCACCAAACAATGAAAGCTAGATACATACATACATGCATGCAAACAATGTAGACTTAGTTTTGTTGGATGAGGCACACTACAATGCCCAGCATACCCAATCTCTCCAGGCTGCATCTAATACCCAGTTATATTGTACTTGTTTTATCCCTGTGTTTACAGCCACCTGTATTTCTGCCTGGTTAAGCTGTTTGACATGCGGATTAACCACCACCAGCACCTTTGCTATGCATCTCACCAATCCAGCATGCACCATCAGTACTCCCAGGGCTCAGAGTACTGTTAAGAGCCCGAACTCTGCTAATTCTCTGCTGATAGGTTACAGACCCAGTGTCCTAACCCTGGTCACTCTGCAAATAGCTTTTCTAATGAAATATCTGCATTGTTTTAAATTATTTTATAAACCTTTTTTATAAATGTATAGTTTGATGATCATTTTTCTGTAATGTTATCCAATTGTCATCTAAAACAAAACAATTTACACTATTTGAGTTGTACAACATCTCTTAATTACAAAAAATCATAAATGCATGTATACCTAGGGGTAAATTTACCAAGAATCGTGTCTGGTTGAGTTTTGCCAATTAGAGACTCAATTAGCATCGCTGAAACTCCGGTGATTTTAGACTTCTGAAACACTCAAATTTACCAAGAATCGTGTTATGCTGAGATCGTGTTTTCTGATGGTGTATGTGATCAAGATTTCTCACCCGAGTTTTCAGGGGTTGACTGCAGCCAAACACTCCCGAACAAGCAGCCTGCACATATCAGTATGATATGTGAAGGCTGCTTGTTTGTCCTATAAGTTAAACAACGGGTTAAATTTAAATAAAACATAGGGTCTCCCTCAAAAAAGTATAACCAGGTCCGGGCATCTCAGCCAGTCTTGGTTCCAAAAATTTGAAGAAAAAAAACGTGTAGGGTTCCACTGTATTTTAGGAACCCGCATTGGGCTGCTGAGCCAGTCCTGGTTTTAAAAAAAGAGAGCAAAAAATTGCATAGGGTATCCCCTATTTTTAAAACCAGCACCAGGCTCAAATCCAGCTGGGGTATAATGCTACAGCCAGGATACCCTTTCACCGGACCCAAGCCATGGATCTCAGGGGAGGTAGAGACCCCCAATTAAAGGGGTCCCCCCTCTCCCAAGCACCCGAGGCTTAAGCTGAAGGCCGGGGCTCTTCCCCACACACCTGGTAGGCAGGTGCAGGGGTAAAAATGGTGATAATGATATTGTAAACTATGTTTTTTACAGTTGAACTACAGGTGCCAGCGTGTCTGTCCTTTGGCACTTGTGGAACTACAAGTGCAAGCAGGCGGCCAGCACCCATAGCCCCACTGTAAAATATAGTCAAAAACCACAAGACATACACACACCATAGATTTTACAATTTTATTACATACCTAACACACTCACACATACTTAGCTACTGCCAGATGTTCACGTCCTCCTTTTCAGGTAGAAATCCAATGGCAGTGGAGTTTCTAGGCACGGGCTAGCAAGGCCATCGCCAGGAGCGCAGCCCTGCCTGAACTTACCACCATCATACAGCCGGCTGTGGTGGAAAACCCCACCCTCCCACTGTCATTATTGGGTAAACGCTCAGGGGGAGGGAAGCGGTGCAGCAGTGCAGAACGAGATGCACATGGAAGCCTAGCGCCAGCCCTGTCCAATGGATCACCTTTATAAAAATCCTGTACTCGCCTCTGTCCTGGTGCTGGTCTCCGTAGCATCCACAGGTCTTGCCAAAATAACAAAACGAGACCCAGGACCATTTCTTAAATTTAGCGATGCATGTGTGGCCACATACATCGCTACCGGCTAATGACAGGAGACCCCTCATGACTTCTGTCAGTAGTCGGAGCCGCCAGCCAATCAACGGCCGCTAATTGTAGAGCCATGAGACATGACTCAAATTGCTCGTGTTGTAACTCTTACCTTTAAAACCCGGATTAACGACTGAGTCGCACACAGAAGTACATGAACTCCCAGTGTCAATATTCAGTTTACCCTTTTGTCACATTACTGATGTGTATTAGACACAAAATTAAAAATAAAATGGTCTGGCAGGACATTTGGCGTGGCTAAGTCACAAAGTCTATGGTTCACCATACTAGGCTATAGCACTCTTTCTCTAAATAGGACTCTAGCGCTTAAAAGAAAATGTGAACTTAATGCAGTACAGAAACTATGAATATGGTAAGGAGGTAATGCCTGGAACCGATGACACACAATGGGAGAGATAAAAAACAGCCATGTTGGGCGCACCATATTGGTTACAATATGTGAATAAGCAATACATGGAAGATAAGACAAATAAGGATCAACTAAGCCAGTGAACTAACAAGATACCCACTGAATGACTAATTCAATGGGTTGTTCATCCTGTCCTTGACAGCCCCAGGTGAGGAAGCCATTTAAGGCACACCAAGTAGGTTACTGTAATAGTGGGCATGTTGCACAATTCTTAAAAATGAAACATGCAGGATGGTAGGTTAGGTAGTCCTTGATGCTAAGGTAAAGAAAGAAACTAGAGGCAGTATCAGCAAAGGACAGGTCAAAATAATTCAGAATTAGAGTTAAATACTGCCAGTTGCGGCTCTTGTCACAAACATCCCTGAGCAGTGGGGTGGTAGGTATCTGCTGGTAGCTGGAGAGAGGGACTGCTGATGTTCAGGTAGGTAGAGTGGCCCTGAAGTAGGGAAGCAACTGGGCAGGGGCGTGGATAACAGGATGGTGAGCCGCTTTGCTGTTACCTGCCGGTGCAGATACATGGGGGGTCCAGTGGCGGATGCAAGCAGGAGTCGGTAGTAGAGAAGTGTTCAGGCAGAAAGATGGCAGCTGCAACCCAGTCCCAGTGCCATCCCATCAGCTCCATCGGGACGAACTGGCTGCCAATGGTGTGAAGTTTGGCGATTGCCCCATCAAGCGCTGGCCCTGGCCAGGGTCCCGGTGATCTTCAGCTCTGGCTGGGACTCATTAGCGGAGTTGCAAGCCCCATGCATGGAAGGCCCAGGCATGGCAGCAAGGAGGGTGACCCTGATCCCAACCTTCAAGTCAGAGGAAAGGCAGATTGGTGTGGGATGTGTGGCATCTGTGACCCAGGGGGATAGCTACCAATGTCTGAGGGGCATCAAAGCCCAATTGCATAGTAAAAACTGGGCTTTTATTGGCTGAGTTCGAGGAGCTTATCCAGCCTGCGACTGCTCCACTCAGTAATCAGAAGTAGCAATTCAATATATTATCGAAGAGTCAATAAACTGATGCGATTGAAGAGAGGTCATGTAAATTTTCTTCACATGATTACATTTTTTAGTTCAAATGATACTATTACATTCCTTGATGAAAATGTTTTTTTATGCTGTTGTCAGATTTCAAAATCAAAGCATAGTTAATAATGTAAAGAGGCATATGCATACATGTAAAGAGGTTTTAATAGTTCAGATACTGAAATTAGAAATCATGAAAAGCTTGTTATATATTAACTTGCACTCTTGATTTTTTATTGTTTACTGAGAAATGGATTTCATTTGAACAAAATAATTTTATTTTACCTTTATTTCTTCAGATTTCATATGCAATTCATCAAATCCAATAGTGGACTTTTTTGTTTAAAATACTATATATATGACATATGAAAAGACTATCAGTTCTAGGATATATTTTTACTATATAGTTCCTTGCTCGCTTTTTCCTACATGGATATTGCCAGATGTAATAGAAGTACTTTCCTTGAGAACATGAGTACTGCCAAGGAAACTAACAGCCTGCTATTGAATCAAACTAGAATAGCATTAGCAGATTAATTTAATTGAGTTTTCTTCAGTTTTGGCGATCTGTACACAGTGCTGATACAGGGTTTTCTGTTTGTACAATTTATTGTACAATAGACGCATGCATCCTTTCTGGTAGGAGCTGATTATAATTGATGGGCCAGTGCTCAGTGGATACTGAATGGATGATTTGTCAGACTAAATTATCTATAAAAAATCCTACCTAATACAATATACAATAGATGTTCCTTATACACATACTTACCTACTTTTGAAAAATCATTTCAGGGAGATTATGCAAAAAACACCTATTAGCGTGCAGTAAAGTTGACGTGTACGGATACATCTGAGAGGCGTATCATAAACTTCATTAACATCATAGTTGCCTACCTTTGTTGTCTCTTCCCCGGGAGATGCCCGGGGAGGAGAGGCAGGTGGGTTGTGACAGGGGCGGGGCCTGACGAGTCGCTTCATTAAGCCCCACCCCCTTTTGGAAAATTACTGGGATTGGCGCTAATTTAAATAGTGGGCATGGCTAAATGACGCGTTCATGGAGAATCGCATCAATAAGCCCCGCCCACTACATGGGCCCACGATCTTTGCATTTATGACCAACATCCAAATGTAAATGAGCCCCAAAGCAGTTAGTAATATCTATTAGTTGATGAAAACACACTGATACTTTTCAGAAAATGCATGTAGCCATAGGGATCATTGTGCCTTATACCCAATGCAGGAAAATGATACTAATGATCCCATTTGAATGTATATTTCTCTTTCATCCACTAGGGGACACTGGAGGTGCTTATGCTGGGGTATAGAGGCATGGATAACTGGAGCTGGCACTTTAAAATAATCTAGAAGTGTGAAGCTCCTCCCCTTCTATGCCCCATCAGCCTTCAGTTTAGAAAATGTGCCTCATGGAGCTGGTCACATTATGCTGTGCTCCAGCAAATACATTTATTTTATTTAATTTTTTTTTTCTTTATTTAAAAGCATCTTTTACACTCCTATAGGTACCCTTCGCCACCTATCTAAAAGGTGGGGTCTGGGTACCTGGCGCTCTGGTGTTTTAGCAAACACCAGGAAGGAGTGCACAGGGCTCATTACAAGAGCTTCTGACAGCTCCTTATCGCCACAGCTAAGTCTTCACACAAGAAGAGAAGACTGCTGACCTGCCAGAGAGAGACTACAGGGGACACGCAGTGAGTAACAATCTGCGCATCTCCCGGCTTCTGCCCCGCTGCCCAGCGCTAACACAGCATGCTGCGCTGTGTTAGTGTGTGCATAGCACAGTTAAACAGTGCTACACCTGTGCGCTGTGTAAGGTAAGCCCGCTGTCGGCGCTGCCCTGTGCTGTCTAAGGGAAGCTGTGTGTACACAGCGCTACACGCGCGGCTCCCTGCTTCTTCCCTCTCCCCACTGATACACTCGGCTCCCTGCTTCTCCCCTCTCCCCGCTGATACATGCGGGTAGCGCGGAGGGGAGGGGGGGATGGACCACATAGCAGCCATAATGGAGCCCTTAGGGCATGAAGAAGGGGGCGGAGCCTAAGCAGCGCGGGCTGTCTCTCCACTATACGCGGCAAGCGGCTGTAGTAACAGCGTGGCTGCCATTTGTTAACTGTTTCATGCCTGTATCTCTCCCTTATCCAGGAAGAGTGCAGCAGAACTGAAGGCTGGATTCTTTTGCTCCCCTTTCCTGGCTACAAAGCTACAAGTTAAGCACAGAAGGCTCTGGTACAGAGGCTGTGCATAATACACTGGGGGTGCAGGGAATCTGATCTGTGGGAAGGGAGTGGGGTGTATCTCCTCCTCTGTGTCCCAAGCCAGCCTTCTGTTTTTCTTTACCTCTGTATATACTCTGTCCCTCTGTGTGTGGTGACTGTGTGTATCCATGTCAAACAGAACAAAGGCATCTCAAAGGATGTTTGTTCTAGGTGTAACAATAAACTAACCAAGCCGCATGCTGCTGGGTCCACGTTATGTGATGCTTGTATAGCAATTGATCCACCTATGGCTATTATTGCCTCACCTGCGCCTCCATGGGCCGCTGACATGGTAGGAGTAATGACGGATTTAATGTCTGAGTTAGCTGAGGCATGTAAGTCTCAGCCTCCCTGGGTTGCTGGGCTAACCAAGTCTCTTGACACCCTGGTACAGGTTATGGGTACAGCTGTGTCCGCTCCCTCCACTTCCTTACAAGGACCGTCACAAAAGCGTCCTTTATCGACTGTTCTCCAGTCAGAAGAGTCTGATGAGGAATTCCTCGCTACGGAAGAGGAAGGAGAATTGGAGGAAGCGTTACAGGACGATACCCCTCTAGAGTTAGAGTCCACCTCTCCCGGGGTGGAATCTCTAATTTTGGCGGTCAGAAAAATCCTTAAATTACCTGAAGATGTTATTCCTGCATCCCAGGAGTGTGAATTATTTCATAAACAACCAAATCGGCGGTTTTTCCATTCTCACTGCATCTTCAACAGCAGCTCTTAGTGGCCTGGAAACAACCGGATAAACGGTTTCAAATTCCGCGCCGGTTTCCTTCTAGCTACCCTTTTCCATCATCCATGATGGAGAAGTGGGAAACGCTCCCTCCAGTTGATGCGTCCATCTCCCGTCTCTTTAAGGCACTCCCTGTACCGGGAGCCACAGTACTAAAAGATCCTTCGGATCGTAAATTGGAGACAACGCTAAGATCTATTTATACTGCAGCGGGTGCTCAGCTTAGGCCCACCCTTGTTACTGCTTGGATTAACAAGGCTGTGGTTTGCTGGGCTGACCAGTTGATTACAGGTTTGGACTCTGGTACTTCCAGAGCAGGTTACGCATACTAGCAGAACACATCCGTGAGTCTGCAGTTTTCCTGGGAGAATCGTCAAAAGATATTAGTCAGATTAGTGCTCGCATATCTGCTTCTGCTATTTCGGGCCGCAGAGCCCTCTGGTTGCGTGCCTGGCATGCGGACGCAGAATCCAAGCGTGCGGTGGAGGGTTTACCATTCAATGGCAATATGCTGTTTGGCCCGGAATTAGAGAAATGGATATCCCAGGCCACGGGGGGGTAAGTCTTCCTTCCGTCAACTGCACCGTCTCCCAGAAGAGCTTACGCTGGACCTTCATTTCATTCCTTTCGTGCGCCACTTTCCTTTTGTGGGAAAGCCAGAGGGGCTCCCTCCCAAGCAAGAGGTGACAGAGTAGAGGCCGCCCACACACGGTTGCACGTAGACAGGAGCCTAAGCCAGCTGAGAAATAGGTGGCATAACGGTCTTCCGTCCCACCTGGGACCACCTACAGTGGGAGCCCGCCTGCAAAGATTTCAACAAGTTTGGAACCAGACGTCTCCAGTACCGTGGATCCCCAGACTAATTTTCCTGGGGTACCGAATAGACTTCGAGGTCCCCCCTCCACCTCGGTTCTTCACTACAAGTCTGCCAATACCTGCAGACAAGGTCAGGGTTCTACAGGAGGCTGTCCAGTCTCTAGTAGTATCATCTGTGCTAGTTCCGGTTCCAGAACATCGAGGTATGGGGTTTTACTCTAACCTGTTTGTAGTACCCAAGTCATTGAACCTGTATCTGAAGATGTATCAGTTCCAAATGGAGTTTCAGAGTGTGGGACTGGATCATCGTAACAGCGGATGCCAGCCTTCGAGGATGGGGAGAAGTAGTCCTCGATTATCACTTTCAGGGTCGATGGTCCCCTCTAGAACAAAAGTGGCCCATAAATGTGTTGGAACTCAGAGCAATTTACAATGCTCTGATAGAAGCAATAGAGTTTCTAAGAACTCGTCCGGTAAGAGTTCAGTTCGACAACGCGACGGCCGTCGCGTACATCAACCGTCAAGGAGGGACTCGGAGTCGCAGGGCCATGTGAGAAGTAACTCAGGTCCTCAGGTGGGCCAAGAGCCAGTCAGTAATCCTGTCAGCGGTATTCATCCCGGGTGTGGACAACTGGGAAGCAGATTACCTAAGCCGCCAGGATATCCATCCCGGGGAATGGAAGCTTCATCCAGACGTGTTCAATGCGCTGATACGTCGATGGGGATGTCCTCAGGTTGACCTCATGGCGTCACGATTGAATCGTCAGCTCCCGGTATACGTGTCAAGAACTTGAGATCCGCAGGCAGTGGCTCTGACAGTTCCGTGGATCTAAGACTTCGTTGACCTTTTTCCTCCGATTCCACTTCTGCCTCGACTGCTAAAAAGGATAAAACATGAGTCAGCCTCTGTCATTCTCGTGGCTCCGCACTGGCCTTGGAGAAGTTGGTTCTTGGACTACTGGTCTCGCGAGTTGATGACATAATTATCTCGCAAGTCTCTCTCTTCTTTGTGCGGCAGGCAGGGAATGGTAGTGGGAGGGTTGTGTGGCACAGCAGGCAGCGGCTTTGGAGTGGCGCAGGTGTTTAAAATAATGACTGAGTGAGTGAAACAAACTGCTGCTGCAGCTGCTGATGAAGCTAATTTATAATTTCTTAATGAATATAATATACCCATTAATTTTATATACAGCAACTTGTATATAGCAGCTATATACAGTATATACATATATACATATATGTATATATATATGTGTGTATATGTATATACATAATATATATGTATATAGTGCAGTAGATATATATATATATATATATATATTAGGGATGTGCAGGCTCGGATAGGTTCGAGTTTGCACGTGGAGTTCGGATTTTTCCCTCCAAAAAAACGGAACTCAGAACGAGGCAAAACGTCATCTTACATGGACGAACATCATCATTCCTGGTCTTTTGTCCAGGAATGATGATGTTCGTCCATGTAAGATGACGTTTTGCCTCGTTCTGAGTTCCGTTTTTTTGGAGGGAAAAATCCGAACTCCACGTGCAAACTCGAACCTATCCGAGCCTGCACATCCCTAATATATATATATACAGTCAGGTCCATAAATATTGGGACATTGACAGAATTTTCATATCTTGGCCTCTATTCATCACCACAATGGCTTTGAAATGAAACAAACAAGATGTGCTTTAACTGCAGACTTTCAGATTTAATTTGAGGGTAATTACATCCAAATCAGGTGAACGGTGTAGGAATTACAACGGTTTCTATATGTGCCTCCCACTTTTAAGGGGCCAAAAGTAATGGGACAAACTAAACAATCCTAAATCTAACTTTCACTTTTTAATACTTTGTTGCAAATCCTTTGCAGGCAATTACAGCCTGAAGTCTGGAACGCATAGACATCACCAGACGCTGGGTTTCATCCCTGGTGATGCTCTGCCAGGCCAAGCACATCTTGTTTGTTTCATTTCAAAGCCATTGTGGTGGTGAATAGAGGCCAAAATATGAAAATGCTGTCAATGTCCCAATATTTATGGACCTGACTGTATATATATATATATATATATATATATATATACATATATAGATAGACATAGAGATATATATGATTCAGCAAAGAACGCAATTCTGTGTATACGCACGCACCGCAGTTGCTAATATCTGCGTGCTATTTAAATGTGTGCATTCACATTGCGTTCGCATCCTGTCATAAGGATGCCCACTTCCCCTTACCCACATTCATATACTAAAGCAACATAGCAAAACAATCGGTAACATTGAGTAACATCGGACCCATGCACACAATTAAGGAAGCCCAGACCTCACTCAGGAATTGCTTACTTCTGCACACGCTATGAGTCCTTAGACTGTGTCTGGTAGCGCAGTGGCTAATTTATGCATGTCCCATGGGAACGCCTACCGTCTGAAGCCGGCCCCACTGACATCACTAGTGATGTCAGTGGGAGTGATTTTGGCTCTGATAGAGCCAAAATCACTCCAGGGCTTGCGGCAGCGAGACCCTACCGCAGGGTCTCCGTCGCAAGCCCGATGGTCGCGATGGTCTTGACCATGGCGACCATCATCATGTAGGATGCTCCAAATTTTACTAAGACGGCCCTGATTCAGAGCGAGCGCTCTGGTCAGAGCGTCCGGCTCTGAATCAGGGCCAGAGAGTGCACACATACAACCTGTTGCAGTGTCATCTTTCTAATGGGGGTTGGCACTTCATGGCATTAAGCCCTACACCTGCGAATCACGGCATTATGTGAGCAGGGGGCGTGGCTTCCGTAGTCAGCCACGTTCGCGTCCATGATCAGTGAATGTGCTGTGTGATGCTGCCGGGAGCCAGCCAGGGAGAGTCTACAAAAGGAAGCAGAAGTGTATACCATTTTATATTATTGTGCTCCTCTTTTGCAATTTAAATGTTGATAAATACAAGGCCGGATTATAAGCAGGGTAGACACTCAGAGTGTCCATGTTCCCGCCAATGTTGACAGCAGTGTGGGGGCCCCCAATGTGTGGGGGGCCCTTGGCAACCATCCTGTCTACCCTGCCTATAATCCGGCCTTGTATTTATCAACATTTAAATTGCAAAAGAGGAGCAGAATAATATAAAATGGTATACACTTCTGCTTCCTTTTGTAGACATGTCACGTCATGTGCAGATTCCTATTTTTGAGTATTTTTATGTAACTTCATGTATGATGATGTTGCTTGTTTACTGCTGCACTAATAAAATTAAATGTAACCATTAATCTTATTAAGTTATTATGCATATTTTGAAAATATTATAGTTAGAGGACATATTCCATGTAGCTTTCTAATGGGTGTTTCCACCGCAGAACCTCAGCTGCCTGCAAACAAGCCCCTGTCCATTAGTCATGGTAAACTCATTCCATCCTACCTTTAGAGGCATGGTATACAGTCAGGCCCACGAAGAGCAGCGCTGGGCCCGGATAACAGGGGGCATGACCTAATTGCGGGAGGCGTGACCACGCCCCCTTAGGTAAAAAAAAAAAAGTTTTGCAGCACCACATAGTGGTGCAGCGTGCTGGAGAGGGGGGCACTGTGAGCCCCCTCAGCCCAGCACATAACCAGTGGGGGGTGCTATTAGCTTGATCGCTCCCCCCCACAGTCATAGGAGACTGCTGTGGCTGCTGCTTAGCAGCTGCGAGCTGTCTCCCAGTGCAGCCCTGCACACAGCAGCATGTGCTGGGCTGTTGTAATGTAAGAGGGGGGGATCAGTGCCAGAACCGGGCCCCTCCAGCAAGCCCGGGCAATTAGTACCTGCTCTGCCCCTGTATAAAGTGTAGACCCCACATAATTATAGTGGCCATCACTCTATTTATAGTAGCAGAATGTTTTCTATACCATCATAAAAACTGTACTGATTGCCTATTCCAGGAAACGGAGGAGTTATACCCTCAGGCAAAGTGCTCTATTGGTGTTGAGTCATTATACCGAAATGGAGGTTAAAAGTAGACATTACCTGTAAAGGGCAGCACAGATGGTGTAATGGTTAGCATTATTGACTCACAGCACTGAGGTTGTGGGTCCGATTTCCACTACGGCCCTAACTGTGTGGAGTTTGTATATTCTCCCTGTGCTTGCGTGGGTTTCCTTCGTGTAATCTGGTTTCCTCCCACACTCCAAAAATATACTGGTAGGTTATTTGGCTCCCAAAAAAAATTAACCCTAGTGTGCCTGTGTGTGAGCATGTGGTAGGGAATACATACTGTAAGCTCCACTAGGGCAGGGACTGATGTGAATGGGCAAAATATTCTCTGTAAGTGCTGTGGAATATGTGTGCGCTATATAAATAACTGGTAATAAAGAAATAATAATACATAAAAAATAAAGGACAGTTGATCATGTGATTGACTCTACTTAAAATGTTAACTTTTAAATTGGTGCTAGGGATAGTCTAACTTAAAGGCAATTCTCACAGCAAATAGTGATCTCATGCAGGATCACAATTAGCATAACACTGAGAAGATTTTGTTATATTTTGTGTCTTGGCTGTAACATAAGTTTATCATGTATGACATATTTACTATGTCTAATAGTTTTTACTTTTTATTATGCAGTTCTGGATACAAAAGTTACAATGAGTCTTCATCTATTTAATTGATGTTAAACATAATTGATATGCTATTGCAGTGACATAAAATTGTCATTGCACACACCATTTTTGTTTACTTGTAGCTATAAATTAACTGCTTCCTCACTTGACAAACACATTTGACGATTCTTATGTTTAAAATACCTATATTTACAGTAGCATATTACAAATAAAACCTTTCAATTGCCTAAACCCTGCTAATCCACTGGTTTCCTGGCTCGGAATGTAGCATTACTTCAGAACACTTTTATTTGCTTCATCTTCCTGTACTCTTTCACCTTCTGAATTTTAAATTAAAGATAGAGAGGATGTGCTAGATAAAATATAAAATGTAGACAAGGGTGAGGAGACACGAAAAGTGTGACAGTGCAAATTATCACTTTAGATTGCATATGTTATCCATGAGACTTGGCTGTGTTAATGACTGCAGTACATACACTATAATTAAAACTGTGCAGCAACACATTTTACTCTGCTAAACTGACACAGGAGTTTATCATCATATCACAACCTCTGAGGTACCAGTTTAGATCTTAACAAAATAGAAACACAATTTAATAATTTTAATGTCATTATTCCATGTGGCAAATAAAATCATGACCTTCTAACGTCATTGTATTACTCTAATACTTAAATTACACTTACACAATGCATATTACCACCCATTATTTCTATGAACAATATCATAATTAGGGAAGTAGTCGGGAAGCCGATGGATGACTTCCCGACTGTCTAATCTCGGCGAGGGCTAAATGACAGGCATCGAAATCCTGACGCCTGTCATTTTACCTACACCGGGAGTCCGACACCCGGCTCACCGATCAAAGGTAAGCAGGGCACCGGGCGCGGACAGCTTAGTGGGGAGGAGGGCTAGGTTTAGTGTTCCCGGGGGGGACTTACGGTTAGTTATACCCCCTGGAGTTTAGGGTTAGGCTAGGGGAAGGGAGGGTTAGGCACCCCCGGAGGGGAGGTTATTGTTAGACACCCCCCCGGGGGACTTAGGTTTAGGCGGCGGGGAAGGTTAGGTTTAGGCACTTAGAGGGGGGATTAGGGTTAGGCACCCCTAAGGGAGGGTTAGGAGAGAGGATAAGTTAGTCAATACTTGCCTCTCGACGATCGAGATTTTCACTGCTGCCAGGATGCCGCTGACGGGCCAGCGGTAAATCATACTGAATCCCATAATTATTATTGTTGATCTGGTAAGGTGCCACAGTAGAAAAAAAGGGACATGCAAGATAGACCAAATAAATAAAGTAAAAAAGGTAAAGTGAGAGCTTACATTCTACTTTGAAGTAGACACTGCTTAAACAAGATGGTGATAGTGACTTAAATAATTATGTGAATTTGATTCTCAAGGACATGGGGAGATATGGTGCAGAGAGAGGGGAATATGAGTCTAGTTGCAATATTTAAAATTAATTAAAATGGTGGAGAGATAGGTAAGGGGAATATCACATAGAATGAAATTTCAGTCGTCAAGGAGATGAGAGAGTTGATAAGGTTGAGATGACAGGAAAGTGCAGTTGGAAAACTGAGCTAATTGTTGTGTTAGTGATGGTGAGGACACTTGATGGAAGGTGGTGACTGTGCTGGGAAGAAGAACATCTGTGTGGACATATCAGAGGAATTCTTTATTACACAAAATAGTACAGAATGAGAGAGGTAAGAGGAGAAGGGGTATATTTCAGTGTCATCATTGGAGAGGTGAGGCTGTAGGATAAGAGGAAAGGTATACAAAGAGAAAGAGGAAAGAGGCGAGGCTGTAGAATTAGTGGAAAGGTGTATAAAGAGAAAGAGGAAAGAGGTGAGGCTGTAGAATAAGTGGAAAGGTGTATAAAGAGAAAGAGGAAAGAGGTGAGGCTGTAGGATAAGTGGAAAGGTGTATAAAGAGAAAGAGGAAAGAGGTGAGGCTGTAGGATAAGTGGAAAGGTGTATAAAGAGAAAGAGGAAAGAGGTGAGGCTGTAGAATAAGTGGAAAGGTGTATAAAGAGAAAGAGGAAAGAGGCGAGGCTGTAGGATAAGTGGAAAGGTGTACAAAGAGAAAGAGGAAAGAGGTGAGGCTGTAGGATAAGTGGAAAGGTGTATAAAGAGAAAGAGGAAAGAGGTGAGGCTGTAGGATAAGTGGAAAGGTGTACAAAGAGAAAGAGGAAAGAGGTGAGGCTGTAGGATAAGTGGAAAGGTGTACAAAGAGAAAGAGGAAAGTGGCGAGGCTGTAGGATAAGTGGAAAGGTGTACAAAGAGAAAGAGGAAAGAGGTGAGGCTGTAGGATAAGTGGAAAGGTGTACAAAGAGAAAGAGGAAAGAGGTGAGGCTGTAGGATAAGTGGAAAGGTGTACAAAGAGATAGAGGAAAGAGGTGAGGCTGTAGGATAAGTGGAAAGGTGTACAAAGAGAAAGAGGAAAGTGGCGAGGCTGTAGGATAAGTGGAAAGGTGTACAAAGAGAAAGAGGAAAGAGGTGAGGCTGTAGGATAAGTGGAAAGGTGTACAAAGAGAAAGAGGAAAGTGGCGAGGCTGTAGGATAAGTGGAAAGGTGTACAAAGAGAAAGAGGAAAATGGCGAGGCTGTAGGATAAGTTGAAAGGTGTACAAAGAGAAAGAGGAAAGAGGTGAGGCTGTAGGATAAGTGGAAAGCTGTACAAAGAGAAAGAGGAAAGTGTTGAGGATGTAGGATAAGAGGAATGGTGTACAAAGAGAAATAGGAAAGAGGTGAGGCTGTAGGATAAGTGGAAATGTGTACAAAGAGAAAGAGGAAAGTGGCGAGGCTGTAGGATAAGTGGAAAGGTGTACAAAGAGAAAGAGGAAAGTGGCGAGGCTGTAGGCTAAGTGGAAAGGTTTACAAAGAGAGGAAAGAGGTGAGGCTGTAGGATAAGAGGAAAGGTGTACAAAGAGAGGAAAGAGATGAGGCTGTAGGATAAGTGGAAAGGTGTACAAAGAGAAAGAGGAAAGTGGCGAAGCAGTAGGCTAAGTGGAAAGTTGTACAAAGAGAGGAAATAGGTGAGGCTGTAGGATAAGAGGAAAGGTGTACAAAGAGAGTAAAGAGATGAGGCTGTAGGATAAGAGGAAAGGTGTACAAAGAGAGGAAAGAGGTGAGGCTGTAGGATAAGTGGAAAGGTGTACAAAGAGAAAGAGGAAAGAGGTGAGGCTGTAGGATAAGTGGAAAGGTGTACAAAGAGAAAGAGGAAAGTGGCGAGGCTGTAGGATAAGTGGAAAGGTGTACAAAGAGAAAGAGGAAAGTGGCGAGGCTGTAGGATAAGTTGAAAGGTGTACAAAGAGAAAAAGGAAAGAGGTGAGGCTGTAGGATAAGTGGAAAGCTGTACAAAGAGAAAGAGGAAAGTGTTGAGGATGTAGGATAAGAGGAATGGTGTACAAAGAGAAATAGGAAAGAGGTGAGGCTGTAGGATAAGTGGAAATGTGTACAAAGAGAAAGAGGAAAGTGGCGAGGCTGTAGGATAAGTGGAAAGGTGTACAAAGAGAAAGAGGAAAGTGGCGAGGCTGTAGGCTAAGTGGAAAGGTTTACAAAGAGAGGAAAGAGGTGAGGCTGTAGGATAAGAGGAAAGGTGTACAAAGAGAGGAAAGAGATGAGGCTGTAGGATAAGTGGAAAGGTGTACAAAGAGAAAGAGGAAAGTGGCGAAGCAGTAGGCTAAGTGGAAAGTTGTACAAAGAGAGGAAATAGGTGAGGCTGTAGGATAAGTGGAAAGGTGTACAAAGAGAAAGAGGAAAGTGGCGAAGCAGTAGGCTAAGTGGAAAGTTGTACAAAGAGAGGAAATAGGTGAGGCTGTAGGATAAGAGGAAAGGTGTACAAAGAGAGTAAAGAGATGAGGCTGTAGGATAAGAGGAAAGGTGTACAAAGAGAGGAAAGAGGTGAGGCTGTAGGATAAGTGGAAAGGGGTACAAAGAGAAAGAGGTGAGGCTGTAGGATAAGTGGAAAGGTGTACAAAGAGAAAGAGGTGAGGCTGCAGGATAAGTGGAAAGGTGTACAAAGAGAAAGAGGTGAGGCTGTAGGATAAGTGGAAAGGTGTACAAAGAGAGAGGAAAGAGGTGAGGCTGTAGGATAAGTGGAGAGGTGTACAAAGAAAAAGAGGAAAGTGGCGAGGCAGTAGGCTAAGTGGAAAGGAGTACAAAGAGAGGAAAGAGGTGAGGCTGTAGGATAAGAGGAAAGGTGTACAAAGAGAGGAAAAAGATGAGGCTGTAGGATAAGAGGAAAGGTGTACAAAGAGAGGAAAGAGGTGAGGCTGTAGGATAAGTGGAAAGGGGTACAAAGTGAAAGAGGTGAGGCTGTAGGATAAGTGGAAAGGTGTACAAAGAAAAAGAGGTGAGGCTGTAGGATAAGTGGAAAGGTGTTAACGATACTAGATCAGAACCTCTGCACACCTTCCTATACCTTCTAATGTCCTGCCTATACCTTCTAATGTCCTGCCTATACCTTCTAAGGATGAGGCTAATTTGCGTATGCAGTCACACCATAAATAAAGACTTAGACGTGGAATCTGTGGTTCCAAAGCACAAGTGATATTCAGATAAAAGTTCAGACAGTTACACGCAATTGATCAAGACACAATTTAGGCGCAAAAGGAAATTATACAGACCCAAGTACAGTATACATACGCAGGCGCTTCCGGACCCAGAGATAGGCATCAGCAAGAGACCCCTCGTCATTCAGCATTCAGCACGAAGACTCCGAATCAGCGTTCATGCACTTATATTTATACCCCCCCAGAATAAACAGGACAATAGGGAAGTCTGTTGCTCATATCATTGGTTCTCAGGGGTGAAGCATCTGTTACAGCACATTTAACAGGCTGGTTCAAACAGACTCTCCTTGCCTCTAACAGCTGGGGGGCTTCCTCTTCACGCCTTCGGCAGCAGTTGTTTCTAAAATATACATTTTGTTGCTTGTAGGCTCTGCGAACCATAACTCGGGAATGCATGATGCGATCTCCCCACTGATAACACCGGAATACTGTGAAAAGAGTACGCATCAGTACAACTCCAAACACGACTGGTTTAGCATGTATAATACCTTCGTTATCAAATATCTTTATTTCTCAGCATTTAAACTAACTGAACCTACTTAAATCATACACTTTAAAGCTTATTGAACCTTATGTGTGAATATGTAATGTGTGTGTATCCAGGGTTTGATATGAGGACGCTAGTTAACTTGGGGCAGATGCGTGCGCATAAAGCTAATAAAACAGCGGTTTCATACAAAGCCCTATGCATTCGCTAATATTCGACTAGTTAACAGCGCTATTGTATGTATTAATGTGCATATGGGAAATGATGAAAAATGCAATCGCATGGTGCTATTAGTATTATCGCCACATGTACTAAAATGTGAGTTTATCTAAACTGGCGCTTAGGCGGCCATTCGCCAAATGGCGTCTTGCAATCTCATTTTCAAGATGGCGTCTTGCGGCCAGTTGCAAGATGGCGTCGCCGCGATTAAATTTCAACCTGAACTTGTCTTAGCCAATTATTCAGCTTCGACAGTGTACAAAGAGAAAGAGGTGAGGCTGTAGGATAAGTGGAAAGGTGTACAAAGAGAGAGGAAAGAGGTGAGGCTGTAGGATAAGTGGAAAGGTCTGGAAAGAGGTGAGGCTGTAGGATAAGTGGAAAGGTGTACAAAGAGAAAGAGTGAAGAGGTGAGGCTGTAGGATAAGTGGAAATGTGTACATAGAGAAAGAGGAAATAGGTGAGGCTGTAGGATGTGGAAAGGTGTACAAAGAGAAAGGCTGTAGGTGAGGCTGTAGGATAAGTAGAAAGGTATATAAAGAGAAAAAGTGTACAAAGAGAAAGAGGTGAGGCTGTAGGATAAGAGGAAAGATGTACAAAGAGAAAGAGGAAAGAGGTGAGGCTGTAAGATAAGAGGAAAGATGTACAAAGAAAAAATAGAGTGCTGAGAACAGTGGTATCCATATAGATAGTGAGAGTGGAAGGAAAGATGTGCCAGAGGTTAAGACGCAAATGGAGTAGTTTGATAGATACTAAGTGAACTATGAAAGAACAATGGCAGTGTTGTAAGTAGCATAAAGGTCCTGGAGGAAGGAGGATGAGTATTAAGAAGTGACCTTAAAGTTTGCTATAAATAGATCATTGAGAATTTTTGTGAGTGCAGTCACAGAGAAAAACTGGGTGCAGAAGCCCAACTGCAGAAAGTTGAGAAATGAATTAGAGGAGAGAAAGTGATATAGGGGGTTCTACTCAAGTACAGTAGTTTGGAAGCAAAAGCGATAATTTAATAGTGATAGATATAGAGGGAGACTGTACTAAGAGATAGTCTAGAAGACGGGGTGGATATTAGGAAAGTGAATGTTTGCTTGGCAAGTGAAAGTGCAATGTTCTTAGATAAAAATATGAATTTATAGTGAAAGAATGAAGTATTGGAGTGAAATTTCAAGGAACTGAGAATAGACCTGGTTTATTTGCCTGCAGAATTTAAAACAGCAATACTATTAAGTGTAAAATACATCTGGTTTTGCACATAATAGTATTGCTGTTTTAAATATAACAGTCAATGGGTGCATATAATAAGGGGAAATAGGATGTTGGAGAGATAAGAGGAGTTTGGAGACAGGAGAAGTGAAAAAGACTATTAAAAAGAGAGAAGGTAAATTGCGTCGGATCATGGTAAAGTCATAGAAGTGGATAAATATGGATAAATATGTAATAACTAGGGTAGGCAATGGGAGAGTGGGGAAGAACTATTGACCAAAGGGCAGAGTAATTGAAGAGTTATAGTCTACTTTTCCTCCCCATGTCTGCAGCTTTTACATAATGTCCATTATTATGACAGTTGGACTTAAGGGCCTGATTCAGAGCCGGACGCTATTTGCGGACGGTCGTTCCTAAAAAGGGGCTGGCTATTTAAATTGAGCGCTCGCTCTTTGCGGTTTGTTGACGCCTCTATGTCTGAGCGAGCGAACGAAAAATGCGCTCGTTATTTTGTAAAGACGCCCCTTTGCCGTTCACATCACATGTCATCTCCGGTATTTATTAGGTAATCGGGTACATCGAAAGGCATCTGAACTGCTCTCAGTGCTTGTGGTAGGTTTATCCTACCGTAATCACTGCGAGCAGTTCAGGCTAAAAGATAATCAAGTGACGTGGTCGATGACGCTCCTTTACTAATTCTGCACTCACATTAAACGCCCTTTTTACCGTTAGGCACGCCTGCGTTCGGATCTCCACTACCCCGTTTTCAAGCACCTTCCCCTGTTACCACCCACAAACGGTACATTCTATCAATCAAATTAGCAGCCCCTCGCTGTTTTGCGAGCGCACGATTTTCGACCGCAATGACTGGTTTGCGCATGTGCATTACGACCCATACACATGCGCAGTTGTGGGAACATCGCTTATAGCGAACGAGCGGCCGCTTATGAGCAGCTCTGAATCAGGCCCTCAGTAAGTCCATCAGCCAAACAGAGATGAGGACAGCAATCTTAGGTGAGCTCAGTGGGTGACGAAAAGATCTGGTATATTTTCTAACATGTCTCACACAAAACAAAAATATATTAATCCACTGGATTTTAAGGAGTCCAACAGTGGCAGGTGGGAAGTTTGACTGGTGCGGTACACCTGTCAAACGGTAACGCAGGTGTCCTAAGGCGAGCTCAGGGAGGACAGAAACCTCCCGTGGAGCAGAAGGGCATAAGCCCTTATGCCCTGGGCATGAGCTGTATCAGGTGTTGTCTTACTTAAGCAAATACACAAAAGAGAAAACTAGAGAAGATACTGTGATGGGATAAAGATATTAAGGGTCTGATTCTGAGTTGTATGCAATCATTGGATATCTGCAAACTGTGCTTGTGCCAAAGAAAGCAATCGCAGACTGTGCATGTGCTACACTACATGATGCATATGTACACAGACAGAGACTAAAATGGTGGATGATTTGATAAGATAGTGAGCAGCTGCTGTGGCCATATGGAGAAGCAGCTGCAGAGGTGACTGACTCAAAATCAGGCCCTGTAGCCTCACTTTATAGCAACAACCAAATACTTTGAATGCTCAAATTATAAAAGATGTTGTCATATGACTAATTGAAAAGTTGCTATTGGCTAGAACTGCAAACAGCTACACTATGTTCTGTGTTACTGATCCATAAGTAATTGGACTGCCACATAGCTTTATAGATGATTTTGCAATGTTAGAACCACAAATGCTTATTCCAAATATAAGATTAGGCACTATTCAAAAGATGGATATTCCATGTACAGTAGCAGCATCATTTCAGTTTGTTTATATAATTGAAAGCATATTCTAAGTATATGGAGTCTATATCAGCGAAGATAGCAGTAATAATATTAATACCAGCAGTCGCACTTTAAACAATATTTCCTAAGAAAATGAACCTCTGAGATAATGTTGCAAACCAAATCATGCACACTGTAGATGAAGCTGATTCCATCCTCATTGGGGAACCAAAAGCTGATAAATACCAGTGGTTACTGTATATTCAAATGGAGTGATATGATAAATGCCAAGTGAATTTTATTATTATCAAAGTCGAGGTGTATTAGTGAAGTTGGCACCGAATATATGGTCTGTTTTTTCACTAAGAAGCTGTTTCCAAAGCATTATTGCAGAAAGCTTTTTCAAAAGCAGGCATTCAAGGAGGATGAAGACACTCGATCAGAACCTGAAGCTTTTCTTCACTGTAACGATTTCTTCTCTATCTATACTATTTCCTCCCACCTCAACATTCTCCACCCCCTACATACCCACCATTAGCTCATCTTTCTAACGTGTCCCTCTCCACTCCTTCTTTGAACACACTCATCTGATGATTCTTTTAGCTGTATGCCTTGATTGTGGATTCATCTGACAATTCTTCCCATTTGTAATTTATCTGTTAGTATACAGATGTGTCCTCATACACCTAGCATCAATATTCCATATGGCACAAGATGCCGGAGTGACTGACCCGCTCCATGAGGTGTAGTGTACTGTCTTTTTCTTTAAATATGCATCTTTTTCGCATTGCAAATGCAGCTAAACACCACTCAAAGTATACTAGGTATGGTGGGCCGCAAGTTTGACCTCACAAAATTAGTTTTAAACACATGAAAAGTCACAGATGAAGCACAACAGAACGGCTGCTGCATCGTATCACTTCGCATATAGATTCAGAATCATTCACACACAGATATACTGTACAAGTGTCACACATCAAATCGATCAGTATAAAATAGCATAGTAGTTTTGTTGCTTCCAGTTGTTTATTATTGCAAATAAGATGCTCATTTTGAGCGAAAAAGACACTACAAGGGCCCAAGTCATCTGGAACCTGGATTGCAGATAAGGGCTGTTTAGTACAGCTGAAGCCATAGTGTATGAGGACACAACTGATATTTTCTCAGGGATCTAGAATCTGCTATTCTACTTGTATGCACCATAATTTGTTATTAACAACTAATTCTGTAGCATACAAAGTCTGGAGCCAATTGGGGGCATCTAAGTGCTGGTGAACACATATCATCTATGAAAAATATAGGCTGCTATAGATGAAGACCAGACACAATTTATTTTATCTAGGAAACTGTTGGCATGAATTAAATTGCAATGTGTGATACTTGACTCAGTGGCGTAACTTCATCTCAGGTGCCCGGAGGCAAGATAAATGTTGGTGCCCCCCCCAAAACTAAAATGTACCACCCCCCAGCACCTATGCCAGCCCCAGCTGCCACCGCCCCCCTTATGCAGTTCCTTTTATATAATGCCCCCAGTAGTGGTCCGCCTATGTAGTGCTCCCCAGTAATGGTTCCCCTATGCAGTACATCCAGTAGTGAGCCACCGGTAGTTGCCCCCAGTGGTGAGGCCCCTTGTAGTTGCCCCCAGTATTGAGCCCCCGGTAGTTGCCCCCAGTAGTGAGGCCCCTTGTAGTTGCCCCCTGTAGTGAGGCCCCTGTAGTTGCCCCCAGTAGTGAGGCCCCTGTAGTTGCCCCCAGTAGTGAGGCCCCTGTAGTTGCCCCCAGTAGTGAGGCCCCTGTAGTTGCCCCAGTAGTGAGTACCCTGTAGTTGCTCCAGTAGTGAGCACCCTGTAGTTGCCCTTGTAGTTACCCCAGTAGTGAGACCCCTGTAGTTACCCCCAGTAGTGAGGCCCCTGTAGTTACCCCCAGTAGTGAGGCCCCTGTAGTTGCCCCCAGTAGTGAGCCCCTGTAGTTGCCCCCAGTAGTAGGCCCCTGTAGTTGCCCCCAGTAGTGATGGCCCCCACCACGCGCACGCACACAGACAAAAAAAAACACCTTTATCCCCGCAACAGTGCTGCTGCTGTCCATCCCTGGTGTCTGCTCCTTGGCACTATGGGAGTGACGTCATTACGTCACTCCCATAGTGCACCGCGAGACCCGGAAGACGGAGCTCACTCCTGAGCTCCGTCCCCGGCGTCCGCTCCTCGGCACTATGGGAGTGATGTTATGACGTCACTCCCATAGTACACTGCGGGACCCAGAAGACGGAGGGAGCTCCGTCCTCCGGCTACTGCCAGGAGGATAGGAGCCGGGCGCCCGCTGGTAACACACTCAGCGGGCGCCCGGCAAATGGAGGGTGCAGGGGTGCGACCGCACCCCTTGCACCCTCCGTAGTTACACCAATGGAGGTGGAGCACCGATCAGCGGCGCTCCTTCTCCATGGAGCTCCCGGGGACAATGGAGCCAGGTGCCCCCTTCAGGGCTGACGCCCGGCGGCAAATGACTCCATTGTCTCCGGGAGTTCCGCCACTGACTTGACTACACCCATTGCTTTATTCATCCAGTCTCTCTCATGGTACTGTTTCCTCCATCCTAGAATTAAGATCTGAAATAATCCTTTACTTATTCAATATACTCAGGGCCGCCATCAGGGGGGGTAGCTGCTGGGACTGGAGTCCAGGTCCCGGACACTGGCAGAACAGGGGGGTGCCCACTCCTACCGCCGCTGCACAGCCCGCAGCCCCGCACTACCCCCTTGAGTGAAAGAGAGAAGCCAGCTGCTACCGCCCGCCGCCACCGACTTGGCAATACCCGGTCTCCACTAAGTAAAAGGAGAAAGGCGTGCTTGGGCTACGCCAGCCTACATGCCATGCTGAGGCCCTCCTGGCAGTATGTTCAATAAAGTTTATTTTGAAGTCAGCGCATGTGACGTCATGACGTCATGCTGCTGGAAGGAAGAGGTCAGAGGAGCTGCAGCGCATGAGCAACAACTCTGCAAATGTAAAAGGTTATATAATCCTGGCGCTAGGTAGTGGTAATTTAGTACACACACAATTTGCAAGCAGCTGCCTTCCTGAAGAGGGGAGTGCCAATCAAATAGAGAAAAAGGAAGAAACAGGTGGCACTACAAAAAATGATAATCAATTTCTATATATAAATTTAATTATAAATAAAATACACATAATAAATGCTCCCGGGAGTATATAATACAAATATAAAATAGCATATGATAGATACACTTGTAAACACCAGATCTATAGATATCTAGGAAAGCCCATAATCCATTTCACTGTGCAAACAGATAATTAACATTTCTTTTTAGATACAAGGTTGCCACATATATTTGTCAACTCTCTTTTGAGAAACACTCTTATCACATAGTAAAGTCACAGTTTGTGATAGGAGTACAGAATATGGTTGCTGGAAGCCATATTATTGTGTGATTTTATTAATGTATAAGGCAATAGATATCTGAGTAAGACATTAGAAGGGATAGTTAGGTTGAAATGTATACGTATATACATTGCACAAGGTGTTCTCGACAGAAAGAACCCAAGGATTCACTGTTTAAGTATCCAAAATGCTTGGGACCAAGGGGATTTTGGAAATCGGAATATTCCGTATTTTGGAATATTTGTATACCATATTGAAATGTAGGAATAGGGCCCAACACAATGCATTTATGTTCTACTGTATATACACCTTATACACTCAGCCTGCAGGTCACAATATTTTTAATAATTTTGTGGTTCAAACAAAGGGCCTGATTCAGACCCACTCGCTAGCGGCTGTCCACTCGCAAGTGGGTCGATGGTCTGCACTGCGCAAGCGCACGACGGAGGGAGCTCCGTCGTGCGCATGCGCGAGCGCGACGAGCGAAGGACTTTCCTTCGTTGAGCCAAAATCACTCCGGGCCTTGCGGTTGAGAAACTCATCATCCTGCACGCTCGTATATGCTGTGGGTGGTGACCCACAGCTATACGAGCGTCCAGGAGGACGCTCCATAATTATGGAAGTGGGCCCTGTTTCAGAGCGAGCGCTCTGGACAGAGTGTCCGGCTCTGAATCAGGGCCAAAGTTTGTGTACATACATGAAATGTATTTATGTTTCATATACACATTATAGACAAAGCCTATAGGTCATTTTATACTTTATTTTTAATAATTTTGTGCCTTAAACAAAGTTTGTGTACATTGAACCATCAAAAAGCAAAGGTTTCACTATCTGAGTCATGCTGAAAATATTCCGTATTTCGGAATATTTGGATATGGGAGACTCAACCTGTAGTGTCTTATTGTGTCCAGATATGTGGCCATACATTATGTAAGCCTCCGTCAGCAGTGTCTTACATTTAGTTAAGCTAAGTACACGTCATAAACATAGTCATATATCTTTGACATGTCCAACTTTCTTAATTGAGGCAACAGTGCCCGCTCCTGTCTATTCTTTCCTCTTTCTATTACTTATATTTCCTAACATGATCTTTGTACTTGTTAAACTGCTTAAGCATGGGGCTTTCTTCCTATATAACATGTAACCTGTCAGTATAGAAATATCCTTTTGTCTATGCTCGATGTACAAGATCCGTGCTCCAAGGTGTTGGAGGAGTAGGCTCCTGGGAAGAAAAGCCATTGATGTTCTAAGTAGATGATGTGTTATTCAAGCAAGTTAAGTATTCTTTCCTATACTTTGTAATACATGTATTATTAACATATATTACTTGTGTGGCTTGATTAACTCTTTGTATCCAAGAATCTTATTCACGTTCCACTGAGAACACAGTTATAAAAATACTCTGATAGGTATAAGCAGCAGCCACAGCTCTCATATCAAATTTCAGTATGTTCAATAGCAGCAATTGGGTATATTTACCATGGAGACTCTCGGTGTAGTCCTCGTCAGTCTCTACATGGTTAAAAGTAAACTCCAGACAGTACTTGCTAAATAGCGACAGTGGTATGTATATTTACCGTTAGGAAGCTTGAGTAAATTAGCAGCAGATGGTGTCCTGAAGCAAGATCCCACTGGGACCAGTGATGCAGGCGCCTTATGGCGACATCCGTCGATGTTCCTGTGCATCTCCTGGTGTATGTGCTGTGATGACCTGAGCTGTCAGTGCTGATACGATTTCAGAGAGCGGCTGGTAGTGGCTGTCGGCTTGTATATTAACCTACTTAATAGAACATCCAGTGTATGCAGGGAATCCATGGACTTCAACATGTTTCTCTGCCTGGGGCAGCTTTTTCAAGAAGTGGAGATTCCCTTCTGTGTACTAGGAGGGATTAAATACCTCCTCCTCACCTGATGTTTAATTAATTACCTTTTAATCACGGTGCAATGTGTATTCAAGTATCTAGCACTTTAAGCGTTACATTGTTAGCAAATATAATACTTGATAATAATTCTTATATCAGTATACAAATAAAACACTCAAAATACACGTGTGTGTATATATATATATATATATATATATAAAACTCTTGCTATATGGATAGATCATTTATATAAACATAATAAAAATCAATATATAGATATATATCTTCATTATAATGAAACTACATTAAATCATAAATATAATATAGTAATAATGAAAATGCAGACTGCAAGATAGAAAAAGGAAATGAAAAAAAAAATATCAGTGAGCATAGCTGTGTAAATAGAAATTACTTTATATGTAATACTAGTATGCCTGTGTCAGGATGCGGCCTGGAATCGGCCGCTACTCACCTTCGCGCTGGTGTCCTTGGGCTTAGGTGTTCAGTCGCTGGAAGTGGAGGTGAGTGGTGTCTGAGTATTTTCCCTGGGGTCTGCTTAGGCTTCTGAGCGTGCGTCCTGGTTTCCGAGGTACCGGGCATGAGCACAGCCATGTTGGTCCATATCACCTGACTAGTCTCTCCCAATGATAGTCCTGTGGTCACTCAGCTGATCCTCTGATCCGCTACCTAAGGGTATTTAAGTCTGACTCCAGGAACAGGAAACTGCTATTCAACTTCACTGTTCCAGTGACTGTGATACTCACCAGTGTTGCTCTGTGTTATTTCCTTCAGAGTGTTGCTTCAGCCTACTCAGAGTTCTCCAGTGTTACTTGTATTAGCGTCCATGTTAATTCTCAGTCTGAGACTTTAGCTCTCTCTCAGAACTGCAGTGTTTTATATTCTATTCCTGTGTGTCTTATAGTGTGCTGTTTAGCGCTATTTCAGTTTTCATACTACTTACTAGTTAACTCTCAGCTGGAACTCTAGCTATTCCCATTACATACCTATGTCCACATTTCCTCTGTGTTTCTCTGTGCAAATCAGCACCTGGATCTATAGCAAATCACAGTACATTTCCCTTTTCTCAAGCAAGCCTGCGACTAGGATCTGTAACATTCTCAAGTTCATCTCTAGTGTTCAAGTATTCTGTTCATATGTTTTATTACTGTACATTCCTAGGGCTCCCAGTGCTAATTTATATAGTTCCGGTCTTTCTGCTACTCCCAGGTATCTGTCCAGAGGGCCACAACCTGCCCACTTGGTGCTGCAAAACTCAAATCCCGATTGGAGGGGTCACTGGTGAAGACCACCAAGCGGGTTAGACTCCGCGCCTCTTTGCTGGTCTAGCCAAACCTGGGTTTGGTTGCAATTGGGAGACTTATTCATTGGCACTCGCCTAGTTGTTCCCTAGCCACCCTAACCCCCTGGCTTTTTCCCTCACCTGAGGATTTCCCATATGGATCATTTCGGCAATTTAAACCCAGAACTTACGTACGGAAAATGCTTTGTTAGATAATTGCTAGATCATAAGTTAATACGATGGAATCGGGTAATAAAAGATGTGTGTGAAACATAAGACTATGGTTTTTGGGGATTTTTTTATTGTAACATTTCGCCAAATTTGTACGTGCGATGATATTTTTGCCCATGGACTCTGAAGCAAAGTGGACCATTTCCAGGGGGTATTGCAAGCTGAGCCCCTATAGATGCAAATGATAATGCACTGTTACTCCGCCTCACTGTCTCCCAGCTTCCCAATCAGCAAAAAGAGGCATTGCTTTTGAGGTGCAAACCCGGCGCTGATTGGCTGGGAGTTGCGAGCCTGGAATCAACGTGTTGATATATTTGCCCATGGACTCTGAAGCAAAATGGACCATTTCCAGGAGGTACTGCAAACAGCCCCCAATCCAAATTATAATGCACTGTTATTTCACCTCACCATCTCCCAGCCTCCTGCCAATCAGCAGATGCCGGCAGCTCTCATGGAAAGCAGAGAAATGTTACAATAAAATGGAAAGCCTTCAAAGCGCAAACCCTGGGCTGATTGGCTGGGACTTGCAAGCCTGGAACGACGTGTTGGAGAAAGTAGGTGAGGGAAGAGCACCCCCTATGGCAGCAGCCTCATGTGTTGTGCCACCCGCGCGCCCTGCCTCATTATGTAATAGCTACATCACACAGCCAGGTGGCCAATCAGGAGCTGAACTGGGCAGAACATAAAAACAATGTCCGCACATGGCTAGGGCATCACGTCCATGTGAGAGCACAGACCACCAGAAGTGCATGAGAACAGCAGCTGGCGGCATATCCAACTTCCCCCGGGTCACTGTGCCGACTCTGTGTTCTGGTAGGTTTCTTGACATTTTCAGATTAACTGTACCAAAGCATTACTTGTGGTTTTTGACAATAGAAATCCGCTGATTGAAATCTGTCACAAAAGAATCACATGAATATCCTAATTAGCCTTTGGGCTCGATTCAACTCAATGCAAATTGAATAGCGCTGTAAGGGAGCTCCAGGAGCTATTAAATTCAGTGCGCTGTTAACCCTGACTAAGGATTTCTTCTCGCATCCCTCTGGGGTGCGAGCAGAAATCTGAAAATCTCCTGGCGCAATGCTGTTTTCTGCCCTTAGAGCAGCGGAAACAGCATTGTGGCAGACAGTTTAGTCGGAGAATGCTGATTCTCGTGACTGAATACGATGTTTAAGGTGTGAGGGGCGTGAGAGCTGGCATTCTCTAACAATACAGTGCACTGAATTGAGTAGCTCCAGGAGCTCCAACCCGGCGCTATTCAATTCGTGTTAAATTGAAACGAGTCCTTTCAAATATTCAAATTCAAAGAGCGTTCCGAACAACGGGACTATGCAATTTATATATATATATATATATATAAGATGATAATATAGGCATATTTAGTGTATAAATAGTTAAAGGAGTGGAATACATAGGTCTAATTGTGTATATACTGATACCTACACAATTAGAGTATAGTACAATAATCCATAGTTTCCTATTCATATTATGCCATCTGATTGTATTGCTGAATATACAGTTTTTTTTACAGTTACAGGCTGCTGCCGGTGTGAACTCCCTCCCGGCGTGATATCTTGCTATCTTCCTGGCCTGGGCAGGCGGCTGGATTACCACCTCCTCCCCGCGCATGGCTTGTGGGCCGCACTTGCTGCCCTGTCCCCGCCGCTCCTACCCCTTCCTTCCATGGCGCAGCTGTAAGGTGACCAGATGCAGCAGCAGCCAGCTCTGTCCCCGGCCGCTCCTGCCCCTTCCTTCCCCAGCGTGGCTGTAAGGTGACCGGAAGCAGCCGCCTCTGTCCCTGGCTACTCCCACCCGTTTCTTCTCCGGCATGGCTGTAAGGTGACCAGATGCAGCAGCAGCCGGCTCGGTCCTCGGCGGCTCCCACTCCATCCTTCCCTGAGTCGGCTGTAAGGTGACAAGATGCAGCAGAAGCTGGCTGTCCCTGGCCGCACCCACCTCTTCCTTCCACGGCTGAGAAGCAACCCCACACATGAATGGTCTCAGGATGATTTACTATTGGCATGAGACAGGACAAAGACTTTTGGAGGATGGCCTGGTGTCAAGAAGGGCAGCAAAGAAGCCACTTCTCTACAGGAAAAACATAAACAACTGATATTCTGCAAAAGGTACAGGGATTGGACTGCTGAGGACTGGGGCAAAGTTATTTTCAGATTGTTTGGGGCATCTGGAAAACCACTTGTCCGGAGAAGGAAAGGTGAGCTCTACCATCAGTCCTGTGTCATGCCAACAGTAAAGCATCCTGAGACCATTCATGTGTGGGGTTGCTTCTCAGCCAAGGGAGTGGGCTCACACAATTTTGGCTAAGAACACAGCCATGAATAAAGAATGGTACCAAAAATTCTCCAAGAGCAACATCTCCCAACCATCCAACGGGCCCATAATGCCCCGCATGCTGGTATTTATGATTCGCCAAATACCAGCATGTGGGAGAGGCTTGCTGGTACTTGTGGTTCTAGAACTAAAGACAATATTTAACCCTTTATTTTACACAAAACACTAACACGATCAACCCGGCACCCACCGCCCTAGGGTGCCGGGGATAGCCCCGGGGCTATCAGTCTAGGCCTGGGGTGCCCTGGAGAGGGGGATCCCTTTATTGGGGGGCCCCCAATTCCCCAGGCCTGGGCTGACTAGTAGTCAGGGGTAATGCTTTGGCCGGGGAAACTGGTGAAAGGTTTTCCCTGGTCGTGGAATTTTCCCCCCGCTAGAAAGAGCTTGGTGCTGGTTTTGGAATTTTCAGGGGAACCCTACTCATTTTGTCCCCTGATTTTCCAAAACCAGCACTGGCTCTGCAAAGCACTGTGCTGGTTCTTAATATACAGGGGCCCCATACGCATTTTGGTCCCTGTATTTTTAGAACCAGGACAGGCTTTATAAAGCCCGGGGCTGGTAAGGCTTCTGGGGAGGAGGTGCATTTTAAAATACAGACAGAAGCCATCACGGATCTTAATGATCTGTGATGGCTTCTCTAAAACTCGCACCTTTTAATGCTACTCACATTAAAAGGTGCCAGTTTACATAGTCCTAAACTCGTCTAAACTCGCATATGTAGTAGCCTCGAGCTGAAAAGTTTGCAGGCTATTGAATTTGCGAGTTTCAGTACAAACTTGCACTTTTAAAAAGTGCGAGAAAGTGTTACTAAAACTGACTACCTGTTACATTTGGCCCATAATGTTATTTGCATTATTGGAAATTAAAATCCTAAGGAGGATCTTAGCGGGATAAGCCATTTTGCTATCACATCCCTGAGTTTTTCCAATGGGTAGACACCGGTATGCGTCTTAGTGAAGCCGGGGATACAGAGAGTAGCCTTCCTGTGAATAAGCTGGCGTTGTGTGTTAGATGCTGCTGAAGGTGATACACCCACCCAATGAGTTGTCACTTTCATGACATCTTTAGTTTGACCAGTACCACTTGTCCATATATCTTTAGTTTGGTGGATACTCAGTAGAATGGCATTTTGTAGGCCAAGTATAAGAGTTTTATTTAACCTCTTGGTATAGGTGAGGAATTGCTGTTCTGGTAAAATGGAATTGAGATGAAATTTGGCAGTGGAGACACAGGGCCTCAATTAACCGTCTAAAAGCAGATGCATTAATGCCAGATATTTAATGCAGATCTAATGCTAGTATTATAATATAATAATAATAATAATAATAGTATCATAATGCTAGATTCATGTCTTTGGTGATCTTGCTTCCTCTTGCAAATTATTGTATCGCATTCAATTGTTGCTCGAAACTACTAGTTTTCTTGGTCCGACTTCTGTGACGAAGATTCACCCCCAGCAGCAGCAGAAGATCTAATGCACTCATCTCTACTTTAAAGTTAAATCCTGTTTATTATAGCAAACAGCCACAATAGAGGAAAAAATGCCATACCTACTAATATAGCAATTTGATTTATATATTTAATTTGCTGCAAACTTACATGCAATTTTATGTATAAAGATAATTAGTTATAATAAATTACCAATTCATAATAAGATGGTTGCTTTGATTGCTGTGTTTCTATCACTGGTATTATGAGCTGACACTTCCCTGCTTCACTCCCTGTAATATAGAATAATTTTCTGGTTTAAATATAGATGGAGAATGAATCATCTAGTCAGTGTGTTGGGAGTGTAGTGAACTTAGAGGTGGGTGGTGCAATCGGTGCACCTTCTGACAGGAGCTGGATTATATAGTTATAGTATTTTAAGTGAATCATGCACCAAACTTTTATACCTGAAGTACGTGTAACTTTTATACCCGTAGTAAAAGGGTTTGCACATCTTTTAAATTTAATCTGAATTTCTTATATGTTTGTTGACTTCTATTAATAATTCAAATACAGGTTGAGTCTCCCATATCCAATTATTCTGAAATACAGAATATTCGAAATACGAATTTTATTAGCATGCCTGAGATAATGAAACCTTTGCTTTTTGATGGTTCAATGCACACAAACTTTATTTAAGGCAAAAAATTATTAAAAATAATGTTTAAAAATACCTTCAGGCTTTGTGTATAAGGTATATATGAAACATACAAGAATTTGATGTATATACACAAACCTTGTTTGACCACAAAATTATTGAATATATTGTATAAAATGACCTGCAGGCTGTGTGTATAAGGTGTATATAATACATAAATGCATTCTGTGTGTATATTGGGGTCCCATTCCCAAGATATCTCATTATGATATGAAAATATTCCAAAATACGGAATATTCCGATATCCAAAATACCTCTGGTCCCAAGCATTTTGGATATGGGAGACTCAACCTGTAGTTGCTTTTATTTTTTGTAATTAGAAATGTTGGCATTTTTACAGCATTCTAAGTATATAAATGCTGTTGGTACAGTATTATGATATGCAGTGATATGTTTCTATTATTAACTTTTAGGCATGGTGATCATAATACCTGCATTTTATTATCACTGTTAAAAAGCTGCTGGTTTACAATCTAGATTTGCATTATAACAGTTTTTCAGTACACCAAAGACAGGATGCACTAGCATGTAGGATTGTGAATTTAGGGGCTAATTCAGCAAGGATTGTTATTGCGATTACGCATGCAATTGGCCGATTGTTGCATTTTGTGCATGCATTGCAGTGTGAATGCGCGAACACTCCACTGCAAACGGGACTGCGATCGCAGTGACTATGCAGTCCCATCACAGAGTGATTGACAGGAAGTACCGTTTGGGGGTGGTGAAGGGTGGGGTGGTCTGCGAAACGCAGGCGTGCCAGTGCATTTGAATGCCGTTACAGGGGCTTGCATAAATTAGCCACTGCGATGCCATATGCAGCTTGGGCTTTCACTGCGTGTGATGAGGTTAGCAATTCCTGAGTAAGGTCAGACCTTGTGCAAGTGTGCTTGAGGCTCCGAATGCACTCAAAGTTACTGATGGTTCGCAGTTTTGCTAAGTATTACAGATGTGTGTAAGGTGAGGTGGGCGCCCTTATGTTAGGCTGCGTATGGCATTGCAATCATTACCATAACTTCACAGTCAGACTGCATACGTAATCGCTATTGCGATTGCAATAGCGATCCTTGCTGAATCAGGCCCTTAGGGTCTGATTCAGATTAGGGAATGCAATGCAAGGGGTTTAAATACAGATTTTGGGTTTTTTTTGCATGTGGGGTAAATACTGGCTGCTTTTGCATATGGGGTAAATACTGGCTGCTTTTGCATATGAGGTAAATACTGGCTGCTTTTGCATGTGGGATAAATACTGGCTGCTTTTGCATATGGGGTAAATACTGGCTGCTTTTGCATATGGGGTAAATACTGGCTGCTTTTGCATATGGGGTAAATACTGGCTGCTTTTGCATGTGGGATAAATACTGGCTGCTTTTGCATGTGGGATAAATACTGGCTGCAATATTGGACAGCTTTATTATTACACTGCAATTTATATTTCAGACTGGATACACTTCACCCAAATCTAAATCATTTTACATCTCCCCTTCTGCAGTGCAGCACGGTTTTACCAAGAGATGCACAATTACTTGCTCTTTCTTAAGATGGGTACACACACTTAAAGATATATCTACAGATGATGGTTGTTCATACACACTGAACAACCATCATCTGTAATCTGGCCGTGGCTCTCCGCAGCCTCTGCAGCAAGTGCATGGGTGCTCGGCAGACCGCACATACACACAGCACAATGAACAGATATATTTGCAGATATATCTGTCATCGGCTGTGCAGCAGAGCCGACGCGATATGTCTGTGAACAACGTCGTTCACAGTCATATCACTGGTACACATTGGCCGACGGGCACCCGATATATCTGTCAGTACCCAGCATTACTCTATTCCCAAATCTGAATCAAGCCCTTAATTAACAAAATGAACCACAATAATAAATAAAATAAGAAGAAAAAGCATGTAAGACATACAATTCCTTTGCACTGACAAGAACATATACAGTCAGGTGCATAAATATTGGGACATTGACAGAATTTTCATATTTTGGCCTCTATTCATCACCACAATGGCTTTGAAATGAAACAAACAAGATGTGCTTTAACTGCAGACTTTCAGATTTAATTTGAGGGTAATTATATCCAAAGCAGGTGAACGGTGTAGGAATTACAACGGTTTCTATATGTGCCTCCCACTTTTTAAGGGGCCAAAAGTAATGGGACAAACTAAACAATCCTAAATATAACTTTCACTTTTTAATACTTTGTTGCAAATCCTTTGCAGGCAATTACAGCCTGAAGTCTGGGACACATAGACATCACCAGACGCTGGGTTTCATCCCTGGTGATGCTCTGCCAGGCCTCTACTGCTAATGTCTTCAGTTCCTGCTTGTTCTTGGGGCATTTTCCCTTCAGTTTTGTCTTCATCAAGTGAAGTGCATGCTCAATCAGATTCATGTCAGGGGATTGACTTGGCCATTGCATAACATTCCACTTTTTAGCCTTAAAAAACTCTTTCGTTGCTTTTGCAGCATGCTTTGGGTCATTGTCCATCTGCACTGTGAAGCACCGTCCAATGAGTTTTGAAGCATTTGACTGAATATGAGCATATAATATTGCCCAAAACACTTCAGAATTCATTCTGCTGCTGTTGTCAACAGTCACATCATCAATAAATACAAGGGAACCAGTTCCATTGGCAGCCATACATGCCCACGCCATGACACTACCACCACCATGCTTCACTGATGAGATGGTATGTTTTGGATCATGAGCAGTTCCTTTCCTTCTCCATACTCTTCTCTTCCCATCACTCTGGGACAAGTTGATCTTTGTCTCATCTGTCCATACGATGTTGTTCCAGAACTGTAATGGCTTTTTTAGATGTTGTTTGGCAAACTCTAATCTGGTCTTCCTGTTTTTGTGGCTCACCAATGGTTTACATCTTGTGGTGAACCCTCTATATTCACTCTTGTGAAGTCTTCTCTTGATTGTTGACTTTGACACATATACACCTACCTCCTGGAGAGTGTTCTTGATTTGGCCAACTGTTGTGAAGGGGTTTTTCTATTCACCAGGGAAATAATTATTCTGTCATCCACCACAGTTGTTTTCTGTGGTTTTCCGGGTCTTTTGGTGTTGCTGAGCTCTCCGGTGCGTTCTTTCTTTTTAAGAATGCTCCAAACTGTTGATTTGGCCACACCTAATGTTTTTGCTATCTCTCTGATGGGTTTGTTTTGATTTTTCAGCCTAATGATGGCTTGCTTTACTGATAGTGACAGCTCTTTGGATCTCATATTGAGAGTCGACAGCAACTGATTCCAAAAAGCAAATGTCACACCTAGAATCAACTCCAGACCTTTTACCTGCTTAATTGATAATGAAATAACAAGGGAATAGCCCACACCTGTCCATGAAATAGCTTTTGAGATGATAGTCCCATGACTTTTGGCCCCATAAAAAGTGGGAGGCACATATAGAAACTGTTGTACTTCCTACACCGTTCACCTGATTTGGATGTAATTACCCTCAAATTAAATCTGAAAGTCTGCAGTTAAAGCATATCTTGTATTTTTCATTTCAAAGCCAATGTGGTGGTGAATAGAGGACAAAATATGAAAATTCTGTCAATGTCCCAATATTTATGCACCTGACTGTATGCTGGTCAGAGCCGTAGCTAGCGCTCTGAGTGCCCTGTGCCAGCACCACCCCTTTTGTGTGTGATGTCATGACGTCGTGCACAAGGGTACGGGGCTGCCGACAACTGATGCTGAAACAGTGCAGCTGTAATTATGGCAGGGTGCCTGCCTGTAGCGTCCGCGAGACGCTAGAGGCAGCACTGCTGCAGCGATGCTGGCTGCAGGGCACCATTACAGGCACCCTTCAGTCAGAAGCAGAAGCCGTGGAATGTCGATGGTGCCGCCCACACCCCTAGCTACAGTCCTGATGCTAGTTATTTAAGAGAATATTTTATTATATGTAGATATTAGTGACAAAAAAAGTAAGTGAAATACAGTATGCTTATTATTGTTACCAATGTATCCTATTACAGTACTTTTGTAATTATAGTATCAGAATATTCAGTAAAGTAGATCCCAAAGCTAATTATTTTTCTCAATTTTTTAACCATGTCTGTCACTTTTATAAAATCCTAATTTATGATGACATGTCTAATGGATGATTGCTTGGTTGTGCACAGAACAGGCTGTAGAAAGGACTTTTAAGGACAGTAATAAGGATTATCCCGCTCAGTACTTGCATTTTGCTAAGCAATAAAGCTACCAATTTGCTAAATGGCCAGTATACACATCTCAATTTTAAATAAAAATGAGAGGGGAGAAAACCTTACTGGGTAAAACCTTAAGTGTTCCTTTACTCTCATAAGGCGTCCTTAACTTTTTATTATAATTAACAAACAATATAACAACTTACGACTAACCTAAACATAGAAACATAGAATTTGACGGCAGATAAGAACCACTTGGCCCATCTAGTCTGCCCCATTTTTATACATATTGTTACCTCAACCCTTATTGATCCTTACTTCTTCTGAAGGATATTCTTATGTCTATCCCATGCATGTTTAAATTGCTCTACTGTCTTAGCCTTTACCACCTCTGATGGGAGGCTATTCCACTTCTCACTACTCTTTCTGTGAAGTAATTTTTCCTCAAATTTCCCCTGAACTTACCACCCTCCAGTTTCAGAACATGTCCTCTTGTTCTAATACTTCTCTTTCTTTGAAGAATATCTTCTTCCTTTACCCTGTTAAAACCCTTTATATATTTGAACGTTTCTATCAAGTCCCCCATTTCCCTTCTCTGCTCCAAACTATACATATTAAGAACTTTTAGTCTTTCCTGGTACGTTTTGTGGTGTAGACCTTGCACCATTTTAGTTGCCCTTCTTTGTACAGTCTCTAATGTATTAATATCCTTCTGGAGATATGGCCTCCAGAACTGAACACAGTATTTGAGATGAGGACGTACCAATGACCTATACAGTGGTATTATCACTTCTTTCTTTCTACTACTGATTCCTCTCCCTATGCAACCAAGCATCTGACTTGCCTTCTTCATTGCTTTGTTACAATGTTTGCTTGCCTTTAAGTCACCTGAAATAGTGACTCCTAGATCCCTTTCCTCTTCAGTAGTTTCCAGTATAGTGCCATTAATACTATATTTAGCCTTTGGATTTTTGAGACCCAAGTGCATGATCTTGTATTTTTTGGCATTAAACTGTAGTTCCCACATTCTTAACCATTCCTCTAGTCTACCTAGCTCATCATCATTTGTTTTACCCCTTCTGGTGTGTCTGCCCTGTTGCATACCTTTGTGATATCTGTAAAAAGGCATAGTTTCCCTTCAATACCATTTACAATGTCACAAATAAAGAAATTAAAAAGCACTGGTCCAAGTACAGATCCCTGAGATACTCCACTGGTAACATTTCCCTCTCGAGACTGCACTCCGTTTACTACAACTCTCTGTTTCCTATCTTGCAGCCATGATCTTATCCATTCAACTATCTTTGTATCCAATCCCATGCTTTCCAGTTTATTTAACAGTCTGCAATGTGGAACAGTGTCAAAAGCCTTACTAAAGTCTAGATAAGTTATATCTATGGCCCCACCTTTAACTATTTCCTTAGTCATCCAGTCAAAAAAGTCAATAAAATTTGTTTGAAATGATCTCCCCCCAGTAAATCCATGCTGTCTGGAATCCTGCAAATTGCTTGATTTGAGATAATTTACGACTCTTTTTTTTAAGAGTCTTTCCATCAATTTCCCTACTACTGATGTAAGGCTCACTGGTTTGTAGTTGCTTGCCTCTTCCTTGCTTCCACTTTTGTGCAGTGGGACAATGTTTGCTTTTTTCCAGTCCTCTGGAATTACTCCAGTAGCTAGTGACTGGTTGAATAATTCTGTTAATGGTGTTACCAGCACCCCTTTAAGCTCATTTAGTATACTAAAAATAATAACACAGACACAGACTGCTTTGTTTAAATGGTCATAACTTGCTTTTATTGAAGGTGTGACCCTGAGCTTTTACTTAATTTTGGTAATCAAAGAAGGATGCTACAAACACTCAGCTCCAGCCATCAGATTATTAACCAATATTAGGGATCAACTGATATGCCCCCTTTGGCCAATGTAAGCTGAGCGGTGAAGACTCACAACCCCTATAATACACACAGAGATAGACGTCCATAGAGATAGAAGCCCAAAGTCCTCCTGCAGAGGCAAGCCATACTAGTGACCCATCAAAGGTTATGTGCTCCACAACAATTTTCTTGCACCTTACGTGGCCGCTGGTTTGGAGCACCTTCCCATCCAATAAAATTTAAACGTGTGTTAGTATGAACACAAACACAAGAAAGAAAAAGAAAGGGAGGGGGGAAGGGACAAAAACTATCCAGAAAGATGGCTGCCAGGCATACACCAGCCTTATAAGGTAACCCTATAGCCACTCCCTAGAGCTTACTCTTAGCCAAAACTTACCTACCAGAATACAACCACCACAAACCTACTCTATCTAGCAACAGTTGACAAAATTCTAACAATTACAAAAAACTAAGAACCCTTATATAGACTTACTGCATATAGCCTTAAGTTAATGCAGCTCTTAGCTCTATTACATTAAGATGAGACATCACCTAACATACATAGGGTCATATTTTTTCTACCTAGCCCAGGGTAAATCAAATTGACTGGGATACTAATTAAGCCACCTGTGGTTAAGCCATACTTGCCTACTTTTGAAGAAGCATTTCAGGGAGATTGTGAAAACAACACCTTTGAGCGCGGCTGTAATGTGGGTGAGTACTGCTACATCTGAGAGGGGTGTCATAAAATTGACTTCCATCCAAATGTAAATGAGCCCCAAAGCAGTCAGTAAGATTTATTTGGTGATGAAAACATACTGATACTTTTCAGAAAATACATGTAACCATAGAGATCATTGTGCATTATAACTAATGCAGGGAAACTATACTAATTATTCCGTTTGAATGTATATATAACAGCTATATAAAGGGGATAAGGTGCAATAAGGGAGATTGCTACTAATTCAGGGAGTCTCCCTGACAATCAGGGACGGTTGGCAAGTATGGGTTAAGCATGAATATTACTTATTTACACAATGTCACCAGTTTATGCAGCTCCTTGCATAAGTACAAGTTAGAGACAAGTGAAATTGGAGTTCTTGGATCCAAAATAGTTTATAAATGAAATGATACAGCATGTTTGTTTTACATTAGGTAGTGCACAACTTTACAGATGTCACAGCAACTGTCTATGTATACAAAAAATGTCTACAACAATTTTTATAATTGAATCAGACACTCCATAAAAGTTTTGTACAGTGTATTTGTATAAACAAAGTATATACAGTATAATAGTAGAATTAATCTGTGAAATATATGAATAAGTGAATATATTGAATATGTGTCTTGTGTTTCTGGGAAAAAGAGAAGTTTGCTATTTAACATTAATCACTGTTACATACTGTAAAAAGAGTCCTGAAATTATATCACTTATAAAAGATTTATAATTTTACAGAGTGTCACAGACAACCATGGCAATCATAGTCACATGGCGCATTATGTACTGTAGTGTCAGGGTTGCCAACTTTCTGGCTGCCCCTTCCGGGAGGGGGCAGCCATATTGGCAAATCAAGGGGGCATGGTTGGCATTTGTTGGTGGAGCGGGGGGGTGGCCGTGCAATCGCGTAATTTTGTCCCTGCTACACAATGCTCAGATTACCGGCATCGTGAAGCAGGGGGCCGGGCCAAAATTACACGATTCGGCAAGTATCGTGTCACCGCCCCCTGCTGCAGGGGATTCTCTCATAACCGTGGGTGGCCGGAGGGGTCGGAGGCTTGCTTGCCTTTCCGGGGGGCCTGGAGCAGCACATGATTTTCAGGAGGCTCCCGGCTGAATTGGGAGGGTAGGCAAGTATGTGCAGTATGCAAAGAGAGTCATTTGTTTCACAGGCTAGGGTTGATTTAAAGATGCACACAAATCCAGACCAGGGACATAACTAGGTATTTTAATGCCCCATAGCAAAAGTTTGTAAGGACCGCTAGTACCACCCAATGGTGAAAAATATATATAACACATGACAAGGAAGATGGGCCCCCACTAAGTTCCCGGCACCATAGCAGCTGCATGTATGGAAGATACGCTCATACACATACTCATGAAGGGTCATTTTTATTAGAAGCCAAATAAACTACCTGCATGGTTTTTTTTGTGCGGGAAGAAACAGGAGTAAGCCCTCAGAAACAAGGACATACAAACTTCTCACAGATAGGGCATACCTCCCAACATATGGGAGTTTGGATGCGGGACCCCCTGCAAGAACCATAGACATGCGCCCAAAGGGGGGCATGGAATATTGGTTAATGGGTATGTCATATATAGTATTTCCGTCACTAAGGGCACTTACCCTGTGTTATCCAGAGCTCCTGGGCTGCACCAGAGGCTCACCCCTGCACTGTTTAAATGCCGTGCAAATGCATGGTAAGCATGTAGATATTTGCAGACCAAAGTAGATCAGTAACCTTGAAAATGCTCCAGATCCTGCTCAAAGTAACAGAAACTGATCATGTGGTTCTCTAACATCCTAATGAGATCACTTTATTAGGAGCTCCTAACAAACCAAGCTTACAATATCTACCTGGAAATGTCTGTGGGTGTTTATTCATTTCCTCTACAGATCATAGAACACCAATCACAGAAGACTGTGAGCATGGAATGCATTCATTGAGATACTGTAATAGCATTTCATCTGCTAGCCTAGCAACAGGAGTGGGGACACTCAGGTTTGCACCTGGGGAGCAGGGGGCTCCCGGGGGCCAAGTTGTGCTCACCGCAGACTCTCATTTTCGGCGTCTGGTCTGTCCAACATGGGCTTCTCCTTTCTGCACTGCTTCCGGACTCGCGTGATGATGATGTCATAATCTCGCAAGTCTTTGAGTCTGATCTTGCGGGCGGCTCTTCTCAGTCCGGGACTCCTGGTGAGACCCGAAGGCAGAGGGCCAGCATAACTATTGAGGGTGCAGGGCCAGATTAAATAACTTTATTAAAAAAAAAGTGCTGATTGCTTGCTGGAACTCGGGCCCCCCAAAGCGGCATGCCCCATAGCAATGGCACCCTCTGCAGTTACGCCACTGAGACAGGCTGAATATTTGTCAAGGAATTGGGTAATAGGAGTGTGTACAGTACGTATGTGTGTAAGTGGGGGGTGAGAGGGGAGGGAATACATGACAGCGCCATGAAGATAAAGTGGAGAGAATCGAAAAGATAGGCGCTGATTTACAGCTGTATGCAAGATGGCCATAGATGAGACTGCATTGCGTGATTACAGATAAATGTTGATCATCTATGTATCCACAATGTCCCATCCATTTGCTTGTGAACGTAGCTGTTATTACCGTCAGTGTGTATATGCACCCCCTCTACTTGATTTCATGAGACACATCTGAAGAACTCATATCATCACTTTAGAATAGACCATAATTCCGCAAACATGTCCTCTGATCACTTATCCTACTGTACATGTGACTATGACATTACTGCTCAGTTACACCCATGCAGCTTAAGCTAGAGACAAGACTGAGACATGTACAACTCTGAATTGCCTGTTGCTGCTTCTAGTTGCATAGAGTTCAGGCATGAATCTTGAGCAGTGTTAAAAATTACATCTCTGATTCAGCACCACTGTGTATGAATTTCTCCCACTGGCATCCATACTTGTTTTCCCACCAAGTACATGCTTAAAAGGTATCTAACTTGCTATTAAGAAAAATAAAAGCAAACAAAAAAAAACCCATCCTTGTGGGATTGCTGCTTTTACTGATGTAACAATTCACTAAAATTTGTTCTATTTGTGTATACACAAAAAGTAATTAGTTAATAGATCAGGGTCGTATTAAGAGAGGAGAGGGTCCGTGTGCATTCCCCGTCTGGGGTCCCCTCCTCTCCTTGGCGGCCGGCAGTACACCAGCAGCAGTAGACTCTGGAACTGTGCGCAGAGTCTACTGTGCATGCAAAGGTCACCAGGAAAATGGCACGGCTGCCATTTTCCTACCGATTTCCCCACTCTGGGAGAAGGACTGCGGCAGCCATTTACCAGGTGTTTAGTTTAGTGCTGCTACAGTCAATGCGGGACTTCAAAGAGGTAAATATGAAAAAATATGGGTGTAAGGTGTCGGCTTCCACTGGACCCAGGGGCCCGTGTGCACCGCACACCCTGCACCCATTATAGATATGCCCCTGTAATAGATAAATATATGATTGTCTGACAATTCAATGAAGTGTTGTACCTCATAAGGACCTTCATATATGTGGCCTTTTATGTGCTTCCCTGTGCTGGGGAATGTTCTGGGACTGGATGAGTTTAATGCCTCCATCTCACTCCCCATGTGAACTGCAGTAAGGAGGGACTTTAGGACCCCAGAGCATCCAACTTTTAGCAGCACTGCACAGCCCAGGATTGAAAATGAAACTAGGAGAGGGAGAGAAGAAACAGCTGTATGGAGCATGATAGGAGCTGTGTAGTGTGTGCCAATGAAGAAAAGCAGCTGCCAGTAGTGTGTGTGTGCTGCAGCGTGCCGTGACTAAAGGCACACAGAGTCAGGATCAGCAGCTGATCAGGATAACAGTGTGAGGTGAAGACCCCCTCCATGTCAGGCAGCAAGATAAGAGGGCTTAAAATTGCACAGTTTCAGTGAACTTACTACAGCACCAAAGGAGAGGAGAGGCTGTGCAGGTCAAGTTCTGCATGTTTAAAGACAAGTACTGGCATCTGGACAGGTACACTTTGCATTGTAATACATGTCAGGTGAAGGACTTCACTATTATAGAGACTACTCATAGAGGAAGTGGGTTTTCTGCAAGTACTGTAACCATAAGGGAGTCCAGATGTATATAACCCTTCCTATCTTTTGGAACTTAGAACTGAATATTGTTTGTGGCACTGAAATGTCGCTTGTTAAGTACTATGGGGTGTATTTACTAAGCAGTGTTAGGAGACAGAGTAAAAAGTGATAAGGTGCCAGCCAATCAGCTCCCAACTGTAATTTTTCCAACACAGCCTGTGAGATGGCAGTTAGGAGCTGATTGGCTGGCACCTTATCACTTTTTACTCTGTCTCCTAACGCTGCTTAGTAAATAAACCCCTATAACTGCCAACATCTTCACCAGACTGAACAGGGAAGCCCCTAGCAGTTGTCAATCTGCAGTGGACATTTCACCTCACAAGTTCTGTACAAACCCGGTTCAATTGACTACTATACATTATATGTGCTGCAACACGCCACCAGGTGGCAAAATCTGGTATTGATGGAACATTACTCAAGCTGTGTGATAAAGTGCATTCCAATCACTTCAAGGCCTTAAATTGCACAATTTTCCCAAGTATTCTTTAATTTCATGCATCAACATGGCTGTACAGCGAAGATTAGAGACATTGCTTAATGATTCATAAAACTGCACATTGTAAATTTGTTTGTTATTTAAAGTAAAGCATTTAATCTGACAGTGAGAATTATTTAGGAATGGTACTATGATGCATGGATCAAGAATGATCACAGTTACCATTGTTGATGACCACACGTAAAGTAATTATTATCATCTTATGTTGATTATTGAGGATCATGTATTATATTTATAAGGGGTAAATTTACTAAAGTGAAGGTTTTTAGAATTGCCCATAGCACCAACCAGACTCTAGAAATTATCTTCTAAAAGGTGCAAGTTAAATGTGTAGTAGAATCTGATTGGTTGCTATGGGCAACATCTCCACTTCTAAAAAACTCTAACTTTAGTAAATTTACCCCTCAGTTTATTTGATACAAGACACTGTATTTACATTTTATTGCTATACCTGTGTATGTTCTAACCTCTATACAGTATTATGCTGTAGCATAATAAAACTTAATGTCACCTTCAAAGTGTGTTGGGTTCTGGGGGATCTCCTGTCTCTCTGCCATGGTAGGAGACGTCTAGAAGCGGAACAGTCCAGATCCATCTGGTGATACAGTTGCAACTTGCAAGTACTGTAGGTTTCAGAAGAACAGCAGGTATGATTCACTCACTGACATCTCACCATTGGGGGTGTTACAGAAGTGGATCAGTTTTCTCCCACTACTTACAGTTTATTCCAGCAGACAAACATAAAATTCCTATGGGTCTATTTACTAAGCCTTGGATAGAGAAAAAGTGAACGGAGATATAGTACCAGCCAATCAGCTTCTACTGTAACTGCCATGTTACAGGCTGTGTTTGACAAATGACAGTTAGGAGCTGGTTGGTTGGTACTTTCTCTGTTCACTTTATCTCCATCGAAGGCTTAGTAAATAGTCCCTTTAATACTGTTTTACTCTTGGCATTTAAGTGAAAAGATAAAATTAAAAAAGAAAAATGAATAATAAATCTATAATAATAAGAGGAATAAAATAGCTGCTATATCTAGTGGAACTCCAGTACCACACCAGTTCAAGAAAACACAATACAGTGTTCTATCACCTGATACATATCAAATAATGAACATATATATATATATAAAACCAATAATAATAAACAGGGCAGTGCCACAGCAAAGAGCCCTGTGGGTGGCACAACTGCTCACCCACGACCCCTACATCTGGTTCGCAAGGTGCCTGGAATTGTACCCTGTAGTGAAAATCGCTGCTTCAGTGCTGCCGGAACATCCTCTAGATGCTCCAGACAAGCTCCCTATAGTTATAATAGCCACCCTGAGGAAGCTCCGGTCAGAGCTGTAATTACCGGGACTGCTGCCCCCACACCCTCAGCATTACATCATGATGTCATGCTCTGGGGGGAAGGGGGCATGGCCGGCACAGGGAGCAGAAAAACCCTGTTACTGCCATCATCAATATATAGGAATGATTAAACTATACCAGACTGCAAAAATGTGTATACCCGTATATCTCTATACCCTACAAATTATATATAAAATGTTGCTTTATTGAACATAAAAATGCACATGACATACAACTAAGATCTCCAGACAGTTGTGTTAATATGTTAAATATATATATATATATTTATATATGTATGTATGTAAAGGCTTTGAAAATCAGGTTAACTGAATGTGGGTATGTGCTTTTCCTAAGCGAAACTAGATAAAATTCTATCACATATTATGTGTGTATATATATATATATATATATATATCACCCCTGAGGAAGTCCAACAGGACGAAACGCATTGGAAATACCAGCCTCTCTTAAAAGGACATTGTGACTACCTTGCAGATAAGCACTTGATTTTTACTATTTATATTAACTTGTTTATATGTTCCTATATCCCCTTTCCCTTGATACTTTGTAATAAAGCCCCCCCTGTTTTGAGAAAATACCACTAGTGATGATGGGTCTTTTTTGGTCTAAAGCCCATCACTGACATGTAGAAGCATCTGGGGTAATAAGGGAATCTGGAGGAGTGACAAAGAACATATATCTACATGCTATCATACAAGAGTCTTTATGGTACGCACATCTGTAAACAGCTTATTTGCAGAAAGGAAATACTACACTATATTTTCTTTCTCTTATCTGGCTCTGGCTCTCTTCATTAAGGTCTCCCAGGTACTGGAATTCCATGTCCATTTCATTATCTGCATCTCCCAGACAGAGTTTCAGATAAGCCTTAAAGATTTTTTATGTGGTATGCACACTATTGTTTTGAAGCACGGGCACAATTATTCAGAATTTATCACACTATTTGGCGCATGCCCTTTCCACCCCTTTATATATATATATATATATATATATATATATATATATATATATATATATGAAGCTCCTTTTGGCTTGCGTATGCACCCAGCATGATTAAAGGAAAATCGGCACTCCAATGAATGAATAAAGTCAATATATATTTAAATGCTCGACATCATCATAAAAAGTACAGGTGTCATGTTGACGTTTCAAGGCACAGAGGCCTTTTCATCAGGACTTACAAACAAGAAAAAAGTGCAATAGTGTCCTACCTTAAATAGGAGAAGGAAAGGTGCTGAAGAAATCTGTCTCACCTTTTCCGGAGCCACGAGACTGGAGTGTCCACCGGAAGTGGGGAATACACCAAGCGTCGCACAGCACTGTGCTTACCCAGCAACCTACGATGCTTGGTGTATTCCATCAAGCATTTAAATATATATTGACTTTATTCATTCATTGGAGTGCTGCTTTTCCTTTAATCGTGCTGGGTGCATACCTGTTAGATGGCACCCGTCTGGTAATTTTATTGTCCTGAGTGCCGGAAAATTTGTACTGTGTGTGTATGTATGTATATGTGTGTGTATATATATATATATATATATATATATAATTTTTTTCTTGAGTTGCAGGGGACAGGGTGTCTGTTAGTGAAAAGGGAACTGTTGCGTGCCAGAAGCGCGCACTGGAAAAAAATGGTTATGGCCACTCAAACAGAGGGCGTAGTTTTGAGACACATTGGGCCAAATGTAATAGGGTGTCTGTTTTGGTAAATTGCGAGTTTGGTGCTAAACTCGCAATTTTTTACAACTCTCCAATGTAATAGGGTGTCTGTTCACTAAAACTCGCATTTTTCAGAGTTACTAAAACTCTCCATTCTCAAACTCGCATCCAGATGTTTTCACATTGAAAACAATCAACTCGCCCAATGTAATAGGGTGTCTGTTTCAGACTCGCAAAAAAAAGATGACCAAAAGTCCCCAAATAATAGACCTGCTTCAGGCTAGCGAGTACATCCTGAGCAGGTGAGATTAACACAGAAACATGCACATATCCATGAGATATGTACATGTTTCTGTGTGTACTTATGTAAAATGTTTTTAAATAAAAAAAAATTACATGCACCCCTCCCCAAAAGCATAACCAGCCCCGGGCTTTATAAAGCCTGTTCTGGTTCTAAAAATACAGGGGCCAAAATGCGTAGGGGGCCCCTGTATATTAAGAACCAGCACAGGGCTTTGTTGAGCTGGTCTTGGTTCTGGAAAATCAGGGGACAAAACGAGTAGGGGTCCCCTGAAAATTCCAGAACCAGCACCGAACTCTGTCTAGCGGGGGGATAATGCCACAGCCATGGGTTGTAGTGTTTGTATAAAGTGTAAAAATAAAGTTTCCATATTGTCTTTAGTTGTAGAACCACAAGTACCAGCAAGCCTCCCCTGCATGCTTTTATTTAGTAGGGGTGAGCGGGTTCGGATTTCTGAAATCCGAACCCCCCCGAGCCCCCCCGATCCGAGTCCGATCCGAGTCAGGCTCGACTTTTCCCGCCTGACTCGGATCTGACATCGAGGCAAAACGTCATCATCCCGCCTTCCGAGTCTCGCGGGTTTTGGATCCTATATAAGGTACCCGCGTCGGCGCCATTTTCTCACTCGGCTGTGGACAGTGAAGAGGGAGGGTGGGAGTTAGTGCTGTGTAGTGTAGTGTAGTGTAGTGCTGCTGTTGTCCACTACTTCAAAGTCCATAGGGGCTGGCTGTGTTGTGCTGTGCTGCTGTTGTTAATAGGGGCTGTGTCCACTACTTCAAAGTCCATAGGGGCTGGCTGGACTGTGTTGTGCAGTCAGTTCCAAAGTCCTGTGCAGTGTCCCAGTCCTAAAGGGGTGCTGTAGTGTTGTCCAGGGGGTGCTCTGTCCATCAGGGGTGCTCCCCCCAAGTGCTAAAAAAATAATATATTTTCTGTGTTTGTGAATTGTGTGCGCAGTAGCCGCACGTGCATCAACAAAGTAGTGCCAAGCGTGCGCCTGTGTCATAAGTAAAGGGCCGGCTGGCTTGACCGTTAAGGGTGCTGTAACCCCCGAAAGTACACTCCAGTCCAAACCAAAAAAAAAATTATTTTCTGTGTTTGTGAATTGTGTGCGCAGTAGCCGCACGTGCATCAACAAAGTAGTGCCAAGCGTGCGCCTGTGTCATAAGTAAAGGGCCGGCTGGCTTGACCGTTAAGGGTGCTGTAACCCCCGAAAGTACACTCCAGTCCAAACCTAAAAAAAAATTATTTTCTGTGTTTGTGAATTGTGTGCGCAGTAGCCGCACGTGCATCAACAAAGTAGTGCCAAGCGTGCGCCTGTGTCATAAGTAAAGGGCCGGCTGGCTTGACCGTTAAAGGGTGCTGTAACCCCCGAAAGTACACTCCAGTCCAAACCAAAAAAAAATTATTTTCTGTGTTTGTTAATTGTGTGCGCAGTAGCCGCACGTGCATCAACAAAGTAGTGCCAAGCGTGCGCCTGTGTCATAAGTAAAGGGCCGGCTGGCTTGACCGTTAAGGGTGCTGTAACCCCCGAAAGTACACTCCAGTCCAAACCTAAAAAAAAATTATTTTCTGTGTTTGTGAATTGTGTGCGCAGTAGCCGCACGTGCATCAACAAAGTAGTGCCAAGAGTGCCCCTGTGTCATAAGTAAAGGGCCGGCTGGCTTGACCGTTAAAGGGTGCTGTAACCCCCGAAAGTACACTCCAGTCCAAACCAAAAAAAAATTATTTTCTGTGTTTGTGAATTGTGTGCGCAGTAGCCGCACGTGCATCAACAAAGTAGTGCCAAGCGTGCGCCTGTGTCATAAGTAAAGGGCCAGCTGGCTTGACCGTTAAAGGGTGCTGTAACCCCTGAAAGTACACTCCAGTCCAAACCAAAAAAAAATTATTTTCTGTGTTTGTGAATTGTGTGCGCAGTAGCCGCACGTGCATCAACAAAGTAGTGTCAAGCGTTCGCCTGTGTCATAAGTAAAGGGCCGGCTGGCTTGACCGTTAAGGGTGCTGTAACCCCCGAAAGTACACTCCAGTCCAAACCAAAAAAAAAATTATTTTCTGTGTTTGTGAATTGTGTGCGCAGTAGCCGCACGTGCATCAACAAAGTAGTGCCAAGCGTGCGCCTGTGTCATAAGTAAAGGGCCGGCTGGCTTGACCGTTAAGGGTGCTGTAACCCCCGAAAGTACACTCCAGTCCAAACCAAAAAAAAAATTATTTTCTGTGTTTGTGAATTGTGTGCGCAGTAGCCGCACGTGCATCAACAAAGTAGTGCCAAGCGTGCGCCTGTGTCATAAGTAAAGGGCCGGCTGGCTTGACCGTTAAAGGGTGCTGTAACCCCTGAAAGTACACTCCAGTCCAAACCAAAAAAAAATTATTTTCTGTGTTTGTGAATTGTGTGCTCAGTAGCCGCACGTGCATCAACAAAGTAGTGCCAAGCGTGCGCCTGTGTCATAAGTAAAGGGCCGGCTGGCTTGACCGTTAAGGGTGCTGTAACTCCCGAAAGTACACTCCAGTCCAAACCAAAAAAAAAATTATTTTCTGTGTTTGTGAATTGTGTGCGCAGTAGCCGCACGTGCATCAACAAAGTAGTGCCAAGCGTGCGCCTGTGTCATAAGTAAAGGGCCGGCTGGCTTGACCGTTAAGGGTGCTGTAACCCCCGAAAGTACACTCCAGTCCAAACCAAAAAAAAAATTATTTTCTGTGTTTGTGAATTGTGTGCGCAGTAGCCGCACGTGCATCAACAAAGTAGTGCCAAGCGTGCGCCTGTGTCATAAGTAAAGGGCCGGCTGGCTTGACCGTTAAGGGTGCTGTAACCCCCGAAAGTACACTCCAGTCCAAACCAAAAAAAAAATTATTTTCTGTGTTTGTGAATTGTGTGCGCAGTAGCCGCACGTGCATCAACAAAGTAGTGCCAAGCGTGCGCCTGTGTCATAAGTAAAGGGCCGGCTGGCTTGACCGTTAAGGGTGCTGTAACCCCCGAAAGTACACTCCAGTCCAAACCTAAAAAAAAATTATTTTCTGTGTTTGTGAATTGTGTGCGCAGTAGCCGCACGTGCATCAACAAAGTAGTGCCAAGCGTGCGCCTGTGTCATAAGTAAAGGGCCGGCTGGCTTGACCGTTAAAGGGTGCTGTAACCCCCGAAAGTACACTCCAGTCCAAACCAAAAAAAAATTATTTTCTGTGTTTGTTAATTGTGTGCGCAGTAGCCGCACGTGCATCAACAAAGTAGTGCCAAGCGTGCGCCTGTGTCATAAGTAAAGGGCCGGCTGGCTTGACCGTTAAGGGTGCTGTAACCCCCGAAAGTACACTCCAGTCCAAACCTAAAAAAAAATTATTTTCTGTGTTTGTGAATTGTGTGCGCAGTAGCCGCACGTGCATCAACAAAGTAGTGCCAAGAGTGCCCCTGTGTCATAAGTAAAGGGCCGGCTGGCTTGACCGTTAAAGGGTGCTGTAACCCCCGAAAGTACACTCCAGTCCAAACCAAAAAAAAATTATTTTCTGTGTTTGTGAATTGTGTGCGCAGTAGCCGCACGTGCATCAACAAAGTAGTGCTAAGCGTGCGCCTGTGTCATAAGTAAAGGGCCAGCTGGCTTGACCGTTAAAGGGTGCTGTAACCCCTGAAAGTACACTCCAGTCCAAACCAAAAAAAAATTATTTTCTGTGTTTGTGAATTGTGTGCGCAGTAGCCGCACGTGCATCAACAAAGTAGTGTCAAGCGTTCGCCTGTGTCATAAGTAAAGGGCCGGCTGGCTTGACCGTTAAGGGTGCTGTAACCCCCGAAAGTACACTCCAGTCCAAACCAAAAAAAAAATTATTTTCTGTGTTTGTGAATTGTGTGCGCAGTAGCCGCACGTGCATCAACAAAGTAGTGCCAAGCGTGCGCCTGTGTCATAAGTAAAGGGCCGGCTGGCTTGACCGTTAAGGGTGCTGTAACCCCCGAAAGTACACTCCAGTCCAAACCAAAAAAAAAATTATTTTCTGTGTTTGTGAATTGTGTGCGCAGTAGCCGCACGTGCATCAACAAAGTAGTGCCAAGCGTGCGCCTGTGTCATAAGTAAAGGGCCGGCTGGCTTGACCGTTAAGGGTGCTGTAACCCCCGAAAGTACACTCCAGTCCAAACCTAAAAAAAAATTATTTTCTGTGTTTGTGAATTGTGTGCGCAGTAGCCGCACGTGCATCAACAAAGTAGTGCCAAGCGTGCGCCTGTGTCATAAGTAAAGGGCCGGCTGGCTTGACCGTTAAAGGGTGCTGTAACCCCCGAAAGTACACTCCAGTCCAAACCAAAAAAAAATTATTTTCTGTGGTTGTGAATTGTGTGCGCAGTAGCCGCACGTGCATCAACAAAGTAGTGCCAAGCGTGCGCCTGTGTCATAAGTAAAGGGCCGGCTGGCTTGACCGTTAAGGGTGCTGTAACCCCCGAAAGTACACTCCAGTCCAAACCTAAAAAAAAATTATTTTCTGTGTTTGTGAATTGTGTGCGCAGTAGCCGCACGTGCATCAACAAAGTAGTGCCAAGCGTGCGCCTGTGTCATAAGTAAAGGGCCGGCTGGCTTGACCGTTAAAGGGTGCTGTAACCCCCGAAAGTACACTCCAGTCCAAACCAAAAAAAAATTATTTTCTGTGTTTGTGAATTGTGTGCGCAGTAGCCGCACGTGCATCAACAAAGTAGTGCCAAGCGTGCGCCTGTGTCATAAGTAAAGGGCCGGCTGGCTTGACCGTTAAAGGGTGCTGTAACCCCTGAAAGTACACTCCAGTCCAAACCAAAAAAAAATTATTTTCTGTGTTTGTGAATTGTGTGCGCAGTAGCCGCACGTGCATCAACAAAGTAGTGCCAAGCGTGCGCCTGTGTCATAAGTAAAGGGCCGGCTGGCTTGACCGTTAAGGGTGCTGTAACTCCCGAAAGTACACTCCAGTCCAAACCAAAAAAAAAATTATTTTCTGTGTTTGTGAATTGTGTGCGCAGTAGCCGCACGTGCATCAACAAAGTAGTGCCAAGCGTGCGCCTGTGTCATAAGTAAAGGGCCGGCTGGCTTGACCGTTAAGGGTGCTGTAACCCCCGAAAGTACACTCCAGTCCAAACCAAAAAAAAAATTATTTTCTGTGTTTGTGAATTGTGTGCGCAGTAGCCGCACGTGCATCAACAAAGTAGTGCCAAGCGTGCGCCTGTGTCATAAGTAAAGGGCCGGCTGGCTTGACCGTTAAGGGTGCTGTAACCCCCGAAAGTACACTCCAGTCCAAACCTAAAAAAAAATTATTTTCTGTGTTTGTGAATTGTGTGCGCAGTAGCCGCACGTGCATCAACAAAGTAGTGCCAAGCGTGCGCCTGTGTCATAAGTAAAGGGCCGGCTGGCTTGACCGTTAAAGGGTGCTGTAACCCCCGAAAGTACACTCCAGTCCAAACCAAAAAAAAATTATTTTCTGTGTTTGTGAATTGTGTGCGCAGTAGCCGCACGTGCATCAACAAAGTAGTGCCAAGCGTGCGCCTGTGTCATAAGTAAAGGGCCGGCTGGCTTGACCGTTAAAGGGTGCTGTAACCCCCAAAGTACACTCCAGTCCAAACCAAAAAAAAATTATTTTCTGTGTTTGTGAATTGTGTGCGCAGTAGCCGCACGTGCATCAACAAAGTAGTGCCAAGAGTGCGCCTGTGTCATAAGTAAAGGGCCGGCTGGCTTGACCGTTAAAGGGTGCTGTAACCCACAAAGTACACTCCAGTCCGAACCAAAAAAAAATGTATTTTCTGTGTTTAGCCGCACGTATATATCAAATCGATATAACATAAATGGAGGACCAAACTTTCTCCGATAAAAATAAAATAGAGAAAGATCAAGAACCACTTCCTCCTAGTGCTGAAGCTGCTGCCACTAGTCATGACATAGACGATAACATGCCATCAACGTCGTCTGCCAAGGCCGATGCCCAATGTCATAGTAGAGGGCACATACAATCCCAAATGGCAAAGTTCAGGAAAATGACCTTGAAAAAGACATTTAAATCAGCTGAAGAGAAACATAAACTTGCCAATATGCCATTTACGACACGGAGTGGCAAGGAACGGCTAAGGTCGATCCCTAGTATGTTCATGACTAGTGGTTCAGCTTAACATGACGATGGAAGCACTCCTCCCACTAAAAAAATCAAAAGAGTTAAGCTGGCAAAAGCACAGCGAAGAACTGTGCTTTCTAAGAAGATATCACAAATCCCCAAAGAGAGTCCAAGTGTGGTGGTGGTTGCGATGCCTGACCTTCCCAGCACTGGACGGGAAGAGGTGGCTCTTTCCACCATTTGCACGCCCCCTGCAAGTGCTGAAAGGAGCACCCACAGTCCACTTGCTGATATGCAAATTGAAGATGTCACTGTTGAAGTACAACAGGATGAGGATACTGGTGTAGCTGGCGCTGAGGAGGAAGTTGGCGAGGAGGATTCTGATGGTGATGTGGTTTGTTTAAATCAGGCTCCGGGGGAGACAGTTGTTGTCCGTGGGATGAAAAAGCCCATCACGGTCATGCCTGGGCAGAAGACCAAACATTCCACCTCTTTGGTCTGGCAATATTTCTATCCAAATCTGGACAACAACTGTCTTGCCATATGTACCATATGTAAAGGTGAAATAAGTAGGGGTAGGGACGTCAACCACCTAGGAACATCCTCCCTTATACGGCACCTGCAGCGCGTTCATAAAAAGTTACTGTCAAGTTCAGAAACTTTGGCTCAGACCGTAAGCAGTCCAGGGACACCTAAATCCCGTTGTCCTGTTGTATCCAAGCGCCTGCAAACCACACCGTCAACTCCCTCCTCGTCAATTTCCTCCTTAGTCAGGATCGGAAGTAGTCCTGCAGGCCATATCACTGGCATGACTGACTCTCCTATCCGGGATTCCTCCGGAGGATCCTTCATTGCTACACCTACTGCTGCCGCTGCTGCTGTTGCTGCTGCTGCTGGGAGTCGTTCATCATCCCAGAGAGGAAGTAGGAACACCACTACTTTTACTAAACAATTGACCCTCCAACAGTCCTTAGCGAGGAGGATGAAGTACGACAGCAGTCATCCTGAAGCAAAACGTATAACTGAGGCCTTGACTGCTATGTTGGTGTTAGACGTGCGTCCGGTATCCGCCATTAGTGCAGTGGGATTTAGACAATTGATGGAGGTAGTGTGTCCCCGGTTCCAAATCCCGTCTAGATTCCACTTCACTAGGCAGGCGATACCGAGACTGTACAGAAACGTCAGAAAAAGTGTCCTCAGTGTCCTGAAAAATGCCGTTGTACACAATGTCCACTTAACCACGGACATGTGGACAAGTGGAACAGGGCAGACTAAGGACTATATGACTGTGACAGCCCACTGGGTAGATGTATCACCTTACGCAGCAACAGCAGCAGCGTCACCAGTAGCAGCATCTCAGAAACGCCAGCTCGTTACAAGGCAGGCTACGCTGTGTATCACCGGTTTCAGTAAGAGGCACACCGCCGACAACCTCTTAGAGAAACTGAGGGAAATCATCGCCCAGTGGCTTACCCCACTTAGACTCTCCTGGGGATTTGTGATATCTGACAACGCCACCAATATTGTGCGGGCATTACATCTGGGCAAATTCCAGCACGTCCCATGTTTTGCTCACACAATAAACTTGGTGGTGCAGAATTTTCTGAAAAGCGACAGGGGCGTGCAGGAGACGCTTTGGGTGGCCCGAAAAATTTCTGGCCACTTTCGCCATTCAGCGACTGCGTGCCGAAGACTGGAGCGCCAGCAAACACTCTTGAACCTGCCCCGCCATCACCTGAAGCAAGAGGTTGTGACGCGGTGGAACTCAACCCTCTATATGCTTCAGAGGATGGAGGAGCAGCAAAAGGCCATACAAGCCTATACATCCACCTATGACATAGGCAAAGGAGGGGGTATGCACCTGACTCAAGCGCAGTGGAGAATGATTTCCGTGTTGTGCAAGGTTCTTCAGCCCTTCGAACTTGCCACACGTGAAGTCAGTTCAGACACTGCCAGCTTGAGTCAGGTCATTCCCCTCATCAGGCTTTTGCAGAAGCAGCTGGAGAAAGTGAAGGAGGAGCTAAGACGGAGCGATTCCGCTCGGCATGTGGGACTTGTGGATGAAGCCCTTCATTCGCTTTGCCAGGATTCCAGGGTGGTCAATCTGTTGAAATCAGACCACTACATTTTGGCCACCGTGCTCGATCCTAGGTTTAAAGCCTATGTGGTGTCTCTCTTTCCGGCCGACACAAGCCTGCAGAGGTGCAAAGACCTGCTGGTGAACACACTGTCAGCTGAAGCGGAACGTGACACGTCAACGGCTCCTTCTTCATTTTCTCCCGCAACTGGGGCTGCCAGGAAAAAACTTAGGTATCCTAAGCAACCCGCTGGCGGTGATGCAGGGCAGGCAGGACCAAGTTTGGACATCTGGTCCGGACTGAAGGACCTGGCAACAATTTCTGACATGTCTACTGTCACTGCATATGATACTGTCACCATTGACAGAATGGTGGAGGATTACATCGGTGACAGCATCCAAGTAGGCATGTCAGACAGTCCATACCTGTACTGGCAGGAAAAAGAGGCAATTTGGAGGCCCCTGTACAAACTGGCTCTATTTTACCTGAGTTGCCCCCCCTCCAGTGTGTACTCCGAAAGAGTGTTTAGTGCAGCCGGGAACCTTGTCAGCGAAAGGCGTAGGAGGTTGCTTCCACAGAATGTGGAGAAGATGATGTTCATCAAAATGAATTATCAGCTCTTCCAGGGAGACCAGCCTCCAGAAGGTACAGAGGGACCTGTGGTGGTGGATTCAAGTGGGGACGAGTTAATACTTTGTGAGGATGAGGATGTACACACTGAAGAGGGTGAGGAATCGGTGGATGAGGAGGATGAGGATGACATCTTGCCTCCGTAGAGCCAGTTTGTGCAGGGACACATTAATTGCCAGCTTGTTTTGTGGGGGCCCAAACGAACCAATCATTTCAGCCACAGTTGTGTGGCAGACCCTGGCGCTGAAATGATTGATTTGTTAAAGTGTGCATGTCCTGTTTATACAACATAAGGGTGGGTGGGAGGGCCCAAGGACAATTCCATCTTGCACCTCTTTTTTTCTTTGCATTATGTACAGTTTGGGGCCTAGTTTTTCTAACTGCCATCCTGCCTGCCACTGCAGTGTCACTCCTAGATGGGTCACGTGTTTGTGCCGCCCACTCGTGTCGCTTAGCATAGTCATCCAGCTACCTCGGTGCAACCTTTTGGACATAAAAACACTATTGTGAGGTGTGAGGTGTTCAGAATAGACTGGAAATGAGTGGAAATTAAGGTTATTGAGGTTAATAATAGCATAGGAGCAGAAAAACCTACAAATTCTGTGATTTTAGCTGTTTTTATGCTTTTTTTCAAAAAAATACAGATCCAAAACACAAAACCCAGAACCCAAAACACGGAAGGGTGGTTTTGGCAAAACCAATCCAGATCCAAAACACGAAGAAAGATCCAGATCCAAAACCAAAACACAAAACACGAAAAGTGGCCGGTGCACACCCCTATTATTTAGAGAACCACAAATACCAGCATGCGGGGCATTACGGGCCCGCTGGCACTTGTAGTTCCACAACTAAAGAAATACGTAAATAAATAAACATACACCGTGAAAGTATAATTTTAATAAAACATACATGCACACTCACACTCACACATACTCACCTAGTATCCGAAGTAATCCATAGGGGTGTACCTGAAAAAAAAAATCCATACTCACCTCTCCTATGCGTCGATCACGTTCACTGGCAATCCAGGGGTTAAAATAAAAAACGCAAAAAACCTGATCCATGCCGGTCTGAGCAAGGTATATGTGTACACATACCTTTGCTCCGCGTAAATGACCGGGGCACACGTGTGCCCCGTCAGTGAAGGGGCCGCCAGCCAATCAGGGAGCATCTCCGTTGGAGCAGCTCCCTGATTAGCTGAATGCGACCAGCCTGTGTCTCCCATAGACGTCTATGGGGAGAAATCCCCATTGAAGTCTATGGTGGGAACCGACATTGTATCATTGATGTATCATTGATGTAACCACAAGATTAACCTCAATTAATCTTGCGGCTACGATGTAGCGGTTCCCACCATAGACTTCAATGGGGGTTTCTCACCATAGACGTCTATGGGAGACACAGGCTGGCCGCATTCAGCTAATCAGGGAGCTGCTCCGACGCATATGCTCCCTGATTGGCTGGCGGCCCCTTCACTGACAGGGCACACGTGTGCCCCGGTCATTTACGCGGAGCAAAGGTATGTGTACACACATACCTTTGCTCAGTCCGGCATGGATCGGGTTTTTTGCGTTTTTTATTTTAACCCCTGGATTGCCTACTTGGAGAAGTGGACGCGATCAACGCATAGGAGAGGTGAGTATGGTTTTTTTTTTTCAGGTACACCCCTATGGATTACTTCGGATACTAGGTGAGTATGTGTGAGTGTGAGTGTGCATGTATGTTTTATTAAAATTTTACTTTCACGGTGTATGTTTGTTTATTTACGTATTTCTTTAGTTGTGGAACTACAAGTGCCAGCGGGCCCGTAATGCCCCGCATGCTGGTATTTGTGGTTCTCTAAATAATAGGGGTGTGCACCGGCCACTTTTCGTGTTTTGTGTTTTGGTTGAGTTTCAGTACAAACTCGCACTTTTTAAAAGTGCGAGAAAGTGCGAGTTTGTACTGTTACTAAAACAGACTACCTATTACATTTGGCCCATACTCTTCATATTCTGCAGCCCTTTACAGATAATATTTTGCCATTCACAACAGTCCCTGCCCTAGTGGAGCTTACCATATACAATATATTGCCTACTACATGCACATGTACATACTAGGGTTAATTCTTGCTGGGAGCCAATTAACCTATCAGTATATTTTTGGAGTGTGGGAGGAAACTGGCACACCTGAAGGAAACCCCAGCAAGTGCAGGGAGAATATACAAACTCCACACAGCTAGTGCTGTAGTGGGAATCAAATGCACAACCTTAATGCTGTGAGGCAGTAATGCTAACCACTGCACTATCTGTGCTGCCCAATTTAAACAAATCGGGATGCCTCCTGTCAATAAACCGACAGTAGCATCCCGATGCCGACGAGGGTCTGGTAAGTATAGTAACACTCCCCCCTTCTCCCCCTAACCCTCCTTTCCTGCATCCTAACACTAACCCACCCCGCACCCTAACCCTCTCCATTAGTGCCTAGCCCTCCCCTCTTAGTGCCTAACCCACCCCCGGGGGTACCCAACCTCCCCCTCTCCTAGCCTAACCCCCCCATGATGCCTAAACCTAACCGTGCCCTCCCCCCCACAGCAATAATCTTAAAAAGCCCCAATATACTTCTGACTGGCATCCCAGCTGTCGGTATTCTGGCGCCGGTATTTTGGCCAGATAGTAATATTCCAGCACCAGGATTTCGTCGGCCGAGATGCCAGCTGTAGGTATCATTTTATATATATAATATATATATATATATATATATTTTATTATATAACATATAATGTGTTGACTTGGTAAGGGACTTATACCACCAATACGTTTCAATACACCTGTGTGTGTGTGTATATATATATATATATATATATATATATATACCGTATTCAAAAAGAACTGGCACTATTAATCAGATAAGATGTGTATTTGGTCAACATTTCATTGGCCGCAGCCCCGTCATCAGGACCTCATCATCACAAAAGACAATATACAAAAGTTTGAGGTCCTGATGACGGGGCTGCGCTATATCTGATTAATACCTCTGAGTGCCATTTCTTTTTGGATAAGGTATTTATTGTTTTTCTGTGCACCGGAGGAGAGATATATATCTTTTGCACAAATTAAGTGCCGGCAGTTGCTGGATCTGTGTGTGTGTATATATATATATATATATATATATATATATACATATACATATATATATATATATATATTTGCAAAAGAGAACCAGCACATCCAGATGCAAAAACTGGAAAAAGTTGATAGGAATTACATCCATAAGCTGCATAAGTGTATGAAGCACATCATAGTATTAACTGCATTATAGCAGAAAAATAGGGAGGCATTTAAGCATAAAAATCGGCACATTTGAAGGCACAAAATCAATCAGAAGTAAACAGTGTACTCATCGTATCCAGATATGCGCCATCCCATATGTAGCCAGCCCACATATACATATACAAAATATGGCTACATAAGCCAAAATGAGAACACTCACCACTATTAGAAGAAAAAGTTCAGCAAAATGTACTAATCCAACATCACCAAAGTCGATGTTTCGGCCCCAAAAGGTCTTTGTCAAGACCAGTCACAAGGATATATCAGTTTAGCTTACAATGCTGGATATATATATATATATATATATATATATATATATATATTATATATATACATACATACATGCACACACATATATATACTGTGTATGTATATATAGATATATATATAATAGACAGAAATATACTAGTCACAGCGCTTAACCAATCAGACGTTTCTGTAAGATTCAAACAGTTCAATATAATATTCTACTATGATCCTGATGTCAGTAGTGGCAGCTCAAGTCTTTCCAAATGGATCCTTGTTGTATGGTTCCCAGAGATTATGAAAAACAAAAGGTGAAAGACAAGTGCCTCATAGCGCTTGTCTTTCACCCCATAGTTTGATATGTTTATCAAATAGTGCACACACCATATATATTCAGTATGCATACCATAAAGTGCTCTTCTAACAGCGGATATTTAAATAATCATCCAAATCTCTGTATCTCACTCTTGAATCATATGATGGTTAGATTACTCTCCAATCGTTGATATATACCAGGAGAAAGAAACGCTCACATAGTGTGTTACCAGAGACAATTTATTCACAAACAAAACACACACTTAAAAATACATAATTACATAAAGAAAGTTCAAGGTAGGCTTATCTGAGAGAATCAAAACATCAAGCGACATCATTCAGATTGGACTTCGTCAGGAGGATAACGTTCAGAGGGATATTTTACCACCTTATATACCCACATAATAATTACAAGTGCCCCTATCAGGCTCAAGCCGGATTTCCGGTTGCGGGCGCCATTTTGGACATCATTGCGCATGCGCGAGAATTGCCAAACATCGCGAGTGTTCTCACAGAAATTCAGCTGTGCCGGAAAGGACTGTTGTGCTGGAGGGACATATTCCTCCACCTTACCCGGTCATTTAACCGCGATACACTAGTTAAATAACCAATGTTCCTCGCATTACTAGGAGGAAAACAGCCGCGGCCATTTTGGCATAGTTTATATTAATAAACATATAGGTGCCATTTTGTTGGAGTACCAGTTCTTATTAACATCATAAATGGTGGTTATAAAGGTCTAAGGTACTAAAATAAATAGACAGAGTAAAAAGGTAAAACCACGCTCTATAAACCCCTTAATGTAGTGTAATGTGAAGCAATGAATAGTACTACAATGTAGTGTGAAATTATAGATGGATGAGGCTGTTATAATATGAAACATAGGTTTACTAAAGAACTCAAAAATGATATGTACATACAACCAAAAATAATTTCAAGTACCTACTATGAGATGCTTGCATAAACAAAAAATACAGACAAAACTGACATGAATATAAAGAATCATATACAACGATGATTACTGATGATAAGAGCACTTGATGTAACAGGTACTGCAACGCATTTCGACCCTCTTAGGGTCTTCTTCAAAGCAATGTGGTATGGGGATGGGTCTAAATCCTGGGGTTATAAATAGTCAAAAAAGTCCCACCTCTTTTTAATTGTTTTATTGCTTGATCAATGTGGGTAATTGTCAATTGACAAAGTCCATCAATTAAGTGAAAAGCTTGTCAATCATTGTTAATGTCCATCAATTAGGTAGAAAGCTTGTCAATCATTATTAAGCTGTATTTAATGCACATATTCGAATACATAATGAGAAGCCAGTGGTGGTGTTATTACCAATTCAAGGTAGCATAACCATATATGCTCTAATTAATTGATTGAATGGGAGGTTGTTAGTCATAATTAGGCTTATGCTAGTGTGCATCTGGCCTGCATTTGACGAAAAAGCAGGCATATTGTTAATGCAAATTTAGTTTAAAAAGTGGTATCATGTAGACATATCAAAATTGTGATGTACTACTAAGGTATCCATATAACGGATGAACTCTGTATTAAAGGGAATTAAATAGCAAATAGCTAACAACTAAATAGCAAATCTAGACCTGATACATACTAAATGTGTTAATTCATGGTTCTAACCATCACACATGATCGATCTTCTCTCATTGTCTCTATTTAGCCCCATAGGGTGGAGGGTCCCCATAATAATCATAATCATAGGGTCCCCATAATAATCATAATCATAAATAACTCATTTTTGAGTTCTTTAGTAAAACTATGTTTCACATTATAACAGCCTCATCCATCTATAATTTCACACTACATTGTAGTACTATTCATTCCTTCGCATTACACTACATTAAGGGGTTTACAGAGCATGTTTTTACCTTTTTACTCTGTATCTATATAGGAAGTCAGATACTCCATCCCAATAAACACAGCTCCCTCATACAATAGGCTACAGCTCAGTGCGCAATTGTACTTTCACCTTCCCTAAAATAAATAGACATCACATTACATAAATACTAGTCAGTACACAATGGGTTGTATCATACATACTAAAAGTACATCATAAAAACTAGAACGAAATCTGCATAAAAATGTATAAAATATAAAATATAAATATATAATATAATTAATACAAAATATCTCTGATTGGGTTTATAAAAAGGACTTCAATCAGCTACACCCAAGAAAATTAAATTAAAAGCTATTCCAATAAAAAAACATTCTATCTAGGATACATTAATAATTATGTTGCATGATAAAAAGGAGATCAGGAATCATAATGAAACAAATTTCTATAAAAATGGTGCAATCTCATAGGACTCATTGAGCCCATATGGCACCAGGGTGTTCAAAGTGAATATCCAAAACATCTCTTTTTGCGATAATTTCTTCTCTCTATCGCCACCCCTAATTGCACTAGTTCAATAGCTTTAAATTTCAACCTTAATGGATCCGCATTGTGATGTTTAGAAAACTGCTTGGGTATAGAATGGTTATCAATTCTATTCTTGATACCCCTAACATGCTCTTGTATGTGCAATTTCAGGTTCCTTTTAGTTTTTTCCCACATATTTAAGTTGACAGGGGCATTCTAATACATAGATCACCCATGTTGTGGTGCAATTCATTGAAAGGTTAATATTGTATGATACTGTATTATTAAAATTCCATACTTGGTTATTCTTAGTATTCACAAATTTACATATATTACAATTATTGCATTTAAAGAACCCTTTACTTTTCTGGATCCATAATTGGTTGGTATTATCTACTGGTTTCAAAGTGCTAGGTGCTAAATGGTTCTTAATGTTCTTTGCCTTCCTAAAGGCTATGTTTGGTTTCTCAGGCAGGATTCCATTGAGTATCGCATCGGTCTTGAGTATATCCCAATGTTTATTCATAATTCTTTTGATCTCTTTTTCTTTGCTGTTAAATTGAGTCACAAAGATAATTTTATTATCAATAGGGACCTTCGGTTTATACTGTAAAAGGGTATTTCTATCCAATTCATTTGCTCTAGTTACTGCTTTATGTATAATTTCTTCTGGATATTTTTTCTTGCGAAATCTTTATGAAAAGATGTCGACCTGATTATTATAGACATGTGTGGAACTACAATTCCTGCATAGCTGACAGAATTGGGAAAAAGGTATATTAGTTTTCCACTTAGTTAAATGTCCACTATTAAAATGGACATAACTATTCGTATCAACCTCCTTGATGTAATTCAGACTCACTATTCCATTGGTATCACTGCCAGTTACCAAATCTAGATAATCAATCTCCACATTACTGAATTTGTAGGTAAACTTAATATTATATTCGTTCACATTCAAAAAATCCAAGAATTCCTGTTCCGTACCATTCCATACAATAAGAATATCATAAATATATATGGCATATAGTATTAACTGATTTTTAAAAAGATGATCCCCATAAATATATTTTTGTTCCCAGCTTCCCATGTGGAGATTGGCAAAGCTGGGTGCAAATACAGTGCCCATCGCTGTACCTTCTACCTGAATATAAAAAGAGTCTAAAAATGTTAAATAGTTATGACTTAAAATAAATTCCATCAAAGAACATATACATTTTTTATGTTCTATGCTGAGTTCATCATCCTCATCCAAAAATTCTCTACAACTTGAGATGCCCTTCTCACGTGGAATAGAGGTGTACAATGACTGTACATCTATGGTCACTCAATTGTATGATTCACTCCTCTGAATACCATTTAAAATTTGCAAAATAGAGGTAGTGTCTTTAACATAAAATGTTAAAACATATATATATATTTGATAAGAAATTTCTCCACATATTTTGAACAACCTGATGTTAAAGAGTCAATGCCAGCCACTATAGGCCGGCCAGGTGGATTGTCAAGATTTTTGTAGACCTTGGGCAAGTAATAAAATGTGGGGATTACAGGATTGTTATTAATTAAGAATTGATATTCATTCTTTATAACTATATTATGTAAAGCCTCCACTAGTATGGTACGTAATTCATCAACATAGTTAGGAGTGGGGTCCTTCCCCAGTTTCCTATATGATGCTGGATCATTCAATAATCTTGTGGCTTCCTTAATGTAAGCTTCACGATTCAGAAGGACCAAGGCACCCCCCTTGTCAGCCTGTTTGAAGACCAGTTCATCATTCTTTTTGAATTTCTTCAATGCTTGTTTTTCAAAATTGGTCAAGTTGGATTTAATTGGTGCATCATCATTCATCGTCTGAATATCTTTCTTGACCAGGTCATAGAATGTTTCAATTTGCGAGCATCTTGATTCCAAGGGGTAAAACTTAGATGGTGGTTTAAGTCCCGATTTTGACAATTCTTCATAATTCTTTATGATACCTATGTCTTTTTTCATAAAGTGCCTTTTAAGGGTTAAATTCCTAGTGAATTTATTTAAATCAATAAACATTTGGAACTTATCAATCTTAGTGGTAGGAGCAAATGAAAATCCTTTGTTAAGTAATGATATTTCGGTTCTCGATAATTGATAATTGGATAAATTGAATATACCCTGATCCTTTAATTCCTGATTAGTGGCAACTATTTCAGGGTTCTTCTTTTTAGGTTCCTTCCTTCCTCCTCTAACCCCTCTTCTTCTCTTATTCATCTTTATAGGGGCGAAGCTCTTAGGGTTTCCTCTTTGAAGAGATATTTACTGTACCACTCCCGAGGGTGTGGAGTGAACACGGGAGTTCGACAGTCACTATCATCTTCAGATTCTATCCCATTAACTGTGGAAAATCTATTCTGTGTGCTAATTGATGGTTTCTGCAGTTCTTGTTGTTCTAATCTGTGATGTTTATGTTTGGGAGGAATGCGTACCCACTCATTCATCCTATTATAGGTTTTACATTTTTTAAAAGGATTGATACTATTATGGGTGACTGTTCCGTCTACCCCAAGCATGAATTTATTTTCAAGATAAACAATCTTATCCCTTCTGAATTTTTTCTCTTTGGTTAGTGTGACCTCTGTTTCCAATCTTGCCAGTTTTTTATTCAACACTGCAAGATTGGATTAAAAATTTTCATCAGTTCTCTTCAGTTCCAAATTACTTTCTTTAACCTTGATCTCTTTCTCTAGAGCCTCTAAATCGCTCTTTTTCACTCAGACTCATACAATTAATTATTAAAGAGAAAAAGAGTGATTTAGAGGCTCTAGAGAAAGAGATCAAGGATAAAGAAAGTAATTTGGAACTGAAGAGAACTGATGAAAATTTTCAATCGAATCTTGCAGTGTTGAATAAAAAACTGACAAGATTAGAAACAGAGGTCACACTAACCAAAGAGAAAAAATTCAGAAGGGATAAGATTGATTATCCTGAAAATAAATTCATGATTGGGGTAGACATGGAACAGTCACCCATAATAGTATCCATCCTTTTAAAAGATTTAAAACCTATAATAGGATGAATGAGTGGGTATGCATTCCTCCCAAAAATAAACATCACAGATCAGAATGACAAGAACTGCAGAAACCATCAATTAGCACACAGAATAGATTTTCCACATTTAATAGGATAGAATCTGAAGATGATAGTGACTGTCGAACTCCTGTGTTCACTCCACACCCTTGGGAGTGGTACAGCAAATATCTCTTAAAAGAAGAAACCCTAAGAGCTTCACCCCTAAAAAAGACGAATAAGAGAAGAAGAGGGGTTAGAGGAGGAAGGAAGGAACCTAAAAAGAAGAACCCTGAAATAGTTGCCACTAATCAGGAATTAAAGGATCAGGGTATATTCAATTTATCCAATTATCAATTATCGAGAACCGAAATATCATTACTTAACAAAGGATTTTCATTTGCTCCTACCACTAAGATTGATAAGTTCCAAATGTTTATTGATTTAAATAAATTCACTAGGAATTTAACCCTTAAAAGGCACTTTATGAAAAAAGACACAGGTATCATAAAGAATTATGAAGAATTGTCAAAATCGGGACTTAAACCACCATCTAAGTTTTACCCCTTGGAATCAAGAAGCTCACAAATTGAAACATTCTATGACCTGGTAAAGAAAGATATTCAGAAGATGAATGATGATGCACCAATTAAATCCAACTTGACCAATTTTGAAAAACAAGCATTGAAGAAATTCAAAAAGAATGATGAACTGGTCTTCAAACAGGCTGACAAGGGGGGTGGCTTGGTCCTTCTGAATCGTGAAGATTACATTAAAGAAGCCGCGAGATTATTGAATGATCCAGCATCGTATAGGAAACTGGGGAAGGATCCCACTCCTAACTATGTTGATGAATTATGTACCATACTAGTGGAGGCCTTACATAATAATATAGTTACAAAGAATAAATATCAATTCTTAATTAATAACAATCCTGTAATCCCCACATTTTATTACTTGCCCAAGGTCTACAAAAATCTTGACAATCCACCTGGCCGGCCTATAGTGGCTGGCATTGACTCTTTAACCTCAGGTTGTTCAAAATATGTGGAGAAATTTCTTAACAAATATGTATATGTTTTTAAATCTTATGTTAAAGACACTACCTCTATTTTGCAAATTTTAAATCGTATTCAGAGGAGTGAATCATACAATTGGGTGACCATAGATGTACAGTCGTTGTACACCTCTATTCCACATGAGAAGGGCATCTCAAGTTGTAGAGATTGTTTGGATGAGGATGATGAACTCAGCATAGAACATAAAAAATGTTCTTTGATGGAATTTATTTTAAGTCATAACTATTTTACATTTTTAGACTCTTTTTATATTCAGGTAGAAGGTACAGCGATGGGCACTGTAGTTGCACCCAGCTTTGCCAATCTTCACATGGGAAGCTGGCAACGAAAATATATTTATTGGGATCATCTTTTTAAAAATCAAAAATTAACTTTACCTACAAATTCAGGAACATGGAAATTGATTATCTAGATTTGGTAATTGGCAGTGATACCAATGGAATAGTGAGTTGGAATTATATCAAGGAGGTTGATACGAATAGTTATGTCCATTTTAATAGTGGACATTTAACTAAGTGTAAAACTAATATACCTTTTTCCCAATTCTGTTGGATGCACAGGAATTGTAGTTCCACACATGTCTATAATAATCAGGTCGACATCTTTTCAGAAAGATTCTGCGAGAAAAAATATCCAGAAGAAATTATACATAAAGCAAAAACTAGAGCAAATGAATTGGATAGAAATACCCTTTTACAGTATAAACCGAAGGTCCCTATTGATAATAAAATTATCTTTGTGACTCAATATAACAGCAAAGAAAAAGATCAAAAGAATTATGAATAAACATTGGGATATACTCAAGACCGATGCGATACTCAATGGAATCCTGCCTGAGAAACCAAACATAGCCTTTAGGAAGGCAAAGAACATTAAGAACCATTTAGCACCTAGCACTTTGAAACCAGTAGATAATACCAACCAATTATGGATCCAGAAAATTAAAGGGTTCTTTAAATCCAATAATTGTAATATATGTAAATTTGTGGATACTAAGAATAACCAAGTATGGAATTTTAATAATACAGTATCATACAATATTAACCATTTACTTAATTGCACCACAACATGGGTGATCTATGTATTAGAATGCCCCTGTCAACTTAAATATGTGGGAAAACTAAAAGGAACATGAAATTGCACATACAAGAGCATATTAGGGGTATCAAGAATAGAGTTGATAACCATTCTATACCCAAGCAGTTTTCTAAACATCACAATGCGGATCCATTAGGGTTGAAATTTAAAGCTATTGAACTAGTGCAATTAGGTGATAGGGGTGGCGATAGAGAGAAGAAATTATCGCAAAAAGAGATGTTTTGGATATTCACTTTGAACACCCTGGTGCCATATGGGCTCAATGAGTCCTATGAGATTGCACCATTTTTATAGAAATTTGTTTCATTATGATTCCTGATCTCCTTTTTATCATGCAACATAATTATTCATGTATCCTAGATGGAATGTTTTTTATTGGTATAGCTTTTAATTTAATTTTCTTGGGTGTAGCTGATTGAAGTCCTTTTTATAAACCCAATCGGAGATATTTTGTATTAATTATATTATATATTTATATTTGTATTTTATATTTTATACATTTTTATACAGATTTTGTTCTGGTTTTTATGATGCACTATTAGTATGTATGATACAACCCATTGTGCACTGACTAGTATTTATGTAATGTGATGTCTATTTTATTTTAGTACATTAGACCTTTATAACCACCATTTATGATGTTAATAAGAACTGGTACTCCAACAAAATGGCACCTATATGTTTATTAATATAAACTATGCCAAAATGGCCGCGGCTGTTTTCCCCCTAGTAACGCGAGGAACATTGGTTATTTAACTAGTGTTTCACGGTTAAATGACCGGGTAGGGTGGAGGAACATGTCCCTCCAGCACAACAGTCCTTTCCGGCACAGCAGAATTTCCGTGAGAACACTCGCGATGTTTGGCAATTCTCACGCAATTCTGTGTGCATGATCTTTAGTGCTTCCCTGACTAATTGGGCAGCTAGTCTGCAAAACACAGTCTCTCAGGGGGCGATTCAAATGTTTTTTAGGTCATTATAATTAATGAGTGCCCAGGTTGCTATTCAATTGTTCTGGGCGCTCATTAATTATCGCCCTCTTCGCCACCTATGAGACTAGGTTTAGCCATGTAAAATGTCTGAACCCATCTAAAATTCTGGTTAGGGCGCACTAACTGTGGTTAGCACGCTCTAACCAGGGGGTTTCACACACATTTCTGCTCGCACCCTCCTGAGTGCATGCAGAAATGCTGGCGCCAGTGGCTATCGCGCCCTGACAGAGCAACAATTGAATTGCTCTGTCGGGCATCTTAAAAAAAAAAAAAAGCCGCTGACAAAACATTAAAATCGCCCCCCCACAGTTTAAATTCCCAGTCCTGTCTCTTGACAGGTATTCTCGCAGGCTCCAACCTACTCACGTTCAGGCTCCTGGCCTGCTTGCAGTCTCACACTCTGCTCCAAGCAGAGTAACATACACAGTCTTTTTGGGTTCTCCCTTCTTCCTGTAAGTCTGAACCAGGCTTCCTAGCCACCAGTGGCTTCCCAGCCCACACTTGTCTCCAACTGCAGTCCCATCTGGACAGGACACACAGGCCCCAGCCTGTTCTGACTGCAGAGTCTTGCAGACTGACTCTCTCTCACTACAGCAATCAGGCATGCCACACCTGGCTTTTCTCCCCTATGTGGGTGGATCCCTCCTGCTCCACACAGAACACCTATGTCAGTAATGCAATTTTCCTTCATACTGCCACAATATATACACATATATACAGTACACAGACACACATATATTAACAAAAAAGGTAGATAAGTTGGCACTCACCGTTGCAGCAAAAAAGGTTACTTATTACATACCACCAGTGTCATTAATAAAGAGTCCGACGTTTCGGTCATATTGTAGACCTTTGTCAAGGCACAAGTATATCAAGAAGCCACAGCCATCTGTAGTAGTACAATAAGCATGAGAGAAACACCAGAATAAATAGTAACATACCTGTAGGCATGACAATTACCAGGTGCAATCAATCACTAAATTATAACATTCACATGTTATGGTGGAGCACACGTCAATTAGGTCATGCCCCCATGCATCCAGGCTTTTCAAATCTCATTGTGGGTACATCAATCCACTGTAGGCGAGCTGCAACCACCACTCCCACTGCTTGCATCATCCCGCGATCACATGACCGCTACCAGAACACTTCACCCACACAGACAAGGGGGCGGGTGTGCTGTGACGTGGCGGTCACGTGTGCACTGACCGACTGATGGTCTCCTAGAGACCAATAAACAACTGACTCATATGGAGCGCTCAGACACCGGACAGCTAAAGTAATGCACTACACAGTAAGATCAGCAGCATATGTAAATATAGTGCACACCTACTAATGTTACCAACCACCTACAACATAAAGGGCGCTCTGCCTATCATGTCCAACAATCAGTTAGACATAAGTAATGCACTCCTGAAAAAAACATTAGTGTCAGCAGCCGATATAAAAACAATACCGCACACTAGAAAGGCATGCCTATGTTGTATAATATAACATAGAAAAGTTATCTACCACAAAACAAAAAGCTAAAATAGCCAAACAGTCCCCATAAAACTGAAACAAATTATATAGCAAAACATCACAAAAACACACTAAATGAGATCTGACCCCTAGGAGCCACCGTATCAAGATCAAAAATTTATCTGGCTTCCCTATACTTCAGACTCAGCTCTCTGTCTCTGGAGCAGCTCCTGATTTGCTGCTTTTTGCCATGTTTAAGATGCTGTCGGTGCTGTTAAGATGCCGCTGGCGATCGACTGTACCACAACTTTCACTATGCCTGGCTGTAGCAGGCGGCCTGGCTAAACGCACTTCTGCCTCCCGGGTCTCCCTCATTCTGGGGGCCACGGACTAGGATCGGCGAAAAGGGCTAAAGGGTGGTTTGGTGCACCCCCAGATAACCCCCCAGTTTTGCCTATGGTGCTTTTATTTATATATGTGGTATGTACCCTGTTCATATTAGAGATGTGCGCTGACCCCCGTGTTTTGGTTTTGGATCTGATTAACTTTCATGTTTTGGTTTTGGATCTGATTGTGCAAAACCAGTTGTACGTGTTTTGGTTCTGGATCTGTATTATACTATTTTTTTTCACAATTTCATACAAAGACGGTTAAAATCACATAATTTGGGATTTTTTTTTACCTACAGTATTATTAACCTCAATAACATCAATTTCCAGTCATTCCCAGTCAGTTTTGACCACCTTACAGCTCACAATATTGTTTACCAACATAGGCCAAAAGTTGGCTGGCTAAACCTAAGCAACAAAGCAGCTGCATAAATACACGGCAGTTGTTTCTGTTTACAAATGTTTAGCAAATTAGTAATGTATTAGCAGGGCTGCCATCAGGGGGGGACTGTCGGGCCTGGAGTCCCAGGCCCGGACACTCTGGGGGCCCACCCGCACCTCTTACCGCCTGTCCACTACCTCTACCCTGCTAAACTCACTTTCACAAACAGGCTCGGCCGGGGGTCCGCGGCCGCCCACGCCCACTCCTACAGTATATCCTTTCCCTATCTCTCCAAATGCCCGTCGCTGCTGCTGTGTATAAGCTTGGCTGTGGGAGGCAGGCAGAGTGGATGCTCCCAGCCTGCTCTATGCTGCTAGCCAATAACACAGTTGAGCAGCCGGGAGCATCCTCTCTGCCTGCCTCCCACAAGCAGCCATAAACACCACAGCAGTGGCAGGCGGTCGGAGAGGTAGGGAGATGATATAGTATTGGGCGCAGGTGGCTACGCACTGGTAGAAGCGGACCCCCAACTGAGCCTTTCAGTGAAAGTAAATTTAGCAGGGAAAAAGTAGTGAGTAGATGGGCCCTGGGCCCCTCGTTGTGTGGAGGGGGGAGGGAGGGAGATTACTCGGGGAAGGGGGGTCCTGCCTATTTGGCCAGTCCCGGGCCCCACGATATCTGAAGGCGGCCCTGTGTAGTAGCAATAACCAATTAAATTAACTCGCAATTACTTTCAATAGAAAACACTACAACACAGAAATTTACTAAAAATCGTGCGTGGAATATCCTTGCTCAAAACAAAAGTAGTCATAGTTAACAAGCAGCATACAAAAAAACCCTAAACCATGTGTAAATAGCAACAGCAGATGTGAATGCCCCCTGCACAAGTGCACATGCCCTTTCTCAGTGCCCAATCTGTATTTCCCTTCTAAGGGTGCTGGGAAACTGATGACTGCCACTCTGTACCCATGTAAAGCACCAATCAATCAGCCTTTTCATTGAGCCATTCCCCAAAATCTCCCCAGCCATAAAAACAGCATTCCGTACCTGCGGGTCAGAAACAGTGCAGGTCGGTTACAGTATGGGTCGGATACAGTGCAGGTCAGATACAGCGCAAGATACAGTGTGGGTTGGATACTTTGCAGGTTGGGTACAGTACTGGTTGGATACAGTGCGGGTCGGATACAGTATGGGATATAGTCAGGCTTGCCAACCCTCCCGATTTGGTCGGGAGCCTCCCGAATATCGGGTGCCGCTCCCGACCCCCCGGAAAGGCAGGCAAGCCTCCCAGCTGCTGCCTGCCCCCCCCTGACTACAGCTAGAAATCCCCGCAGTGGGGGGCCCAGTGACACAATTTGTGCTAAATAGCGTCATCGTGGCTCCGCCCCCTGCTTCACAATGCCTTTTGTTCTGGTATTGTGAAGAGGGGGCGGGGCCATGATGACGCAATCATGCAGTCACACCCCTGGCCCCGCCCCCATGTGGAGTCAGTGCCCGGCCACACCCCCACCCGGAAGGAGGGAGCTGAATGTCAGCAACTATGGATATAGTGTGGGTTGGATACCGTGCAGATCAGATACAGTGTGGGTTGAATACAGTGCAGGTTGTATACAGTACGGGATACAGTGTGGGTTGGATACAGTGCGAGTCCGTTACAGAACGGGTCGTATACAGTGCAGTTTATAGTGCGGATACAGTGTGGGTTGTATACAGTACGGGTTGGATACATTGTGGGTCGGATACAGTGTGGAATACAGTGTGGATCGGAGACAGTGCGGGTTGGATACAGTGCAGGTCGGATACAGTGTGGGTTACAGTGCAGATAAGATACAGTGTGGGTTGGATATACCGATAGTGCACTTACTGTGACGGCGGTGTCGGTAGTGCCAGCGGTGTCCTCAGTGCGGAGGTGCCAGCGGTGTCCTTGGTGCTGGGGTGCAGGCAGAGTGAGGGTGACGGCAGCAGAGTGGGGGTGCTGGTGGTGTCGGCAGAGTGTGGGTGCCGGCTCGTCTTCAGTGTGGATCTGCCAGCAGTGCAGGGTGCCAGCGGTGTCGGCAGTGCGGGGGTGCCAGCAGTGTTGGCACTAAGGGGTGCCATGGTGTCGGCAGAGCTAAGGGGGCAGCAGTGTACTCAGAGCTGGGGTGCCGGTGGTGTCCTCAGTGGTGGGTGCTGATAGTGTCCTCAGTGTGGGGAGAGGCAGTGCGGGGGTGCTGGCGGTATCCTCAATGCAGGATACCAGTGGTGTCCTCAGTGTGGTGGTGCTGGTGATGTCAGCAACGGGTGTGCCGATGGCATCGTGAGCAGGGGTTGCAGGCGGCGATGGCAATACGTGGTGCAAGCGGCGTCATAAGCACAAGAGGTGCTGGCGGTGTCGGCAGCAGGGGGCGGTGGTACCAGTGCAGAGGGGGTGGCCAGTATCTTCCTTCCTTCTTGTGCCCATTGAGGTCTATGGGCAAGCGCTTATTGGCTGTGAGACATGACAAACTCTCAGCCAAGCAGTGGTAAGCCCATTGAATTCAAAAGGGACTTTAGGCTCACAAGGTTTTTCCTCGGATAGGGATCCAGGACAGAGCTGTGTCTCAGATCCCATCGGATCCCTGAAGTTCGGGTGGGCTCTGTAATTATGTTTATGAGGAGTTCTATGGAAATCTAATCAGTGTAAGAGTAGTCATTACCCCTGAGGAAGTCTGAGCGATGAGGCATAACTCCATCGCGTTGGGTAGACTTGCTGTTTTCAGATAATCTGATTTTTTTCTTAAAAGAGCATTTACGTGGGTGTATAGTGGTACATCTATTAAACAAAATTACACTATACTGTATGTATTTGTTTTTATGGTTTTTATATATTATGGATTCATAATTATAATACAGACACTTCTGTTACTGGAACTGCGTGTGGAATCTGTTCAAGTTATCAGATAAGCCCCATTTTTTTATGGTATGGGTTCACTCTTAACAAATTTGAGCTATTGTTGTGATTCACACATTATTGCACTAGGAGGCGCCCTAATCCTTTATGTAGTTCAGAAATAAGGAGTTGGTGTGAATTTCAATAAGGAGCTTACCTGTGGATTGTCCTGTGCACTTTATTATTTATATTTGTTTGACACTTCTTAAATCACAACTTATTTTCCATATGTATGTTTTATACTTTTGTATACACTTTCAGTGCCTAATTTTGCTCTGTTTATTTGATATTTTTCCACCAATCATTTTTGGGCTACATTTAGAGTGTAACATCTTAAAAAATGCAAGTACCTAAAAGACATTGCATGTGTTCTGGAGTATTTTAATGAAGATTATGATTTTGATGGTGATTGTCCAACTCCCACAGATAAATGCCTAGATCAGTGGTTCCTAAAGTGTGAGCTCAGGTGCCTCAGGTTGGTCATCCAGCATCAAATCAAGTTGTTTATGGTCAATGTAATGTAAATATGTTCACAACTAGAAGCACAAACCTGTCTGCCACTATATAACCAAACCTAAGGATGACAGGTAAGCACAATTTACTTCACTGTACAACTTCACTACATTTTTTCTGAATTTCTCAATAACAAACTTTTGGCTTAGGGGTGCTGTGAAAACAATGCTGATGCTGGTGCCATGATTAAAAAAAGTTTGGGAAACACTGGCCTAGATGATTTATTTTGGAAAATTGAGAAATTATACACAAGGGAATTAAAGCATGGTGGGAAATCTCATGGCTAGAACACTATCTGAAGGTTAATAGAGTCCTTATAGGTCCTTCATTGGCTTTAGATAATGCCTATCTTATGAAAAAATGGGATAGAGTTTTAGAAGAATGCTCTCATAACCTATTTCTAAATACTATACAGAAGGGGTAACCATCTTGTTTTTTATGAAGCAGGTAAGAAATGTCTCTGTGATTGGGATAGGCCTCATAGAGAACAAAGCCCTTAGAGACCTAAAGGAGAATGAGGAAATTATTATTAAGCAAGCTGACAAGGGGAGTAATGTGGTTATCATGAAGAGATAATTATATTAAATCATATTAAAAAAAACAGATGATTTTGTCAGTTTTTTTTGTTAAGAATGTGATTATTTATTACAGAAATATCCAAAAGTCCCATTTTTACCATTTACCGAAAGTCCATAAAAGTTTGCTAAACCCAGCAGTATGCCCTATTGTAGTGGGAATATATTATTTAACTGCACATGCTCTTAACTTATTAAAAGAATTTATATGAGAACATTGCTGTTCAAGCACTTTACACATCTATTGAACATGAGAAGTCAGTTGAAGCTGCCAAGCGTTTTCTTTTAAGTGATCCAACCATAGTCACTGATTTTAATGATTTTATTGGAGATTTTACATATTTTCTACTTGAACATACTTATTTAAAATGTTTGGAGGAGTTTTATGTATAGTTATGTGGCACTGTTATGGGCACCATTATCGAGCTTAGTTATGTCAACCTGTTTATGAGTATATGAAATTATTTAGAAAAACAACCCTTTTAGACATCAAATAGGATTCTTTTAAATATATAATGATGTTATGTTAGTTATGTGCATTTTAATTAGCACATTTGGAGAGATGGAAGTCTAATATATCAAAATCACAATTTAACAGAATTTGCAGGAACTGTAGTGACCAGGATGTTTGTCATGAACAGCTACAATTCTATAGTGAACATTTTTGGAACAGGTTGTACTAGAGATCTAGTGAACAAAGCAACTAAGGGAGCCATGTGTCTTGCTAGGGAGGATCTTTTGGGATACAAGTCAAAAACTAATTTACCCTCTAACCAGTGGTTCCCAAACCTTTTTGAATCACGGTGCCCTAGAGTATCAGCCTTGTTTTCATGGCACCCCTAAGTGAAAAGTGTGTTATTGAGATTTTTTTAAAAAAAATTAGTAAAGTAGTAGTGAAGTAAATCGTGCTTACCCATCATCCTTAGGTGCAGTTATGTGGTGGCAGACAGGTTTGCGTTTCTGTTTGTCCACATATTTCCATTACATTCATCAGAAATAATTTTATTTGGTCCTGGACCACCAACCTTAGGCACCCCTGCAAGTGTCTTGAGGCACCAAATAGTGCCACGGCACACAGTTTGGGAACCATTGTTCTAAACAATAAGACAAACTATTGCTTATTAACAGATATAACAGTCATGAGAAATACATTTGGGATACTCTAAAGAAAAATAGATCCTTTATTGAAAGAATACCTCCCAGACCAACCTGAAATTGTTTTCAGAAGGGCTCAAAATATTAAGGATGTTTTAGAACCTAGCATGATTAAAAATACACAAGGTTAAAAAAAACATTAATTTACCAAGGTTTCTATAAATGCGGACGTTTTACATTTGTATACATGATTAGACCTGGTAAAGAGTTCTTTAACAAAGGTACTGTAGAATAGAAAAGTTCCTAATACGTGCTTTTATGAATTGTAATACATGTTCAGTAATTTATATGTTAAGATGCCCTTGTAATTTTATATATATATATATATATATATATATAAGTGTGGCACCAACCCCAGTGATGCCACTGTGCAGAGGCTATACTAAACACCAGTTTATAATAGCAGTATAAGTCTTTTCAATTTGGTGCTGTGAATATTGCTTTATTTGTAAGATAAGGGTTGACAGTGACTTTGAAATCACCACACCTATTTTTTAGACTACTGGAACCATTTGCATTGGCCAGGGACACCAATCCACTTTGTACAAAGCTATGCAACCTTTCCACATAGACAGCGAAATAGAGTTAAACTGGTATAACCGGAAGTATCTGAAACACTTGTATTATACGTACAGTATAACCACTTTTTTGCATCTGTCAAAAGAATATTTCATGGTTGTAGAAACAGGACATGACTAACTGATGGATATGAAATTCATTATTTTACAGAGGACAGTAGTGGAAGACACAAGATGTTAAAGTTTACTTACTCCAAAAGAAGACATTTATGAAAGAACAAAATAAAAGAATGATTTTTTTTTGTATTTCAAAATATACTTAGTTGATATTTTAGGGTGGAATTCAATTAGCTGCGGTAATTTACTATACACTAATTAATTCCCCCGGGGCTATTCAATTATCCCAGAAGTGCAGCACGTATCGGGGATTTTTTTCTCACCACTGCACATGCAGTGAAAAAAAATCCAGATAATTAAGTGGCTAAAGGTGCCAAGACCATGTTAAAGCACAAATCATTAAACCTTTCACGGATCTGTGTGTTAATGCTGGTTAACTCGTGTTAACAATATAACGGGTGTTAGCAAAGGTATCGGATGAAAATGGGAACCTAAGGTTGCCTCACTTTTTCACCCGTGAAAACATTTCACGGCTAATTGAAATCCTCCAATAGTCTGCAAAATGGGTAAGGCCAATAGTAAGTTCTAATTTCTATAATGGCAATATATTCAATTTACAGTATTTTATTTTATTTGACAATACATATGGAGCAGTTAAAGAAATTCTTTAATAGAAAATCCAGAATCAAAGCCTTGTTCAAATTTGTATTTCTTAGTCATTGCTGTCAGTATCATAGAGTTAATAGTTCATGATGAAAGTGCCTGGAATATTAGATTGAGAAATGCTGCTATATCATAAATTGGAATAATTCATGCTAATGAAGCCTTTATAATACATCTGATACTAAACCTCTAGGTAATTATTGCTGGAAAAGCATTAATATATTTAGTAATCCCTTTTACACTTGATATGCTTGTCCAGACTTTCCAGACACCACATCTTGTTTATGCTAGTTATGCACTGTAAGACTGAGATCACAGAAACATTTTAAAAAATATGTCTAAAATCAAAATGTTTTTGTTCATTTCTCTTGTAGCAGTAAAAATTACAGCAAGGCCCAGGAAAGATTCCCATGCAAAAGTAGGGTTTCTAGAAAGAGAGGTTTACAAGACATGCCACTTTAGTAGGCATGACCATCAGTGGAGTGGCTATTATTTTAAAAAGTGTAAGGCTGCCCTCCAATCTGTTCCTATCTCTGTAAAAAACAAAGGCAGTGCTGCATGCACTACCAATAGGAATATTAAGCTCTATCTTCATGACCAGAGCAGTGTGAAGTGGGACATACATAACAACTGTCCCTACACTCGGGACAAATACTGACGGAGCTAGACAATCACCCAAAATTGAGACTGCCCCACCAGAATCAGGACAGTTGGCAGAATGTCTCACTCTCTCCTACCTGTTCTTGCTGTTTTTTCCACCTGCTGCAGCTGCTCTTGTTTAAACTCAGTTGCTTCTTGTCTGGATCCTGTAATTCTGGTTCCCTCTTTGAAAAAAGGATAAGTACAGACCTGCCGGTCTTACACTATACTATAAAAAATTTGTTAGCTCCCTCACCCCTTCTCTTAAAAAATTATTTTAATACTTTCTTAGATGAAGCCTTTTTTGCCAGCAATGACCACGCTGGCTACTATAGTAGTTATACTGAAACCAGGATGCGACCCAGAGTTATGCACCAATTATAGACCCATTTCCCTATTAACCATAGATATAAAAATGTATGCAAAGGTCTTAGCAAATAGACTTAGCCCCCTACTGCCCACCTTTGTTCACCCGGACCAAGTTGGGTTAATACCTGGCTGCCAAGCTCTTGACAGCACACGTAGAACTGTTATTGAGGAAGCTGTGGGTTCTCCACAGCGAAACGCGTCTAGCACCCGACTGTCACTGCCCGCTCCAATCGAGCACCTCATCGTGGATTTCCGGACTGGCACTTCTCATTATCCTCCATCGGCATCACTCCAATTCTACACCTTTGTGGGCTTCCAACCTACTCACTAGGATGTGATTATGTTCCAAACAAGCTGGTAATTATAGTCTTACAGAGCTGGACATTATTCCGGATTCCACTATTGAGGATTAACTATTATTGACACATTAGCAAATGCTATTTGGATTGAGACTTTTTAATATCGCATTTATGAACTTCCATTATTTAAAATTTTGATTTTCCTTTTTTTCTTTAATGTTTTTTATCAATTTTATTGATGTTGTGAAATACAACAATAAATGAATATGCATTATCTTCAATCCAGCCGTTTACAGTTTTAATTTTGACCATTTTACCATTTGCAAATGCATGTAATATTATATGTTATTCATTTGTGTTTATTCAGAGTTACATATGATTTACAGCCAGATCGGTAGTCACACAATTTTTGTTACTATAGGACTATAGCGCAGGTTCATTCATTTATTCCACGTAGAACTGTTGACTTGATTCACACTGTACACGGTCAGAAGATCCCAGCTATGGTTTTGGTGTTAGATGCGGAAAAAGCATTTGACCATATAGCCTGCCCATTTATGTTGAGACTTTACGATCACTGGGGCTTAGAGATAGGTTCTATAATGGTGTATTAGCACTCTATGACAATCCCAAGGCATCTGTATTAGCCAATGGGATGGCGTCTCTCCCAATTACTATTTCCAACGGCACTAGTCAAGGGTGCCCTTTGTCCCCTTTAATTTTGCCCTAATAATAGAGCCATTGGCGGCACGGATCCGGGCCAATCCATGCATTAAAGGGGTTAAAGTGGATAATAAGGAGCATAACAGTGTTATATGCAGATGACATACTATTTCAAGAGATCGAAATATATGGCAGCCTTTCTGGCTACAAAATCAACACTCCAAAAATGGAAGTCTTGGATTTCTATGTCCTTCAAGACCTCAAACACGAATTGGAATGTATCTATCCCTTTAAATGGAATAGTTGTCAGATTAAATATTTGGGGATTTCACTGCCCTAAATTGTTAGCGCATTTCAAAACTGATATTGAGAACTGGAGTAGCTGTTATATATCATGAATTGGCTGGATCAACGCTGTTAAAATGAGCCTATTACCCCGACTTTTATATTTATTTCAAACCCTTCTGATAAGGGTTCCCCCTTACATCTTTAAGTATTTGCAGCACATCACCTCACAGTTTATTTGGTCCAAAAAGCATCCTAGGGTGAGAAAGGACATTTTACAAAGACCAACATACAGTGGCGGCCTGGTTATCCCTAACTTTAAATTTTATTACTGGGCAGCCAGGCTTGCTCAATGCGTGCTATGGAATCGAGAAAAGTCAGAGAGAGTCTGGGTGTCAATCGAATCATTACAATTACACTCCATTTCTTCGTTGTTATGGCTCCCACCATTGACCCGACCCAAGAAATCTTTACACCATCCCATTATTTCTCACTCTCTAAATATACGTATGGCATTTTACTAACCATTGACAACCCTGACTGTTGGCCTGGATTCATGCACTGACAAAAAGAGGGAATCAGAGTAATGAATGATATTACTTGTAATCTCATATACTCACTTTCTCAGAAATACAAACCACTTATTCTATCCCCTCCATCCACTTATTCCATTTTCAGTATTTACAAATCCGTCACTTTTGCACTACAATAAAATCATGTTTAACTAGTGGACAGCTTACCATTATTGAATCCTTAATTTTAAGGGGTGCGAGCACCAGGGGCTTATCTCCACACTATATATAGAACTCATACACCCTAGCTCCGAGACAAAGGACCCGCACAAAATAGCATGGGAGGTTGACCTGGGGGAATCCCTAGATTACGAAAATTGGAGTGACATACATACCAATGTAGCATCTAGTTCTACATGCATTTGCATAAATGATAATGCTTACAAACTGTTTTATAGATACCCCGACACCTCAAATTTATGCTGGAGATGTGAATCGGATATTGGAACGTTTCTGCATACGTGGTAGAGTTGCCCGAAACTTGCTCCCTTTTGGAATGAGATTAACACCCTGGTCCACTCTATTATGGGTTTACATGTTCCTCTCACATATACAGTAGTTATGGCAGCCACATGTCTATTAGCAGCCGCATGGAAAAACAGAAGTTCCATCTAGGGGGAGATTGTAGCTAAAATATGGCATACTGGAATATATGGAATATATGACTAGTATGACTATATGACTAGTATTATTAAATATTTCTCCAAGTGTTTTGCAAAGACATGGGAGCCATGGATCTTTTATTTTCATACACCCCCAGAATATACATAATAACCGCAATGTGCTCATTGACACTCTACCCTCATTTTTCTCTTCAATAGACAAAGCCTTTCTTATGACAGGTTTATTATTTAATGAACTTGTGGAACTGGTTAGTTAGGTTGGACTCCCCTCCTTTTTCCTTCCCTTCCTACCTTTCCTGTTCACGTCCTTTCATTTCTCTTTCACCCACACTCCTACCTTTATTCTTGTCTTTTCTCTTCTTAATTACTACATTCTTCTTTCCAATATAATGTAAATTTTTGGATGACTTTTTTTTATAGTATAATGACACAGTGGAAACAGTATTGTTCTGTTATAATATTGTTCTATATGTTAATGGTCTCTCAGCCCACCAATAAAAAATGTTTCCTTTAAGAAAAAAGAATAAGTACATGAAATATGGAAAACCTAGCAATGACTGAATCCTCTAGACCTCCCTTGTCCTAACCAGATCTGCCAGTAAAGCCACGTACATATTATAATTATTAGGCCAATCAGCACTGACATTGAATTTACAATATTCACATTTAATAAACAGACCTGTTTTCCCTCAAACAGCCCCAACATCATAGCATTCCCTTTCAATAAATAAACCTATGTCCATCTCAAACTTCCCCAGAATTAAAGGTATAGTCCATATACATTGCCCCATCAATAAATTAATAATTCTCATAATAACTTCCCCCTACTCCAAACCATTAAATTAAGTCCTTTCTCACACCATTACTTGAAATTATTAACTCCCACCACACCATTAAATTAATATCTCAGTCCACATTGCATTAAATTATCCCCCCCCCAACACTATTGATATCCCAGTCCACCATCCCAAATTAATAGTTAAGTTCCCCAACTTCCATTACATTACAAGAAATCCCTCTCACACTCCATTTGCACACTTTCCTTCTTCCATACAGCATCATAGATATCAGCATGAGAGATACATGTGCCTGACTGGTCTAGCAGTTCTGGGGTGCAGTGTACATATGTGCCATGTCCTACTCCTTGGGTCGACTGGATAACTATCAAGCTGTGGCTTTTGAACTCACTTTATTTAAACTCTGTGACTGCTACCAGCATTAATTTGTAATAAAGTCCTAAACTTACTACCTTGCCACTGCTCTGGGGTGCGCCTTGGGCCCTTGGGGTTTCCCACTCCTGAAGTCCTTGCACCCTAGGCAGCTGCCTAAAGGTAGCGCTGTGACTGCTGATTGCTGTCCGGATATTGCACTTTGCGATGTTGGCCTTTCAATAAAAACAAGCTGACAGAAAGACTGATTTAGTTAGAAATTAATGTGTCTGTTTCTTTCATTAGTTCTGTGTGTAGCCAGGGTCCAAATATCATACTGTTGTAAAGCACAGGGGGCCTCATTCAGAGGCGGTCGGAGGATGCAAGCGGTCGCTCAGAAACTGGGCGGTCGCTTGCATCCTGACCGTCCGCCTCTGTTGCGGTCGTTAGGCTGTGGGTTAACACCCACAGCTCTAACGACCGCTCCGGTGATGGTCGCGATGGTCACAGACCATCACGACCACCGGGGCTTACGACAAGACCTTAGGGTAGGGTCTCCCTTGTCGTAAGCCCCGGAGAGCTTCTGGCTCTGTCTGAGCTGGAAGCTCTCCACTGACATCACTAGTGATGTCAGTGGGACCTCCCCCAAACGGTAGGCGTTCCCATGGGAACGCCTCCGTTTGGGCTGCCACCCCCCCGGCCCGCCTTCCAAACGGGGCGAGCTGTCAATCAACATCGACAGCTCGCCCCCTTTGGTTCGAGACCCGCTAAGACCGGCGCTGTCGGTCGTAGCGGGACTCACGCATGCGCACGACGGCGGCGGCGCCGCCGTGCGCATGCTCTGTGGGGGGCCATCGACCCGGTCCGAGCGCATCGGCGCTAACGACCGGGTCTGAATGACCCCCAGAGTGAGGAAACTATAACTGGGAGACAGTAGGGTGAGTGGTTATTAGGCTGAGTAGTTATTAAGCTGAGTAGTACAGTGTTACTGGAAATGTGCTGGGTTTCCAGTGCAGATGTAAAGTAAAACCGAGTAGAGCCAAGCTCACAATTGACTTAAAATTTACACAAAATACTGTAGGTTCAAGATCATGGGCTTGTTGATACAATAAATAGTTAATGATACTAAATGTAAATACCACTGTTTACTTGTATGATATGTTTGTGTATAATTTACTTATAATAATCATTGTCTACATAGCACCATGTCATTCTCATCAGTCCCTACTCCATTGGAGCTTACAGTCTAATGGGGAGATGTATCAAGCCTTCTAAAGAGTTTCTACTTATCATTTTATAGAATGCAATTGATAAATGCTAGCTTTAAGCTGATTGGTTGCTATGGGTAACTTCTCCACTGGTCCACTTCTCCACTCTTTAGAAGGGTTGATACATCTCTCCCTAAATTCCATAATAGAACATACAGAAGTAAAAGTACAGATTCAAGTGTTTTTTTGATCCACATTTATAATTGGTTCAAATATTGTGTTTTAATAAAAGTTTAAAACATAACATTTATTAGAACAATAAATAAAATGTACTGCACAAGGTAATCCTGTGCCAGCAAAGTATTAAAGTACATGTACAGTAAGAAAATAGTAGTGAGGTAAAAACAAGGTATTCTTATGGTGTGGACTTGGGATGCAGTCAAAAAGTCGGCGGTCGAAATGCCAACCGCCGGCTTCCCGACTGTCAAATCCCGGCAGGGGACTTATGACAGGCATCGAAATCTCGACGCCTGTCATTATACCTACTCCGGGAGCCCGACGCCCGGCATACAGAATGAAGGTAAGCCGGGTGCCGGGTGCGGACAGTCTCGGGGGGAGTGTTAGGTTAGGGGATCCTGGGGGGGGGACTTAGGGTTAGGCACCCCCACAGGAGAGTTAGGGTTAGGCTAGGGAAAGGGAGGGTTAGGGTTAGGCACCCCCAGGGGGAGGTTAGGGTTAGGCACCCCCCCGCGCCGAGGGTTAGGTTTAGGCTGTGGGGAGGGGGTGTTAGGTTTAGGCACTTACGGGGAGGGGTTAGGGTTAGGCACCCCTAAGGGAAGGTTAGGGGGGGAGAGGGTTAGGGATAGTTTGAAACTTACCTTAGTCGGGATCTTGCTGTTCTGCTTTTCCGGCATCTCTATAACATCAGCCAGGCTAACATCCGGCTGTATTTCATACTGATCCCGTGGACTTGACCAATGCCGTAGCTATTATCAGATACAGTTCCTGGGATGATGAATATTTGTTATGAAGGCTGCGGCTTCTAATGCACAGTTTAATACCAATGTGTTATTTGGGGCTAAGGTTTTTGAGACATCGTTATTGCTTTCTTCTACTCCTCTGAGCGAATAAGGAAGAGGAGAATGTGTAATGTGTCACATTGGAGCAATGTAACATTATCTGTGCTTCAAGATCTCTTGACCCAAGCCTATCAACCCTCCTCCAAACACTCCACACTCTCCTTTCCCTTTATGAGTCCACACCTATTCATTTAAGAATGTAAGCTATTGTGAGCAGGATCCCTCTCTCCTGTAGTTTCTATATTATTATGTAGCCTGCAAACTATAATTATGTATTTTTGTAAAGTACTGAAACTGTCTATAACTGTTCTTTCTGATTTTACTGTATGTTGCATTCATGATGGAGAGAAAACCCTTGTGGAGCCATATAACTAAAAGATAATAATAATAAAATGGATGACTGCTTATTGCGCAGTTACAAATTACCCTTTTGTGGGCTTATACTGTAGTTCTCTAGAACAGTGGTTCTCAAACTCGGTCCCCAGGACCCCACACAGGTCACGTTTTCTAGGTCACCCAGCAGGTACACAGGTGCAGTCATTACTCACTGACACATTTTAAAAGAGCCACAGGTGCAGCTAATTATTTCACTAGTGATGCTGTTAGGAGTCCTGCAAAACATGCACTGTTTGGGGTCCTGAGGACCGAGTTTGAGAACCTGTGCTCTAGAACTAATAACAAGTGAATTACTGCAGTCTACTCTTCATGGATGGAGATAAAGTACCAATCAATCAGCACCTAACTGTCACTTTACAGGCTGTGTTTGAAAAATAACAGCTATGAGCTGATTGTTTGGTACTTTATCTCCATCCACTTTTTCTCTCTCCAAAGCTTAGCACATAGGGCCTGATTCAGCAAGGAATGCACACTAGCAGAGGCACGCACGCACCCAGCAACTGCGAGAATATTCTACCAGCCACTGCGAGAATATTCTAATCGAAGCATACGCACGGAGACCGCAGCACAAGATGCAGATGCCCAGCCCTATATGAAGTAGCCCATCTCCCTTTACTCAAAGCCTGATCAGTATGCAAGATAGCGTAAACATCGGTAACATCAAGAACCATCGACCATATTTGCATAACCACACCTCGCGCAGGATCTTGGCAACTTCCTGTATGCATGGAGTCTCATCACTGCATCCGTTGCCGCACTGGCTTAATTATGTACACCCCTAAAATGGCGTCCCAACGCACAGGCATGTCTGCGTTCGCACAACCACCCCCCTATCACCACCCATAAATGGCACTTCCTGTCAATCAATATCGGAAGGGGTCTGCGTACACACTGCATGTAGTCTGCGTACGCTTGCCAGATCGCACTGGGTAGTTCCCGTTTGCGCAGTGCGATGCTTACTCATGCGCAGTACGGAAACATGGGCTAAGTGCGTGCGTTCTCTCCTGTGCGTTCCTTGCTGAATCAGGCCCATTGTCCCCTAAGTCTGTTTTTATGGCATAAATTTTAAGTATTTAGTATTTTTTTTACATATGTAAGATTGGAACACCTGCTTTGATTTTGATATAGGTTGAGTCTCCCATATCCAATTATTTGGAAATACAGATTTTTTTTAGCATGACTGAAATAGTGAAACCTTTTGCTTTTTGATTGTTCAATGTACACAAACTTTGTTTAAGGCACAAAATTATTAAAAATATTGTATAAAATAACCTTCAGGCTGTGTGTATAAGGTGTATATGAAATATAAATGAATTTCACGTATGTATACAAAACTTTGTTTGAACAGCAAAATTATTGAGAATATTGTATTAAATTACCTGCAGGCTCTGTGTATAAGGTGTATATAACACATAAATGCATACTGTGTTTAGATTTGGGTCCTATTCCCAATATATCTCATTATGCTATGCAAATATTTTAAAGTACGGAATATTCTGATATCCAAAATACTCCTGGTCCCAAGCATTTTGGATATGGGAGACTCGACTTGTATATGCTTTAATTTATAGCAAAATCTAAATGTATGTTTAGCAATTCAAGCATATAGATTTCTTTCTTTAGTTGATTGCAAAATATCCAACATAAGATATCATTAAAATAGACAATAAAGTGACAATTTAAATGCAAAATACAAAAGTAGTGGTATCAACCTCATCTGAGCATCATCTGCTATCATACTGCATAGTAGTAGTGTGCTTACTATTGTATGTTAAGGAGGGGCTATTGTTTAATTTGGGCAATGAATTTAAGGTGAAGGGAAAATTACTGAATAGTACACTGATTTGGTTACTGATTTGGTAAAGAATAATCATCTCTATAATAAGCGAGAAAGTGTATGTGTCTGTCTGTTAATCCTTTATGCACGGCCAGAGTTTTCTACCTAGCTCTACCAAATATGACATGGAGGTGTAGTTTGACAAGGATTAGGTTTTGGTTATGCATGAAGTTTATCAGGGCCATGGAGTTCTACATGATACCCACCAAGTAGGCAATGGAGCCTCTGATTTGAAATTTTGGTTTAAGCAAGTTCACTCAGGATATCTTCCAGTGCCTAAAAGTGTTCTGATCTGAAGGCACAGGCTGATATGTACTAGTGGAGGGTACTAGTGTCATACTGCACCTGCATTGACAGTTACGAAGTCAACCTGGCCTTAACTTTAGAGAAAATACATTATGAAGCATGACGAGCCAATCTTGAGCTAAGGTTATAATACACTGATGCAATGTTCAGTCAAGCTCTCATTTGCTTGGATGACAAAATTCAACAGATGGTAGACAAGAGTCAGCATCAGCTAGGTCTTCCAGTCTTAGTAAAGACATGTTTTGTGAAAAAACTATAATGTTGCGCAGCTGCAGAGATTTGTGACAGAAAATGAGCTGGTGTGAGATAAAAAAATTTCATATAACAGAATTAAGAAAAACTGGAGGGATTGTCTTTCTAGATACTCCAGGGGTAACAAGAAAGATATTCCTCGTAAATCTAATCTTGTCCAAAAGCAGATTGCCTGTGCATTTGCCTCCTCATGTATTGCAGCAACATTGCTTATCCAACATTGTTTATACCTCAGTGTTGAGATACTGTAACAGTGTCTAAATACTCTATATAAATGGCTAGATAGGTCCTTTTCAGGGCTAAAACCATGTTAGCAAACATTGGGGTATTTTCCTGGAACAATGGATTTGGGTTATTGGCAAGGACAAAAATGAGGGTTGCAGATGAACTTCAAGGTCCATTCTTCAACCCCTTTGCTCTACAGAGGCAATGGATTCTCAGAAAAGAAGAACTCTGATGTGTGATATAACTGAGCATCACCTTTTTCCACTAACGTTGCACCCATATAACATCTACTGTATAGGTCCACTGGAACTTTGAGGAATGTAACCACTTGTTGCTACAGTATATCCAAATGTAATCCAAGGTACTGAGTGTAGCAGATAGATTGTGTATAACAGTTAGCACTGACACACCAGAGGTAATAAAACTCCCAAATCCTTAATAAGCAAACCAGGTTCCTCTCATTTTGGTAATATTTATGATGGACAAAAGATTCACTTAGTCTGTTCGTAATATGGTTTGTATGAGTAAGATACCTTACAATCTGAGTGAAAAGTAGCCACAGCAAGTGGAGCCAAGGGAATGGAGATCTGTCGGGTCTGTGCTGGACGCCGATGAATAAATTGGTCTCCAGGTGGAACACAAGGTAAGCTGGGTGTGGGGAAAATCCCAACAGGCTAACTCCTTAGCAGTTTCGCAAGGCTGGTGAATGGAAGATGTCCGCGGCAAGTGGAGCCAAGGGACAGAGTGTCTGCCAGATCTGTAGTGGACGCCGGTCGGCGGGTCTCTCTCCCGGCAGTACTGAGCTGACGTCACAATGGGGTAGAAGTGGCACACTACCCCATTGTGACATCAGCTCAGTTCCCACCACATGTAGCAGCACTTATTCACCCACCGGTTTGCACTGTACTGCCGGGAGAGAAGCCCGCCGCCGGCGTCCACTACAGATCCGGCAGACACTCATCCAGTCAATTAGTGACTGGAATGCTATTTTATACATTGCAGTATTCACATGGCCACATCACTGTTGGCTCATCTGTACACAATCCTATGCATGTATATTTTCATTAACTCCTGCAAGTTTAAATGGCACAGAAGAATAACGGGCCTATGTATCAAGCCATGTTTTTTACATTAAATTATGCAGAAACATGATTTACTATACTGTAGCTTGCCTTTCTTTAATTCCCCCCCTTTCTTTTCTCTTCCTTTTCTTTATATATTTTTTACTTTTTTATTTTGTTTTTGTGTTTTTGTATTTTTTGAAAAAGTGGGAGGCACATATAGAACCCGTTGTAATTCCTACACCGTTCACCTGATTTGGATTTAATTACCCTCAAATTAAATCTGAAAGTCTGCAGTTAAAGCACATCTTGTTTGTTTCATATCAAAACCATTGTGGGGGTCAATAGAGGCCAAAATATGAAAATTCTGTCAATGTCCCAATATTTATGCACTTGACTGTATATCTTATACCATACACGGTGCGATTGGCACCTTGCACAGCGTCGGCCGATCCGATGGCCAACATATCGGGCGGTCCCCACACACGGAGCGATCCGCTGCCCGATATGCCAGCACCCCTTTCCCCCATCGGCATAGCGCTGCATGGGATCATACATCGCATCCCCAGATCAGGTGAACATGCAGTAAGATCTGGAGGTGACATGTACGACCCCACAGAAGCGCGCACTGTCCTTATCATGCCCACACACAGTACGATATAGCAGCGATATCGTACCAATCCGTCAGATCGGCTGCTTCCGGGCACCTTTAGACAATCAAACACAAGTCTTTCTTAGGCTGCAAAAAAACTTTTCTCATCAAGTAGTGAGAGAAAGGTTTAATGCTGGCACTTACACTAAACCTAATTTAAATTTGCCTGATTGCTTTTCAGGTTAATGTTGACTTGTCTCTAATATCGGGGAAAGATTATGTTTTTGTTTGAGACCCATATATTCTGGGACAGAACAACAAAAAGGAGTAATATACCACATACAGTACTGTATTGCAGATATGCTGATTGTGAATTAAATTACACTGCACTTTAAAGATGGTCCAGGGGAGTTTCTCTTGGTGGATATCAAACTTCCAAATTGATGTTACAGCCATGTTTGATGAGGTAGCTGCTTGCAATTTTATTGATTATGAGAAATTCATTGTGTCATTTGGAAATGGTGCCATTAGAAATGCCCATTTTTATTGCAAGGTTGAATAATAAGATACTTCCTAGTGGTTCCATTAAGTTCAAAACTGTTCCTATACAATTGTTGGTTTACTGCCTTTATTCTGAGTCCATATCATACCATGCCAGTAAACCAGTTATTTTAGGATGTCCATGGATGTATCAACATAATCCTTCATATTACTGGTTAGATGGGTAGATAGACTCTTGGGGGTAAAAAAAAAATATTGTTTGCCTGTTAGGATATTAAGTGAACTTGAATAACTACGTGAAAATGCTTACAACACAAAAAATTAGTTGGCTACATGATCCCAACATATTTCCCAGAATACAATCCCAATGTCCACCTTTGCTATACTAAAAAAGTAGTCTACCTATAAAACATTTCCTGTATTGTTGTGTAGGAAATATAGGGCCTGATTCAGTACCGATCGCAAGTGCAACCACGTACGCAGATCGAACAGTTGTTTGCCATTGCGCATGGGCAGGGGCGGATTGGGAATTTAAAGTGGCCCTGGAAAAAAACGTAGAAAGTGGCCCCATGCGCGCGCGCCCAAAAAATGGGTGTGGCCTTGTGGCGGGGTGTGGCTTAATGTGAAATGTTATGCACGCAAGCCACTCCCCCCATTTTCATCATCTTGGGGGCATGCCCACCGCTCCAAAAGCTGATAGCCATGCCCCCATTCCTTCTTTCTAGTGAATAAGCACAGCAAACATGTTAATGACAATGAGTATTTTCTTACCCATATGATTTCTCTGCAACGAGGGAACCTCTGAAGAAATTGATCCTCCCTGGACAGGCAGTGTCTTGAGACGGTATTCACTATTCATGCAGGAGATCACATGGTCTGGAAGCTGCCTGTGTGTGTAGTAATAAAGCCAATGTCATTATCGTTCAACAGAGGTTCAATCAGAAGTTTTGGGGCTGGACAGAATGTGGGTTTCCCATATCAAACAATTTTATATTAATAAAATATATTTGCTAATTTGGTTCCATTTGCATCAGTAATATGGTTTTGTTAGGATTGTTGTCTTACTGAAGATTATTGTCCCCCAGTCTTTTCTTCTCATAGTACCAGTGGTCCTACTATCCTCTATGTGTGTCTCCAGCACCATCGCCTTGGGTGTCCCCAATGCCATCATCCTGCATTTTCCCAGAGCCATCATCCTGCGTCTTCCTAGTGCCATTATCCTGCATCTCCCCAGCAGCATCCTCCTGTCTTGGCACATAATAGCCCCCCTCCCCAACACACAGATCATATTCCCATTTCACAGAATAGCCCCCATCCCCACAGACAAATCTCCCCCTAGCACAGCAGATCCCCCTCAGACAGATCATCATCTCCCCCTAGCACAGCATAGTCCCCCTCAGAGATCATCCCCCCTTAGCACAATATAACCCCCCTCCCCAGGCAGATCATCATCTCCCCTTAGCACATATTTACCCCTCCCCAGAGATAGATCATCATCACCCCTAGTAGAGCAGATCCCCATCCCCCTCAGACAATCATTTGTCCTTAGCAAAAAATAGATCCGACCCCCACAGACAGATCATAATAATATAGAATAAATGCCCCCCCCCCCTCAGATCAGCATTAATTTTCCCCACTCCCTCAGACAGATCTCTATCAGCCACAAAAAAACCCCAAAAGAGACCTGACTCCTGCATGCAGGGCCCGGTGGAAGTCTCCCAGCCAGCCAGCACTGGGGAGGGGACAGAGTGCAGAGGAGACAATCGGGCTGGCTGGTTGAGCATCCATTAACTTACCCCACCTGCCGCTGGCTGCGGACCCGCGTGGCGCCTGGGCACTCTTCCTCCAAGGTGCTCGCGCGCGGTGTCTGACGTAGTCAGTCCTTCCTGTAAAGCGGCAAAGCCTCTTCTCGCGATAGAGGCAGGCCGCAGGGAGTTGACAGCGGGGCTGTACAGTGAAAAAAAAAGAGCCGGGTGACGCGATTCTGGGGGCGGGGCACAGTTGAGAAGCGGCCCCAAAGACCAATCTGCCCACCGGGATTATCCCCGCTAAAGGTAATGGCCAATCCGCCCCTGCGCATGGGTATAAGCTGCATTGAGCATTGCTGCGGTCACACTGCGATTACGGACACACAGGAATCCATTGAGTAAGTGACAGGCTGTTAGTGTTTGGGGATGTTGAAGGGGGATTGGTTGGAAAAACGTGCCTGACCTGCTGTAAGTCCTTTGTGAGTGGTCGATGTGCGTCGATGGTACATATGTTTAAGCAGAAGAGCGACAGTGGACAGATGTAAGAAAGCAGCAGTGGATGTCTTTATGCAGGTTGAGCTTTGGCAAGCATTAGCATATTTTAGCAGCTGCGTTCTGTGTAAATTTGCAGCTGCGATCGCAATTGCGAACCGTACTGAATCAGGCCTAAGCCAAAATAAGAAGATCTGTTTTTTAGATCCAAGTTCAGAATTGCCAGAAGACCCAAGTCAAGACTTGGTTTTACTTTGAACCCCAAAGTGGTTTGAAACCAGGACTATGTTCGACTCAAAACACCTAGGCATTGGTGTGTTCAGTTTTCTCAAAAACTGAGCCGCTCATCTTTAAATTTAACACATAGACTTAACAGAACTTAAATAACTAATTAAGGGGTCTATGTACTAAACCTTGGAGATAAAGTACCAACCAATCAGCTCTTGTCAATTTTCAAACATAACCTGTAATATGACAGTTAGGATCTGATTGGTTGGTACTTTATATGCGCCCACTTTATCTTTCTCATTAGTACCTAGACCCCTTTAGACTACAAAGGATGTACAGAGTGCCCATTGCTAGAGTTTCTAAATTGTGCCCATGAGGACAAGCAAACCTTTTTCTTGAGATGTTGTTTGGTCCTCACATTAAGTGTGCATATCAGTGGCGTAACTAAGGGGCGTCGAGCGGGACACATGCTCTGGGCACCATGGCAAGCCCTGCAGAGAGGGGCGACACTGGCCAGGGCAACGTACCCGCATGCCTGCCCCCCACCACCACCACCATTGTGTCCTGAGTCTGCCCTTTAATGAGCAGGCAAGTGTGCCTGCTAGCCTGGTGCTGGCTGGGCTGCCTGTAGGGGGAACTGCAGCAGAAGCTCACAGCCCCTCCCAAGCAGCCCCTTCCTACCAAGCTCTATCCTCCTGACCTGTCTTTTACTAGAGTTGTTGTCTGCGCCAGGTGAGGAGTGATTCTTCCCTCCCCGATGCTCACCGTCTTCGCTCTCTGCAGGTGGGTTATTGGGCTTTTAGCTGCCACGGGGGGTGGGGGATTGGATGGCTAAACTCCCGCAGGGGGGGATTGGATGGCTAAACTCCCGCAGGGGGGGGATTGGATGGCTAAACTGCCATGGGGCAGTGGGGTGGCGAGATAGGATGGCTAAACTGCAGTGGTGGTGGTGGGGGGGGTGTTGGCTGCTCTTGTGTGAAATAAGTGTGTGTCTGTATAGGCTTTCAGTGGGTGTGTATATGTGTCAGTGAGTCAGTGTAAGTATATGTGTCAGTGTGTATATGTGTCAGTGTGTGTATGTATATGTGTCAGTGTTATTGATTCCTACCTATCTATACACTCTAAATGTCACTAAATAGCGTTATGAGTCGCACATGAAATAATTGCTCTCCAGACTTTGATTGTGGTTCCAAACACAAAAAGATATTATTCACCAAAAAGCACATAGTTACACACTGTTATCTAAATACAATTAGCGCAAACAAATTATACAATCACAAGGTATAGTCGATACATATGCAAGCGCACCGGTCCCAGTTACAGTCATCAATCCAGATGTCTGTGGTCATCCCAGAGAATGGCTACCTACTGGGATCAGGACACAGGCTATATACCCTAACAGATCATGATAACAACAATGTAGACAGACAAACATAATTCCATTGGTTCTTGCTCTTGCTATTTGTAGTATACTGTAGTTCATAGGGCAGTTCACTAGGAGTATGTCCCAATTCTCCAGATTACATTGTCGTTCTTTAATTGATTTAAATTAGATAGAGACACTACATTACACTGTACACATTCTAACCAATAATTTCTTATATTCCATAACCATCGAACGCAAGATGCGACTCCCTTGCTGATAGGGTCAGATATCTGGAAATAAACAGTGTGTCAGTTTAGTACCAAACATACCATGTTAAACATATTGTATACCATAAATATTAAAAATTACATACATTTTATATCATAATTAATAACTGTAATATAAATCATAATGTGCAGGAACCTTTTATGAGTGCGTGTATATTTATGATTATATGTAAGTATGCGTTGTGTGTTTTCATGCAGCGGAAAAAGGTGCGCTGTGTGTTTCTATTTATAATTGTAACTGTATATCTATGTGTGCATGCATTGTGGATACCCATGTGATCGTTTAAGTGTATATATATGTACATATACACATACATACATATATATATATATACATACACACACATATATATACACATACATACACACACTCACATATATATATCCTCAAACTGGTCATTATTTATTTTACTTTTGTCTGGACTAAAGGAATGACCGACAATCGGGTTTTGTCCTCTTCATGGATGGAGCAAGCCTTGGCAAACAATCTGATCATTTTAACAAAAAGCTCCTCTAATACAACTTAAATACATCAGAATTGGATATTTGTTAACAATAGCTACACGTCTGGCAATTGGTTATTAAGCTATATGTAGGACACTTCAATTGTGCATATCAGTGTCTGGGCTATATTTCAATTGCCACGGACATACTGTGTATATATTTGAAATAAACACTCACAGTATCTTTGTGTATTCTTGATTATTTGTCACAGACATGTCTACAAGACAAGTCTGTCATCATTGAATATATAAAGTCTTTAAATATATATATTTATATGTGTATCTATATGTATGGGGTATGATAGGGTTTTAAACAGTATGCAGTGGTAATGCGATCGCATGATGCTAATAATAGCATATTAGCATCACACACCATGGATTCATGCTGACGACGCAAGATGGTGTCGTCAGAGGCAACCTAAAATGGCGTTACTCGATATTAATTTTAAGATCTGGTCTCAGCCAATCATCCGGCTTAGACAGTCCACCCTTTGATAGCAAACAACACGCTATCACACTCTGGTCTTATTTTTTTTTTTTTACTTTTTAGTCTTACATTATGGGATATTATTTAATGTAATATTATGGGCTGGCACAATGTGGTCATTAAACCATCAATAATGTGTCTCTAGGGGGGACATAATACTACCCTTATATGCACACCGCGGATCTGGGAGATCATGGGAAAGATGTGGGGATTCACCTAACCTATAAAGGAAGTCTCGAAGGGGATAGGGACTTACATTATTTAAGATGTATTAAAATAACATTTTAATAACACATTTCATGCATGGCTACATTTATACATCATCTGATGGTACATTCTAGTTCAGGGTTGTAATGCAGTCCTACATTTACCTCAGTATTCATATTGTTACTTCTAACCACCATCAAAATTTCATTATTTCGGTTTACCTTATCTTTACATTTTCCATATTTCAACAAAGTAAGAACACACCTGACACATACGCCAATTACTAAGATGACAACCAATATGGGGATCAGGAGTTTACCTATACTAGCAACCATTTCCTGGACCCACTACCCTAGACCGGAGAACCATTTCACTGGATTCAACCATGAAACCCATTCCTCTATCTTCTCCTCTACTTCAGCCATTGAAGCATTATGGTTCTTCTGAAATTCCCATTTCAGCTGCTGAATTTCATCCATCTTCCAGTTTATCACCTCCTTGGGGTCACTAGTGTTATTTGTAATGTATGTGCAACACTTTACACCAAATTGGGTGGCCAAAGTTACGCAATACCCTCCAGTGACAGCTGTTAAATAATTGAACACTAGTCTATGTCTTCTTCGTTCTTTCTTGTAAGCTTGCAACTTCCCACCTGTAAACCAAAACGTGTCATCATACATCTCGGTGATATATGATCTATTAATTTAGCAAGATCTTGGATATATCTAAAATTTAGTGTACCTCGAGCGATCCTGGTGGGATCCAATGCTACCAAAACTTGAAAGTCAGTTGTTTCACTAATTAACTGTGTGGCTTTATGTACATCACCAGGTATCATATTTCTTTTGTCTCTATGTTCATACTGTGTGTGAAGATATGGTGATGGTGTGTTTTTATGAATGCCAAGCATTTCACCATGTGTAAAGGTCATAACCTCTGGGACTACTCTTCCCAGATAACACAAACCTTTGGAACTCAGAGAGAGCCACTTATACGCTTTTCTACCGCAAATAAAATATACATCATCAGGGAAAACATAAGGAATAGTAAACATCAGTAACCCACACATTTCCCTAGCAAGTGATCCTACTTCAGGTTCTCCCATTTGACTCATACAAGTTTCTCGTTGTAATATCTTTGCACAATATCCTTCTGGTACCCTACCAATCATTGCTTTAATGTTACTTTGTGTATATTTATACCGGAAGTGTCTTCCACCCAACCGAATTGTGCATAACAGTTCAAAATTTATAGGTTCATTATCAGCTCTTAGTGAGAAGGTCATAGTCTGGTTATTCCCCATCACCTCCCAACTTCCTGGGTCATTGGAGTTGGTGATGTTCAAACATAAAAGTGATTTATCTAATTGGTACTGGTGGAGTTTAAAATGAGGTGGTTTGGACTTCAGAAATTTTCCATCCAGTGCATGCCCTCTTTGCGATTCGAAATCCTCAGAGACATTCAATGGGAGTGGCACTAACCTTACATTATGCTGTCCTTGAGGCACGTGAGAGCACACCCAACAGTCAGTTTGGTTTAAAACTTTGCCCACCATGGTATGATAATCCTCTAAAGGATACCCACCCCAATACTGGTTATTCTTAGGTGGGCACTTTTGGATGCATTTCTCAATGACTACGGACCCACAGAACTCACACATACAATAATCCTCAGACGATAGACCTTCACACCGTCTCCAAGTGTCCAGAATAGCAGATCTCTTAACAATTACTGTACTGGGTTTGGTCGGATACTCCCCCGATTGGTTTAGCACTCCTTCTCCCAACTCCATTCCATTGATATCACCATCAGCTCCCCACTTCATCTTCTGTCCTCTGTCACAGAAACCAGAGATCCAGAAACAACCCAAGATAATGAGCAATCTGGGAGAAAACACAAAGATAACTACAGCAGACCAATCCATTGCTGATAACAATGATCTACAAATTTATTTAGCTCAGGTATCTCACTGTAATCTTTAACCTTGCTGGAAAAGACTCGCAATTGACAGGTCTACATTATCTGGCTCGGTTCTGCCTTGTCTCTCTACTGGTTGGTTGACCTTCTTACAGTGAGTGGAATGGACCCAGGTATCTCTCTCAACTACTTTCAATGAAGTTGTACTCGTCAGCAACACCTGATACAGACCTTCCCACCGATCTGTCAAACAACCTGAATGCAAGAAATCTCTGATCATAACAAATTCTCCAGGTTCAACATCATGACAGTTTGTTTCAGGCATATCATGTGACAACAATTTCAGTTTCTGCTGTTGCTGTTTTAACTGTTTACTCATTGTTATAAGATACCTTACAGTTACCTCGTTGCTACTTTTCAAATCTTCCTGCGGACTTATAATCAAATGAGGTTGTCTACCAAACATTATTTCAAAGAGGGACAGAATGAGAGGGGGTCTAGGAGTTGTCCTGATGCAGTGGAGGACAAGTGGTAGTGCTTCTGGCCACCCCAGTCCAGTGTCTGCCATGATCTTACTTAATTTATTTTTAATAGTACCGTTCATCCTCTCCACCTTGGCACTGGCTTGCAGTCGGTAAGGGGTGTGGAGTCTACTATTAATACCCATCAGCTTACACATGTTTTGGAAGACATCACCTGTGAAATGATTCTAGGGATACCGTCTCTGCATACAAACTCCTGAACAATTTTCTTAGCAGTAAACACAGCAGTATTAGTGGCAGCTGGGTATGACTCAACCCAATTAGAAAACACATCAGTGCACACTAAAACATACTTGAGATTCCTGCAGGGTGGTAATTGGAAGAAATCAATTTGTATTACCTGAAAAGGTCCGTCGGTCGGAATAATGTGGAATGGGTTGGTAGGGATTGTTTTCCCAATGATTTTCCTCAAGCAGGTCAAACAGGACATTGCTCTCTTTTCCACTTGGGAAGAAAATCCCAGTGCACACCAGTATGCTCTCACCAATTTGCACATACCTTGCTTTCCCAAGTGAGTCAGACCGTGCACTGCCTCAGCCAGGCTTGGGTAGTACGCCTTGTGAGCCACTGGCTTACCTTGTCCATCTCTCCAGAGTCCAGAGGACTCCTGCCCACATCCCTTAGACCTCCAGACTGCCTTTTCTTGAATGGAACACAAATTTTGCATCTCAATTAATTTCTGCATATCAATCATTTGAAACATCATTTGGTTAATTGGCACATTCACTTTTAACCCTGCTGCCCATTTGGCAGCTTCAACTGCCTTGTTGTTGCCCAGTGACACCGGATCGTCCTCACATGTATGGGCTTTGCACTTAATTACCGCCACTGCCTTAGGCAATTGGATCGCTGTCAGTAGTCCTTTTATATGTCTGGAATATGCGACTGGTGTGCCTGCTGCTGTCATAAAATTTGTCAGACGCCATAGAGCACCGAAATCATGTACCACCCCGAAGGCGTACCTAGAGTCAGTGTAGATATTAGCAGATTTACCTTCTGCTAATTCACAAGCTCCTTTTAGTGCCACCAGCTCCGCCACTTGGGCTGAGTGAGGGGCACCTAGATGTTCGGCTTCTATGATGTCTTCGTCATTTACCACAGCATAACCTGTACATAACTCTCCAGTTTCAGTTTGTCTATGACAACTCCCATCCGTGTAAAATGTCACATCTACATTTTCTAAAGGTGTATCCCATATGTCAGGTCTTGCAGTAAAGGTCTGATTCAGATATTCCATACAATCATGTGCATCAATATACCTGCAGAACTCACCTTCCGCCAATGACTCACCTCTCTCCACCCTTTGTGCATCCTGTTGCACATATAGTAAATACGTTGCTGGATTTAACATACTGCACCGTTTGATGGTGATGTTAGCAGGTGCTCTTAGGGCTAGTTCCCATTTTGTGAACCTAGCTGAGGAGACATGTCTGGTTTGGGCAGAATTCAGCAAAGCAGATACAGCATGGGGAATATAAACAATCATATCATGGCCTAATACTACATCCTCACTCTTACTGACCAATAGAGCAGTTGCTGCTACACTTCTTAAACATGTTGGGAGTGATCTTGCCACAGTGTCCAATTGTGCACTGTAGTATGCTACGGGCCTACTGGCATCACCATGTTTTTGTGTGAGGACACCTGCTGCACAACCATTAGCTTCCGTACAGTACAAATCAAAAGGATTTTCATAATCAGGTATTCCCAATGCAGGTGCTCTTGTCAGACTATCCTTAAGGTTAAGGAAAGCCTGCTCTGTTTCCTCTGTGTGTTCGACACGATCGGGCTTTGAGGAAGAGACTAAGTCCTGTAATGGCAAGGCCAAAATAGAAAAACCTGGGATCCACATTCTGCAGTATCCACACATTCCCAAGAAAGTACGGATTTGCTGTTGGTTTACGTGGCAGTGTCATGGTCTGTATTGCCTGGATTCTGTCAGTGGTCAGATGTTGTAACCCCTGGGTTAGGCAATGTCCCAAGTATTTAACCCTGGACTGGCTTGGCTGTAGTTTGTCCTTAGCAACCTTGTGTCCTGTTTGCGATGGATGAAGCAATAAAAGTTTAGTATCATTTAAACATGACATAAATGAATCAGAACACAAAAATAAATCATCCACATATTGTATTAGAATAGATCCATTGGCAGGTTGAAAAGATTGTAAACAGACGTGTAAGGCCTAGAGAAGATACTGGGGCTGTCTATAAAGACCTGGGGAAATCATGTCCAGGTGTATTGTACCCCCCTGTATGTAAATGCAAATAGGTACTGACAGTCAGAATTGAGAGGGACAGAGAAGAAAGCAGAACAGAGGGCCTGATTCAGAGCCGGATGCTATTTGCGCTCGCTCGTTCAGAAAAAGGGGCCGGATATTTAAATAGAGCGCTCGCTCTTTGCGGTCTGTTGACGCCTCTATGTCTGAACGAGCGAACGAAACATGCACTCTCTATTTTTAAAAAAACGCCCCCTGGCCGCTCGCATCCTATGTCATCTCCGCTATTTATTAGATTAATCGAGTACATCAAAAGGTGTATGAACTGCTCACAGAGCTTGTGGTAGGATTTTCCTACCGCAATCATGCGAGCAGTTCAGGCTAAAAGACAACCAAGTGACGTGGTCGATGACGCTGCTTTAATTATGCACACCCTTAAAACGCCCGTTTTGACCATTTGGCACGCCTGCGTTCAGATCTCCACTCCCCGTTTTCAAACACCTTCCCCTGTTACCACCCACAAACGCCTCATTCTGTCACTCAAATAAGCAGGCATTCGCTATTTTGCGAGCACACAATTTCCGACCACCATGACTGGTTTGCTCATGCGTATTACAACCCATACGCATGCGCAGTTGTGCGAACATCGCTCGGAGCAAACGAGCGGCCACTTACGAGCGGCTCTGAATCAGGCCCAGAGGTCAATGGCAGTCAAATGGGTTGCATTTGGTGGGATCTGCATTAGAATGACAGCTGGATTCGGCAGTACGGGGAATTGGCTCTCTACTACCGTATTAACCCCTCTAAGGTCCGGTACCAGCCTATAACCCCTCCCACCACTCTTCTTCACAGGAAAGATGGGACTGTTGGCTACACTTGCTGTACGTACTAAAATTTTCTGTTGTAGTAACCGCTCAATTATGGGATAAACCCCTATCTCTACCTCCTGTTTTAATGGGTACTGGGGAATTTTTGGAGCTTGCCAACTGCTTTTTAGATTTACCATTACAGGAGCTACGTTTGCCATCAATCCAGTGTCCTGTCCATCTTTTATCCAGAGGGACCCCGGTATCTGAGATAACATTTGTTCTACTTGAGATGGATTTTTATCTGAAACAGTAGAGTGAAACATTAACCTTTGGGGAGTGTCCAGTATATCCCTCACCTCGTGCGCAACTCTCTCTGGGATATTTAGAAATATCAGGGGTACAATAAATGGCACATCTAATTTTACATAACAAATCCCTTCCCAGTAGGCTAGTAGGAGCCGCTGCTTCCAGGAGAAAGGCGTGCTTGGTATGCAATGGACCCATAGTAACCTCTGCAGATTTGGTTAAAGGATAATGTTGCACTTTACCCGTTACACCCATTGCTGGTACTGTTTCGCTGGTCACCTGTAAATTAGATGGAGATTTTATCACTGATCTGGTCGCCCCTGTGTCTACAAGAAAAGAATGTTTAGTACCAGCTACATCAATTAACATTACAGGTTCTTCTTTAACAACCGCAGTTAACCTGACTGACTGTAGACTACAGGTGTGACCTGACCCATAGAGCTGACTGTCTTCTTCCAGCAATGCATTCACTGCTGCGACGTGAGCAGGTGATGGCTGGACTTGTCCTTTCTGTTGTGGGTGCCCCTTCTGTAGGTATGTCGGTGTTCCCTGGTTTGATGTTTCCCATTTCTTAGCCTTACAGAACTTACTTATATGGCCCTCCTGGTTACACCTATAACACCTTCGTAGTTGACGTGTTGTGAAAGGTTGTTGTTGTGTGGGTTGGGGAATGAGGAAAGATTGTGTTTGTGTATAGGGATAAGGGTTTGTAGGTTGTATGGGATGAGTGTATTGTGGCTGAGTGTGATAAGAATGCTGCGGTGTTATTTGCATTCCTTCCAGAGCTTGGATACTAAGAGCCATTAGTTTCTCACTCTGCATTTCTCTCTTCCTCAAGATGTTTTTATCATGTTCAATTGTAGATTCCCTGAGTGTGTCCACTGTAACTCCCCTCCACCCAGGAAGTGAGGTCTGAACCCTGGCCTTTAGAGTGTCCTTAAAACCATCCATAAGTACTGTGATTGTCATTTCCCTGTGATGGGTGTTGTCTTTTATGTCCTCTATACCTGTGTATTGGGTAATAGTCTGCAGCGCTCTGGTAAAATAATCTGCTGCAGACTCACTCTCTTTCTGCTTAATTGTGAAGATTTTACTCCAGTTAACAATTAATGGGAAAAATACAGCCAATTGGGTGACAATGTGGGTTATATTGTCCTGATTACCTGTATCAGTTCAGGGAATATCTCCATCCAATACACAAGCCGTGTAAACTTTTTCACATCAGTATTGTGTGGAAGACATGCACGTAATACCAGTCGCCAATCTTTATTGATTGGCGCATGAGAATTACCTAAATCCTTTACAAATCTCTGGCTGTCACGGCCAGGGTATTTCAGCATGGCGCTAGGCGGGTGTTACCTGTGAGGTCGTTGTGGCACAGGCTGTCTGGTGGCGGAGCTGGTGTCTGGCGGGGGGCTTTGGCTGCGCGCGTTGTTGTGCGGCCCTGTTGTCACTCTACGCTGGTGAGACCTGGCGGCGTCTCCGTTCCGTTTGGCATGGGCGCCGCCATCTTGCCTTCTGGCCATGTGATACGGCTGGCCAATCCTGGTGAGTCACGTTCCCTCCGGCCAGTAACAGCACGGCATGGGGTATTTAGGAAGGGTCAGTGCCTTCCTTCTTTGCCAGTGCAATGTGTATCTCAGCCTAGCTGAGAGGGAGTTCTCTGTGCTTTCCTGTTCCTGTGAATTCGCTGTCTGCCAGTCTGCCTGTCAGCTACTAGCTCCCACTGGACTACCCCGCTTCCTCCATCACCCTTGCCCATACCTGAGTGCCTGAGCCTGCTGACATCCTGCGCTTCAGTTCACTACCTGCAAACCTGGCTTGATTATTTTCAGTTTCACTACCTGCACACCTGGACAGCTCTAATTGTTTCTACTTGGACATTAACCCTTTTGCTAGTAACCACAGAACTCTTGTGCACATTTATATATTCCTGGACTTTTATTTACTGCCACATTATATGTCTACTCAAGCACTTATTAAAAATCCTAGTTTTATTTTCAAATCTGGTTCTGTGATCGCTCCTGCTACCACCCCGGGTCCACAAACAACCCAGAACATAACAGTTTGCACTGGCCCCATGGAGCCGGCCACGGATCAGGAGTCAGGAGTGGATTTGTTCCGGTGCATTTCTGGTCGTTTAGAAAATCTGGAAAACATGCAGCATCAGATGGCTCAATTTCTGCAAGAGATGTCCAAGCGACAGGATAGTTTGAAAACTTCCTTTTCTACCCCTGAAGTACCAGCATCTACATCCGCATCAGCGTCTGGGAATACAGGAGGCAGATCATCTCCCCGCTTACATCTTCCTTTACCAAGTAAATTTGACGGCAATCCTAAACTCTGCTGAGGATTCCTAAATCAGTGTGACACACATTTTACCCTGTAGCCTGACAACTTTCTAACTGCAAGAACTAAAGTGGCTTATATAGTCTCTCTGTTATCCGGCCAGGCCTGTCACCTGCTGATCTCCTAGCCCCGTAAACCGGGAAATGCCAAATCCTAACTGACCCTGGAGACATCAAGTTAGGAGTTATGAACCCGTCTCCAAAAATTAAAGATTTCACGATTACCCTAGCCTTTGATCTTAAACCCAAACCTGTCTTTGCTACTGCTCTACTTGACTCGGGAGCAGCCGGAAATTTCATAACGTCTAGTTTCATAGATAGATTTCAGATTCCTTGTTTGTCTCTCAACCATGCCATCTCTCTGACCTCTATAGACGGACGCCCTCTAACTAACGGGATAGTCACCAAAGAGACTCAACCAGTATTGGTCCGAATTGGAGCACTTCATTCTGAGTCTTTAAAATTCCTGGTGATATCAGAGGCCTCTCAAGCAGTGGTTCTTGGTCTACCCTTGTTACGTCAACATAATCCCAGGATTGATTGGAGTTCTATGCAGATTCTGTCATGGGGTATGTACTGTCAGAAATCCTGTCTTCCAAAAATTCGACCTGTGAGAAAGGCAGTTCCATTAGTTTCTTCTGCCATTCCCAAGGAATATCAGATGTTCGCCGACGTGTTCTCTGAGCAACAAGCAAATATCTTACTCCCTCATAGGGAATGGGACTGTCCAATTGAATTGATACCTGATAAGATACCACCTTGTGGTCGTACCTATCCGCTGTCCTTGCCTGAGACTCAAGCCATGACCGAGTACATCCGGGACAACCTGGCAAAGGGGTTCATTCGCCCCTCTACTTCACCTGCCGGAGCTGGGTTTTTCTTCGTTGACAAGAAGGACGGTGGTCTAAGACCATGTATCGATTATCGAGGCCTTAATGACATTACTGTAAAGAATCGATACCCTCTTCCCCTGATTACTGAGTTGTTTGATAGGGTCAAGGGCTCTGTCATTTTTTCTAAATTAGATCTGAGAGGGGCTTACAACCTCATTCGTATCCGAGCTGGCGATGAATGGAAGACCGCTTTTAATACCAGAGATGGACATTTCGAGTATTTAGTAATGCCTTTTGGATTGTGTAACGCCCCTGCTGTCTTTCAAAGTTTCGTTAATGAGATTTTCCGGGATCTGTTATATGTTTCGGCTGTTGTCTATCTGGATGACATACTGATTTTTTCACCCTCTGTGGCTAAACATCAAGAGCATGTTAAAGAAGTTCTGACCTGTTTGAGAGAAAACCACCTTTACTGCAAACTGGAGAAGTGCGTCTTTGGAGTGCCCAGTGTACCTTTTCTCGGCTATGTAAAATCTGGCTCCAGTTTGGAAATGGACCCCAAGAAGGTACAAGCAATTCTGGATTGGACCCGACCTCAGACACTGAAGGCCATCCAGAGATTGTTGGGCTTCGACAATTATTATAGATGCTTCATTAAGGGATTTTCTACACTGCTGGCTCCCATTACAGCCTTGACCCGCAAAGGTGCTAATCCTGCCCAATGGTCACCTGAGGCAGAGTCTGCCTTAAAACAGGCCTTTATCTCAGCACCTTCTTCGACAACCAGATCTGGACAGGCCTTTTTTGTTGGAAGTGGACGCTTCATCTGAAGCTGTGGGAGCAGTCTTGTCTCAACATTATGAGGACAACCGAGTCCATCCATGTGGGTTCTTTTCTAAAAAATTCTCACCTGCCGAAAGGAACTACGCCATAGGTGAGCAAGAACTACTAGCTGTAAAGTTGGCGTTGAAGGAATGGAGATATTTGCTAGAAGGCGCCAAGTTTCCATTTACTGTATTTACGGACCATAGAAATCTCCTATTTCTCAAAAACCTCCAATGTGTGAGTCCTCGTTTGGCCCGCTGGGCAATATTCTTTGCCAGATTTCAGTTCACCCTGACCTTCCGGTCTGGAGCACTTAATCAGAAGGCTGATGCCGTATCGAGATCTCTCCTCTGTGATGATCAATCTGAAAATCAAAGCAATACCCCTGTCTTGGAATCAAGAGTTTATGCCGCATTACAAGTTCAGCCTCCTACGGGAAAATCATTTGTGGCCCCGGAATTAAGGAAGCAGCTTCTCACTTGGGCACATTCCTCTCGCTTCGCAGGGCACTCAGGCACTCGGAAGACCTTGGAGTTCCTGAAAAGACACTATTGGTGGCCTTCTATGAAGGCAGATATAATGGAGTTCATCTCTTCCTGCTCCTCCTGTGCCCAGCATAAATCAGCATGACAAGCTCCAGCTGGGGAATTGCTTCCATTACCTACTCCATCACGTCCATGGACGCATCTCTCCATGGATTTCGTCACAGACCTGCCAGTCTCTCAAGGTTTCAACACTATCTGGGTTGTAATAGACCGATTTTCTAAGATGGTCCACTATATACCGTTGAAGAAGTTACCTTCTGCCCCTGACCTGGCACATATTTTGTCTACATGGCCTTCCTGCTGAAATTGTCTCTGACCGTGGTGTGCAATTTACTGCAAAATTCTGGAGGGCTTTGTGTACTGTTCTTCAAGTGAAGTTAAACTTTTCCACGGCCTACCATCCGCAAAGCAACGGCTCCACCGAGAGAGTTAATCAAGATCTAGAGACTTTCTTAAGAATTTTTATGTCATCTTCCCAGGACAATTGGGCTGCCTTGCTGCCATGGGCTGAGTTAGCACATAATGCTTCCTACCACTCGTCAACTAACCAAATGCCATTTCAGGTTGTATATGGCCTTCATCCTCGTGTTCCCGAATTTTGAAGCCTGCCTGTTTTCGATGTTCCGGCCGTGGAGGACACGGTGCGGAATTTTGCTGCCATCTGGACTCAAGTACAGTCTGATTTGTTGAAGGCATCCTCTCGCTATAAGACCCAGGCCGATAGAAAGCGTAGAATAGTTCCACGCATGCAAGTAGGAAACCAGGTCTGGTTGTCTACTCGGAACCTTCGTCTAAGAGTTCCGTCTATGAAATTCGCACCCCGCTTCATCGGTCCCTTCACCATAACAGAAGTCATTAATCCAGTGGCCTACCGTATACAGTTACCCCATACCTAAAAATTCCCAATTCCTTCCATGTTTCCTTATTAAAGCCCCTAGTCCTGAATAAGTTCCATAATGCTCTACCTGCTTCTCCTCGAGTCCAGACGGAGAGAGGAGTTGAGTTTGAAGTCGCCCAGATCTTGGACTCTCGTCTGCGCAGAGGTCATCTTCAGTATTTGTTGGAAAGGTTACGGTCCAGAGAAACGTTGCTGGACCGATGCTCGTGATGTCCACGCACCCACGCTCATCAGGAGATACCATTCTGCCCATCCGGAGAAGCCTGGTGAGTGTCCTGAGGCCACCCCAAAAGGGGGGGTACTGTCACGGCCAGGGTATTTCAGCATGGCGCTAGGCGGGTGTTACCTGTGAGGTCGTTGTGGCGCGGGCTGTCTGGTGGCGGAGCTGGTGTCTGGCGGGGGGCTTTGGCTGCGCGCGTTGTTGTGCAGCCCTGTTGTCACTCTACGCTGGTGACGCCTGGCGGCGTCTCCGTTCCGTTTGACATGGGCGCCGCCATCTTGCCTTCTGTCCATGTGATACTGCTGGCCAATCCTGGTGAGTCACATGTTCCCTCCGGCCAGTAACGGCACGTCATGGGGTATTTAGGAAGGGTCAGTGCCTTCCTTCTTTGCCAGTGCAACGTGTATCTCAGCCTAGCTGAGAGGGAGTTCTCTGTGCTTTCCTGTTCCTGTGAATTCGCTGTCTGCCAGTCTGCCTGTCAGCTCCTAGGTCCCACTGGACTACCCCGCTTCCTCCATCACCCTTGCCCATACCTGAGTGCCTGAGCCTGCTGACATCCTGCGCTTCAGTTCACTACCTGCAAACCTGGCTTGATTATTTTCAGTTCACTACCTGCAAACCTGGCTTGATTATTTTCAGTTTCACTACCTGCACACCTGGACAGCTCTAATTGTTTCTACTTGGACATTAACCCTTTTGCTAGTAACCACAGAACTCTTGTGCACATTTATATATTCCTGGACTTTTATTTACTGCCACATTATATGTCTACTCAAGCACTTATTAAAAATCCTAGTTTTATTTTCAAATCTGGTTCTGTGATCGCTCCTGCTACCACCCCGGGTCCACAAACAACCCAGAACATAACACTGGCACTTTGCTAGTTCTTTCCTAGGGTCAGGGAAATCTGTCATTATGGAACGTAGTTCTGCTCTTGTCCATGGACAATGCATCGCTACATCCCTTGTGGCTACTACACCATGCGCATCCGGATTCCCATTGGGAACAGTTATAGTCTGGATGGGATGGATGCCTGCCATAATGCTACCTATGGCCTGATTACCTAGTTGAGGGTTCAGCCTACTGCTACTACGTATGGTATTAGTAATCTCTGCTACTGTTAAAGCGGGTGTTAACACTTCCTGTATGGGTGGGGCTACCTCCATTTCTGGTACTAGTGGGGCAGCTACCTGTGCTTGCTGTGGTGGTACATTTAACATTTGTGCAACATGGGAAAGAGCGGACATCACAACAGGTTTATCATCTACATCATAAAAATGTTCCTTACAGTTGCTTAGAAGAGGATACAAACTACTTGTTACATTTTTATGAGTTTTTACATCCACTGTACCTTCACCCCCATCCACATAGGGTGGTGGTGGTGAGCGTGAACCACTGACATTACCTTCCCCAGCACTACCTTGCTGTGCATGCGCGCTACTTCGCAGCATGCATGCAATGCTATTTGTGTGCTTGCTCCCTTGCGTCATGCACGAGACGCTAGTTTGCATCATGTGCACACTGCTAAGCCACATATCCCCCTTGTGCTGCCACAACTTCAAGCAATCATTAAACTTTACCCTTTTCTTCAGAGACTTCACTAAACATATACTGTCGCTGAGATTGTTCAGAACCTCTGAATCAAAGCTACCAATCTTAGGAAAAGGTGTTCTACATTTCTTGGTCATTTTGACCCATATGTCGCAATACGCTGTAGCGTACGCACCATACTTTTTAAATATAACCTGGCCAATCCTAACGGCCCTTCCATCTGCAGCACATCATCGACCATTACAAGAGATGGCTTTGCACCCTTCTGGGAAAATGCTTAGCAATTTCTAGAGAATTTCGACTGGTGAACGATTTTCAGCGAGTAACATTCACTCACTCCCTCCCTCCCGTTATACAAAGCTGACCTGCTTGGCATTACAGTCGGTCTGCACAACGAGGAGCAGACTAACCACCTATTGTAAATTATTCTACTTGCAGCTGTATTAAATCAAGCTTCAGCCGCTCGCTACTTCCCGCTATACCCCACTTCACCTCTACGTTATGATCCGTGTGTATACACGAGGAGTAAAGTAAACACCTAGCGAATTATTTTACTTGTGGTAAATTTATCCCAAGCTTAACCACTAGCTTCCTACTTTGAGTTTACTCCCACTGGTAGCATCTAGATGTTCCAATAACCCCTACCCTTGCCAGCAGTTTCACTCCCATGACACCCACTTCACAATCACAATTTATATAATCATGCGGTCTGTTCGCCTTGTCCAAGGAACCTGGACTTTGCGATTAATGGATGCCAGACCAAGAAACCCCTTAGTTTCTCAATAACCTAAACCACAATGTACCTGCTTTGTACACTGGCCAAGTAGTTTGTGCTGCCCCGTTGGGCACCTACCGAGTTTATACCGAGGTTTAACAGACAATAACCTCCACTTACACTTAGGCTTAACAGACAGTAGCCTCCACCTTGCAATCACACGTTTCAATTATACACTCTGCACAGAAAATAAAAACCTTTTTCCCTTAATATAGCATTACAATTCAGAGGTTTAAACAAGCTATCACGCTATACATACAATGACCGTTGAGCACATGGCAGCAATACAGGAAATAAGCATGCGCTATTGTGCGACTTCCCCTATTAACACTAACCTTTATCAACGAAGGAATACAAACTTTTTCCTTCCTTGTCCCTGGATTCTAATTAGCGCGCCTTTAACTCACACAATAACGTATGCGGTTGATGCGGTCTCTCAGCATCAAGTGGTAACAGGTTTTTGAAGGCACAATGCATTCTTTCCTGCCTCCACCCTTTGCTGAGGGATCGATAACCGTATGTTACCGTGTAAATTGGCATCGTGAGACCGGACGAGCCCCCAACTATGAATACCTAATGATCTGTACACCCTAAATGTCACTATTTAGCGTTATAAGTCGCACAAGAAATAATTGCTTTCCAGACTTGGATTGTGGTTCCAAAGCACAAAAAGATATTATTCACCAAAAAGCATATAGTTACACGCTGTGATCTAAATACAATTAGCGCAAACAAATTATACAATCACAAGGTACAGTCGAATACATATGCATGCGCTCTGAATCCAGATTCCTGGCATCAACTATGAAACCTCCATCAACAGCAAAGAAAAGATGACTAACTACATGATCCAGAGTGCTTGTTTTTGTACCTTTACAGAGATAGGCAATACAATAGAACAAGTTGGCATAATCCCATTGGTTCTTCCTGGTTCTTCTGTTACGATACAGTTCATAGGTCAGTTTGTATTGTAATGGTTCAGCTTCCAACAGTTCTTTGTGTCCGTTTTCCCGCCGAAGAACAAGTCTAAACTGGCTACATTACAGAGTACATTTCAATGCCTAACTCTCTATGATCCATAATTTGCAGACACATGTTGCAATCTCCATGGCGATGGAACCGGAGATCTGCAAATAAACAGTGGTTTAGAATAGCACCAAACACGGTATGCTTATCATGTACTAAACCTGAGATCTTAAATACAGTCACTTTATTACATAATTAATAATCAATATTAACCTTAATGCTAGCTAGAACCTTTCTGTGTAAGTGTGCAATGTGTAAATGTAAGGATATTTAGAAAAGATGCTAGTTAGCATTGTGCGTCTACGTGTTTGTGGAGTACACCGTGATACGTGTTTTGCAGGATTGTTCATATTATATGTTTTAGTAAATGTATGTATTTATTTAATGAGGACTTTTAACATTGTTCTATTGCGTAGGAATTGCACAACGCTAAATAATAACATCCCATATGTACTGATGTTGTGTGAGATTCGCAAAAATGGCGTTGGGCGGCCATTCGCAAAATGGCGTCTTATTGTCATTCGCAAAATGGCATCGTACAGATTTTAATCTTAACAGATTCTGTCCAATTATCCGACTTCGACAAAACAATGGCAAATAAAAGTGCAATATTTGAATGAGATTGGAAGGGGCAGGTGCAAGATTAAAATTTTTGTCAGGTTATATACAAACATAATAATTACCAAGTTAAATACCGACACTGGGCCAACAATGGTGATCCCAATCACAATCTTTGTTTACAGCATAGGCCCATATTCTATTTGAAGCGAAAAAGCCGAGATGCGCAAAAAAGTATCGCTGATTGCAACTTTTCACCAGGCGGAAAATTATCTCCGTATTTAATTGCAAACACTTTTTGCGTATGCTAAAACGCAATGCATTGTAATAGGTGAAAAAGATTTGCCTCTATATAGGTGGAGAAAAAAAGTGCAAAATCGCTATTTTGTGGTGCAAAGGTGGGGAAACCACTCAGTACCCTGGGGACAGCTCCCCAAAGGATAACTGCATCAAAAAAAAAACTAAAAAAAGTGAGGAACACCCCAAAAAAGCACTTTGACAAAGTGGGTGAAAAAGTGCAAAGTGGGGGTACAAACATAAAAAGTAGCGAAATAGACTTTTGGGGGTCTGCAAGTATGGGTGTGGTGTTTTTTTGATTGCAGGTGTTTGCTGAAGGTGCATTTTTTATGTTTCTTATAACTTCACTTTAGCAAGTTTTAAATATGCTAGCACCCATTTTCAAGTACCCCAAATTTGACAGGACTACTTATTTTCGCCGTAAAAATACTGCTTTATGCTATTCTTCACCACTTGTGCAAAGACGCTAATTAGAGGCAATTCTGTGAACTTAAGTACTCCAAACTGTTTCATTAGGGCTAATCGGGCACTACTACATTGATCCCCAATGTTTCAGCATATTTTTGGGGGTGTCAGGCTGATTTTCCCGATTCAGACACCACTTTTTGCTTGTTCTGACTTTGCGTGTCTCAGTTTTCGCGTCTTTTGGAATTGAATACGGCGAATCGTGGCTAAAACACGCGATGTAAGTGAAAATAATTGAATACGGGCCTTAGTGTGGATGCTCCATATCACCTAAATCACATTAAACCTATGACGTCATCATGTGCAATGAAGTAGCACCATGGTAGGTCTGGTGTGGGTATTAAGTATTATGTCTTTATGCATCCTGCCAAAAATGTGGTACCTTTTTACAGTTTGGCCCCATACTTATGGAGCCTTTTTTCTAGTCACAGTTTACATATATTATTTGCATTTAATATTAATATTTAATAATGTGCATATTAAGTAATATGCAGTTATCATATATTTTAGTTTGATTTAATATTTATTTAGTATTATTTATTATGCTTTCATGTTCTGTACCTTCTACTTTGTTCAAAGGTAAATATTGGAAAACTAGCAATTTTCAGGTATATTTCTGTTAAAGCACCTTATTAATAAAAAATGTTGCATTTTATTAATAAACCATAGTTTTTTTTTTTAAATAGAACAGGTGGTGTATGCTTCATATAATTAAAGAGGGGAGGGAGATTGAGATGGTTGAATGTAGGTGGGTAGCTATGCTTCATGGTGCTAGCCACATCCCATGGTACAGACCACGCCCCCACATCACTGGTCACACCCCCATATCAGTAATCACATCTTCTGCGGCAGCACGTAATAGGCCCTTCATAAATTTCAGCTCCATGGCCACGAGGGCCCTAATCTGGCACTGATTGCATCATATAATTATGTGGCAATTTTCGGGCACATTAAATATTGGATTTCACATTCCAACATATATAATAATTATTTGATAGAGAAACCCTTTCTTCCTAATATGGACTTAATGTGCTTTTTACATCTTAATAAGTCTGATATACCTGTGGAACTATTAGACAACCCTCTATTAATGTCTGCATGGTCAGCCTGGCACACTATTTGTAACAAATGGAACCTCAATGCTTCATACTCATTATTTCTCCCTCTGTTGGGTAATGTTAGCTTTCAGCACAGTTTAGCCTCCTCTCCTTTTGCATTTTGGGCTTCCAATGGTCTTAATGCAGTTTGTCAACTTACAGATTTGTCATTACAATATCCATTATTTTTCTCTCAGACTCTTTTCCCCCTTTTACATTCTCATAACTTGTCCTCTTTGCAGGCATTATACCTCTAAGGTGGTTTATTTCCTTTCCCCTATGGACTTGATGAATCAACTTGATATGGCCCCCCAATCCTCCATTAGGTCTAGGGGTGCCATCTACTTGTTTTACAAAATATTCCAGACACTGTATTACAGTGGGCCTGATTCAGAGCCGGACGCTCTGACCAGAGCGCTCGCTCTGAATCAGGGCCTTCCTACCTCAACTTGGAGCTGCCTCTTGGACGCTCGCATAGCTGTGGGTTACCACACACAGCTTATGCGAGCGTCCATGATGATGGTCGCGATGGTCAAGACCATCGTGACCATCGGGCTTGCGACGAGACCCTGCGGTAGGGTCTCGCTGCCGCAAGCCCTGGAGTGATTTTGACTCTATCACAGCCAAAATCACTCCCACTGACATCACTACTGATGTCAGTGGGGCCGGACCCAGATGGTAGGTGTTCCCATGGGAACGCCTCTGTCTGGAAGCCACGCCCCCAGCACGCCCACCAAAGGGTGCGTGCTGTCACTCACCATCTACAGCACGCCCCCTTTGGTGCGAGACCCCGAGCAACGGCTATGCCGTCGCTCGCTGGGTCTCGCGTATGCGCACGATGGAGCTCCCTCATGTGCATGCGCATTAGGGCACCATCGACCCGCTTGCGAGCGTCCTGCGCTTGCGAGCGGGTCTGAATTAGGCCCAGTGATCAATATGACACTGAAATAACACGTTGGCTGAAGCACTTTCCTGACCTTAGTGAATCAAAATCTTACGCGCTTTGTTATATTCTATTTTAGTTTTATCTGATACAACCTATCAGGAAATGTTTTATACATTGTTTTATAGAGGATATTTTTGTGCGTCTCATAGTCATTTAATAGGATTTTACTCTTTGTCCACGTGCCCGAAATGTACGAGACCAGATGCTTCCCTCTACCATTGTTTTTGGGATTGCATCTCTATTAAAGCATTTTGGCTTCAAGTTAAGCTATTTGCTTTTTCTGAACTGGTACTTTTTTCCCAATGATCCCAGAATGGGCCATTTTTTGTATTCTCACAACCACCTCTACAATTTCACTAGGTTGTCGTAAACTGCTTTTGATTTTCTCAGCCATGGTGAGGAAGTGTATATTACAGCAATGGAAACATTCTTCCTCTCCCTGTATGCAAATATTTAAAGAAAAGCTTTTTCAGGTCTTCAAGATGAAAAGAGTAGAGACGTCCTTACATAAAGAACAACAACTAGAGAAATTATTCTCTATATGGGAATCTTTTAATGATACTTTAAACATCTCATTTAAACAACAAATTCATAATTGTTTTCATTCTACATTATGTTATGAAACTAGAGTGTTTCTATGTGATCCTCCTATCCAACTTGGCTAAACTAATGGCTCATGGTGATATTGGGCTATAGGCGATTTATCTTATCTCTTCTCTTCTTTCTTTTCTTATTCCTCTCTTCTCGACCCCCCTTTTCTTTTCTTTCTTTTCTTCATTCTCATAAATATTTCAGTGTAATTAATATGTGTATTACATGATCTGCATACATTTTCTTGTGAGGATATATTCTCTATTATTGATTTGTTATATGATGTCTACAGCATTGCTATATATATATATATATATATATATATATATACAGCTTACCCGGGATCTAGGACCACTACAGTAAAATATACCACTCGGCCTATGATGGGGTACACACACACTGACTGACACAGACACACACACCTCTACCACTAATAAACATGAATGCAGCAGGCAAATAAATACAGCCAGCATGATTTATTAAAGACCCCCTCCCCCCAGTAGTGCCCCTTATACAGTGCCCTCTGTAGTGGTCCCCCAATGTAGTACCCCTTATACAGTTTCCCTTATACAGTGCCCCCTGTAGTGGTCCCCCAATGTAGTGCCCCTTATACAATGCTTTCAGTAGTGCCCCTTATACAGTGCCCCCAGTAGTGGTCCCCCCTATGCAGTGCTCCTTATACAGTGCCCCCAGTAGTGGTCCCCCCTATGCAGTGCTCCTTATACAGTGCCCCCAGTAGTGGTCCCCCCTATGCAGTGCTCCTTATACAGAGCCCCCAGTATTTTCCCTTATACAATTGCTCTGCAGTATTGCTGCTGTTGTATTTTATACTCCTATAGGGACTGATCTGAATCTCCTGCTATGCCGACATGTTCCTCATGCCAAAGTACAACACTACCCATTCCCCACTTACAGAAGAATTGCGCAGGCAATTGCTTTATTTGCATGTAATCCAGTGGCGCTTAAGTATGCACACATCTGTCCGTGGCGAGAGACGAGAAAAAAAGGGTATAAAGCGACAGAGTGATGGGGGAGCGATATGGGAAAGAAGGGGCAAAAAGTTAGGTGGGGTATAGGAGGAAGAGGGGCTGAGAGAGCAGATACAGATTGCCTTCTCTAAGTACTGTCTGTCGTGCCCAGACTGCAAGGAGAATTACCTTTTATATTCAAATAAAACATTTTTTTACATAAAACCACCTGAATGATTAATGTATTTTTATTTACTAATGTATAATACAATAGATCAGAATGCACTTGCATTAATAACCAAGTTCCCATTTTTATTTTATCTAGAAGTGTTATAGTGTACAATTCACCATCATAGTCTTTGTGAATTGAGCACATCATTTACTTACAGTATCCTGCACTATTTTATGACCCTAGCCAATATCGTGTCTGGTGAATTAATACAGTTCCTGCTTGATAATTGTTTAGACCACTACATGATTGTCCTCATTACATGCAGGTCATAGCCTATTACCAAATAATACATAATATTAAGAAATAAGTTTGTAATCCACATAAACATAAACATTTACTTTTCAAATGTTCAGCATGTCAACATGTCCCCCCCCCACTTTAGCCTACACACATAGTGACACAGACAGATACACACAGACACTGACAGACACACTGACACAGACACACACATTAAACACACACAAGACACCGCAGTGCTCACCTAAATGCCACACCCCCTGCCCCTCCAGCTACAGCGTGCAGCTCCGGGACTTGAGAGCGCTGGGATACTGTCACCCGGAGGCAGGCACTCTCCTGCGCTCATTGCCGGTGCCCATGGGAACTGACTGGGAGGGGCTGCGCGCTGCAGCTCCCCCTACAGCCAGCTCAGCTGAGCCGCCCAGAATAACAGGTCATCTCTTAAACTTTACAAAAAAAAAGAAAGTAATATTGTTCATCTGCTCGGGCCAGCGATGGAGCAACAGGCAGCAGGGGGGGTTCTAGATACTCGGAAACCCCCCCTGCATACGCGTATGGATCACAGTTATTCATGCCAATTCATATAATATTAATCACATAATGTTGGCTGCTTAATTTAACTTAATAGAGAAATAGATATCAGAACAACAGAATGTCAATATAATGTATCTGGAAAAGCATTTAGAAAATAAAAACATACAGTATGTGCTAGGTGTACTTTTCGCTTGTATTGTACATGGTCTTCTGCAATGTTTACTAAAAACAATACAAGGCTAGGTATGGTCAAGTTCATACTAACATAAAAAAAAACATGAGTTACATACATTGTATAATAAGACTGCTGTGGCTGTTATACAAACACACTACATAACTTAGAACAACCATCTACTGCCGGCAAACTGCACACTGCACTAATTGGAACATCAGTATTAAATCACCCTACTGGGCCTGAGGCCTATGGAATACATTATTTCACTTAAGACCCATACAGTCAACAAGAAAACCACCCCATCGGATGTTCTCTTTTTAATTTCACGCATAGCAAATATCTATCACTACTGCATCAAGGTGTACGCCATCCGCCCTGAATCAAAAAGGAGTATAATTCTTTAATAAGCAAGTAACACAAGGAAACTAATTTGCATATTTAGCAGATGTTAGTGATGTACTGTAATATTTGAAACATGCAATTTAAAATTAAATGATAATGATATGTAGGGGTGAGCGGGTTCGGATTTCTGAAATCCGAACCCCCCGAGCCCCCCCAATCCGAGGCAGATCCGAGTCAGGCTCGACTTTTCCCGCCTGACTTGGATCTGAAATCGAGGCAAAACGTCATCATCCCGCCTTCCGAGTCTCGCGGGTTTTGGAACCTATATAAGGTACCCGCGTCGGCGCCATTTTCTCACTCAGCTGTGGACAGTGAAGAGGGAGGGTGGGAGTTAGGGCTGGCTGGGCTGTGTAGTGTAGTGTAGTGTAGTGCAGAGTAGTGTTGTGCTGTGCTGTGCTGCGCTGTGCTGCTGTTGTCCACTACTTCAAAGTCCATAGGGGCTGGCTGTGTTGTGCTGTGGTGCTGTTGTTAATAGGGGCTGTGTCCACTACTTCAAAGTCCATAGGGGCTGGCTGGACTGTGTTGTGCAGTCAGTTGTCCATAGGGGCTGTGTCCACTCCAAAGTCCTGTGCAGTGTCCCAGTCCTAAAGGGGTGCTGTAGTGTTGTCCAGGGGGTGCTCTATCCATCAGGGGTGCTCCCCCCAAGTGCTAAAAAAATTATATTTTTTGTGTGTTTGTGAATTGTGTGCGCAGTAGCCGCACGTGCATCAACAAAGTAGTGCCAAGCGTGCGCCTGTGTCATAAGTAAAGGGCCGGCTGGCTTGACCGTTAAAGGGTGCTGTAACCCCCAAAGTACACTCCAGTCCAAACCAAAAAAAAAATTATTTTCTGTGTTTGTGAATTGTGTGCGCAGTAGCCGCACGTGCATCAACAAAGTAGTGCCAAGCGTGCGCCTGTGTCATAAGTAAAGGGCCGGCTGGCTTGACCGTTAAAGGGTGCTGTAACCCCCAAAGTACACTCCAGTCCAAACCAAAAAAAAAATTATTTTCTGTGTTTGTGAATTGTGTGCACAGTAGCCGCACGTGCATCAACAAAGTAGTGCCAAGCGTGCGCCTGTGTCATAAGTAAAGGGCCGGCTGGCTTGACCGTTAAAGGGTGCTGTAACCCCCAAAGTACACTCCAGTCCAAACCAAAAAAAAAATTATTTTCTGTGTTTGTGAATTGTGTGCGCAGTAGCCGCACGTGCATCAACAAAGTAGTGCCAAGCGTGCGCCTGTGTCATAAGTAAAGGGCCGGCTGGCTTGACCGTTAAAGGGTGCTGTAACCCCCAAAGTACACTCCAGTCCAAACCAAAAAAAAAATTATTTTCTGTGTTTGTGAATTGTGTGCGCAGTAGCCCCACGTGAATCAACAAAGGAGCAGCGCCAAGCGTGCGCCTGTGTCCCATAAGTAAAGAGCCGGCTGGCTCATTTCTTAAAGGCTGGTGTAACCCACAAAGTGCACTACTCTCCAGCAAAAATAAAGAAATATTTTCTGTGTTTAGCCGCACGTATATATCAAATCGATATAACATAAATGGAGGACCAAACTTTCTCCGATAAAAATAAAATAGAGAAAGATCAAGAACCACTTCCTCCTAGTGCTGAAGCTGCTGACACTAGTCATGACATAGACGATAACATGCCATCAACGTCGTCTGCCAAGGCCGATGCCCAATGTCATAATAGAGGGCACATACAATCCCAAATGACAAAGTTCAGGAAAATGACCTTGAAAAAAACATTTAAATCAGCTGAAGAGAAACGTAAACTTGCCAATATGCCATTTACGACACGGAGTGGCAAGGAACGGCTAAGGTCGATCCCTAGTATGTTCATGACTAGTGGTTCAGCTTCACATGACGATGGAAGCCCTCCTCCCACTAAATAATCAAAAGAGTTAAGCTGGCAAAAGCACAGCGAAGAACTGTGCTTTCTAAGAAGATATCACAAATCCCCAAGGAGAGTCCAAGTGTGGTGGTGGTTGCGATGCCTGACCTTCCCAGCACTGGACGGGAAGAGGTGGCTCTTTCCACCATTTGCACGCCCCCTGCAAGTGCTGAAAGGAGCACCCACAGTCCACTTGCTGATATGCAAATTGAAGATGTCACTGTTGAAGTACAACAGGATGAGGATACTGGTGTAGCTGGCGCTGAGGAGGAAGTTGGCGAGGAGGATTCTGATGGTGATGTGGTTTGTTTAAATCAGGCTCCGGGGGAGACAGTTGTTGTCCGTGGGATGAAAAAGCCCATCACGGTCATGCCTGGGCAGAAGACCAAACATTCCACCTCTTTGGTCTGGCAATATTTCTATCCAAATCCGGACAACAACTGTCTTGCAATATGTACCTTATGTAAAGGTGGAATAAGTAGGGGTAGGGACGTTAACCACTTAGGAACATCCTCCCTTATACGGCACCTGCAGCGCGTTCATAATAAGTTACTGTCAAGTTCAGAAACTTTGGCTAAGACCGTAAGCAGTCCAGGGACACCTAAATCCCGTTGTCCTGTTGTATCCAAGCGCCTGCAAACCACACCGTCAACTCCCTCCGCGTCAATTTCCTCCTTAGTCAGGATCGGAAGTAGTCCTGCAGGCCATGTCACTGGCATGACTGACTCTCCTATCTCGGATTCCTCCGGAGGATCCTGCATTGCTACGCCTCCTACTGCCGCTGCTGCTGTTGCTGCTGCTGGGAGTCATTCATCATCCCAGAGAGGAAGTAGGAACACCACTACTTTTACTAAACAATTGACCCTCCAACAGTCCTTAGCGAGGAGGATGAAGTACGACAGCAGTCATCCTGAAGCAAAACGTATAACTGAGGCCTTGACTGCTATGTTGGTGTTAGACGTGTGTCCGGTATCCGCCATTAGTGCAGTGGGATTTAGACAATTGCTGGAGGTAGTGTGTCCCCGGTTCCAAATCCCATCTAGATTCCACTTCACTAGGCAGGCGATACCGAGACTGTACAGAAACGTCAGAAAAAGTGTCCTCAGTGTCCTGAAAAATGCCGTTGTACCCAATGTCCACTTAACCACGGACATGTGGACAAGTGGAACAGGGCAGACTAAGGACTATATGACTGTGACAGCCCACTGGGTAGATGTATCACCTTACGCAGCAACAGCAGCAGCGTCACCAGTCGCAGCATCTCAGAAATGCCAGCTCATTCCAAGGCAGGCTACACTGTGTATCACCGGTTTCAGTAAGAGGCACACCGCCGACAACCTCTTAGAGAAACTGAGGGAAATCATCGCCCAGTGGCTTACTCCACTTAGACTCTCCTGGGGATTTGTGATATCTGACAACGCCACCAATATTGTGCGGGCATTACATCTGGGCAAATTCCAGCACGTCCCATGTTTTGCTCACACAATAAACTTGGTGGTGCAGAATTTTCTGAAAAGCGAAAGGGGCGTGCAGGAGACGCTTTGGGTGGCCCAAAAAATTTCAGGCCACTTTCGCCATTCAGCGACTGCGTGCCGAAGACTGGAGCGCCAGCAAACACTCTTGAACCTGCCCCGCCATCACCTGAAGCAAGAGGTTGTGACGCGGTGGAACTCAACCCTCTATATGCTTCAGAGGATGGAGGAGCAGCAAAAGGCCATTCAAGCCTATACATCCACCTATGACATAGGCAAAGGAGGGGGTATGCACCTGACTCAAGCGCAGTGGAGAATGATTTCCGTGTTGTGCAAGGTTCTCCAGCCCTTCGAACTTGCCACACGTGAAGTCAGTTCAGACACTGCCAGCTTGAGTCAGGTCATTCCCCTCATCAGGCTTTTGCAGAAGCAGCTGGAGAAAGTGAAGGAGGAGTTAAGACGGAGCGATTCCGCTCGGCATGTGGGACTTGTGGATGAAGCCCTTCATTCGCTTTGCCAGGATTCCAGGGTGGTCAATCTGTTGAAATCAGACCACTACATTTTGGCCACCGTGCTCGATCCTAGGTTTAAAGCCTATGTGGTGTCTCTCTTTCCGGCCAACACAAGCCTGCAGAGGTGCAAAGACCTGCTGGTGAACACACTGTCAGCTGAAGCGGAACGTGACACGTCAACAGCTCCTTCTTCATTTTCTCCCGCAACTGGGGCTGCCAGGAAAAAACTTAGGTATCCTAAGCAACCCGCTGGCGGTGATGCAGGGCAGGCAGGACCAAGTTTGGACATCTGGTCCGGACTGAAGGACCTGGCAACAATTTCTGACATGTCTACTGTCACTGCATATGATACTGTCACCATTGACAGAATGGTGGAGGATTACATCGGTGACAGCATCCAAGTAGGCATGTCAGACAGTCCATACCTGTACTGGCAGGAAAAAGAGGCAATTTGGAGGCCCCTGTACAAACTGGATCTATTTTACCTGAGTTACCCCCCCCTCCAGTGTGTACTCCGAAAGAGTGTTTAGTGCAGCCGGGAACCTTGTCAGCGAAAGGCGTAGGAGGTTGCTTCCACAGAATGTGGAGAAGATGATGTTCATCAAAATGAATTATCAGCTCTTCCAGGGAGACCAGCTTCCAGAACGTACAGAGGGACCTGTGGTGGTGGATTCAAGTGGGGACGAGTTAATACTTTGTGAGGATGAGGATGTACACACTGAAGAGGGTGAGGAATCGGTGGATGAGGAGGATGAGGATGACCTCTTGCGTCCGTAGAGCCAGTTTGTGCAGGGACACATTAATTGCCAGCTTGTTTTGTGGGGGCCCAAACGAACCAATCATTTCAGCCACAGTTGTGTGGTAGACCCTGGCGCTGAAATGATTGGTTTGTTAAAGTGTGCATGTCCTGTTTATACAACATAAGGGTGGGTGGGAGGGCCCAAGGACAATTCCATCTTGCACCTCTTTTTTTTCTTTGCATTATGTACAGTTTGGGGCCTAGTTTTTCAAACTGCCATCCTGTCTGCCACTGCAGTATCATGCCTAGATGGGTCACGTGTTTGTGCCGCCCACTCGTGTCGCTTAGCATAGTCATCCAGCTACCTCGGTGCAACCTTTTGGACATAAAAACACTATTGTGAGGTGTGAGGTGTTCAGAATAGACTGGAAATGAGTGGAAATTAAGGTTATTGAGGTTAATAATAGCATAGGAGCAGAAAAACCTACAAATTCTGTGATTTTAGCTGTTTTTATGCTTTTTTTCAAAAAAATACAGATCCAAAACATAAAACCCAGAACCCAAAACACGGAAGGGTGGTTTTGGCAAAACCAATCCAGATCCAAAACACGAAGAAAGATCCAGATCCAAAACCAAAACACAAAACACGAAAAGTGGCCGGTGCACACCCCTAATGATATGTTTATACTTAGTGCATAAATCAATCAAACAATAACATCTAGGCGGATCAGTGAACTTCCACTGTTCACTGCTAAATCAACAAGTCTGTCTGCCACTTGCACTGTCCAGGTTCTGGCATTGCACATCTAGGGTCCTATTTTTACTAAAATAAAGTGAAAAAGGGTGTTTTCACATCTTTTTCACATTATTTTAGTATCACCTAAGGTTACTAAAGGGCAATTGGAGTAGAATTCGTAAAATTCTGCTCCAAGCAGTAATTATCACTTATTTTTAGTAATCAGATCGCATTTCCCATAATTGTAATGGGAAATGCGATCTCTCTGGTAGTTACTAAAAATAAATTGTGAAATAAATTGTGAAAAAATACTGGGGGAAGCCCTGTGATAATAAAGCCACCTGGCGGTGGCGTTTTCCAGGGCCTCCCTTGGTTACCGGACTCCTGCTCCGCTCTAACATGCAGACCACAAGCTGATCGCTGCTAACAAATATATATATATATATTTCAAGACCTTGAAAGATAAAAAATGCAAAAATGATAAAGCAGCATATATAGTAAAAGGTTTGCACATTTAAACAAAATTGAAAAATTAAACCATGTTTATGTTGTTAGAAAGTTATTTCAGAAAAAAAAGAGTTAAAGTATTATCAAAAGTTATTTCGCATTCACATACTACAGAGCAACTTGCTACAGTTAGGTTGATCCCTAGGAAATACAGCCCTGCGGTTGGTTGGTTATCACTATGCCGGGGGGATCCCATGGTGTGTGTATCCCCTACTATAATGGCACCAGAAATGGTTGGTAATAGAAATTGTTGGGGGTTTGCACATTATTTACCTCCTGATTGTTCCAAACCACTTGTTTAAAAAACTCCATAATCACCATAAAATAGCTGCGATTTGCAACGAATTAAAAGTTGATGCAAATTCTCAACCTATTACATTCCAGCTAAGGACTTGTAGAATGCTAGCAAGGCTTTTTTTTTAGTATATGCACTGTATATCCTTTTTTAAATAATAATTAGCTTTAGTACAATATTCTGTAATAAAGAGCTAGCATAGATGACCTCATGTACTAAAGTGCACTTTCCATGTTTTATTTAGCACTATAAATAAGTTTATGCAAATTATATTTCCCACAGGCAAGTTAACTACATAATGTCCTTTCACTCCTGTTTGTAGTTATGGGACAATTAACTTCTGCATAGTCAGTGGTTAGTACATACATAATTACCCTTTCAATTCAGTGGTATTACTGTACTTATTAAATACAAATGCCACTGGCAACATTGGTCTAATTAAAAATGTAATTGCTAATAGGAAAATAAGGCTTTGTAATAATTTTTGGCATTGGTGGTAGGATGTTTCTGTCATAAAGTCTCAAAAACATAATTACAGTTTTGTAAGTTATAACAGGTGTTTTTCATGTCTGATTTTTACTGCTTATTACAAGAAAATATTTAGGATATGTTTTTTATATAAGGAGACCAGTCTACTGTATATATAATACAAAACTGTACCCTCTACAAAACTGCTACTAGTAAAATATTTTTGAGTTCAGGAAACAAACACAAAATTATAACACCAATTCATTCGATAATGTGTTATTTTATCACATGTTGAATATGGTAAATATTAGGGGCCATAGCAGTATGGGCCTAATACAATTGTGCAAGAGAGGAAGTGCCTTTAGGTGGCATTTGCACTATTGCTCTATATACTATATTTTATCTCGTCTCTCCCTCTAGACCAGGGATGTTGCTATTCAGTGCATTGCAGATTTTAGGTGACAAGTGGGTAACCTTCTTTGCCATTATCATTGTAAAAAGGAACAGACAGAAGTCTATTATATGTAATGAGTGCACGGACATGTGAAGAGGTCTTGTTTTAACTGGGAAAATGTAATCAATGTGATCAACTGTTTCTGTGTGATCAAATAATATTTCTGTATCAATGGAGGCAACAATAGATTAATGGATGTTTTTGCCTTATGAAATTTTTAAGATTGATGTCCTTCATTCTGTGGCCATCACTTCTAATTGACCTGCCCCCCTAAGTTTCTTTCTGCATCCCGGACTGGAAGCCTTATGTCACTAAGGTGCTTATCTTTACATTGCAGTAAAATTCTGATCATAGATTGTGGCAAAATGTTTTAAAAGGCTGCAAAATATGCAGAGGCGTCATTAGGGTTGGTGTCAACCGATGCGGTAAATCATGGTGTCACCCCCTCCCTTCCACCCCATGGTCCTCCTCCCAAATCATATCACACCATACAGAGGACCTGATTCACTACCGATCGCAAAGCCAGCATAGAGATGCCCACTATCATTTTCGCACATCTATAATACTTTGCAGTCCTGCGTATTAAGGATATTGAATTAGAACCTCTATACACTCCTGCCTATACCTTCTAATATGCTGCCTATAAACTTCTAAGGATGACGCCATTTTGCCTACGCAGTCATATAGTAAATAAAGACTCCAGACCTTGAACCTGTGGTTCCAAAGCACAAAGTGATATTTCAAGTAAAAGTACAGTCAGTTACACGCTATGATATAAGTACAATTTAGCGCAAAGAATTATACAGACCCAAGTACAGTTATACATACGCAGCACTTCTGGACCAGATGTAGCATCAGCAAGAAACCCCCGTCTATCAGCATTCAGCAAGAGACTCAGACTGGGGTCACAACACACATGTTTATACTCTCACAGAAACAGACAACACAATAGAGAGGCTTGTCGCTGATGCCATTGGTTCCCAAGGAGGATGAATCTGTTGCAGAGCATTTAACAGGTTGATTGAAATAGACACAGTCCAGCCTCTAACAACTGGTTGTCTCTGTTTCCTGCCTCATGCACATCCTAACAGTTGGTCATATAATGTACATTTCGGTGCTTTAAGTCTCTGCAGTTCATAAGTTGAGAATGCATGTTGCGATCTTCACACTGACGATACCAGAATGCTGTTGAAAGAGTGCAGATCAGTATAATATCAAACATGACTTACTTCTGTATTAAACCTTAGCTACCAAATAACCTTTACTGTATTTCACAGCAATTATAATAAATGAACAAACTTGAATCTTATACTTTAAAGCTTATGAGACCTTTTATGTGAATATGTACTGTGTAAGTATTTGGGGTTTGATATAAAGACGCTAGTTAACTTGGGGCAGATGCGTGTGCATGAAGCTAACAAACAGCGTTTTCATACAGGATCTTATGCATTCGCTAATATGCGACTAGTTAACAGCGCAATTGTGCGTATTTATGTGTGTATGAGAAATGGTGTAAGATGCAATTGCATGATACTAATTGTAACATCGCCATATGTACATAAGTGTGAGTTTAGCTAAAATGGCGCTGGGCGGCCATTCGCAAAATGGCATTTTGCGATCTGGTTTACAAGATGGCGTCGTTACGACCTAATTTTAAGCTGGTCTTGTCTCAGCCAATTATCCAGCTTCGACAGTATACATCGAGTACATCCAGTAACATCGGTCCCTCATGCACAATTACAACAGGTCTGACCCTACTCAGAAATTGCTAACCTCATCGCATGCAGCAAGTACACAAACTGCATATGCCGTTGCAGTGGCTAATTTATGCATACCCATGCAATGGCGCTCAAATGGATTGGCACGCCTTAGTTATTCGGACCACTCCCTCGCAGCGCTAGCCTGCATCAGTGCACGGAGGCACTCTCATTTGAAATGTGGATTGTAGTGAACAGGGGCCTTAAAGAGCTTCCCTGCTCTATGACAAATAGAAAAAAAAGGGTTTTGTAGCAAGACCTGGCGCAGATACTGCCACTTTTGTTAGTATACAACATACTTGTGGATCAAATGCTATCTTTATTAGGCAATAAAATAATAATTGTAATTTATTAAAATATAAATGTGTGTCAAGGCCAGCTTCAGGGCTGTTCAAGCAGTGCGGCTGCTCACGGGCACCACCCCATAGGGGGACCATTAACCGGCGTTGACCGCCAGCTGTAGGACCCAGCTCCAGCCAGGCTTATGCTATGCCACCCAAGTGATGTAGACGGGAGTCACCAAGAGGGCTGGATAGGGGGAGAGAGGCAGTGACATGGGCTAGCCACATCTCCGCTAAGGGGGGGGGGAGGGGGTGTGTGATGCCGAGACCTTTGTCAATAAAGACTCAGGTTCCCGGCGTTCCAAAAGGAGGAAGCACTATGGTAATTATACTGGGACTGTGGGACCCCATTCCTTCTGTTATTCTATATATATATATATATATATATATATATATTGGTGCACACAGGGGTTATAGAAAAGGGGAACTGCCCTATTTAAAGCTACTATTGTGGATATGCTGATTAAAAAAATAAGAGTCAGATAAAAATAAAGACAGACTATCATAATACTTTCTTTGTCTTACTTTCTACAAGAACCGTCCACAGGGAATGCACAGCCACAGACTCCTCTCCGCATTTCACGGCGAGCTGGCTCACATAGTAGTCAGACAGACTCAGATTCTGGAGGAGGACTAGAAGGAGGAGCGCAGCTCCACTCCCTCAGTTGCACTCCTTCCATAATGCTGGGCGGTGTCCGACGGGCGGGATTATGTCACGCTGCGCTCACTACATTCTGGGAACTTGCTGTGTACCAGGTGCTTTGGGGGTTGGGGGAATTTGGGGTGCATTCCCTATACTGTAGGCTGCGGGTGCGGGGGGAGGGGTGCGGCACATGGGTAGTTTGGAGGAGAAAACTTTTCGTGCGTTCTCCCGATTTACTTCGTATTCAGTTCCCAAACAGGTAAAAATGGGACCCGGCGAATGCGAACCAGGCGAAAAGTGCAGGATGAATTGGGGGAATCACTCTGTACCCCAGAAGAAGATGGGCTTGAGTCGCCTTGACTTAAAGCGGGTGCCTATGGAGCTCTGTTCCTGCTTAAGGAGACTCCCTTTCATCTTTCACCTGAAGTGCTAAATTCACCATATTTGGAGGGAAAGCATGGTCAGGGGAGGGCTTTCCAATGCCACCTTCCAATAAATTTTAGACCCCCAGGAAGTACAGATTGTACAGGGGTCAAAGTCGAGCGACCTGTGTGCCTCGGTAAGCTGCACAGAGCGACCGGGGTGGCTCCCTATGGTGCCTAACCCCTTACCCCTATCCCCCACCATAGGGAGCAAAAGACCTCGCCATTGACTTTTTCCGAGATAATTGGATCCACGTGTTCAAGGCCTCGTACAGTCCAGTTAAGGGCCCTGGGTCCCAATGGATGGATAGAAGGTAGGCCCAGGGCTTATCTATCCAATGCGGGGTGCCACGTCCCTCTGACCCACATGGTGCCAGAGCTAGAGTTGTTGGACCGCAAGGTACTTTACCAGCCTTCCTCAGGCCCCCAAAGAGCCAGAGATGCCCAAATTCGGTGTGCAGACAGAGAGGGAGTGTGGCTTTCCAGGGGTACCGATGTGGGCCCACCAAACCGGAGGTAGAAGTGCGCAAAGTCAAACAAGCCTGGAGCTGGACCCCAAGGGTCCAGGTACCCGGGATTCCATGTGCAAGCAGAGAGGGCAAAGGGTTATCTGTGGAGGGGTCCCACTTGAATATGGCCCCCAAGGGCACAGAGCTAGGGCCCACCAAAGTTGGCCAAAATCCCCATTGACTTAACATGGGGCAAATCCGGCCAGGTGGCCCCGCTTTGACCATCTGGGGCTCTGCCGCCTGAGGGGCTAGAAGTACCCAGTGTGCAAGCAGAGGGGAAGTGGGGCTATCCAGGCATACCAGCCACTTCAATTTAGCTAGCCAGGAACCCTAACCGCGAGCTTCCAAAGAGAGAGCAAATCCCAATGACTTAAAGCGGGGCCTGTGGAGCCCCAAACTGGGCTCTCTTTGAACGGCTGTGGCTCTGGTTCTAGAAGTTCCAGATGCACCACAATCGGTGGTAAGTGAAAGGGGGAGTTGGACTGTCCAACGAGCCATTGCACTGAAATTTAGCTAGTCAGGAACCAGAGACGTGAGTCTCCAAAGTGACCAGAAAATCCCATTGACTTAAAGTGGGACTACTAGAGCTCCAAACTGAGTTAATTTTGAACAGCTGAGGCTCCGGTTGTGGAAGTGCCAGATGCCCCCAATTTGGTGTGCAAGCAGGGGGGGAGTGGAGCTATCCAGGGGTACCAGCCCTTCAGGAATAGGAGCCGCTAGTGGACCACCATTTCCCATTGACTTAAAGCGGGGCCTCTTGAGCTCCGAAATGGGTCGACTTTGAATGGCTGGCATTCCGGTTCTGGAAGTGCCAGATGCGACCAAATCGGTAGGGTGATAGAGGGGCACTGGGGCTATTGCATTTAATTTTAGCATGAACCGGAGCCGCGAGCAGTTAAAGCTTCCCCGAAATACCATTGACTTGCAAGGGGAAGGATAATAATATAGTGCTTACCTGGTATAAATAAACCAGCCCAGTCTTCAGCGCAGCTTGAGGCAGCAAGCAGAAAACCTCATCGCCGCCCACCTGTAATACATCTCCTCATGAAACTGAAAGTAAAACAATTGAATTGTGACCTAACTAGCAGGCTGGCTAGCCACAATGTCGGTGAAGAAACAGGGCAGTGAAATAGCACGCCCAAAAAAACCAATTGAATTCCCCCATGAGTAAGTTTTCATTTTAGACACTCCTTCCCCCCCCCAAAAAAAACTAAACAGCAATAATTTAAAGTTTGTTAACTGTTTAATAAGTTTATTGGCAATATTGCAGTTTCAAAGTAATGTACAGTATTTTCCATAAAATACGTTTTATTTTAAAGTCCCTTTTGAGTGCCTTCTTTTTTCCAAGTGTATATAATATATATATATATATATATATATATATATCAAGCACTGGCTTGGCACTCCTCCTCCACGAATAATACTTGTCGGTGCCTTCCACAGACTAGTAAGTACAGACAACAAATTGGCAGCGACACTCGTATCTAAATAAATAAATACACCAGACAGGGTCACAGACCCACTGCTGCGTTATTCACAGCAGCAGTTGGTCTGTGACCCTGTCTGGTGGATTTGTATATTTATATATGAGTGCCGCTACCAATTTGTTGTCTGTGTATATATAATATATACTGTATATATTGTGATAACTTGGGGTTAATTAGCTCAGTAGACTGGGGTCAGTGGTGCAGTGAGTAGGTGCAGTATTAGAGTTCACACGTATCATTCCATAAATGTTGCTTTACTTCCAGCATGTGAAATCAGGAAACAGAAAATAATAAACAGGACACTAGCTCACTTCTTGAACCCTCTCTACAGAAGCAGCTAATCTGTATGAAAATCTCTCACAGTCTCTGAGATTGGTAGTCCTTCCTGCCACATGCAGGACTGGACACTGGCCTCCTGGCCTGGTATAGCTTCCTTAACTTGTTGGCTGCCGCCTCTCACAGTCTGGCCTGCTTCCTTGCAGGTACCATAGCTCAGCCCAGAGTTTGATAGCCTTCCGTGTATCTCACAGGTCTAGGCTCAGGCCTCCTGGCCCTCACTGGCTTGCTAGCACAGTGAGCTCTGTCTGACTGGATTGCCTCAGACCTCCCTCGACTGAGTTCACTCGGCAGCCCTTATACCTCTTCCCAGAACCCTTTTCTTCTCTGTGTGGGCGGATCTCTCCTGCCCCACACAGAATCTGCTGCTCACCAGCGCCATCCCTGGTGATACTGCCACAATATATATATATATATATATATATATATATACACTGTCTGCATGTATTACCAGTTATTTATATAGCACACACATACTCCGCAGCGCTTTACATAGAATATTTGTCCATTCACATCAGTCCCTGCCTAAGTGGAGTTTACAATCTATAATCCCTACCACATGCTCACATACACACACACTAGGGTTAATCTTTGTTCGGACCCAATTAACCTACCAGTATATTCTTGGAGTGTGGTAAGAAACCAGGTACCCAGAGGAAACCCATGCAAGCACAGGGAGACTATACAAACTCCATTATATATCTTTTTCTATAGCTCCAACCCCAGTAGCTGCACCCACAGTTCCTGAACCTATTTTTCCCGAAAAATAACCCTGGCTGAGACGGTACCCTTTATCATCTATTTCAGCTGTAGATCAAACCAATCTGCTTGACCTTTAAGATTAAAAAGGTCTTGAGCATTTAAAGGAACTTACCTTCACTGCTTGATAGGAGAAAGGGTGATTTTATTTTAGAGTTCTATCCATATCTGCTTGTATTCCATGTTGCACAGTTTTGTGACTTAATAAGGGGCATTACTGTGTAGCATAATATAAGGCGCATTACTGTGTGTGGCATAATGTCTTATAAGTGGCATTACCTTGTGGTATAATGTCTTATAAGAGGCATTACTGTGTGGCATAATGTCTTATAAGTGGCATTACTGAGTGTGACGTAATGTGTTCAAAGTGGCATTACCTTGTGGTATAATGTCTTATAAGGGGAATTACTGTGTGGCATAATGTCTTATAAGGGGCATTACTGTGTGTGGCTTAATGTGCTATAAGGGACATTACAGTGTGTGGCATGTGTTATAAGGGGTATTACTGTGTGTGACATAATGTATTAATGGGCATTACTGTGTATGGTATAATGTATTATGAGGGGCAGTACTGTGTGTGGCATAATGTCTTATAAAGGGCATTATTGTGTGTGGCATAATGTTTTATAAGGGGCATTACATCTCCTTTAACAGAGATGTAATGAGTGATGGAAAGTGGGGGCATGACATGAGACCATGCCCCTCACAGAGAGTCTCTCCATCATCGGTGATCACTAGTGCCCTTACAAAATCCTAGAATGAACACTACACAGAACAGCAAAATGTGTAGTTATGACTCTGCTTTAGTGTGCACAGATGTTTCCTCCTCTGTGTTCAGCACCCTTGCTCTAAAAAATTCCTACTGTAAACACTAATCCTGTACAACTGCTAAGCTAGGAATTTATCAATCATTTTCTTTGTGTGTGACCTACACCAATGAAGTGACAGCTTTACCTAACAGAACCAACCAAATACCAAATGTCTGACTATGGCACATGTTCGAATTCCCTACAGGATTTGCTCTGCTGTGTGTATTTTAATGCAGATATTGATGTTCTAATATTAATTATATTTATAAGAGCATAGACTAAGAAGCGGGAGTAATCAGAAATTGTAAGGGAGTCTATGCCAGAAGCCAGATGCTGACACGAGGTGGGCCTGTGTGCTTTAAATGCCAGGGGCTATTGTTAGTCCCAGACCAGCCCTGCTGACCATGCATGTGCAGTGGCCATTGCCAGGGAATGTTCCAGAGGAACCCACTCTAGGTAATTTTTCCAAAATGTAGCCCATAAATTATAGCGGCTAACACCATCTTCAGATGATGTTAGCTGCTGGGGCCAAAAACTCTGGAATATCTGAAAGCTTTGAAGTATCCACAGAAACCTTGGGGTGTTGTGGCTGCTGTCGAAAGTGGAGGGAATGCGGCAGATTTGGGAGACATCTTCCGCCGTCCCCTCTTGTTACATTCGGGTGATACTTAATATTAGCGGGCATCCTCCGAAAATGGGTGTCCTGCAAATATTGAATGATAAATAGGCCTCAAAGGCACTGGTTACAAGAAGGGAGGATCTTCAAATGCCGAAGTGAAGTGAAGCTTCTTTCGGCTGATGAAACATTGATTGGCAACGTTAGAAGAATTCTCAGAAGGGAGTTAACTAAGGAATAAATATCTTCATCACAATTCTGCAATGCTTCTTCTACAGACTCTGGAAGAGTCATGGAGTCAGCCAACCGTACCCATTTCTCCTTCCAGAGTTGAATCTCTGATAGTAGTTCACATTCCAGTCCAGGTTTAGCCTATAATAGATAACCATAGGTTTTGCTAAATGTATTTAATTTTGATTTCAGTAATTATTGGTTCAAATGCAAGATGTTTCTTGGCAGCAAGCAGGTGAGTTCACAAGATGACAACGTTTCAGGAGAAAATCTGGTTTGCAAACCATTTATTACAGAATCTAGCAGAGGAATGTATATTGACCTTCTATAATACTCCTCTGGTGTGGAAAATGGAACATTTGCTCTGTGCATTTGATTTTTCTTTATTATTCTGGGTAATTTTATTGCAACATCTAACTTTGACAACACCTCAGATGCTTTTGCTAATATTGACGAAAACTCTTCAATGCAATTTGAATGCTGGTTGTTCAGAACTGATAGGAGATCAGTGACCAGGGTAGCAGCACCAGTGAAGTCTACAGTTTTCTTTTGGAAAAGCTGGCTAAGTGGCAGACTCAAAGCAAATATAGACAACTGGCAGTGCAATGCCACTACAAAATCAATATGTTTGATGGAAATTAACAAATTCTTGGCTGTAATGGATGTTGTTGTTTCAGTCCATTGTAATATACATTCAAGCGCCTGTACAATTTTCTCAATTCGGTCAAGAATTTGAATCAGGCTTTCACTTCTCTCCACCCAAAGTGTTTCGCACATGCCTTTTAATTGTGCATCAACAGCATTCAGAAGAATATGATTTCGCTTAGCTGAAGCATTGAAGAAACATGCAACTTCCTTGATTATGCCAATACTATTGCATATACTCTGAAGCGATGAAGTCTTGGACATCAACAAGTTTAGTGCATGGTTAAAGCAAGGGCATTTTGAAGCATATTTGGCCTCCTTCTGGATCTCTGCAACTGCGCCCAACTGCTCTGATATCATCAGGGAACAGCCATCTGTGCCAATCCCAACACAATTCAGCAGGTTTAAATGTAACTTTTTTATTTGCCTAATTACAAGCTGCCCCAGAACTTTGCCATTCACTTTAGGCTCAAAAGATGGTGACAAATCCTTGAAATAAGACTCATGAACATTTCCAAATGCAATGAAATCTTCATGTCTTTGACCCTTGCGCACATAACCTAAACAAAGACTCAGCTGAGAATTGTGGGATATATCAGTAGTTTCATCAAACAGTAAAATTTAGCTTCTTTGATACGTTGAAGAATCACAGTCCTAGGGATAAATTTACTAAAGTGAGAGTTTTTAGAAGTGAGTTTTAAAAGTGATGTTGTCCATAGCAACCAATCAGATTCTACTTAAAATTTAACTAGCACCTTCTAGAAGATAATAGCTAGAATCTGATTGGTTCCTATGGGCAACATCACTTTTAAAACTCACTTCTAAAAACTCTCACTTTAGTAAACTTACCCCCTAATCTCTTCTGCACAACATTCAATCAGCTGGTTTTGTGTATTCTTGCTGATATAAGTTGCATTTGCTCGTGCTTTCTCAAAGTGTTTGCCAGAGTAGCATCCCCACTGTTAACTTTAAACCGCAGAAGCTCTCTAAAGTTTCCTTCATTAATCAGTGGTTCTGTGTCGGCTTCTGTAAATAATTCTCTGTCATCTCGATGTCCTTGAAGAGGTATATTCTGTCTGCCAAGAAACAAAGTGGTTTCTATTATAGGCTTCAATCAGTGTCTGTTCTCCTGGACCTGCTGTAGTCGTAGAACTGATCCTATTCAAATGTTTCTCACTGGTGCATAAAGGCCTTCCGAAAGTCTTTTGCTGCTTGCACAGCATCTCTGTGGTACTGCTGCTTCTCATGAGTGCATAGGTCTCTATCTTTGCCTAACAGTTTTGCAAACACAGTCAGGGCTTTCTTACAAGTTTCTGAAGAGGGACATGTTTGTGGGAGCCTCCCATTCCAGCCATAACAAATAGGGCACAATATTTGCAGAAGACTCCTTTTTTAGCATCAGAGTATACCAGCCATGGAAAACTGTCCAGATGAGAATGATTCAGAAACCTTTTTTCCTCCTTTCCTTTCTTATTATGAGTTGAAAATGGTAGCTTGTACCCAAGTGAAGGCCTCCATGGTCTCTCTAGAAGATCACATTTCAAATTGCCATCATTAGCCAAAATTGAGTCAATGTATTTTCCAATATCATTCTTCTGCACGCTGCCACAGGATTCAATTGAAGGCAAACAATCTTCAACATTTTCATCTCTGTTTAATTCATTAGGATTTTCAATCTGATTTAGGTATGCATCTTTTTTTCTTCTCCTCTCTTCTCTTCCCTTCTCTTCTTTTGTATGAAGAAATACAAGGTTTGTTGGCTGTGTTTCATTTCTTGTTTGGTAAACTTAGGATAGATAAAATGGACCAGTGGATTACTACAATTGGATGTTCCAACTTTCGAAACCAACACACAAACACCCAGTTGCAAAATGAAACAACAAACTACAGTGATAGCATATTTTAGTACAGGAGCCTTTTTTATGATAATCTGATTTGATAATCTAATGGGATACATATATGCATAGTTACATACTTAATATGTGCACATAATGTTACACCTTGCATACAAATATCATCCTTAATACCCTGAGCTGGGCTGACCCGAGACTAATTTTTCTGGTAAGTGAATATGAATTTTGGCACCCCTCAGTGTAATTAACAATGTTATACACAAATAAAGTTAAAGTACTATGGGTCCTATAGTGTTTATCAATGTGTTTTTTTTTTTAACACAGCAATGCCTTCTATGTTGTTATGCCACAAATCAGTGTCACAATACATATGCCACACATCAATACTCCCAAATACATAATTATCACACACATCAGTGTCATAAAATATAATGCCACATATCAGTACCCCCAATACATAAGTATCTCACACATCAGTACCCCAATACATAAGTATCCCACACATCAGTGCCCCAATACATAATTATCCCACGCATCAGTGCCATAAAACATAGTTATTCCACACATCAGTGCCATAAAACATTAGTATCCCACACATCAGTGCCATAAAACATTAGTATCCCACACATCAGGTCCATAAAACATTAGTATCCCACACATCAGTGCCATAAAACATTAGTATCCCACACATCGGTGCCATAAAACATTAAGAGGGGTATTCAAGATGAAACGTTAACTTCACTGTCGAAGTTAACGTTTCATATCGGAGTTTTTTTCTGCGTTAAGGTATGGTGCGCTCTCCCGCTTATCCCCGTATTCAATATAAAATTAACGAAAACGGGAAACTCCGAAGTTGGATTTGCGTAAAGTTACGAATTTTTCCTTAAAATAATTGTAAGACCCCCCTAAAGTAGTAAAAAAATGGGAGAACACTATGGGTACCCCCGTTTTGGCCTTTAATTGAAAGTCGGGGATTTAAATAGCCGCAGCAGGTGTTTTTTTCCCGACATTGAAGAAGTGATGCAGAAGAGCACTTAGGTTATTTTTTTCGTTTTTTTTAAGTGGTCCCATAAAATTTGGGGTACATGAAAATGGGTACTAGCATATTTTGGTGTCCCTAAAGTAATTTTTTAAAAATTCTGCATTTGTGCACCTGCCGCTATAATTCTATTCTAGAAAACATCTGCCGCATACTTGCAGAATAGCCCTGAACCTATTTCCCTATTGTTTAACAATTTTTTCCCATTTTTTTTTTTTTGCACCCCAATTTTTAAATTAATTTTTTGGGGTGTCCCTATTTTTTTTTTTACTTTTTTTGACACAGTTCTTTTTTAAATGTCATTCTCAGGGGTGCAGGCTATTTTTTTTAAGCCTGCACCCCTAAATCCCAATTCTGCACTTTTTTTCGACACCTATTCAATGGTGAAAAGTTATCACCGTTTTTTATCAAAGACTTCTGAAAACTGCGATAAGTCTTTGAAATTGAATAGGGTGTAAAAGTAAAACCTGCGATAATGATGTCATAATTGCGATATTAACGCGAAAACGATGTTATCGCACCCATATTGAATACCCCTGTAAGGCGGGTATCCATTACTCGATTAAACAGAGTGATTGAATGATAATGATCATTCAATCGCTCATTAATCAGGCACAATGTGAGAATTAAATTTTCGGAAAATGACCAGCAATGCGCGCTCCCGCTGGACGTTTCTGACAAAATCATCGCCCGAACATGACTGTCAATCTGCCGATAACGACAGATTGACCATGTTCGGGGATGATGGAGGGTGCCTACACTGAATGTCTAATCATTCAGTTTAGGCACTGCAGGGGATGGGGAATGACGGTGCGATTACAATGTCATAATCGTACTCTCTCCCCTGGGTCGCGTAAGGGATACCCACCTTTAGTATCCAACACATCAGTGCCATAAAACATAGTTATTCCACACATCAGTGCCATAAAACATTAGTGTCCCACACATCAGTGCCATAAAACATAATACCACACATCAGTGCCATAAAACATAACTATTCCACACATCAATACAATGCAATGCAAATTCATCCCTACACTTGCACTTTTATCTGTACTTGACAGAGTTTAACGTAATTATAATGTGTAAAAAATAAACTTGTACAAGATAAAAAAAAAAAAGACTCACTATTTTTTTTTATTAAATAGATGTTCTTAAACCATGATCTGTATGATCCTTAAAATTGTATAACAAGTATAATGAAATACAGTCCGACACTCCTGATAGCAAATGGTTCATCCACTCAGGTGCCCTCCACGTTGGAATGTTGCAAATTTATATATTCTCCAGCGTCCTCACTGAGTGACTGCGCATGATAGAAATCTGACACTGGTCAAGTAGCACCTCTAGCGTTTGTCTCCTCCTTGGCGGTGGCCATTTTTGAGGTCATTTTAAGCAGATTTCATACGGTTAGCTAGTCTGCACGAAATGTGCAACCCAGGGTCCCTTACCTGTCTGAGGAAGTGGCGGCTCAGCAATTGAGCAACCCGGGGGGCACAAGGCACCCTGCCCCCAGCCCAGCCCACCACTGGGCCAGGGGGGTTTCCAGGTTCCCGGAAACCCCCCTGCGTGCGCGTCTGTATGTTAATACATTAAATATATATATCATGAATTACAATACTTCATGACACACATTTACATTTTACCTCACGAATTATGCATTAATAAATATTACATAGATTTACAAGTTACAGTACTTATTTTAACCATTAACTAGGGTTACAAATACTTGGGGAAAAAAAGAAATCAGAGATATATACATTCAAATGGAATCATCAGTGCCATTTCCCTGCATTGGTTATAAGGCACAATGATCCCTATTGCTATATGCATTTTCATATAAGGTTTATTATGGCTACTTATATAAGTAACCCTTTGTAAAACACAAATCATGAGCAAGCTCTGAAAGTATCAGTGTGTTACCATCAACAAGTAAATCTTATTACCCAGGGATGTGCAGTCAGGGGAGACAGAGCCTCCACTGTCAATAATGATTAAAATAATAAGTATCTGCTTTATATTATTCTAATCATTTTTACAGTAGAAACAGAGTAAAAATGTGTTTGTTTGCTGACAATAGTAAAGGAGATGAAACGGGGGTCAGGGCTAAGCCCATCAAAAAAAGCAGGAGAAGTGGCACCTATGCAAGTGCCTCACTGATAGGGATGCGCTTTCAGCCCACATCACAGCACACCCTGTCAGTGAGGCATACTGTATGTGATTGGGCATGAGATCAGCACTGACAGTGACTGTATCCGGCTGTACTCTGTGACTGGGAGAGTGTCAGTCTGCAGGGCCCAGGCAGGCAGCATGTGAGTGTTTAGTTTAATACATTCAGTACACTCACTATAACTACTCACTAATAGGTTTATTTATCAAGCAGTGAAAAACTTAGTGAAGTGGATCAGTGGAGAAGTTGCCCATGGCAACCAATCAGCTTTGAAGTGACATTTATTGAGTACAGTCTATAAAATAATAGGTAGGAGCCGATTGGTTGCCATGTGCAACTTCTCCACTGGTCCGCTTCAATAAGTTTTTCACTGCTTGATAAATAAACCTCTAAGTGGCTATTTTGGTTTCCAGGTCTTCCGTTAACTTCATAGCCCCACACCTGCTATTAGGTAAACTGAAGCCCTGGACAACATATTTATATATGTTTTAGTGTTAGTTATTCACTGGAATAAATGAGATTCTTTACATGAGTATAACCATTTACTGCAAAAATCAATAAACCCTGAGTTTCTAGTTATTGTGCTGTTGGCTTTGAATATTCCTGTGCTATAAATTCTGTTGAGATACAGGGGAATGTATGTTATTAGTCAACCTGCCAATTGAATGGTGGATTTAAGGTATCTCTTTTGGGTCCATATACTGTATGTGTGTGTAAATCTGGCTCTGATACTAGCCAGTGCCTCACCAGCCACTGACCTCACCGCACGCCACTGTTACTAACTGTTTTGGGGCTCATTTACATTTGGATGTTAGTCAGTTATATCACACGCCTCTCAGATGTAGCAGTACACGCCCACTTTACCACCGCGCTCATAGGTGGTGCTTTCACATTATCCCTGAAATCCTATTTCAAATGTATGTGTAACCATTTCTTCTACAAATAGACCCGGGTCACAAACTGATTGTGCCTCTAGGTTGACTGTCTATCTCTCCTATAAGGGCCGCAGTGTAATGCTAACAACATCATGGACTGATTGTATTTACTTAGGTCCACCTTAAAATGGGTACACACTACATTATATATTGTACGATATATCATTCCAATCGGAACAATACTGTATATTGTGCAGATCGCGCAGTGCTCGCACTTGATTGCGTGTGCACAATGGTAATTAATCGCATCGTTCCATCTGCTGTGCTGCACAACAGCAGATGGGATGATGTGGTGAACAACCAGGTGGTGTTACATGCATCATGTAATGATACATTGTAAATCGGATTGTGCAGTGAGTACGGCAATGTATCGGCACGGAACTGAAGGGCCGGGTTATCATTGAGTGATGAGAAGTATGTATTTTAATTAATGTAGTATTAATTAGATTATAGATATGCTAATTTAAACTAATTAATAAATACATTGATAGTGAACTTGATGTGCAACAACTTTAGTACTTAAATATGTGGACTAATTAGTACTCATCTAATTAACAGTAAACATATAAAGAATGAGAATGTGAATATCTTTCACATCATACTAATGTGAAAATATATTCTAATCTAGTGAACAGTATATAATAAATAAATATACTAAAAGACTGAAACGTAGATGATGTGATAAAGTGTCAGTGCATCTGTGCAAAAGAGATATTTAGAAAGTGAGTCTGTGTGCACACAATAGCATCATATGCCAAATATAGGTCTCTTATAGTCTAATGGAGGGTACACACGGTCAGATTTCTAGAAGATATGAACGATAACGATTGTAAAATTTCCTACATCATTCATATCGTTGACATGTTTTACATGCATCGACGAATGATGCGCGTGCCCGCATGTCAGATAACAATAAATGAAATCGACTGTGTTTGCAGTCAGATTTGGACGATTTCACTCATTTAAATACTGTCAGAAATCGTTCATTGTTCATCGTTAATGAGATCGTTGGTAAAATTGTTCAAATCGTTCATCGTTCATCATTGATCTAGCAAGTCTGACCGTGTTACATGCACCATAAGACAATGCACCTTAACTCCCTTGTTTTTAAGTATAGACTAGAGAGACAAGTAGCAATTTGATAAAAAAGATAAATACAGGTTTATTAGGCTAATAACAACATTCAATAGATATATATAAAAGAAACTAAGAAATAAAAATAAACACACATGTATAATAAACAATTTGGATTAAAAGAAGTATTTCATATTATGCATATCTAGTGCAAAGTAAAGCAAAAATTGATTTATGGCGAAGTGCCAAGTGCAGGGGCATTTCTAGAGAGGAGGGGGCCCATGTGCAGTCTCCGACACGGGCCCCCTCCTCTCCGCCTGGCGGCCGACAGCGCCTTGAGCTGTGCGCAGCCAGCGCCGGAGCTACAGACTCTGGGCACTAGAGTGTGCCCAGAGTCTCTAATGTCTGCACAGGTCACCGGGAAAATGCCTGCGGCGGCCATTTTCCCTGTACTGCGCATGCACAGTGGCAGCTGCAGCCATTTTCCAGTCGTTTTACAGCGCCGGACGCCCGCGCCGATGTAGGACTCCAGAGAGGTAAGTAATATTATGGGTGCAGGGTGTGCGGTGCGGGTCCCACCTGGTCCCATGGGCCCGTGTTCCCCGCACACCCTGCACCCATTATAGATATGCCCCTGGCCAAGTGCTTAGATTGTTTGTAATTTCTTAGGCAAGTTCATGTAAGGCAAGGATATGGAGCTCCATATAATATGAGAACACAATTTCTTACAAGATAATTGCTACAAATTGAATGGTTTGTCTACTCTCTAAATCTGTACAGTAAGCTGGGTATACACTGACAGATACATTGGCCAATCAATTGATAGGCCAATGTATCTGCTGCGCGTCGGGCAGTGTGTACACGCGATATGTCGGTGAACGCCGGCGTTCACCGACATGTCGCATTGGCTGTGCTGCACAGCCGATGGACAGATATGTCTGCAGATATATCTGTCCATCGGCAGGTGTGTAAGGAAGGTCGGCAGATCGCCCGTACACACAGAGCGGCACCCGCGAGGAGGGGGCGGGACACGCCCCCCACCCACTGGGACACGTCCCCTGGTCACCGGGACCTGCGGGCAGACACAGATGATGGTTGTTCAGTGTGTACAAACAACCAACATCTGCAGATATATCTGTGTAGTGTGTACCCACCAGAGGGGTCCTGTGTGCAGTCTCTATCCGGGCCCCCTCCTCTCTAATCAGAGTGTACCGAGCAGACTCTGGCACTGTGCCAGAATCTATTGCGCATGTGCAGGTCTCCGGAAAAATGTTGCAATTTTCTATTGTGTATGTTTAAATCAGTGATTTGTGCAGCGCTCCCATTGCTGACATGGGACTTACGAGAAGGGAAGTATAGCAGAATATGGGAGCAGGGTATGTGGTGTGGGCCCATCTGGACCCAGGGGCCGGTGTACCCCGCCCACACACCTTGCACCCTTTACAGATACGCCACTGTCCCCTACCCTGCCCTATCCCAGGAAAGTTGTTGCAAAAACATGCACAATCCCTTTCACATGCACACATTTCATATTTAATGAATCATAATAATTCTCCTTTTCAGGGCCACAAAGCAATTAATTGGGTATTCTAGGCCTGATTCGGAGTTGTACGCTAGGGTGGTTTCAAAAAAACAAAATTGCGAGTTCGAAATTACGATAGTGAAGAAAAGTTGTGGGTCCGTAACAGTAACAGTATGCAAAATTTCAGCTCGGTCAGAAAATTTTTACTAACCCCAGCGGGCGCTTGAAATTTTGAAAATTTTATAAAAATTAAGATATTTTGTAATCAGGTAAAGGCACAGTAATGGGGCACATATTTTGACAATTAAGTTGTTTTTAGGTGAAAATGCTTCCGTTGAACTCAGGGCCTAATTCAGACCCGCTTGCGAGCGCCGAGCGCCGATGGTGCCCTAATGTTGCTGTCGCTATGGGTCTCGCACCAAAGGGGGAGTGCTGTCGATGGTGACTGACAGCACGCCCCCTTTGGTGGGCGTGCCGGAGGCGTTGCTGCCCAGACGGAGGCGTTCCCATGGGAACGCCTTCCGTCTGGAGCCAGCCCCACTAACATCACTAGTGATGTCAGTGGGAGTGCTTTTGGCTCTGATAGAGCCAAAAGCACTCCTGGGCTTGCGGCAGCGAGACCCTACCGCAGGGTCTCGTCGCAAGCCCAATGGTCGCGATGGTTTGACCATCACGACCATCTTTTTGGCCACTCGCATAAGCTGTGAGTGGTCACCCACAGCTATGCGAGCAGCCAGGAGGCCGCTCCATTTTTAGGTAGGAGGGCCCTGATTCAGAGCGAGCGCTCTGGTCAGAGCATCCGGCTCTGAATCAGGCCCTCAGTTAGATACAAACCTTCGAGGTAGAAATTTAACAGGGGGTCCTTTTCTACGAAATGCCATCTTTTCCGCGTGTGCTCCTGTTATGGCACTATACTCCCCAAACCGTGCCTTTACCTGATTGCAAAATATCCTTATTTGTGTAAAATTTTCAGCGCCCACTGGGGAAAGTAAATATGATCTGACTGAGCTGAAATTTTGCACACAAGTTACTGTTATGGAGCCACAACTTTTCCGCACTATTAGAATATCGAATTCATAATCTTGTTTTTTTCTACCCATAATTGGGAATTTGTGCATGCATACAGTCCTTTACCATAGTCGCTCGCAGCAACAATTTTCACGCAGGGTGATTGACAGTAAAGCACTGTTTGGTGGAGGTAACGGGTGAGTGGTGCCGAACACGCAGGATTGTAGTGAGTACTTCTGGGGTGGGTTGCAGCCTGCTACTGTGAGTGAGTATGCAGATAACATGGCTGTGGCATCTCAGGACACGCAGCCATTCTGTACTACCATAGGGCTTCTAAGAAAGCAGATTATCAAAGGATCTGTGACCATGGCCGCATATTTCTACACAACCATTTGGATTTGCGAGGGAACTGTTTGGCATCTCCATACTTAACCCATTGTCTGCGACATTTGCATATTCTTGCACAGTAGATTTAAAATGTTGCATTCACGTACATCTCTGATATTTTATACAGCATTGCCTTGCTACAAAAACACTGATAACCTTCGGTGTCTAGGAATAAAATTCTAGAGTTTTTTTAGTCAGCTTTTTTAGATACATTACATTTTGGCAGACAGCAGCCTAAGCAGTCAAATCTTCCAGTAATAAATGCATGAATTATAATGCATACAGTATGCAGATGGAGTCACTGTGTCTGCAGACATATTCATTAAGCAAAGTGCTAGTAGTAAAGAGAGGTTAGAGAAACAAATGAACATATCTATAATTTAATGTGATGGCAGTTGTGATTTCATTTAATTTTTTTGTTTTGGTGTTTTTTAGAAAGTATAATTGAGAATGAGATTACTATTTCTAAATTGTACTATTGCTGATAGTATAATTTCCAAGTGGCTGTCACTTAAGATTGTAATATTTGCAGTGTGATAATGACCAATTATAAGTATAGTAATTAATTCTAACATTGGGCCTGATTCAGCAAGGAACCACGCTAGCAGATGCATGCACTCAGCTGCTGCGAGAATATGCTAATCAATGCATATGCACGGAGACCGCAGCACAAGAAGCAGGCGCCCAGCAAAACATAAAGCCGCCCACCTATGCCGTGATTGACAGCATACACATTGTGAACATCGAGTGCCATTGCAGCTGCGTGGAAGCTAAGGGCAGACCTGACCCTGCCACAGGACTTGAGAGATTCCTGCACGTAGAGAGGCACCCGGCGCCACTGAGATTAATTTATGCACACCCCTGTAAAAGTGTGCGAACGCACAGGCATGCCTGCATTCAGCCGACCACCCCCTGTCACCACCCACAAGCAGCACTGTCAATCAACATTGAAGGTCTCTGTGGGCTACCGGCGTACTCTGAGAGAGCCCTTACCATACTCAGCAACCTGTTCGCACACACGCAATACAATGCATAAGCATGCGCAGATCGCAAACATCAGCTCACACCATGCATTCTCTCACTTGTGTTGCTTGCTGAATCAGGCCCATTGTCAGTTACATTATAAAAATACACACTGAAATGTAACGCATCTCTGTTGCCTCCAGAATCATACCACATAAGTTGTTTTTCAGCAAAGACACCTTGTATTCTTTAGCACAAATTGTGAAAGAAATCTTAATTATTTTATCATACATTCACAGCCAGGTCCATACCAGGTCTATGCACCCCTGTCATTATCGGCGCTGCTATCTACAAGATAGCCTGGGCAATGTATGAACGGGCAGTTTGCCTGATCATTCCGCCTGCTGGAACTGTCGCTATCAACAGCTACAGCTTGGCGATGCCCTATCCCCACAGCGGGGACAGTGCTGTCCCTGCTGCGGGGGCTGCTGGCTCCAGGGCTGCACACGGGATCTTGCGATACTTGCGAGATTCCGCGCATGCTCAGTGTAGCCGGCTGGGACTGAGGCAGGGATCACCAGAGGGAGGAGCTAACACTACAGCCGATGAGATGTTCATACATCTCGTTAGGAAGCAATATAGCGGCACTTAACATGCCACTATAATACATCTCCCCCTGTATGAGATATTTGCGTACTCTCCCAGAGCACAGCCCACCTTTCCGGCCACCACAACCACTCTGTGTCAACCTGGCTTCCCCCTCCTGGAGGGTGGAGCAGCAAAGTTGGTAAGTATAGCTAAGAGGACACACTGTAGAGACTACATGAATGAACCAGTTTAAACAGCAAATTATTCCTGCTAAGAAAACTGTACCAGATTAAATGTACCAAAGGAAGGATTATGGTCTATGTACCGTGATTCAGAGGCGCTCACTATTTGCGAGCGCTCGCTCTGAATCAGGGTGGGACGTTTTTTTTTCACTGGCCTCCAGGCCGCTCGCTAAGCTGTGGGTGAACACACACAGCTTTAACGGGCGGACTGGCGATGGTCACGATTATCGCGACCAGGCTTGCAACGAGACCCTTGTGGTAGGGTCTCATCCACCGCAAGTCCCAGTGAACTTCCTGCTCTAATAGAGCGGGAAGTTCACTACTAACATCACTGGTGATATCAGTAGGGCCGCCCACAAACGGTAGGCGTTCCTTCAGGAACACTTCCTACTGTGAGACAACTCGATGTAGAGCACCACAAGACATACCAGAACAAAAGTAAGAACAGAACTTTGACTGAAATGATCACATGCATTTTGACAGAATCAGGACTATCTAAATAATATTGGGGTGAAACCGCAATGACAGCCACTTATTACTGAACAGACTATTCTCTTAGAACAGTGAAGAAAAAACTGTATGAATTATGTATGAAACATCTTAGAGTTTTCAGATGTAAAGCAGTCAAATTCTGAACCGGGCTGTGGAGGGGATCCTTGTTGGGCACAGTGAATGTTCCATAGAATACAGAATCTTAAATCCAAAAACAGAAAAACTAAATATAAGCACCATTGTGACAATTGTTGAGAAACTAAGAAATGAAGTGATGACCCCAGTAGATCTGGATAAAGAAGAGAACACTAACACCAAAGACACCAGCAAGACAGCCACCATACATTAACTGAAATGTTGAACAAAAACATATTTTTCATGGGGTGGGGGGTTTCTAAGGCTCAGATATTCCCCATCTTGGGTCAAATAAATGGGTTCCCTTATTTAATGCAGTAGGTGGACTATTTTAAAAAAAAATGGTGTTAATTTTTGTGCTCCCATACTATTCCTACATATAGTAAGAGTTTAAATTGAGATGGGTAAAAATGGGCAAAAACAAAAATGCATTGTCATTTGCAAGTGCATATTTTTTTATGTTAGTCTACACGAAGAAGCCTGCTTTTTGCTATTTTGGGAAAGTGGACTCATGTCAATACAAGAACCACAAATTATTTCTTTGTGATGTTTATAAAAAAAATATAGATTTTCTCTTGTTTCTTTTTTCTTGAAAAACAAATTTTTGTGCAGTTTTGTTCAATTTTATTTGGCATGTTAAGGCCCCCATACATCAACAATTGATTGCAGCAATCATGCAATTTGCAATCGATTGTGTATAAAAATCTTTCCCTTTTTCAATCGATTGTGGCAATTTTGCAATCGATTGAAAAAGGGAAAGATTTTTATACACAATCAACTGCAAATTGCACGATTGCTGCAATCAATTGCTGATGTATGGGGGCCTTCAGAAGAATAAGCAAAAAGACATGGGGCAAGATATAATAGGGTCTGAGGGGGTCATTCAGAGTCGGTCGCAAGCACTGAGCACTCGCAACTGACTCGATGTTGCCCCACTGGGCATGCGCACGATGGAGCCGTCACGACGTCGCTAGTGGTCTCGCAGCAGACGGGGCGAGCTGTCGATGGTGAGTGACAGCTCGCCCCATTTGGGAGGCGGGCAGGGGATGTGCCTGCTCAAATGGAGGCATTCCCCGCCGGAACGCTTGCCGTTTGGGGGCGGCCCAACTGACATCATTGCTGATGTCAGTGGAGAGCTTCCTGCTCGATCAGAGCAGGAAGCTCCCTGGGGCTTACGAGTGCCCAGACCCAACCTTAGGGTCTGGTCATAAGCCCCGATGGTCGCGATATTCTTGACCATCGCGATCATTTCCCATGTCAGTCGCTTACAAGGAGGCAGTCGTTCAGGATGCAAGCGGCCGCCCTGATTCAGTGCGACCGTTTGCAACTAACGACCACCTCTGAATGAGGTCCTGAGTTTTTTGTGTTAAACAAACTCAGACCTTCTCGCACAAGGTCCGAGTTTGTCTCAGACCAGAACAGGAAAAATGTGTAGGGTTCCCATGTATTTTAAGAACCAGCACAAGGCTCTGTCAAGCTGGTCCTGACTGTGGAACTACAGGGGACAAAATGAGTAGGGGTGCTCTGTAATTTCCATAACCACTGTTTCTAGTGGGGATTGGTTCCCCGGCCAAAGCATTACATCTGACCACTAGTTAGCCCAGGTTGATTTTCCGGGTCAATCCCGGGCACTCCTGGCTGGTGGGTGCCGGGTTGATTGTGTCCACGTGTATGTAAATAATAGATGTAATAATATTGACTTTTCTGCTGAACTAGAGGTCCCAGCAAGCCTCCCCTGCATGCTGGTACTCGGAGAACCACAAGTACCAGCATTCGGGGCACTAAGGGCCCACTGGTACCTTTAGTTCACCTGAAAAATAAATATTAAAATCACAACACACACCGTGAAAGTAAAGTTTTATTAAAGCATACATTCACACTCGCCCTCAACCATACTCACCTAGAATTCCTGTAGCAATTCATGTCCTCTTGTCCAGTAGAATCCACCGCGTGTGTAAAAAATAATCAATACTCATCTATTCCTAGCATAGATCACCTCCTCTTTGTTCCAAATAGGCATCCACGGGGTTAAAAAAACGGGCATGCGAAAACCAGCTTGGACAGGAGGAAGGTTATTACTAGGGGTGAGCGGGTTCGGATTTCTGAAATCCGAACCCCCCCGAGCCTCCCGATCCGAGTCCGATCCGAGTCAGGCTCGACTTTTCCCGCCTGACTCGGATCTGAAATCGAGGCAAAACGTCATCATCCCGCCTTCCGAGTCTCGCGGGTTTTGGATCCTATATAAGGTACCCGCGTCGGCGCCATTTTCTCACTCGGCTGTGGACAGTGAAGAGGGAGGGTGGGAGTTAGGGCTGGCTGGGCTGTGTAGTGTAGTGTAGTGTAGTGCTGCTGTTGTCCACTACTTCAAAGTCCATAGGGGCTGCCTGTGTTGTGCTGTGGTGCTGTTGTTAATAGGGGCTGTGTCCACTACTTCAAAGTCCATAGGGGCTGGCTGTACTGTGTTGTGCAGTCAGTTCTCCATAGGGGCTGTGTCCACTCCAAAGTCCTGTGCAGTGTCCCAGTCCTAAAGGGGTGCTGTAGTGTTGTCCAGGGGGTGCTCTGTCCATCAGGGGTGCTCCCCCCAAGTGCTAAAAATATAATATATTTTCTGTGTTTGTGAATTGTGTGCGCAGTAGCCGCACGTGCATCAACAAAGTAGTGCCAAGCGTGCGCCTGTGTCATAAGTAAAGGGCCGGCTGGCTTGACCGTTAAAGGGTGCTGTAACCCCCAAAGTACACTCCAGTCCAAACCAAAAAAATATATATTTTCTGTGTTTGTGAATTGTGTGCGCAGTAGCCGCACGTGCATCAACAAAGTAGTGCCAAGCGTGCGCCTGTGTCATAAGTAAAGGTCCGGCTGGCTTGACCGTTAAAGGGTGCTGTAACCCCCAAAGTACACTCCAGTCCAAACCAAAAAAAAAAATATTTTCTGTGTTTGTGAATTGTGTGTGCAGTAGCCGCACGTGCATCAACAAAGTAGTGCCAAGCGTGCGCCTGTGTCATAAGTAAAGGGCCGGCTGGCTTGACCGTTAAAGGGTGCTGTAACCCCCAAAGTACACTCCAGTCCAAACCAAAAAAATATATATTTTCTGTGTTTGTGAATTGTGTGCGCAGTAGCCGCACGTGCATCAACAAAGTAGTGCCAAGCGTGCGCCTGTGTCATAAGTAAAGGGACGGCTGGCTTGACCGTTAAAGGGTGCTGTAACTCCCAAAGTACACTCCAGTCCAAACCAAAAAAATAATTATTTTCTGTGTTTGTGAATTGTGTGCGCAGTAGCCACACGTGCATCAACAAAGGAGCAGCGCCAAGCGTGCGCCTGTGTCCCATAAGTAAAGAGCCGGCTGGCTCATTTCTTAAAGGCTGGTGTAACCCACAAAGTGCACTACTCTCCAGCAAAAATAAAGAAATATTTTCTGTGTTTAGCCGCACGTATATATCAAATCGATATAACATAAATGGAGGACCAAACTTTCTCCGATAAAAATAAAATAGAGAAAGATCAAGAACCACTTCCTCCTAGTGCTGAAGCTGCTGCCACTAGTCATGACATAGACGATAACATGCCATCAACGTCGTCTGCCAAGGCCGATGTCCAATGTCATAATAGAGGGCACATACAATCCCAAATGACAAAGTTCAGGAAAATGACCTTGAAAAAAACATTTAAATCATCTGAAGAGAAACGTAAACTTGCCAATATGCCATTTACGACACGGAGTGGCAAGGAACGGCTAAGGTCGATCCCTAGTATGTTCATGACTAGTGGTTCAGCTTCACATGACGATGGAAGCCCTCCTCCCACTAAAAAAATCAAAAGAGTTAAGCTGGCAAAAGCACAGCGAAGAACTGTGCTTTCTAAGAAGATATCACAAATCCCCAAGGAGAGTCCAAGTGTGGTGGTGGTTGCGATGCCTGACCTTCCCAGCACTGGACGGGAAGAGGTGGCTCTTTCCACCATTTGCACGCCCCCTGCAAGTGCTGAAAGGAGCACCCACAGTCCACTTGCTGATATGCAAATTGAAGATGTCACTGTTGAAGTACAACTAAATGAGGATACTGGTGTAGCTGGCGCTGAGGAGGAAGTTGGCGAGGAGGATTCTGATGGTGATGTGGTTTGTTTAAATCAGGCTCCGGGGGAGACAGTTGTTGTCCGTGGGATGAAAAAGCCCATCACGGTCATGCCTGGGCAGAAGACCAAACATTCCACCTCTTTGGTCTGGCAATATTTCTATCCAAATCCGGACAACAACTGTCTTGCCATATGTACCTTATGTAAAGGTGGAATAAGTAGGGGTAGGGACGTTAACCACCTAGGAACATCCTCCCTTATACGGCACCTGCAGCGCGTTCATAATAAGTTACTGTCAAGTTCAGAAACTTTGGCTAAGACCGTAAGCAGTCCAGGGACACCTAAATCCCGTTGTCCTGTTGTATCCAAGCGCCTGCAAACCACACCGTCAACTCCCTCCTCATCAATTTCCTCCTTAGTCAGGATCGGAAGTAGTCCTGCAGGCCATGTCACTGGCATGACTGACTCTCCTATCCGGGATTCCTCCGGAGGATCCTGCATTGCTACGCCTCCTGCTGCCGCTGCTGCTGTTGCTGCTGCTGGGAGTCGTTCATCGTCCCAGAGAGGAAGTAGGAACACCACTACTTTTACTAAACAATTGACCCTCCAACAGTCCTTAGCGAGGAGGATGAAGTACGACAGCAGTCATCCTGAAGCAAAATGTATAACTGAGGCCTTGACTGCTATGTTGGTGTTAGACTTGCGTCCGGTATCCGCCATTAGTGCAGTGGGATTTAGACAATTGCTGGAGGTAGTGTGTCCCCGGTTTCAAATCCCGTCTAGATTCCACTTCACTAGGCAGGCGATACCGAGACTGTACAGAAACGTCAGAAAAAGTGTCCTCAGTGTCCTGAAAAATGCCGTTGTACCCAATGTCCACTTAATCACGGACATGTGGACAAGTGGAACAGGGCAGACTAAGGACTATATGACTGTGACAGCCCACTGGGTAGATGTATCACCTTACGCAGCAACAGCAGCAGCGTCACCAGTCGCAGCATCTCAGAAACGCCAGCTCGTTCCAAGGCAGGCTACGCTGTGTATCACCGGTTTCAGTAAGAGGCACACCGCCGACAACCTCTTAGAGAAACTAAGGGAAATCATCGCCCAGTGGCTTACCCCACTTAGACTCTCCTGGGGATTTGTGATATCTGACAATGCCACCAATATTGTGCGGGCATTACATCTGGGCAAATTCCAGCACGTCCCATGTTTTGCTCACACAATAAACTTGGTGGTGCAGAATTTTCTGAAAAGCGACAGGGGCGTGCAGGAGACGCTTTGGGTGGCCCGAAAAATTTCAGGCCACTTTCGCCATTCAGCGACTGCGTGCCGAAGACTGGAGCGCCAGCAAACACTCTTGAACCTGCCCCGCCATCACCTGAAGCAAGAGGTTGTGACGCGGTGGAACTCAACCCTCTATATGCTTCAGAGGATGGAGGAGCAGCAAAAGGCCATTCAAGCCTATACATCCACCTATGACATAGGCAAAGGAGGGGGTATGCACCTGACTCAAGCGCAGTGGAGAATGATTTCCGTGTTGTGCAAGGTTCTCCAGCCCTTCGAACTTGCCACACGTGAAGTCAGTTCAGACACTGCCAGCTTGAGTCAGGTCATTCCCCTCATCAGGCTTTTGCAGAAGCAGCTGGAGAAAGCGAAGGAGGAGCTAAGACGGAGCGATTCCGCTCGGCATGTGGGACTTGTGGATGAAGCCCTTCATTCGCTTTGCCAGGATTCCAGGGTGGTCAATCTGTTGAAATCAGACCACTACATTTTGGCCACCGTGCTCGATCCTAGGTTTAAAGCCTATGTGGTGTCTCTCTTTCCGGCCGACACAAGCCTGCAGAGGTGCAAAGACCTGCTGGTGAACACACTGTCAGCTGAAGCGGAACGTGACACGTCAACAGCTCCTTCTTCATTTTCTCCCGCAACTGGGGCTGCCAGGAAAAAACTTAGGTATCCTAAGCAACCCGCTGGCGGTGATGCAGGGCAGGCAGGACCAAGTTTGGACATCTGGTCCGGACTGAAGGACCTGGCAACAATTTCTGACATGTCTACTGTCACTGCATATGATACTGTCACCATTGACAGAATGGTGGAGGATTACATCGGTGACAGCATCCAAGTAGGCATGTCAGACAGTCCATACCTGTACTGGCAGGAAAAAGAGGCAATTTGGAGGCCCCTGTACAAACTGGCTCTATTTTACCTGAGTTGCCCCCCCTCCAGTGTGTACTCCGAAAGAGTGTTTAGTGCAGCCGGGAACCTTGTCAGCGAAAGGCATAGGAGGTTGCTTCCACAGAATGTGGAGAAGATGATGTTCATCAAAATGAATTATCAGCTCTTCCAGGGAGACCAGCCTCCAGAACGTACAGAGGGACCTGTGGTGGTGGATTCAAGTGGGGACGAGTTAATACTTTGTGAGGATGAGGATGTACACACTGAAGAGGGTGAGGAATCGGTGGATGAGGAGGATGAGGATGACATCTTGCCTCCGTAGAGCCAGTTTGTGCAGGGACACATTAATTGCCAGCTTGTTTTGTGGGGGCCCAAACGAACCAATCATTTCAGCCACAGTTGTGTGGCAGACCCTGGCGCTGAAATGATTGGTTTGTTAAAGTGTGCATGTCCTGTTTATACAACATAAGGGTGGGTGGGAGGGCCCAAGGACAATTCCATCTTGCACCTCTTTTTTTTCTTTGCATTATGTACAGTTTGGGGCCTAGTTTTTCAAACTGCCATCCTGTCTGCCACTGCAGTATCACGCCTAGATGGGTCACGTGTTTGTGCCACCCACTCGTGTCGCTTAGCATAGTCATCCAGCTACCTCGGTGCAACCTTTTGGACATAAAAACACTATTGTGAGGTGTGAGGTGTTCAGAATAGACTGGAAATGAGTGGAAATTAAGGTTATTGAGGTTAATAATAGCATAGGAGCAGAAAAACCTACAAATTCTGTGATTTTAGCTGTTTTTATGCTTTTTTTCAAAAAAATACAGATCCAAAACACAAAACCCAGAACCCAAAACACGGAAGGGTGGTTTTGGCAAAACCAATCCAGATCCAAAACACGAAGAAAGATCCAGATCCAAAACCAAAACACAAAACACGAAAAAGTGGCCGGTGCACACCCCTAGTTATTACACTTCCTACGTGCAAATGACCAGGCCCCACGTGAGTCCTGTCATTACAGGTGCCGCCAGCCAATTAGCGGGTGCCTCCTTAGGAGCTGCCCACTGAATGGCTTTGATTGACTTCTTACTTTCAAATGCATCTTATTCGCAAAGTGATGCAAATAGTTAGCACAAGCAGCTTAGCTTTTTTTTTAAGAAAAAATCCAGATCCAAAACCAAAACCCGAAAACAAAACACGGAGGTGAGGTTTTGGCAAAACCAATCCAGATCCAAAACCAGGGGAGATCCAGATCCAAAACCATAACCAAAACACGGGGGTCAGCGCACATCTCTAATATGGACACATCTGTAGCCACAGTCTAACCATCTTCTAATGGCTAACTCTACAGGCTAATGTGTCATGTCAGAAGCACATGTCATCTCAAGCTGGTTCCACAAACATGACAATGAGTTCACTGTATTCAATGTTCCCCACAGTCACCAGATCTCCATCACATACAGCCAACAAATATGCAGCAATTGCATTATGCTATAATATCAACATGGACCAGAATCTCTAAAAAATGTTTCCAGCACCCTGTTGAATAAATGGCACATAGAATATAGGGCCCGATTCAGATACGCTCGCTAGGATGCGTTCACTCGTAGCTGCCGATGTTTTGCAATGTGCTCATGCGTGCACGAACTAGATTGGGAAGTGTTCGCTCGCCGTGCAGAGCCAGTCTGAGTGACAGGATAAACCATTTGTGGGTGGTGGCAGGGGTTGGTCTTTGAAAACGGGGGTTGTGGAGGTGCGAACACAGGCGCGCCTGAGCATCTTAACGCCGTTTCAGAGGCATGCATAATTAAGATGGAGCGTCATACTATACGTCACATGGCTGAATTATACACTGAAGCACTCGCAGTGCTTGCTGTAGGGTATGGTCAACCAAAAGCGTTGCTTTCGCTTCCGATGGTACTCAATGGTACCGATGGTTGTATACACTTCCTGGAGATGACATGCAGCTGGCATCTTAAGACAGGCTAGTGGGTGTCTAAATACACACCGCGATCGCACGCCAAGACATAGTGGGCGTGCTAATGCCTTGCCATGCGATCGCCTACCTTTGCTGGATTTGCATACGCTGGGTGCGAGCGAACGCTTCTAGCGAGCAGGTCTGAATCGAGCCCATAGTCTGCTCTAGGGACAAAATGAGACTTACAGTACCCAGTTCTAGAAAGGTGCACCTACTTGTTTTTGCGCTGCTCTGCAAAACTAGGTGCACAACTGACCTGCAGTGATCGCAGTGCTTACGGCGGGGTAGGCTCTACATCAATGGCTGCAAGCAGCTCCGATGGCTCTCGATGTTTCTGATTAATCATACTCTTCCTGGAGATGGCGTGTGCCTTAAGCCTGGACGTGCAATCACATAATTTTCATATCCAGCCCATTGACAGCGGCGAGAGAACGCAGCATAGCGAACAGGTCTGAATGAGCTCCAGGGTCAGTTAAAAGGGTCAAGAATATTAAAACAGTTTTCTGTGTGGTTGCTGTGGCTCAATTAGAATGAACAAAGGGCCTGATTCAGAGCCGGACGCTCTGACAGAGCGCTAGCTCTGAATCAGGGCCGCCCTTCTGTTTTTTTAGAGCGGCCTCCGGGCCACTCAAATAGCTGTGGGTGACCACCCACAGCTATAGCGAGCGGCCATCGGGCTTGCAACGAGACCCTTGTGGTAGGGTCTCGTTGCCGCAAGCCCCAGAGTGCTTTCGGCTCTAACAGAGCCAAAAGCACTCCCACTGACATCACTTGTGATGTCAGTGGGGCCGGCCCCAGATGGTAGGCGTTCCCAAGGGAATGCCTCCGTTTGGGCAGTCACTCAACATCGACAGCACGCCCCCTTTGGTATGAGACCCGGAGTGACAGTTTGCCCGTCGCTATCCGGGTCTCGCGCATGCGCACGACGGAGCTGGCTCCGTCGTGCGCATGCGCACTGGGCCACCATCGACCCGCTTGTGAGCGCCCAAAGACCCATAGTTCACAAGGTCCCAGGTTTGAATCCCACCAATTGCCACAGTGCCTTTTTTCGAAGGACCACTTGACACCAGCAAAGATGGTGTAATGGTTAGCATTACTGCTTCACAGCAGTGAGGTCGTGGGTTAGTTTCCCACTGCGACCCAAACTGTGTGGAGTTTGTATATTTTCTCTCTGTGCTTGCGTGGATTTTCCCCGGATGCTCCGGTTTCCTCTCACACTCCAAAAATATACTAGTAGGTTAATTGGCTCCCATCAAAATTAACCCTAGTGTGCATGTGATAGGGGATATAGATTCAGTAAGCTCCACAGGGGCAGGGACTGATGTGAATGAACAAACATTCTCTGCAAAGCGCTGCAGAATATGTGTGCGCTATAAAAAAAACTGGTAATAAATAAATAATAATAATAATGAATCTAACAGTACTAGGAATTAGGCCCTGGCTTCTCAGTTGGTGTGAAATTAGTAGTCCAGGCTGGAAGACCATAAAAACACCTCTGCCAGTAATAAGCTCATTTACTGTATACCCATTTCACATATACATGAAAATCATGGGTTTTTGCACATGGATGTGCGAAAGGAAACAACCCGGCTCTTTGCCAGGGATGGGCTAAGACCTGGGAATTTGCTGATTCTTAAGTCTGAAAGGGGTATTAGAGCGGTTCAAGGACCTTCTCCTCTGGTGGGGGGTTTCCTCTAGAGCTGTGGGGAGTTTGGCTGGTTATATAGATTCTTGAAAGTGTTTGTCATTACACATTTTTCTCCTTTTATCAGTTCTCTCCATGATCTTAACAGTTACAGACACTAGGCATATACTCAAACCCAGATGCAGATCTTTAAGTATTATTTGCAATGGCCTTCATATAAGTTTGACTCTCTTCGCACCCATACTGCTTGAAGTATTAGCAATATTCACACATACTACTGTATATACAGTACATCTGCCACTCTATTCTTCAATACTTCTTAAAAGCAAGAATAGAATGATGCTAAGGCACTGCACCTTGTGTATAATGTAGAAGAGGATAAGAAAAGTTAATTAGGATGAAGTTAGTAAAATTAAGAATGTGTCAGTGTAAATTGCTGACTTGCATCAATGGTGTTCACCATTATATTACTCTTATGGTAACGACATCCTAGTTGCTGTAGTCCAGGTAGCCTGCAAAGCCCGGTACAAGTGGGCCCCCGTGTAGATGGTGGGGATGATACAGCTATGTCGTATTATTTCTATTAGAAGGGAGTGTTATCTTTAGAAAGCATCTCTATTAGAAGGGAGTGTTATCTTTAGAAAGCATCTCTATTAGAAGGAAGCAACTATATGCCGATGCCTAAATCGGTGAGGTCAGACCCATGTGAAGACTGAAAACAGAGAACTGCCAATAGGTTGTAAAAGGCAATCTTTATTGTCTCTTGAATATCACCACACCTCGCCTAACACAAATACAGATCTAATCATAAAAACGAGGGAGGTGGAGTGAGAGGGTAGAGAGTTTGTAAAGTTCAAAATCAGAGACTAGTGGGAACTCCATATGATATAGAGATTATCACTCCTACCTATGCCATAGGCAAGGTATGCAGGTTCAATATTTCGTCTGGGAGCACTTACTAATAAAATAAATACGTAAAAACTTTCAGAATAACTTGGGGTCCTTCAGAGACCATAAAGGTGGCGCTTGGGAGCTGATGTGATGAATCACCCTCAAGCAAAAACCACCGATAGTAATTTAGTAGGTGGTGTCCATGATGTGGTGATGATTATAGCTATATGACCAATGTGTTTAAACTGGCAGAGAAGTCTTCTTCAGTGTAAGGGGTAAATTTACATAAGTGAGAGTTTTTTTAAGTGAGTTTTAAAAGTGATGTTGCCCATAGCAACCAATCAGATTCTACTTAACATTTAACTAGCACCTTATAGAAGATAATAGCTAGAATCTGATTGGTTGCTATGGGCAACATCACTTGTAAAAACTCTCACTTTAGTAAATTTACCCCTAAGTGTTAAATGAATGGTGAACTGGTTAGTTGAATGTTACTGTATATTACTGTATATTTATCTCTCTGGTGATTGGAAGGTGAAGTACTGTAGTCATTGTATCCATTCTTGATTGTCATCACTGCCGTGTTGTAAATAGAGTAGCAATGGTTATAATATTTACAGTGTTGTACATAACGGGTTCCAGTATAGTGCAAAGAGGTTTTGTGTAAAAATTGTTATGTTTTATGTGTAGTGTAGTTAACAGTGTATATCCTAAGGCTGTTAGGTGACTATGAATAATTAAATAAGTGAAAACACGGGATGATTCAGCTGCGGACAGAGATGCTATTGCAGCTGTGATAGCCGTAATATTGTAATGCAGAAGGAGGGTTCACACCTCCTGCATGCATTACTGATCCAAGCTGTGTCTAATGCTTAGTACACACCTAGCAGATATATCGGCAGATCGAGTGATCTGCAGTTATATCTGTAGATGATGGTGTTCATATACACTGAACGACCATTATCTTCCAGGCAGCCACGCGTCCCGCTAGTCGGGCAAGGGGTCCACCCCCCTCCCTACGGCCTGTCGCTGCAGGTGCACGGGTGGTCAGCTGATCACCCTTACACACTTGCAGATGGACAAATATGTCTGCAGCTATATCTGTCCATCGGCTGTGCAGCACAGCTGACACGATATCGATGGTACACACTGGTCGATGGGCATCACATATATTGGCCAATACTGTATATCTGTCAGTGAGTACTCAGCTTAAGGACGTTGCATTGGATCAACTTCATGTCTATCGGCCAGTTAAGGGGTACATTCAATTGGGGTAGAGGTTTAGCAAGGTAAAAAACATTGTGGACCTTATTCAGAGTCGGTCGAGAGCGCTGACCGCTCGCAACCGACTTGATGTTGGTCCACAGGGCATGCGCACAACGGAGACTGCTCCGTCGTGCGCATGCGCGAGCCCCCGCTAACGACGGATCACCCGTTGTTAGCGGGTTCGAAGCAGACGGAGCGAGCTGTAGATGTTGATTGACAGCTTGCTCCGTTTGCTGGGCGGGCAGGGGGCATGCCCGGCCAAATGGAGGCGTTCCTTTCGGAACGCTTGCCGTTTTGTGGGCGTCCCCACTGACATCATCAGTGATGTCAGTGGGGAGCTTCCTGCTCAAACAGAGCAGGAAGCTCCCTGGGGCTTAAGGTTAACGAGACCCTACCCTAGGGTCTCCTCATAAGCCCCGATGGTTGCGATGGTCTTGACCATCGCGACCAGCTCCCTTAGCGGTCGTTAGAGCTGTGGGTGTTAACCCACAGCCTAATGACCGACATGGAGGCAGCCGTTCAGGATGCAAGCGGCTGCCCTGTTTCTGAGCAACCGCTTGCATCCTACGACCGCCTCTGAATGAGGCCCTGTGTCCTTTGTGCCCAATTGTGGAATACCGCAGTTATGCGCACTTCCGATATCCGCGGTATTCAATTTTAAAAAAAAGCACACAGGGTTTTCAGCACTGAAAACCCTACGGTGCAAGAAAAAAGAAAACCCTACTTACCAGTCCATTTGTCTCCGGTGGTCTCCATGGCTCCCGGTCATCTCTCCTCCATCTTTGCATTGGGGAGGAGACTGCTGGGAGTCGAGGGGGCTGCTTGGAGGGGAGGTGGCTGCTGGGAGATGTAGTTTTCCCTGCAGCTGCCTCAGGGGGGGCTCACACATAAACAGGGTCACACAGACACTCACATACACACACAATCACACACACTCACACATACTTACATGTACTCACAAAACATACTTACACAAACCGCTGCTGCAGGAGACTGGGTCCCAACGCTGGAGGGAGAAGACACACCTTCAGAAGGTGACTATTCATTGATTTATTAAGCTAATTGCACACTTCCAATTGCTTGGAGAGTGTACTGCACGTTGTGACAGACGTGATTTACCTAACATTTTCCCGAGAAGCTGTCTCTTTACTAGGTAGCATCTGATCTGTAGGTGACACAGTATTGAGCACTTACCATGGTAAAACAAAAGGGACTGACTGATGTTAATGAAAGGGAGTGTGTATGGTAATGAGTTCCTCCCATGTTAAGCCATTCCATGCTTTTTTATGATTGTAATGGGGGTTATAAAACTTCAATTTGCCCATAATCCCCAAGGACACCAGAATCTGATGTAACTAATATACAGTCTGGCTATAGGCATTTACCTGGTTCCATCTTGTGACACGTCAGAAGAATAAACAAAATGATGTAACTTTATGCAATGTAAAACAATATTCTACAACCCTGTAATTCCCATATGATGCTTATATACATTTCCCACGATTCAGTATCTATTCAGAACCATTGAAGCCATAGTTACAATATCAAACTATATATTATTGTCCTTTTAAACACATTTATTTGTGTAATATTTACCTGCAGGGCCTTCCTCAGAAAGAGTATACTGATTAACCATACAGTCAATATTTCCATACAAAATGGTTATTTTAGCTACAGTGAAAGATCGAAGGTTTCAATCTTGATTAAGCAATATAGTTGGTCATATTGAGTAATTGTTTGTTTTTTATTGACAAATTGTTCAAAACTATCAATAGTTTTGAACAATTTGTCAATCAAACACAAACAATTAATCAATTGCTAATTCCTAAAAATATTGATCTGTGTTATGTATGGCAGACCTCAGTCTAAATTGTATGTCATCATCCCTGCTTTTCCAGTCTATAAAACTTATGCATAAACTTAAAATGTTATCTTGTTTCTCTGATTATTCAATGACACTAATACCCCTTTTACACCAGAGCAAAAACCTGGATTTTTGCTTGGTCTACCCGGGTCGCAGCTCAGTGTAAAAGGGTCCCAGAAAAATAACCCGGGTCAAATGACCTGGCAATCCATCCCAGGTAGCTACCAGAGTCTGTCCCAGGATGGATCTGGGTAATGATGCAGTATAAACTCCGCAACCCAGGTTATCCGACCTGGGTCATGCCTAAAATGAGCTGATTGTTGGTTGTGGAGCAGTCACCTCCCACTTTTTATTACCCCTCACAAGTTTAGCAGGGCAGACCCAGGTTCAGTGTGAACTGGTCTGACCTGAAAATGACCCAGATCAATGGTGTTGTGTAAATGGTGTCTGACCTGGGTCTGACCTTTTTTGGAACCATGTCTGAAAACCCAGGTCGGACCCGGGTTTTTGGTGGAAAAGAGGTATTATACTGAAAGGTCCCTCATTATTCTATTAAATACAAATCATTTGTACTTTCTTTAAATTATTCTTAAGGATTAATATGACATTTATTTATGAATATAATTAATATGAAATCTAAATTAAAAGAAGTTTCCCTCTAAATTTATTTAGCCATTTGCTGTTTTTACTTACTGAGAACAGCATGTAATATGTGTAACTTTACTGTTATTACTTGCTTGCTAGGTATAAACTCAGCAAATATGATATCTGTTCAGTGTGTGCTTCTCTCCGTCAAAAAAATTATTGATTTGGATTAGGAGACTTCCTGACATAATCCTATTTAGATGAGCCGAGAAATCTGTGATCCTGAAACTGTTGTATTGATCTCCAGCCAAACATGAGTTTCAAATTATCACTACGAGACACTTTTCTGCCAAGCCTCATTAACACATTGGATTGCTCACTCTATTGCAGGCTGCTTTCTATCAAGTATATTTTTAAGACTAATTGATTAAATTGAACCAGAATTACCTGTCTTCAAGTATGTTAGTGCCTTAAATTACTATTTTTATATGTAATTGTAAAACTGAAACATGATTGGCCTTCACACATACTGTATTTCAGATCATTCTCTTTGTAGTTAGGATTTTTTACTGACAATGGGGGTCATTCAGACCCTTTCGCGAGCGGCAGTACGCTCGCAAGCGGGTCGATGTTCCCCACTGCGCATGCGCACAACGGAGGGAGCTCCGTCGTGCGCATGCGTGAGACCCGGGGAGCGACGGGCTTTCCATCGCTCCGGGTCTCGCACCAAAGGGGGCGTGCTGTCGATGTTGATTGACAGCACGCCCCCTTTGGTGGGCGTGCCGGGGGCGTGCCTGCCAGACGTAGGCGTTCCCATGGGAATGCCTACCGTCTGAAGCCGGCCCCACTGACATCACTAGTGATGTCAGTGGGAGTGATTTTGGCTCTGATAGAGCCAAAATCACTCCAGGGCTTGTGTCAGGGAGACCCTACCGCAGGGTCTCCGTCGCAAGTCCGATGGTCGCGATGGTCAAGACCATCGCGACCATCATCATGGTCGCTCGCTATAGCTGTGGGTGGTCACCCACAGCTATACGAGCGTCCAGGAGGCCGCTCCATTTTCATGGAGGAGGGCCCTGATTCAGAGCGACCACTCTGGTCAGAGCATTCAGCTCTGAATCAGGCGCAATGTTCAAAAGTGAAAATCCGCAATCTGCTCTATTTAGCTCAAACAATGCTAATTCTTTATTGGTTGATGGTAAATACTGCACATACAGTATGTAATAATGTTCTTTGGCCCTCATTCAGAGCCGCACGTTAACAACAGTACGCTCGTTGCGTTCCGATGTTGACTAACCGCGCATGCGTCGGTGTTACACTGCGCATGTGCGTACGGCAGATTGCGAGTTTTTTTTCTCTCGTTCCTAAAATAGCGTACAGGAAGTGACATGTCAAATGTGATTGACAGAACAGGGCGTTTTTGGGTGTTGACGGGGGTGGAGATGAAAAAACGCAGGCGTGGCGAGGCGTTTTTGGGGCGTACATACATTAGCAGATGCGAACGTCAAATGTGTTCGGACCGTCTCATACGTCACTGGAACATCCGCTTTCCGTTCAAAATGCTCGCACAGCTTAGGGTCTGGATTACTCGACCACATTGGCGATGGCCTTCTCCTCCGTCCCGGGACTCAACGATGGTGCTGCGATTAATCGCGGCTGGTCAGTAAAGTAATTAGTGTTGGATTGAAAACCGGCTTGGTATGTGTTTGGAAAGCAGTTTATTGGGATAGCACAAAAGCGTACGCAGGTGGAAATCAGAGCTGCTAATGTCATGATTACACAATCAATTAGCGTACATTTTTGGGGTTTTATTTTGGCCACAATTTGTTGGTTATGGCCTATTGTAACAATAATGTCATCATCTTTTAATTAGCTCCCCTTTTTTTTGGTTTACTGTGGAATTTGCATCGCTATGTGATTTTTTAAACGTTCCTTAAAGAGGCCTTTTTTTTTTTTTAAGAGGGTCAGTTTTTGCCTTTAGGGCCAGGATTAAATGTAACCCATTTGTACAATAATGTCACAATACAATCTCATTTTTTTGTTTTTAATTTATTGTTTAAACACAAATTGGCCTAATATTTTGTTGCCTTTTTTTGTGGCAAAGATATTTGTTCCAAAAAAAAAAAAACCATAACTGCTAACATAAGCGTAAATACAAAATTTAAAAACATTTCACAAGAAAGGAGAGGGAAGTTTTGACCAGAAAGGAATATGAGCCAAGCACAGAAGGAGTGTGGGAAAAGTCGCCATTGCTGTCACCGTTTTCTCGCCCGTTTGGCTGGGTGAGGGTGGGCGCCAGACCGGGTCCGGGATGCCATCGGGCTGGCCTGTCCAGAGGCAGATGTTGTGGCCTCTGGACTAGGCACAGGGCTAGGCACATTTGGAGGATTGGCTGATGTTGTGCCAGAGGTGGAGGATCCGGATGTTCCGGCAGGAAGGGAGGCGAACGAGCTGGCGAACGAGCTGCTCCAGGGCATCGGCGATGCGGATGTTGGCCCTGGTATTTTCCGCCAGGGCCTGACCAATGGTCACGTTGGCCGCAGCATTTTGCTCCAGGGCCTCAGCCACCCGTATCAGACTGGCGTCCATCCTCTGCAGAATCTCCGTATGGCAATCCGATTTAAAATTGAGTTCTGTGAGGAGGCCCACTGCCTGCGAGGGGGCACGCCCTGGACTGGCTTCTGCAGGGTCCTCAGCCGGATGTACTGGTTCCTCCCCTGCAGAGCCAGCAGAAATTCTGCGGCCAAGGCTCCCCTCTGGAGCAGACTCATCCGCCTCTGTCTCTGTTAGGAAAATTGCGAAAAGACTCACATTAGAATCTACATATTGGCACAATAGCATTTCAGAGTTGGTGACATCACAAGACTTACCTTGGCCAACATGAGGAGCTGCAAAGTCTGGCATGTCCGTATCCATGTTGGACACGCCAAACACCTCCACAGCCTGCACACACCCCTGTGCCAGCTCTTCTAAGTCTGTCAACTCCAATGACACAGGGGTGGGACCCCCACCTGTCCCCCTTGCATGCCTAGCCCTGTCGGCAAGTTTTTGCTTGAGACGATATTTGAAGTCTGCCCATCTGTGGAATGAAATTGTAACCATTATCCTTTTTTTTACAATGGGGTTTGTTTATAGGATGGGAAAGTGTTTACTTACCGCCGTTTGACATCCCGGGCTAGACGGACATAATCACCCACCCTATTGACAGCAACGGCGACCTCCTCCCACATTCTCCACTTCTGGCTTTGGCTCATATTCCTGGCTGCCTGGGGCAGGATGTCAACGCACTTCTGGATCAAAACCTCCATCTCCTTGCTTGTGAAATGTGGCTGCCTTTTTTTTTTGGCAGCTTTGGCGGGTTGACTGGGGCCAGCAGTCTCTTCCATGTCATCCTCCTCACCTATTTGGGTAAATATGCAGATTTAGCCACTTCACAACTTGACCAATATATTTGTTTTCAAATAATCATGGAGACAAAATGCATGAAGGCCTTACCGCCGGATTTTTGGCCATTGTTTCCCTGGTCTGAAGCCATGTTTCTGCTTCCAGAATGAAATCAACTAGAAATTCAATGTGATTTCGTGACGTATTTATACATGCGTCCTTTGTTTGCGGCCGCATCATTGATTGTGCGTCCCTATGATTCATCCTTAATTTGTGCGGGAAAATAAACACTATTTATGGCTTGGTGTGTGTGGAGTCGAGGTGGGGTTGTTGGATTGTTGGCGGTTAAGTTGTTTGGATTTGGTTGTTTGCGGTTGGAGGATTTGGCAGAGTTGGTTTTTTGTTTGGTTTTGCTACAGTTCTTTTGTTTTTCCGTTCGCATTTTTTTCCTTTTTTCCACATCCTTTCCTGATTTGGTAAGTTTTGTGCAGTCTAATTTGTGGCCAATTGGTGTCTACTTCTGTTTTTTGGTTAGCTAATTTTTTTTAACACTAATTTCATCTTTTTTAGTTTGTTTTGGCTTTCGGACCCAAAGACCTTTTTTTTGGAAATCTTATATATTCGAGTTGGGTAAGTCCATTTTTTGTCTTGCATTTGCGAACTAATTACCGCATTTTTGACTGTTGGTGTAGTGACTTGCATTTGCGAATTAATTACCGCATTTTTGACTGTTGGTGTAGTGACTTGCATTTGCGAATTAATTACCGCATTTTTGACTGTTGGTGTAGTGACTTGCATTTGCGAATTAATTACCGCATTTTTGACCATTGGTGTAGTGACTTGCATTTGCGAATTAATTACCGCATTTTTGACTGTTGGTGTAGTGACTTGCATTTGCGAATTAATTACCGCATTTTTGACTGTTGGTGTAGTGACTTGCATTTGCGAATTAATTACCGCATTTTTACTGTTGGTGTAGTGACTTGCATTTGCGAACTAATTAACGCATTTTTGGCGGCTTATTCATCATGTAAACCAGTTTTGCTTTTCCCTTTTCCATTTTTGGGGTCCATTTGAACCCTATTTGACGTACGGTGTGCAATGTCGTTTTCATCGATGGCCAAATGTGTGTTTCGCCTATTTTATGTGTTGGCTTGCAACAATTTGAAAAACAAAAATTCACCCTCTAAATTTTTGATGTCTCATTTTTGGCTTTTTTACAGTTTATACGTATCATGACAATACCCCGGCATGTAAGCAGCTATGGATGGTATCAGAAAGCTAAGTTGTATTTTGTTACTTTTGGGGTGGCTCAAAAGCCATACATTGTAAACTTTGAATTTCAGGTAGATCTGGGGCGAATTGTTCTGGCCCTGCTCCCGGAAGACGACCAACCTCAAACTCGTCCCAGGCGTAGGCATCGTAGGCATGCAAGGCCCCAGATATTTCTAACACGTGTCACCCTTTTTGGAATGCCCGATGATGAGGTTTTAAGACGCTACCGTCTACCTCCCAAAATCATCATAGACACTCTCTCATTAATAGAAAGTGATCTTGAGCGGCAAATTGACAGTCCAACAGCAATACCACCACTGACGCAATTTATGGCGGTGTTACATTTCTGTGCCTCAGGATCGTTTCAAACAACGGTGGGAATAGTGGCGGGCATCTCCCAATCCTCCTTTTCCCGGATCCTGAGGGCAGTGATGGAGGCACTTTTCAAGCACCTCCATCATTTTATTAAAATGCCTTTGGATATGGGTGCCCTTAGTGTGGCCAACGCCAATTTTTACCAAATCGCTGGCTTCCCACACATCATAGGGGTTGTGGATGGTACTCACATACCACTTCAGCCTCCAGCACGGCTGGAGGCAATATTTAGAAACAGGAAACACTATCACTCCCTGAATGTAATGGTGGTATGTGATGCCTCCCTCCAGATCCTGTCCCTGAATGCTAAATTACCCGGAAGTGCTCATGACTCCTTCGTCATCCGGCAATCAGGGATATGGCAGAAATTAACCAACCTACAAGCTGGTGATGCGTGGCTTCTGGGTAAGTGGAGACCTTTAGTACATAACAATGTTAAGCTTGATACACAGTGTTCCTGATGTGGTCTATTTTTGTTCACAGGAGACAGTGGATACCCTTGCATGTCCTGGCTGCTCACTCCTTATTTGGCTCCCACACCAGGGCCACAAAGTGCGTATAATTCCGCACTTACAGCCACCAGGCAAGTGGTGGAGCGCTGTATCGGCCTTTTAAAAGGCCGATTCAGATGCCTCCACCGCTCTGGTGGCGAGCTCATGTATGTGCCGGATATGGTGTCTAAAATTGTGGTCCTGTGTGGGATATTTCACAACATTGCCATAAGGAGTGGTGTCCCAATGCAGCCAGAGGATGCCTTACCTGAGGATGGCCCCCCCGAGGTTGGTCGAAGGTCAGTATGTGGGGGGGCCATACGCGATGATGTGGTGGGCAGATTTTTTAGGTAAGTTTGAACAAAACTCCAGTGTTTATACCTAATGTGTTTGTGTTTGTTTGCGAACATCTAATTTTTTTTTTTTTTTCTCACCATCTTCTGTTTGTTCACATAATCTTTGGCACTCCAACGCTCACTACTTCCTGCTACCCTTACCAAACCTGGATCTGGTCCTTTTGGGCATATATTCTGGAACCCATATCGCAACGCCATGTTTGTGGAATCATGTTGGCATGGTCCTTCGTCAACCAGTTCTTGATTTTTTGTTTTTATTTAATTATTTCTTGGTATGTGTTGTATTTGAATTTATCACTGTGTTCTTTTTTTGGGAGTGACCACTTTGTTTTCTCTGTTATGTTGTGAATAAATGTTTGGAGAGTGAAATGGTCTTCCTTTTTTGGGACGTTAACAGCAAGTGTAACCAGGTTAACACAAGTTACATTTGACTAAGGGGTAAACCAGTACTGACGCCAGTTGAGCTAAACTGAAATATGTTTTCAGCTTCCCAATCCACACCAAAAGGAAGCCTGGCCCAACCTTGGGATTTGTAAGATTGGCCTAAGCAGCTTGCGCACCAAGTAGGAACATGGAAAATGTAGAAATATGTAATTGACACTACACCCAAAAAGGGAAATGACATTGTTACTGTTATGTGTTTCTTGTGTCTGTTTGACATACAAAGACAAAACACAATCTAACTTTTAAAAAAGGGAAATCCTTGCAGGAACAGTCTACTTATGTCATGCTAAACTATCTTGGTTTGGGTTTTTAAAATGAGCCACAACGTATATTTGTCTTAATAAATTTAATTGGAAAATATAACAAAAATAAAAAAACTACTGCCGAAGGAGGCCAGACAGCCGGTCGAGGGCCACCAGAATGCCGATGACATGTTGGCGCATCTGCCCCACAACATCCGCCACCTCTTGCCGACGCCTCTGTTCCTCTGTGGGTGAGAAAAGTGTGTGGGTTAATACAACAATAGGGAATCCACATAAAAAAAAAAAAACAAAACCAAATCACTCCTAAACCCAAACCAAAAAAAAAAAGGGGGGGCTGGCAAAAATACAAGGCCTAGGTACAAATTCCCACAGGTATGATATGTGTATGTTTAAATCACCAGGAAGAGGTAAAGGCAAACCTTCACAATCACCAAAAGTCAAGCCACAAAAACACGAAGAAAGGCACGACACATGATTACATACAAACAGTTTGTGCTTTAAAAAAAACAAAAAAAAAAACATACCGGGAGACAAAACGGGAGCTCCGGGAAAACCTCCATGATCCTCCTCGGAGGATCCGTCATTACCCAAAGAATGGGGAGGAGTTATGATGGACTCCGGGGAGGGGGTAATTGGAAGAGGGGTGGGTGGAGGAGAGGGGGAAGTGGGACGGAGGGGAAGGAGGCCCGACATTTCCGGGAGAGGGTCTGGGAAGGATGGGGAGGAGTGGGGAATAGGGGAAAGATTTGGGGTGGAGTGTTGGCTGGGGGTTGGGGATAGTGGCCGGGAACGCCGTCTGGACGGACGGTGACGGCGGAGTCTTGGCTGTCCCCCTAAAATATGTCAAAGAAATTGCGTTTAGTTTATGGACAAATCCGGGCAACCAAACTAAAAAAAAAAAAAAAAAACAACAAATAAGCCAAATAGCAGTAGAATTAATAAATCAGAAATAGAGGGGAAACATGCACACGCAGATATGAGTACAAATAATAAATAGAACAGACAGGAAAACATGCACACGCAGATATGAGTACAAATAATAAATAGAACAGACAGGAAAAAATGCACACGCAGTTTGCCCCACAAACACAAACATTAAAACCACAATACATAACACTTACTTGCCAGGATCTGCATGCGAAAGCATGCCAGCAAGCGGGGCGTTCGCCGTTGCAGGTCGGACCACCTGCGCTCCAGCTGCCCGATGTTGCGGCGTGAGCCGAAGGACCGCAGGCGGGACCGTGCCTCCGCATACGCGGAGCGCTTCTGCTGGTTGGTCATGGGTTGAGGTTGGCTGGTGATCCGGCGATCCATGACCTCCGTAAGCACCAGCAGCTCGCGCCTGGTGAATGCGGAGGCTCTCATGATGGCAATGGTGTTTTTCTTAAAAATCATTTTTGATAAAGTGTGTAAAAATTTTCTGATTGGCTAATGTATTTTGGAAATTAACAGGAGCAATTTTATTGGTTAGTGTATGAGTCATGTGTTCGACAGGGCCAGAAATCTCTGGAGAGTTATGATAGGCTTGATGCAATGACATGCGTAAGCAAATTTAAATAAAGAAATGAACCCAGGGAAATATGCGGGGATCCACAGCAATAGTACAATTGTTTAATTGTGGTTCACATGTTTTTTGAACAATAAAAGCGAATGTTTCATCCGTACGTATTCTGCGGGTAAACACAAACACGGACAAGAGTAAAGTTTCTTGCATTGTGTTGAAAAAAACAAACAATTAAGCTAATTGATACATTGATTGGCATGATACGATTGATGGAGGTAGGCAGAATAAAGGAGCATTTAATCGACATCTGACAAGGCCACTTCCTGTTTATACTTGTGCGTGCGTTCCTTTCAAGCCATTTCGGGGATGTACGCTCGCTATTTCGTACGCTCGTTAGTTAGAGGAGGGGTCGTCAGAGTTTTGGGAGGCATTTTAGATGCGAACGAAAATACGAGCGAGCCATTGAATTTAAATATTTTTGTACGTACGCCTAACGTACGTGCGCCCGCTTGCGAGTGGGTCTGAATGAGGGCCTTTATTAGCAATTAGAACTATTGTGCTATTTTATATCTACATTCACATAGCATGGGCACATGCAAAAGAGTAGCAATAATTCAATGAAATTCATCATTGGCTATACCTATTGTAAGTTAAGCCTCATAAACCATATGATCTGTACAGTTTAGCCTTTTCTGGTAATCTGCATTTTGGGGTGCATAGACAGAGCAATCATAAGGTACTTAGGGGCTGTTGCCAAAACCAGGGAAGGTGTGACCACACACCCTGAAAAATGTTAAATAGTTTTCCAAATGACTAAAACAATCCTTTGCAAGAGGAAGCAAGTATGAGAACAGACAGGAATTTGGATGCTTGTTCTTTAGTAGCAATTTCCCTTTCTCCAATTTACTTTTTTTATAGTTAAATTACAGTGCATCCGGAAAGTATTCACAATGCTTCACTTTTTCCACATTTTGTTATGTTACAGCCTTATTCCAAAATGGAATAAATTTTGTCCTCAAAATTCTACACACCATACCCCATAATGACAACGTGTAAAATGTTTTTTTTGCGATTTTTGCAAATTTAATAAAAAAACACTGAGAAATCACATGTACGTAAGTATTCACAGCCCTTGCCATGAAGCTCAAAATTGAGCTCAGGTGCATCCTGTTTCCACTGATCATCCTTGAGATGTTCCTTCAGCCTAATTGGAGTCCACCTGTGGTAAATTCAGTTGACTGGACATGCTTTTGAAAGGCATACATTTGTCTATATAAAGTCCCACACTTGACAGTGCATATCAGAGCACAAACCAAGCATGAAGTCCAAGGAATTGTCTGTAGACCTCTGAGACAGGATTGTCTGAAGGCACAAATCTGGGGAAGGGTACAGAAAAATATCTGCTGCTTTGAAGGTCCCAATGAGCATAATGGCCTCCATTATACGTAAATGGAAGAAGTTCGGAACCACCGGGACTCTTCCTAGAGTTGGCTGGCCGTCTAAACTGAGCGATCGGGGCAGAAGGGCCCTAGTCAGGGAAGTGACCACGAACCCGATGGTCACTCTGTCAGAGCTACAGCATTCCTCTGTGGAGAGAGAAGAACCTTCCAGAAGAACTACCATCTCTGCAGCAATCCACTAATCAGGCCTGTATATTAGAGTGGCTAGACAGAGACCACTCCTTAGTAAAAAGCACATGGCAGCCTGCCTGGAGTTTGCCAAAATGCACCTGAAGGACTCTCAGACCATGAGAGACAAAGATTGAACTCTTTGGCATGAATGCCAGGCATTATGTTTGGAGGAAACCAAGCACAGCTCATCACCAGACCAATACCATCCCTACAGTGAAGCATGGTGGTGGCAGCATCATGCTGTGGGGATGTTTTTCAGTGGCAGGAACTGGAAGACTAGTCAGGATAGAGGGAAAGATGAATGCAGCAATGTACAGAGACATCCTGGATGAAAACCTGCTCCAGAACACTCTTGACCTCAGACTGGTGAGATGGTTCATCTTTCAGCAGGACAACGATTCTAAGCACACAACCAAGATATCAAAGGAGTGGCAACAGGACGACTCTGTGAATGTCCTTGAGTGGCCCAGCCAGAGCCCAGACTTGAATACAATTGAACATTTCTGGAGAGATCTGAAAATGGCTGTGCACCGATGCTTCCCATCCAACCTGATGGAGCTTGAGAGGTGCTGCAAAGATGAATGGGTGAAACTGCCCAAAGATAGGTGTGCCAAGCTTGTGGCATCATATTCAAAAAGACTTGAGGCTGTAATTGCTGCCAAAGGTACATCAACAAAGTATTGAGCAAAGGTTGTGAATACTTATGTACATGTGATTTTGGCAAAAAACTTTTTACAAGCTGTCATTATGGGGCATTGTGTGTAGAATTTTGAGGACAAAAATAAATGTATTCCAGTTTGGAATAAGGCTGTAACATAACAAAATGTAGCAAAAGTGAAGCGTTGTGAATACTTTCCGGATGCACTGTATCAAGTAATCTCATTGTGATTTTTAATTTTTTTAATACTGTTTTCCATGTCTCTGGTTTGTTTTTCTTTATAGTCTGTAATCAATCAATCAGTTAATCAATCAATAATCAAACAATCAATCAAACAATCCTTTACCTGGCTTCCACTAATACGACAATACTTATTTTCCTGTGTTGGCCTTGGGCACTGCAGCCTTTGGCCAACATGGGTGAAAACAATATTGTACACTGTGAGTTGGTCAGTATTGACTGGAAATTAATGTTATTTAGGTTACTGTGTGAACAAAAACAGGACCAAATTACATGATTTTATCTATTTTTAGCAATTTTGTAAGAAATCCAGATCCAAAACACTTGAGGATAGTATTGACAAAACCAAAACCAACACTGGTTAGAATTAAAACTTTCTCAATCATTGAACAGTAGTGGCCACAATACTAGATTTCTCTCTCAAAATCCAGACTGTAAAGGTGCCCATACACGGGACGATGTTTTACAGGATATGGCCAGTTACAACAGGTTGGACAGACCATTGTGCGAAGATAGGTGTATTTTGTGTGTTCTGCGACCACGATGCACGTCCCCTCCATCCTCTATTTGGATCGCAGATCAGATGGTTTTGCAGAGAGATCTACGATCTTTTGAGTACAATGTGATACACTTCTATGCATCTTATCCTATGATCGTAACGATCAATCGTACACCAATTTCAAGGGAAGAATTTCAAGGACAATCGTACAACTCACCTTACCAACTTTTAATCGCACCGTGTATGGGGGCCTTGACTTACCACACCAGGGTTTGTCTACTTTACTGCAGCAAGTGCACATCTGTGATGACATAGAGTGCATGTGCATGGCACCAATAACATGGTCAGAGGCAAAGAAGGTTAGAATAAGGGGCTAGGGTTATGTTTATGGTAAGGATTAGGCTATAATAGATAGGCAAAAAATGTATGTCAACATTCTGGTATGCACCTGTAAAATATTGACATTATGAACATGTCAACATTAACCATGTCAACGTTGTTGAATGTCAGCATACTGTATTGTTTGCCAACCTAAAGTCCATGTCAACAATCTGATTGTCAACTTTACCTATTATAACAGTTAGCAATCCCGTGAATGACAGGTTTAAATTATTAGTGACTTACAGTATATTAAATTGTACTATATACAGTACATGAATTTGTGAATACAGTACGTTTCATTCCCCTTAATAAATAAAATGGTAAGAAAGTAGTAGGGTATACATTTCCCACAATCTTATTTGCATGTTTAAAAACATAAAATCATTGAATACAAACTGAAACAAGGCTTAACAGAAACCATTAGGGAGTTGTCACACATGAGCACTTTAAAGCTGTACTTTCCAGCTAGAGTAGCACATGGTTGATAAGTACTCAAATGTTACTGAGGTGACATATTGAAGTGAAGGGAAAACAATGCTCCCTTGTCACCTGAGAGAGATTACGCTCTGAATAGAATTCATGCAATAATTTCATTTGAATCATTCTCATTTGACTGTAGGAACATTTCCACTTCACTTCAGCCTGTCATTACTGTACCTAATGATCTGTTATTAATGCTACACTTTTGTAGTTGGAAAAGAGCAGCATGCAGGTGCTTACAAATGTGTATCCATTCTTATACATTGCAATGTAACCACAATCACACAGCAATGAGGCAGAGATCTGTTACCTACAATCATGCTTGCCAACTCTCCCCCTTGACTCGCTGAAATAGTAGCAATCTCCCTGACTCCCTGAAGAGTCTAGCAATCCTCCTGATTGCACCTTACTCCCATTATGTAGCTGTATATATATATATATATATATATATATATATATATATATCAGCTCCATAGTCCGGCACTCACAAAAAAATGTTGTTACTTTGGACTGGTGCCCCCACAGAAAGTTCATGTATATGTTGCATAAGTGTGGCACTCGGATGTGAAAAATGCAGATACCATGATGAGCTTTGGTATCTGCATCTTTTATATCCGAGTGCCGCACTTATGATATATATATATATATATATATATATATATATCCAGCGTTGGAATGGCACTCACAGAATCAGCATCACAATCCTGTCCTGCTGGGGTGCAGTATCTCAGGCCATAAAATGAGAGTAGTCCCAAACATGGTCGGACGCATCTATGACTCTGTGGTCCTGATAAAGATAGTGCACCTGAACAAGGGCCATGGCCTCATGGGGGAGGGCCAGAGGAGAGATGGGAGAGGCCAGGAGATGCTGGGGATAAAAGAAGAGGAAGCTACAAGTGAAAATGATAATACATAGGAAAATTGACAGGCCCAAACAGCACCCCCTTCCCTGCGGTTCCCTTTGCCATGTCACCGGTCGCACCACTCTAGTTACGGCCCTGCATATACACTGTATATATATATATATATATATATATACTGTATATGTATGTATATATATATATATATATATATATATATATATATATATATATCAGAGATATTTACAGAACAGTCTTTTGGGGCATTCGACCAGTGCCGTCAAACAGGGGCGCCACTCCATAGAGGGCACACCCCTCCGAACATCATGATTATAGTTTTTGTTGAATCTCCTGCACCTAGCATGGGGCTGGTGCAAGTGCAGATACTAATGATGACCAAGTAATATAGATACAGTAGATAATTTTGCCTTTTACTAGATAAAAGAGCTTGCAGTGCTGGTGTCAGTATTGTATGAATTCAAAAATATATATACTGAAGCAAGTGTGCAATAAAATAACAATTACCAGCAGTCCGATAGAAAAAGGTCCCTTAATAGGGTGCACTTTCTTAACATAATCTCCACACACTTGTTAATTCCACAAAAGTATAGTGTGTATAGGAGCTCTTTATTGGAAACAACACGGATATCCTGGATGACTTACCAGTATTTAAGTATTGTAGGTCTGGCTGTAGCAAATAATCCAGGGATAATTGGATAATTGCTCCTGCAAGAGCTGATATTCCATGTATGGTCACCCTATCGGATCCGGTTAATAATATTCTGAAAGACCTCGGCTATCAGCATGTGGTGTATGGGGTGGCAGCAGGGTTTGACTGGTCCACAGGGGTACAGGGGAAATCCCCGGTGGCAGGGCCGGATTGAGGGTCACATGGGCCTGGAGCTGAAAATGACCATGGGCCTATTATGAGAAGCAGAGGAGGTGTGACCAGTGCTGTGTGGGTGTGGCCAGTGCCATGTGGGTGTGTACCCCCCTATACTCTCTGCCCCAATGTTTCCCTATATATGTAAAAGAAAAACAAATCCTTCATTTTGTGAGGTAAATAGAAATACAATTTTACTACTTATGATTTATGGCTGACCGTATGGAGAGCCGATGGACAGTCAACATCATGTTTTCATGACAATGGGCCTATTTTTATGTGGAGGCCTGGAGCTGTAGCTCCATCCGCCCCATTGTTAATCTGGCCCTGCCCGGTGGGCCCTACTGCTTGAGGGCCCCACCACTTGCTCTAATGTCAAGTTCCAGACTGTGCAGTCAAATTATACACTGTTACTCTATTAGAGGCTCAGTTGCATGGTCCCTAATGTCTGTCCAAGCTTCTGTGGGGGCTTGCCTCATCCCCTGTGGTAACTGGCCACACCAGAAATCATGGGCCCTACCACTGCATTCTCCTGATGGATTCTTCATGCTCCAGTCCAACACTGGGTGGGGGCACCGTCTCCTGCAGCCACTCACAGCACAGGCGGGCGATCAGAAGGGGTGTGTACCACTGAGCGCTAGCAAGTGCCGTACCCTGCTCCACACTCTGCTGGAGGCTAGAATGAAGAGTCAGGAATGGACTCAGTGGCAGGTGGTCTTGAGTGGTAGGCAGCGGCTCCTGCCTATACTCACAGCACTGGCTCGCCGGGAAATGATGGACCGTCCGTGAGCACTGGTGAGTGCAGGACCCTGGATCGCACACAGGCAGTGGCTGGATGGATAGAGGAAGGCAATGAGAGCTGGGGTTTCTAGGTGAATCCACAATGGACGGACATCAGCTGGGCTAATAGTGGGCCACTGCACCAGATAGCAGATCACAGTCAAGGTACAAATGGTAGCAGCATGCACATGACGTGTTTACCAGTGGCTCCACCCACGGCTTTGTTATAATCTTGCCTTTTAGGCTGTATTCCAAGGATTTCTAGAAACCCTGCCTTGTTTCTTAATGTGGATACGATGGTGTGCAGTCACTTTGTTGACAATCAGAATGATGACACCAGAATGTTGACATTCTATGAATGTTGGCATTTGCAGTGTCGATACTAACATAATGTGGACATTGTCATAATGTCAAAATTGTGAATGTTGACACACTGTTTTAAAGTTAGGGTTAGGAATCAATTAGGGTTAGGGTTATATTAGGGTTACGTTGCGTTTAGGGCTAGTGTTCGGCTTAGAGAAAAACTGAATGGGTAATTGCTGTCAACATTGTGAATTTAGCCATTTGACATGTCAACTTCCTGAATGCAGACATTCATTATGCTGTTGGCATGCTGAATGTTGACAAAATATACCACGCCTGATATGACATATTCATTTATGATTTTTCCCCACTATCAGAACGTTATATTTACAGTATTTTAATGATCCTACTCCACTGTGGCTGTTGGCTAGTTATATTGGTAGGCATACAGTATGGGGGCAGAAAGCCCATAGAAACACCTCTGGTGCTTATTAACACTAAAGTTCTGTAAGTCTATTCAGAGATTAAATTATTGCATGTGTATTTGATACATAGTATGAAATATACTTAGGGGTCTATTTACTAAGCAGTGTTAGGAGACAGAGTAAAAAGTGATAAGAAAGTGATAAGGTGCCAGCCAATCAGCTTCCAACTGTCATTTTTCAAACACAGCCTGTGAGATGACAGTTGGGAGCTGATTGGCTGGCACCTTATCACTTTCTTATCACTTTTCACTCTGTCTCCTAACACTGCTTAGTAAATAGACCCCATAGTGTGAAATAAAATCACAAATATATATTGAATGCCTATACTGCCATTTCTGAGGAATGTTGAAACAATGTAATGCCTTAGAGAAATGCATGTAGTGCAGCACATATTGGTAGCAAATAGGAATCTAACAGGTTTTAGCAAACAGCATGCCACCACAATTGATGAAGCGTGGGGCAGAGAAAATAGTGCAGAGCATCCATTCTTAGTGCACGATTCAAATGTATTACTGCTTATTTAAGGCAAAGAATTTTCTTTATCTATGTCCTGTCACATTTCCTGGCTGACTACCTCATTTTGTTTCTCTTAAGCTTTTTCATCACCACTGTAATACCAGTTCAACTCTAACTGTAATCTCAGCCAAGGTAGGCTTAATTCATCAGTGTATAAAAACGATGTCTGAGGGACCAAGCTGCAGCATCACTCATAATTGATTGCAAAGCTGTAATAATACCATAGAGAATGTTGTGCTGAAATTATATTTTCTTATTTTCTGCTTTATAAGTTGCGTTGAAAACCCAAATTAAATGTGTTAATTTTTATTTAGGGATGGTATAAAATGTGGGAATGATGAAGCGTTACGTGTGTAACACAAATGTTTTAGGATGTTTTTCTCTCAATATACAATGTATTTATTTTAGTAGTTAAAGGATTGTGACAATCACATTTTATATGACATCCACATTGCTAAGCACATTTCTTTTAAATACTAGAATGCTCTAAAATTATATAAATTCATATTTCTTATGCACAGATGTATTATTCAATCATAACCAAACCAAAAGTATCAATGTATCACTAAGGAAATCAGTTACAGGCTCCCCCAAATTGCTGCTTTTTCCTCTATATAAATGTACATTTATATTTAATGCTAATGTCACATTTTCTCCAGGCACAACCTACAAATGTTACCCCGTGTCATTTTCTGCAGGGACTTGTTTAAATTTTGTTCCTTCCTAAATTGCTTTGGCTGCGCGATTCATCATTCTTATCGCTACAGCAATCTATAGTCCCAGCTCCTACCTCTTTCCATCTTAATAAAATATATCAATCTACTGTATTTCTACCTGTCTGTAAGTATATGTCTGTCAACATTAGTTACATTTGACATGGTGAAGTACCACTTGAATCTGTTAGGGGTACTTCTGGCACCACAGGTTATATTTTATTCAATGTATGGGGATTTTAGAAGTCTTGCTGAGCTGTAGAGTGAATGAGGCTGATAAAAAAATTCATATTTATATCTTATGCTTTAAGTAGCAATTTTTACCTTCTATTGAGGACAAACAATTTAAGAATCCCTAAACTGATGGAGCATAGGCTTACATGCAATTCTCTTTCTGTTTTCATATGTATTAGTACGTACTTACATTTCAGCTAAAACTGCATACAACAACCCAAATCACAATTGGGCCTCATACACAAGAGTGCTCGTTTTAAGTGATTAACTCAAAATAAGAGCAAAAACTAATGTAAGCAAGAACAATATTAACGTATTTTGGGGAAAGTTTTTACTTTGAATCAGTTTTGCTGTTGTCTGCAACGTTGAGAAGAGTTAAACACAGTAAAATGCAATGGAACTTTATGGGGATGCTCATTAATTACATAGTACATAATGTTCTATGCATTGTACTTTTATTGCATTAGTGATGCGAATAACATGCATATTTTGTGAGTCTCAGACAGGACGTTTGGAGCAGCTAAGTTGCAAAGTCCAAGATATGCCAAATGGGACAATTTTTCGTGATTTGAGGAGAGATGTACTTCTACATATCTGTACCATCACGTGCACTGAAGAGCGGGCGGTTCCAACCATGGGTGAATTTGCTGCCTGTATGGCACTGTACTCTCTTATCTTTCAACATTAAAACAGCATTGTGCTGGGGCTCTGAGTGATCTTCACTATACTGAATTTACCCTTCTAAAACGAGGCAAAACATAATCCTTTATGGACAAGTTGTCATCTCTGTCTGTAAAGGATGATTTTTTGCCCAGAGAATATGCACCACCCATACAAAGATTAGTTTCATGCAGGTGAAATGACTAAGGCAGTATTTCCCAAATACAGACCTCAGTGCACCCTAACAGTGCATGTTTTCCAGGTCTCTACCACAAGTAAAATAATTAGTACCACCTATGAATCTTTTAAACTGTGTCTGAATAATTAACACATCTGTGCTCTAGCATGGATACATGGAAAACATGCACTGTTAGGGAGCCCTGAGGACTGGATTTGGGAAACACTTGCATAATGGATAGAGGAATATGTTAATTAGAAGATATTCTACAAACAGATATTATACCATGTTATGATACAAATGCACATCACTCTTTATTAAAGAAGAAAAAATTGTGTGTGACACCAAATTATGACTTATCCATTTCCACCTTATGTTCCAGAAACAGAAAAACAAATGCCATAATATAATTTGCCCTTAGCTAGAAAGCTAAAAATATAGAATAATTAATTCCACAAAGTGTAATAGTGCACTTATTACTGGTCAATGATGATAACAACTTTTATTGATTTATCAAAGTTTAAAAAGAAAAAAAAAGAAAACAGATCTTTAAGAGCTTTAAGTAATCAACAGTGGTTTTTTTTTTTTTTTTTTAATAAAGGTATTCCAATAGCACACACAGACTAATTTAACAGAGCTAGCTTGAGATACTGTAATAATTAAATATATGGTGAACATATAGGTGCTCAAATTAAAGTAATGAATAAATTAAGATGCATTTCCAAATACAGAGCCCATGACTGTTTTTTTCCATTATGACATTTTTTTTTTTATAGAAGACACCAGTTAATGATTTCTTTCATTTCTTACATAGTATGCCATTCAAAATGTATGTGAAATGATTATAACATGTCTTACAAAAGACCCCATGTGTGGAGCTCCATTTTTTAACAGCAGAAAAGTCTGACTTCTTTTAATACATACCTTGTTAATTAAATCATTTTAACTGATCTCTGCAATAAAGTCATGACAAATAACTTGTGTTGGAACAACTGTAAAAATATTTGGTATATACCCAAATAAGAGACAAATAAAGATAAAATGTGGGTGCTCATGGAGGAAAACTATATTGTTTCCTAAGAGAAAATAAGTAAAGATGTGAATTCCTAATACATGTGCCATTGTCTCTAGCAAAGAGACATGAACTTGTGTAACTAAGACCATCACAATTTTTCAGTGCTTCTATAATTTCTTTTACATTTATTGAAAATGAGAAATTCATGAACTTAGAGGAAATATATTTATACAGATTCAGAGTTAGGATTTATAGTAATTTTCATAAAATTATTTCCCTGGGACATTTTTATAACTTCTTTGCAACTCACTAAGAAGTAAATCACATACTTATTACTGTGGAAGAAATGTGGAAGCGTAGTGTTTATGGTGTTGATTCCCAAGTCAGACACAAATGCAGCCGCGTTGTGTGCTCGGAAATAAATGTTAATTTTCAGCTGTACTTATAGTTGCCTGCATCTATGGAGCTGCACTGAACACATACATTCACTTGCAAAAAAGGGATCATCACTGTCTGGTGCATTAGAACCAGCCCTTCACCTAGAATCAGCGATTGATCTAAAATAAGATGAATATCTGTGTACACTCACCTCTGAACAGCTAACAATTCCATCTACATGCCCAGGACACATCCTCAGGATACTTAACCTACAACTGAATTAAGGATGGCCACCGACCATTGATGCTTCCAAAACATTGATGGTACCTTGCTGATGTCAAGCAGTTTTTCCATTGATGGCAGAAACCAATGGAGCTATTCTAATTAATTTTAAAATTCGTTTTTCAAAGCTGACGATCATAGATGGCTTTGGCAGTTTTTGGCAACAGGAATCCATGCACAACCAGCAACAGGAATCCACAAAAAACCAGCAACAGGAATCAATGCAAAACCAGCAACAGGAATCCATGTAAAACCAGCAACAGGAATAAATGCAAAACCAGCAATAGGAATCCATGTAAAACCAGCAACAGGAAACCATGCAAAACCACCAATAGGAATCCATGCAAAACGAGCAACAGGAATCCATGTAAAACCAGCAACAGCAATCCATGCAAAACCGCCAATAGGAATACATGTAAAACCAGCAACAGGAATCCATGCAAAACCACCAATAGGAATCCATGCAAAACCAGCAACAGGACTCCATGTAAAACCAGCAACAGGATTCCATGCAAACCACCAATAGGGATCCATGCAAAACCAGCAACAGGAATCAATGCAACAGTAATCCAAGCAAAACCAGCAACAGGAATCCATGCAACAGGAATCCATACAAAGCCAACAACAGGAATCCATGCAAACCAGCAACAGGAATCCACACAAAAAAAGTAACAGTAATCAACGCAAAACCAGCAACATGAATCCATGAAAAACCACCAATAGGAATCCACATAAAACCAGCAACAGGAATCCATGCAAAATCACCAATAGGAATCCATGCAAAACCAACAATAGGGATCCATGCAAAACCAGCAATAGGAATCCATGCAAAACCAGCAACAGGAATACATGCAAAACCAGCAACAGGAATCCATGCAAAGCCAACAACAGAAATCCATTCAAGAGGAATCCACGCAAAGCCGATACCAGAAATCCATGCAAAACCAGCACCATGAATCCATACACCAAGAATCCATGCAAAGCCAACAACAGGAATCCATGCAAAACCAGCAACTGGAATCCATGCAACAGGAATCTATGCAAAACCATCAACAGGGATCCACACAAAACCAGTAACAGTAACCAACACAACACCAGCAACATGAATCCATACAAAACCACCAATAGGAAGCCACATAAAACCAGCAACAGGAATTCATGTAAAACCAGCAACAAGAATCCATGCAAAACTGCCAATAGGAATCCATGCAAAACCAGCAACAGGAATCCGTGTAAAACCAGCAACAGAAATCCATGCAAAGCCAACAACAGGAATCCATGCAACAGGAATCCATGAAAAGCCAGTATATGGAATCCATGCAAAACCAGCAACAGGAATCCATGCACCAAGAATACATGCAAAGCCAACAAACAGAATCCACGCAACAGGAATCCATGCAACAGGAATCCATGCAAAGCCAAAAACAGGAATCCATGCAAAACCAGCAACAGGAATCCATGTAACAGGATTCCATGCAAAACCAGCAACAGGATCCATGGAAAACCAGCAACAGGAATCCACACAAAACCAGTAACAACATGAATCCAAGCTAAACTACCAATAGGAATCCATGCAAAACAAGCAACAGGAATCCATGCAACAGGAATCCATGCAAAACCACCAATAGGAATCCATGCAAAACTACCAATAGGAATACATGCAAAACAAGCAACAGGAATCCATGCAACAGGAATCCATGCAAAACCCGCCAATAGGAATCAATGCAAAACCAGCAACAGGATCCATGCAAAGCCAACAATAGGAATCCATGCAACAGGAATCCACGCAAAACCAGCAACAGGAAACCATGCAAAACCACCAATAGGAATCCATGCAAAACCATCAATAGGAATTAATGCAAAACCAGCAATAGGAATCCATGCAAAACCAGCAACAGGAATCCATTCAACAGGAATGCATGCAAAATCACCATTAGGAATCCATGCAAAACCAGCAACATGAATACATGCAAAACCAGCTACAGGAATCCATGCAAAGCCAACAACAGGAATCTATGCAAAGCCAAAAACAGGAATCCATGCAACAGGAATCCACGCAAACCCAGCAACAGGAATCCATGCAAAACCAGCAACAGGAATACATGCAAAACCAGCAACAGGAATCCATGCAAAGCCAACAACAGGAATCCATTCAAGAGGAATCCACGCAAAGCCGATACCAGAAATCCATGCAAAACCAGCACCATGAATCCATACACCAAGAATCCATGCAAAGCCAACAACAGGAATCCATGCAAAACCAGCAACTGGAATCCATGCAACAGGAATCTATGCAAAACCATCAACAGGGATCCACACAAAACCAGTAACAGTAACCAACACAACACCAGCAACATGAATCCATACAAAACCACCAATAGGAAGCCACATAAAACCAGCAACAGGAATTCATGTAAAACCAGCAACAAGAATCCATGCAAAACTGCCAATAGGAATCCATGCAAAACCAGCAACAGGAATCCGTGTAAAACCAGCAACAGAAATCCATGCAAAGCCAACAACAGGAATCCATGCAACAGGAATCCATGAAAAGCCAGTATATGGAATCCATGCAAAACCAGCAACAGGAATCCATGCACCAAGAATACATGCAAAGCCAACAAACAGAATCCACGCAACAGAAATCCATGCAACAGGAATCCATGCAAAGCCAAAAACAGGAATCCATGCAAAACCAGCAACAGGAATCCATGTAACAGGATTCCATGCAAAACCAGCAACAGGATTCATGGAAAACCAGCAACAGGAATCCACACAAAACCAGTAACAACATGAATCCAAGCTAAACTACCAATAGGAATCCATGCAAAACAAGCAACAGGAATCCATGCAACAGGAATCCATGCAAAACCACCAATAGGAATCCATGCAAAACTACCAATAGGAATACATGCAAAACAAGCAACAGGAATCCATGCAACAGGAATCCATGCAAAACCCGCCAATAGGAATCAATGCAAAACCAGCAACAGGATCCATGCAAAGCCAACAATAGGAATCCATGCAACAGGAATCCACGCAAAACCAGCAACAGGAAACCATGCAAAACCACCAATAGGAATCCATGCAAAACCATCAATAGGAATTAATGCAAAACCAGCAATAGGAATCCATGCAAAACCAGCAACAGGAATCCATTCAACAGGAATGCATGCAAAATCACCATTAGGAATCCATGCAAAACCAGCAACATGAATACATGCAAAACCAGCTACAGGAATCCATGCAAAGCCAACAACAGGAATCTATGCAAAGCCAAAAACAGGAATCCATGCAACAGGAATCCACACAAACCCAGCAACAGGAATCCATGCAAAACCAGCACCATGAATCCATGCACCAAGAATCAATGCAAAGCCAACAACAGGAATCCATGCGAAACAAGCAAAAGGAATCCATGCAACAGGAATCCATGCAAAACCAGCAACAGGAACCATGCAAAACCATCTACAGGAATCCACACAAAACCAGTAACATCATGAATCCAAGCTAAACTACCAATAGGAATCCATGCAAAACAAGCAACAGGAATCCATGCAACAGGAATCCATGCAAAACCACCAATAGGAATCCATGCAAAACTACCAATAGGAATACATGCAAAACAAGCAACAGGAATCCATGCAACAGGAATCCATGCAAAACCCACCAATAGGAATCAATGCAAAACCAGCAACAGGATCCATGCAAAGCCAACAACAGGAATCCATGCAACAGGAATCCACGCAAAACCAGCAACAGGAAACCATGCAAAACCACCAATAGGAATCCATGCAAAACCATCAATAGGAATTAATGCAAAACCAGCAATAGGAATCCATGCAAAACCAGCAACAGGAATCCATTCAACAGGAATGCATGCAAAATCACCATTAGGAATCCATGCAAAACCAGCAACATGAATACATGTAAACCAGCTACAGGAATCCATGCAAAGCCAACAACAGGAATCTATGCAAAGCCAAAAACAGGAATCCATGCAACAGGAATCCACGCAAACCCAGCAACAGGAATCCATGCAAAACCAGCACCATGAATCCATGCACCAAGAATCAATGCAAAGCCAACAACAGGAATCCATGCGAAACCAGCAAAAGGAATCCATGCAACAGGAATCCATGCAAAACCAGCAACAGGAACCATGCAAAACCATCTACAGGAATCCACACAAAACCAGTAACAGTAATCAACACAAAACCAGCAACATGAATCTATGCAAAACCACCAATAGGAATCCACATAAAACTAGCAACAGGAATCAACACAAAACCAGCAACAGGAATCCATGCAAAACCACCAATAGGAATCCATGCAAAACCACCAATAGGAATCCATGCAAAACCACCAATAGGAGTCCATACAAAACCAGCAACAAGAATCCATGCAAAACCGACAATAGGAATCCATGCAAAACCAGCAACAGGAATCTGTGTAAAACCAGCAACAGAAATCCATGCAAAACCAGCAACAGGATCCTTGCAACAGGAATCCATGCAAAACCAGCAAAAGGAATCCATGCAATAGGAATCCATGCAAAACCAGCAACAGGAATCCATGCAACAGGAATCCATGCAAAGCCAACAACAGGAATCCATGCAACAGGAATCCATGAATAGCCAGTATCTGGAATCCATGCAAAATCAGCAACAGGAATCCATACACCAAGAATACATGCAAAGCCAACAAACAGAATCCACGCAAAAGGAATCCATGCAACAGGAATCCATGCAAAGCCAACAACAGGAATCCATGCAAAACCAGCAACAGGAATCCATGCAACAGGATTCCATGCAAAACCAGCAACAGGATCCATTGAAAATGATCCACAGGAATACACACAAAACCAGTAACAACATGAATCCATGCAAAACTACCAATAGGAATCCATGCAAAACAAGCAACAGGAATCCATGCAACAGGAATCCATGCAAAACCAGCAACAGGAATCCATGTAAAAACCAGCAACAGGAATCCATGCATCAGAAATCCATGCAAAACCACCAATAAGAATGTTTCCAAACCACCAATAGGAACCCATGCCAAACTAGCAATAGGAATGCAGGCATAACCAGCAACAGGAATCCATGCAAAACCCACCAATAGGAATCTGTGCAAAACCAGCAACAGGATCCATGCAAAGCCAACAACAGGAATCCATGCAACAGGAATCCATGCAAAGCAAATAGCAGGAATTCATGGAGAGCCAGAAAATGGAATCCATGCAAAAACAGCAACAGGAATCCATACACCAAGAATCCATGCACAGACAACAACAGGAATCCAGGCAAAGCTGACAACGGGAATCCATTCAAAACCAGCAACAGTAATCCATGCAACAGGAATCCATGCAAAGCCAACAATAGGGATCCATGCAACAGGATTTCATGCAAAACCAGCAACAGGATCCATGCAAAACCAGCAACAGGAATACATAGAAAACTAGTAACAACATGCAAAACTACCAAAAGGAATCCATGCAAAACCGCCAATAGGAATCTATGCAAAATTGCCAATAGCAATCCATGTAAAGCCAGCAACAGGAATCCATGCAACAGGAATCCATGCAAAGCCAACAACAGGAATCCATGCAGCTGGAATCCATGAAAAGCCAGCATCTGGAATCCATGCAAAACCAGCAACAGGAATCCATGCACCAAGAATACATGCAAGCCAACAACCGGAATCCATGCAAAGCCAAAAACAGGAATCCATGCAACAGGAATCCATGCAAAGCCAACAACGGGAATTCATGCAAAACTAGCAACAGAAATCCATGCAACAGAAATCCATGCAAAACCAGCAACAGGATCAATGCAAAACTAGCAACAGGAATCCAAACAAAACCAGTAACAGTAATCAACGCAAAACCAGCAACATGAATCCATGAAAAACCACCTATAGGAATCCACATAAAACCAGTAACAGGAATCAATGCAAAACTATCAACAGGAATCCATGCAAAACCACCAATAGGAATCCATGCAAACCCACCAATAGGAATCCATGCAAAAGCACCAATATGAATCCATTCAAAACCAGCAACAGGAATCCATGTAAAGCAAGCAACAGGAATCCATGCTAAACAACCAGCAACATCATCCATGCAAAACCAGCAACAGGAATCAATGCAAAACCAGTAGCCATATGAATCCATGCAAAACCTCCAATAGGAATGCATGCAAAGCCAACAACAGGAATATATGCAACAGAAAACCATACAAAACCAGCAACATGAATCCATGCAAAACCAACAATAGGAATCCACATAAAACCAGCAAAAGGAATCAATGCAAAACAAGGAATAGGAATCCACGCAAAACCTGCAACAGGATATCATGCAAAACCACCAATTGGAATCCATGCAAAACCATCAATAGGAATACATGCAAAACCAGCAACATGAATCCATGCAAAGCCAATAACAGGAATCCATGCAAAGCCAACAACAGGAATCCATGCAAAGCCAAAACCAGGAATCCATGCAGCAGGAATCCCCGCAAAGCCAGCAAGAGGAATCCATGCAAAACCAGCAACAAGAGTCCATGCTCCAAGAATCAATGCAAAGCCAACAACAGGAATCCATGCAAAACGAGCAACAGGAACCCATGCAACAGGAATCCATGCAAAGCCAGCAACAGGAATCCATGCAACAGGAATCCATGCAAAATGACCAATAGGAAACCACATAAAACCAGCAACAGGAATCAACACAAAACCAGCAACAGGAAACCATGCAAAACCACCAATAGGAATCCATGCAAAACCATCAATAGGAATTAATGCAAAACCAGCAATAGGAATCCATGCAAAACCAGCAACAGGAATCCATGCAACAAGAATCCATGCAAAACCACCAATAGGAATCCATGCAAAACCACCAATAGGAATCCATGCAAAACCAGCAACAGGAATACATGCAAAACCAGCAACAGGACTCCATGCAAAGCCATCAACAGGGATCCACACAAAACCAGTAACAGTAATCAATACAAAACCAGCAACATGGATCCATGCAAAACCCCCTATAGGAATCCACATAAAACTAGCAACAGGAATTAACACAAAACCAGCAACAGGAATCCATGCAAAACCACCAATAGGAATCCATGCAAAACCACCAATAGGAGTCCATACAAAACCAGCAAAAGGAATCTGTGTAAAACCAGCAACAGAAATCCATGCAAAGCCACCAACAGTAATCCATGCAACAGGAATCCATGCAAAACCAGCAACAGGAATCCATGCAACAGGAATCCATGCAAAACCAGCAACAGGAATCCATGCAATAGGAATCCATGCAAAACCAGCAACAGGAATCCATGCAAAGCCAACAACAGGAATCCATGCAACAGGAATCCATGCAAAGTCAACAACAGGAATCCATGCAACAGGAATCCATGCAAAGCCAACAACAGGAATCCATGCAACAGGAATGCATGCAACAGGAATCCATGCAAAGCCAACAACAGGAATTCATGCAAAACTAGCAACAGGAATCCATGCAACAGGAATCCATGCAAAACCAGCAACAGGATCAATGGAAAACTAGCAACAGGAATCCACACAAAACCAGTAACAGTAACCAACGCAAAACAAGCAACATGAATCCATGAAAAACCACCAATAGGAATCCTCATAAAACCAGCAACAGGAATCAATGCAAAACTGTCAACAGGAATCCATGCAAAACTACCAATAAGAATCCATGCAAAACCACCAATAGGAATCCATGCAAAACCTCCAATATTAATCCATGGAAAGCCAACAACAGAAATCCATGCAACAGGAGTCCATGCAAAGCCAACAACAGGAATCCATGCAACAGGCATCCATGCAAAACCAGCAACAGGAATCCATGCAAAGCCAGCAACAGGAATCCATGCAAAACCAGCAACAGCAATCCATGCAACAGGATTCCATGCAAAACCAGCAACAGGATCCATTGAAAATGATCCACAGGAATACACACAAAACCAGTAACAACATGAATCCATGCAAAACTACCAATAAGAATCCATGCAAAACAAGCAACAGAAATCCATGCAACAGGAATCCATGCAAAACCAGCAACAGGAATCCATGTAAAACCAGCAACAGGAATCCATGCATCAGAAATCCGTGCAAAACCACCAATAAGAATGTTTCCAAACCACCAATAGGAACCCATGCCAAACTAGCAATAGGAATGCATGCATAACCAGCAACAGGAATCCATGCAAAACCCACCAATAGGAATCCGTGCAAAACCAGCAACAGGATCCATGCAAAGCCAACAACAGGAATCCATGCAACAGGAATCCATGCAAAGCCAACAGCAGGAATTCATGGAGAGCCAGAAACTGGAATCCATATAAAAACAGCAACAGGAATCCATACACCAAGAATCCATGCACAGCCAACAACAGGAATCCATGCAAAGCTGACAACAGGAATCCATGCAAAGCCAACAATAGGGATCCATGCAACAGGATTTCATGCAAAACCAGCAACAGGATCCATGCAAAACCAGCAACAGGAATACACAGAAAACTAGTAACAAAATGAATCCATGCAAAACTACCAAAAGGAATCCATGCAAAACCGCCAATAGGAATCTATGCAAAATTGCCAATAGCAATCCATGTAAAGCCAGCAACAGGAATCCATGCAACAGGAATCCATGCAGAGCCAACAACAGGAATCCTTGCAGCTGGAATCCATGGAAAGCCAGCAACAGGAATCCATGCAAAACCAGCAACAGGAATCCATGCACCAAGAATACATGCAAGCCAACAACCGGAATCCATGCAAAGCCAACAACAAGAATCCATGCAACAGGAATCCATGCAAAGCCAACAACAGGAATTCATGCAAAACTAGTAACAGGAATCCATGCAACAGAAATCCATGCAAAACCAGCAACAGGATCAATGCAAAACTAGCAATACGAATCCAAACAAAACCAGTAACAGTAATCAACGCAAAACCAGCAACATGAATCCATGCAAAACCACCTATAGGAATCCACATAAAACCAGCAACAGGAATCAATGCAAAACTATCAACAGGAATCCATGCAAAACCACCAATAGGAATCCATGCAAACCCACTAATAGGAATCCATGCAAAACCACCAATATGAATCCATGCAAAACCAGCAACAGGAATCCATGTAAAGCCAGTAACAGGAATCCATGCTAAATAACCAGCAACATCATCCATGCAAAACCAGCAATAGGAATCCACATATAACCAGCAACAGGAATCAATGCAAAATAAGGAATAGGAATCCACGCAAAACCAGCAACAGGAAATCATGCAAAACCACCAATTGGAATCCATGCAAAACCATCAATAGGAATACATGCAAAACCAGCAACATGAATCCATGCAAAGCCAACAACAGGAATCCATGCAAAGCCAACAACAGGAATCCATGCAAAGCCAAAACCAGGAATCCAAGCAGCAGGAATCCCCGCAAAGCCAGCAAGAGGAATCCATGCAAAACCAGCAACAAGAGTCCATGCTCCAAGAATCAATGCAAAGCCAACAACAGGAATCCATGCAAAATGAGCAACAGGAATCCATGCAACAGGAATCCATGCAAAATGACCAATAGGAATCCACATAAAACCAGCAACAAGAATCAAGACAAAACCAGCAACAGGAAACCATGCAAAACCACCAATAGGAATCCATGCAAAACCATCAATAGGAATTAATGCAAAACCAGCAATAGGAATCCATGCAAAACCAGCAACAGGAATCCATGCAACAGGAATCCATGCAAAACCACCAATAGGAATCCATGCAAAACCAGCAACAGGAATACATGCAAAACCAGCAACAGGAATCCATGCAAAGCCATCAACAGGGATCCACACAAAACCAGTAACAGTAATCAACACAAAACCAGCAACATGAATCCATGCAAAACCACCAATAGGAATCCACATAAAACTAGCAACAGGAATTAACACAAAACCAGCAACAGGAATCCATTCAAAACCACCAATAGGAATCCATGCAAAACCGCCAATAGGAGTCCATACAAAACCAGCAAAAGGAATCTGTGTAAAACCAGCAACAGAAATCCATGCAAAGCCACCAACAGGAATCCATGCAACAGGAATCCATGCAAAACCAGCAACAGGAATCCATGCAATTGGAATCCATGCAAAACCAGCAACAGGAATCCATGCAATAGGAATCCATGCAAAACCAGCTACAGGAATCCATGCAAAGCCAACAACAGGAATCCATGCAACAGGAATCCATGCAAAGTCAACAACAGGAATCCATGCAACAGGAATCCATGCAAAGCCAACAACAGGAATCCATGCAACAAGAATGCATGCAACAGGAATCCATGCAAAGCCAACAACAGGAATTCATGCAAAACTAGCAACAGGAATCCATGCAACAGGAATCCATGCAAAACCAGCAACAGGATCAATGCAAAACTAGCAACAGGAATCCACACAAAACGAGTAACCGTAACCAACACAAAACAAGCAACATGAATCCATGAAAAACCACGAATAGGAATCCTCATAAAACCAGCAACAGGAATCAATGCAAAACTGTTAACAGGAATCCATGCAAAACTACCAATAAGAATCCATGCAAAACCACCAATAGGAATCCATGCAAAACCACCAATATGAATCCATAGAAAGCCAACAACAGAAATCGATGAAACAGGAGCCCATGCAAAGCCAACAACAGGAATCCATGCAACAGGAATCCATGCAAAACCAGCAACAGGAATCCATGCTCCAAGAATCAATGCAAAGCGAACAATGGGAATCCATGCAAAATGAGCAAAAGGAATCCATGCAACAGGAATCCATGAAAAGCCAGCAAGAGGATCCATGTAAAACCACCAATGGGAATCCACATAAAACCAGCAACAGGAATCAACGCAAAACCAGGAATAGGAATCCACGCAAAACCAGCAACAGGAAACCATGCAAAACCACCAATAGGAGTCCATACAAAACCAGCAAAAGGAATCTTTGTAAAACCAGCAACAGAAATCCATGCAAAGCCACCAACAGGAATCCATGCAACAGGAATCCATGCAAAACCAGCAACAGGAATCCATGCAATTGGAATCCATGCAAAACCAGCAACAGGAATCCATGCAATAGGAATCCATGCAAAACCAGCTACAGGAATCCATGCAAAGCCAACAACAGGAATCCATGCAACAGGAATCCATGCAAAGTCAAGAACAGGAATCCATGCAACAGGAATCCATGCAAAGCCAACAACAGGAATCCATGCAACAGGAATGCATGCAACAGGAATCCATGCAAAGCCAACAACAGGAATTCATGCAAAACTAGCAACAGGAATCCATGCAACAGGAATCCATGCAAAACCAGCAACAGGATCAATGCAAAACTAGCAACAGGAATCCACACAAAACCAGTAACCGTAACCAACGCAAAACAAGCAACATGAATCCATGAAAAACCACGAATAGGAATCCTCATAAAACCAGCAACAGGAATCAATGCAAAACTGTCAACAGGAATCCATGCAAAACTACCAATAAGAATCCATGCAAAACCACCAATAGGAATCCATGCAAAACCACCAATATGAATCCATGGAAAGCCAACAACAGAAATCCATGCAACAGGAGCCCATGCAAAGCCAACAACAGGAATCCATGCAACAGGCATCCATGCAAAACCAGCAACAGGAATCCATGCAAAACCAGCAACAGGAATCCATGCTCCAAGAATCAATGCAAAGCCAACAATGGGAATCCATGCAAAATGAGCAAAAGGAATCCATGCAACAGGAATCCATGAAAAGCCAGCAAGAGGATCCATGTAAAACCACCAATGGGAATCCACATAAAAACAGCAACAGGAATCAACGCAAAACCAGGAATAGGAATCCACGCAAAACCAGCAACAGGAAACCATGCAAAACCACCAATAGGAATCCATGCAAAACCATCAATAGGAATTAATGCAAAACCAGCAATAGGAATCCATGCAAAACCAGCAACAGGAATACATGCAAAACCATCAACAGGAATCCATGCAAAGCCAACAACAGGAATCCATGCAAAGCCAAAAACAGGAATCCATGCAACAGGAATCCCCGCAAAGCAAGCAACAGGAATCTATGCAAAACCAGCACCATGAATGCATACACCAGGAATCAATGCAAAGCCAATAACAGGAATCCATGCGAAACCAGCAAAAGGAATCCATGCAATAGAAATCCATGCAAAACCAGCAACAGGATCCATGCACGACCAACAACAGGGATCCACACAAAACCAGTAACAGTAATCAAAACAAAACCAGCAACATGAATGCATGCAAAACCACCAATATGAATCCATGGAAAGCCAACAACAGAAATCCATGCAACAGGAGCCCATGCAAAGCCAACAACAGGAATCCATGCAACAGGAATCCATGCAAAGCCAGCAAGAGGATCCATGTAAAACCACCAATGGGAATCCACATAAAACCAGCAACAGGAATCAACGCAAAACCAGGAATAGGAATCCACGCAAAACCAGCAACAGGAAACCATGCAAAACCACCAATAGGAATCCATGCAAAACCATCAATAGGAATTAATGCAAAACCAGCAATAGGAATCCATGCAAAACCAGCAACAGGAATACATGCAAAACCAGCAACAGGAATCCATGCAAAGCCAACAACAGGAATCCATGCAAAGCCAAAAACAGGAATCCATGCAACAGGAATCCCCGCAAAGCCAGCAACAGGAATCTATGCAAAACCAGCACCATGAATGCATACACCATGAATCAATGCAAAGCCAATAACAGGAATCCATGTGAAACCAGCAAAAGGAATCCATGCAATAGAAATCCATGCAAAACCAGCAACAGGATCCATGCACGACCAACAACAGGGATCCACACAAAACCAGTAACAGTAATCAACACAAAACCAGCAACATGAATCCATGCAAAACCACCAATAGGAAATCAAATAAAACTAGCAACAGGAATCAACACAAAACCAGCAATAGGAAACCGTACAAAACCAGCAACAAGAATCCATGCAAAACCACCAATAGGAATCCATGCAAAACCAGCAACATGAATCTGTGTAAAACCAGCAACAGAAATCCATGCAAAGCCACCAACAGGAATCCATGCAACAGGAATCCATGCAAAACCAGCAACAGGAATCCATGCAACAGGAATCCATGCAAAGCCAGCAACAGGAATCCATGCAACAGGAATCCATGAAAAGCCAGTATCTGGAATCCATGCAAAACCAGCAACAGGAATCCATGCACCAAGAATACATGCAAAGGCAACAAACAGAATACACGCAACAGGAATCCATGCAACAGGAATCCATGCAAAGCCAACAACAGGAATCTATGCAAAACCAGCAACAGGAATCCATGCAACAGGATTCCATGCAAAACCTGCAACAGGATCCATGGAAAACGAGCAACAGGAATCCACACAAAACCAGAAACAACATGAATCCATGCAAAACTACCAATAGGAATCCATGCAAGAGAAGCAACAGGAATCCATGCAAAAGGAATCCATGCAAAAACAACCATTAGGAATCTATGCAAAACCACCAATAGGAATCCACATAAAACCAGCAACAGGAATCAATGCAAAACTATCAACAGGAATCCATGCAAAACTACCAATAGGAATCCATGCAAAACCAACAATAGGAATCAATGCAAAACCACCAATATGAAACCATGCAAAACAAGCAACAGGAATCCATGCAACAGAAAACCATGCAAAACCACCAATAGGAATCCTTGCAAAACCACCGATAGGAATGTTTGCAAAGCCAACAAGAGGAATCCATGCAACAGAAAACCATGAAACACCACCATTAGGAGTCCATGCAAAACAAGCAACAGTAATCCATGCAAAGCCAACAACAGAAATCCATGCAACAGGATACCACGCAAAGCCAACATCAGGAATCCATGCAATAGGAATCCATGCAAAGCCAGCAACAGGAATCCATGCAAAACCAGCAACAAGAATCCATGCTCCAAGAATCAATGCAAAGCCAACAACAGGAATCCATGCAAAACAAGCAACAGGAATCCATGCAAAGCCAGCAACAGGATCCATGCAAAACCAGCAACATGAATTCATGCAAAACCACCAATAGGAATGCACATAAAACCAGCAACAGGAATCAACGCAAAACCAGGAATAGGAATCCACGCAAAACCAGCAACAGGAAACCATTCAAAACCACCAATAGGAATCAATGCAAATCCATCAATAGGAATTATTGCAAAACCAGCAATAGGAATACATGCAACATGAATCCATGCAACACCAGCAACAGGAATCCATGCAACAGGAGTGCATGCAAAACCAGCAACAGGAATCCTTGCAACAGGAATCCATGCAAAACTAGCAACAGGAATCCATGCAAAGCCAACAACAGGAATCCATGCAACAGGAATCCATGCAACAGGAATCCATGCAACAGGAATCCATGCAAAGCCAACAACAGGAATTCATGCAAAACTACCAACAGGAATCCATGCAACAGGAATCCATGCAAAACCAACAACAGGATCAATGCAAACCTAGCAACAGGAATCCACACAAAACCAGTAACAGTAATCAAAGCAAAACAAGCAACATGAATCCAAAGAAAACCACCAATAGGAATCCACATAAAATTAGCAACGGGAATCAACACAAAACCAGCAACAGGAATCCATGTAAAACCACCAATAGGAATCCATGCAAAATCCCCAATTGGTGTCCATACAAAACCAGCAAAAGGAATCTGTGTAAAACCAGCAACAGAAATCCATGCAAAGCCACCAACAGCAATCCATGCAACAGAAATCCATGCAAAACCAGCAACAGGAATCCATGCAACAGGAGTCCATGCAAAACCAACAACAGGAATCCATGCAAAACCAGCAACAGGAATACATGCAATAGGAATCGATGCAAAACCAGCAACAGAAATCCATGCAAAGCCAACAACAGGAATCCATGCAACAGGAATCCATGCAAAGCCAACAACAGGAATCCATGTAACAGGAATGCATGCAACAGGAATCCATGCAAAGCCAACAACAGGAATTCAGGCAAAACTAGCAACAGGAATCCATGCAACAGGAATCCATGCAAAACCAGCAACAGGATCAATGCAAAACTAGCAACAGGAATCCACACAAAACCAGTAACAGTAATCAAAGCAAAACAAGCAACATGAATCCATGAAAAACCACCAATAGGAATCCTCATGAAACCAGCAACAGGAATCAATGCAAAACTACCAATAGGAATCCATGCAAAACCACCAATAGGAATCCATGCAAAACCACCAATATGAATCCATGCAAAACAAGCAACAGGATTCCATGCAACAGAAAACCATGCAAAACCACCAATAGGAATCCATGCAAAACCAGCAACAGGAATCCATGCAAAGCCAACAACAGAAATCCATGCAACAGGAATCCATGCAAAGCCAACAACAGGAATCCATATAACAGGAATCCATGCAAAGCCAGCAACAGGAATCCATGCAAAACCAGCAACAGGAATCCATGCTCCAAGAATCAATGCAAAGCCAACAACAGGATCAATTTAAAACTAGCAACAGGAATCCACACAAAACCAGTAACAGTAATCAACGCAAAACAAGCAACAGGAATCCATGAAAAACCACCAATTGGAATCCTCATGAAACCAGCAACAGGAATCAATGCAAAACTACCGATAGGAATCCATGCAAAGCCACCAATATGAATCCATGCAAAACAAGCAACAGGAATCCATGCAACAGAAAACCATGCAAAACCACCAATAGGAATCCATGCAAAACCAGCAGCAGGAATCCATGCAAAGCCAACAACAGAAATCCATGCAACAGGAATCCATGGAAAGCCAGCAACAGGATCCATGTAAAACCAGCAACAGCGATCCACACAAAACCAGTAATAGTAATCAACACAAAACCAGCAACATGAATCCATGCAAAACCACCAATAGGAATCCACACAAAACCAGCAACAGGAATCAACGCAAAACCAGGAATAGGAATCCACGCAAAACCAGCAACAGGAAACCATGCAAAACCACCAATAGGAATCCATGCAAAACCATCAATAGGAATTAATACAAAACCAGCAATAGGAATCCATGCAAAACCAGCAACAGGAATACATACAAAACAAGAACAGGAATCCATGCAAAGCCAACAACAGGAATCCATGCAAAGCCAAAAACAGGAATCCATGCAACAGGAATCCCCGCAAAGCCAGCAACAGGAATCTATGCAAAACCAGCACCATGAATGCATACACTAAGAATCAATGCAAAGCCACCAACAGGAATCCATGCAAAACCAGCAAAAGGAATCCATCCAATAGGAATCCATGCAAAACCAGCAACATGATCCATGCAAAACCATCAACAGGGATCCACACAAAACAGGTAACAGTAATCAACACAAAACCAGCAACATGAATCCATGCAAAACCACCAATAGGAATCCACATAAAACTAGCAACAGGAATCAACACAAAACCACCAATAGGAATCCATGCAAAACCACCAAAAGGAGTCCATACAAAACCAGCAACAAGAATCCATGCAAAACCACCAATAGGAATCCATGCAAAACCAGCAACATGAATCTGTGTAAAACCAGCAACAGAAATCCATGCAAAGCCACCAACAGGAATCCATGCAACAGGAATCCATGCAAAACCAGCAACAGGAATCCATGCAATAGGAATCCATGCAAAACCAGCAACAGGAATCCATGCAAAGCCAACAACAGAAATCCATGCAACAGGAATCCATGCAAAGCCAGCAACAGGAATCCATGCAACAGGAATCCATGAATGCCAGTATCTGGAATCCATGCAAAACCAGAAACAGGAATCCATGCACCAAGAATACATGCAAAGCCAACAAACAGAATCCATGCAAGAGGAATCCATGCAAAGCCAACAACAGGAATCTATGCAACAGGATTCCATGCAAAACCAGCAACAGGATCCATGGAAAATGAGCAAAAGGAATCCACATAAAACCAGTAACAACATGAATCCATGCAAAATTACCAATAGTAATCCATGCAAAACAAGCAACAGGAATCCATGCAACAGGAATCCATGCAAAACCACCATTAGGAATCCATGCAAAACCACCAATAGGAATCCACATAAAACCAGCAACAGGAATCAATGCAAAACTATCAACAGGAATCCATGCAAAACCACCAATAGGAATCCATGCAAAACCAGCAACAGGATTACATGCAAAACCAGCAACAGGAATCTATGTAAAACCAGCAACAGGGATCCACACAAAACCAGTAAAAGTAATCAACACAAAACCAGCAACATGAATCCATGCAAAACCACCAAAAGGAATCCACATAAAACTAGCAACGGGAATCAACACAAAACCAGCAACAGGAATCCATGCAAAACCACCAATAGGAATCCATGCAAAATCACCAATAGGTGTCCATACAAAACCAGCAAAAGGAATCTGTGTAAAACCACCAACAGAAATCCATGCAAAGCCACCAACAGGAATCCATGCAACATGAATCCATGCAACATCAGCAACAGGAATCCATGCAACAGGAGTCCATGCAAAACCAGCAACAGGAATCCATGTAACAGGAATCCATGCAAAACCAGCAACAGGAATCCATGCAAAGCCAACAACAGGAATCCATGCAACAGGAGTCCATGCAACAGGAATCCATGCAACAGGAATCCATGCAAAGCCAACAACAGGAATTCATGCAAAACTAGCAACAGGAATCCAAAGAAAACCACCAATAGGAATCCACATAAAACTAGCAACGGGAATCAACACAAAACCAGCAACAGGAATCCATGCAAAACCACTAATAGGAATCCATGCAAAATCACCAATAGGTGTCCATACAAAACCAGCAAAAGGAATCTGTGTAAAACCAGCAACAGAAATCCATGCAAAGCCACCAACAGGATCCATGCAACAGGAGTCCATGCAAAACCAACAACAGGAATCCATGCAAAACCAGCAACAGGAATACATGCAATAGGAATCCATGCAAAACCAGCAACAGGAATCCATGCAAAGCCAACAACAGGAATCCATGCAACAGGAATCCATGCAAAGCCAACAACAGGAATCCATGCAACAGGAATGCATGCAACAGGAATCCATGCAAAGCCAACAACAGGAATTCATGCAAAACTAGCAACAGGAACCCATGCAACAGGAATCCATGCAAAACCAGCAACAGGATCAATGCAAAACTAGCAACAGGAATCCACGCAAAACCAGTAACAGTAATCAACGCAAAACAAGCAACATGAATCCATGAAAAACCATCAATAGGAATCCTCATGAAACCAGCAACAGGAATCAATGCAAAACTACCAATAGGAATCCATGCAAAACCACCAATAGGAATCCATGCAAAACCACCAATATGAATCCATGCAAAACAAGCAACAGGAATCCATACAACAGAAAACCATGCAAAACCACCGATAGGAATCCATGCAAAACCAGCAACAGGAATCCATGCAAAGCCAACAACAGAAATCCATGCAACAGAAATCCATGCAAAGCCAACAACAGGAATCCATGTAACAGGAATCCATGCAAAGCCAGCAACAGGAATCCATGCAAAGCCAGCAACAGGAATCCATGCAAAACCAGCAACAGGAATCCATGCTCCAAGAATCAATGCAAAGCCAACAACAGGATCAATTTAAAACTAGCAACAGGAATCCACACAAAACCAGTAACAGTAATCAACGCAAAACAAGCAACATGAATCCATGAAAAACCACCAATTGGAATCCTCATGAAACCAGCAACAGGAATCAATGCAAAACTACCGATAGGAATCCATGCAAAGCCACCAATATGAATCCATGCAAAACAAGCAACAGGAATCCATGCAACAGAAAACCATGCAAAACCACCAATAGGAATCCATGCAAAACCAGCAGCAGGAATCCATGCAAAGCCAACAACAGAAATCCATGCAACAGGAATCCATGCAAAGCCAGCAACAGGAATCCATGCAAAATCACCAATAGGTGTATATACAAAACCAGCAAAAGGAATCTGTGTAAAACCACCAGCAGAAATCCATGCAAAGCCACCAACAGGAATCCATGCAACAGGAATCCATGCAAAGCCAGCAACAGGAATCCATGCAACAGGAATCCATGAAAGCCAGCAACAGGAATCCATGCAAAATCACCAATAGGTGTCCATACAAAACCAGCAAAAGGAATCCATGCAAAACCAGCAGCAGGAATCCATGCAAAGCCAACAACAGAAATCCATGCAATAGGAATCCATGCAAAGCGAGCAACAGGATCCATGTAAAACCAGCAACAGGGATCCACACAAAACCAGTAATTGTAATCAACACAAAACCAGCAACATGAATCCATGCAAAACCACCAATAGGAATCCACATAAAACCAGCAACAGGAATCAATGCAAAACCAGGAATAGGAATCCACGCAAAACCAGCAACAGGAAACCATGCAAAACCACCAATAGGAATCCATGCAAAACCATCAATAGAAATTAATACAAAACCAGCAATAGGAATCCATGCAAAACCAGCAACAGGAATACATTCAAAACAAGAACAGGAATCCATGTAAAGCCAACAACAGGAATCCATGCAAAGCCAAAAACAGGAATCCATGCAACAGGAATCCCCGCAAAGCCAGCAACAGGAATCTATGCAAAACTAGCACCATGAATGCATACACTAAGAATCAATGCAAAGCCACCAACAGGAATCCATGCGAAACCAGCAAAAGGAATCCATCCAATAGGAATCCATGCAAAGCCAGCAACAGGATCCATGCAAAACCATCAACAGGGATCCACACAAAACAGGTAACAGTAATCAACACAAAACCAGCAACATGAATCCATGCAAAACCACCAATAGGAATACACATAAAACTAGCAACAGGAATCAACACAAAACCACCAATAGGAATCCATGCAAAACCACCAAAAGGAGTCCATACAAAACCAGCAACAAGAATCCATGCAAAACCACCAATAGGAATCCATGCAAAACCACCAATAGGAATCCATGCAAAACCAGCAACATGAATCTGTGTAAAACCAGCAACAGAAATCCATGCAAAGCCACCAACAGGAATCCATGCAACAGGAATCCATGCAAAACCAGCAACAGGAATCCATGCAATAGGAATCCATGCAAAACCAGCAGCAGGAATCCATGCAAAGCCAACAACAGAAATCCATGCAACAGGAATCCATGCAAAGCCAGCAACAGGAATCCATGCAACAGGAATCCATGAAAGCCAGTATCTGGAATCCATGCAAAACCAGAAACAGGAATCCATGCACCAAGAATACATGCAAAGCCAACAAACAGAATCCATGCAACCGGAATCCATGCAAGAGGAATCCATGCAAAGCCAACTACAGGAATCTATGCAACAGGATTCCATGCAAAACCAGCAACAGGATCCATGGAAAACGAGCAAAAGGAATCCACACAAAACCAGTAACAACATGAATCCATGCAAAATTACCAATAGTAATCCATGCAAAACAAGCAACAGGAATCCTTGCAACAGGAATCCATGCAAAACCACCATTAGGAATCCATGCAAAACCACCAATAGGAATCCACATAAAACCAGCAACAGGAATCAATGCAAAACTATCAACAGGAATCCATGCAAAACTACCAATAGGAATCCATGGGAAACCACAAATAGGAATCCATGCAAAACCACCAATATGAATCCATGCAAAACAAGCAACAGGAATCCATGCAACAGAAAACCATGCAAAACCACCAATAGGAATCCATGCAAAACCACCAATAGGAATGTATGCAAAGTCAACAACAGAATTTCATGCAACAGAAAACCATGAAAAACCACCAATAGGAGTCCATGCAAAACAAGCAACAGGAATCCATGCAAAGCCAACAACAGATATCCATGCAATAGGAATCCATGTAAAGCCAGCAACAGGAATCCATGCAACAGGAATCCATGCAAAGCCAGCAACAGGAATCCATGCAAAACTAGCAACAGGAATCCATGCTCCAAGAATCAATGCAAAGTCAACAACAGGAATCCATGCAACAGGAATCCATGCAAAACCAGCAACAGGATCAATGCAAAACTAGAAACAGGAATCCACACGAAACCAGTAACAGTAATCAACGCAAAACAAGCAACATGAATCCATGAAAAACCACCAATAGGAATCCTCATGAAACCAGCAACAGGAATCAACGCAAAACCAGGAATAGGAATCCACGCAAAACCAGCAACACGAAACCATTCAAAACCAGCAACAGGAAACTATGCAAAACCACCAATAGGAATCCATGCAAAACCAGCAATAGGAATCCATGCAAAACCAGCAACAGGAATACATGCAAAACAAGAACAGGAATCCATGCAAAGCCAACAACAGGAATCCATGCAAAGCCAAAAACAGGAATCCATGCAACAGGAATCCCCGCAAAGCCAGCAACAGGAATCTGTGCAAAACCGGCACCATGAATGCATACACTAAGAATCAATGCAAAGCCACCAACAGGAATCCATGCGAAACCAGCAAAAGGAATCCATGCAATAGGAATCCATGCAAAACCAGCAACAGGATCCATGCAAAACCATCAACATGGATCCACACAAAACCAGTAACAGTAATCAACACAAAACCAGCAACAAGAATCCATGCAAAACCACCAATAGGAATCCACATAAAACTAGCAACAGGAATCAACACAAAACCACCAATAGGAATCCATGCAAAACCACCAATAGGAGTCCATACAAAACCAGCAACAAGAATCCATGCAAAACCACCAATAGGAATCCATGCAAAACCAGCAACATGAATCTGTGTAAAACCAGCAACAGAAATCCATGCAAAGCCACCAACAGGAATCCATGCAACAGGAATCCATGCAAAACCAGCAACAGGAATCCATGCAATAGGAATCCATGCAAAACCAGCAACAGGAATCCATGCAAAGCCAACAACAGAAATCCATGCAACAGGAATCCATGCAAAGCCAGCAACAGGAATCCATGCAACAGGAATCCATGAAAGCCAGTATCTGGAATCCATGCAAAACCAGCAACAGGAATCCATGCGCCAAGAATACATGCAAAGCCAACAAACAGAATCCATGCAACAGGAACCCATGCAACAGGAATCCATGCAAAGCCAACAACAGGAATCTATGCAACAGGATTCCATGCAAAACCAGCAACAGGATCCATGGAAAACGAGCAACAGGAATCCACACAAAACCAGTAACAACATGAATCTATGCAAAATTACCAATAGTAATCCATGCAAAACAAGCAACAGGAATCCATGCAACATGAATCCATGCAAAACCACCATTAGGAATCCATGCAAAACCACCAATAGGAATCCACATAAAACCAGCAACAGGAATCCATGCAAAACTATCAACAGGAATCCATGCAAAACTAACAATAGGAATCCATGGAAAACCACAAATAGGAATCCATGCAAAACCACCAATATGAATCCATGCAAAACAAGCAACAGGAATCCATGCAACAGAAAACCAAGCAAAATCACCAATAGGAATCCATGCAAAACCACCAATAGGAATGTATGCAAAGTCAACAACAGAAATTCATGCAACAGAAAACCATGAAAAACCACCAATAGGAGTCCATGCAAAACAAGCAACAGGAATCCATGCAAAGCCAACAACAGAAATCCATGCAACAGGAATCCATGCAAAGCCAGCAACAGGAATCAATGCAACAGGAATCCATGCAAAGCCAGCAACAGGAATCCATGCAAAACAAGCAACAGGAATCCATGCTCCAAGAATCAATGCAAAGCCAACAACAGGAATCCATGCAAAACGAGCAACAGGAATCCATGCAAAGCCAGCAACAGGATCCATGCAAAACCATCAACAGGGATCCACACAAAACCAGTAATAGTAATGAACACAAAACTTGCAACATCAAACCATGCAAAACCACCAATAGGAATGCACATAAAACCAGCAACAGGAATCAATGCAAAACCAGGAATAGGAATCCACGCAAAACATGCAACAGGAAACCATTCAAAACCACCAATAGGAATCCATGCAAAACCATCAATAGGAATTAATGCAAAACCAGCAATAGGAAACCATGCAAAACCACCAATAGGAATCCATGCAAAACCAGCAACATGAATCCATGAAAAACCACCTATAGGAATCCACATAAAACCAGCAACAGGAATCAATGCAAAACTATCAACAGGAATCCATGCAAAACCACAATTAGGAATCCATGCTAACCCACCAATAGGAATCCATGCAAAACCACCAATATGAATCCATGCAAAACAAGCAACAGGAATCCATGCAACAGAAAACCAAGCAAAATCACCAATAGGAATCCATGCAAAACCACCAATAGGAATGTATGCAAAGTCAACAACAGAATTTCATGCAACAGAAAACCATGAAAAACCACCAATAGGAGTCCATGCAAAACAAGCAACAGGAATCCATGCAAAGCCAACAACAGATATCCATGCAATAGGAATCCATGTAAAGCCAGCAACAGGAATCCATGCAACAGGAATCCATGCAAAGCCAGCAACAGGAATCCATGCAAAACTAGCAACAGGAATCCATGCTCCAAGAATCAATGCAAAGTCAACAACAGGAATCCATGCAACAGGAATCCATGCAAAACCAGCAACAGGATCAATGCAAAACTAGAAACAGGAATCCACACGAAACCAGTAACAGTAATCAACGCAAAACAAGCAACATGAATCCATGAAAAACCACCAATAGGAATCCTCATGAAACCAGCAACAGGAATCAACGCAAAACCAGGAATAGGAATCCACGCAAAACCAGCAACACGAAACCATTCAAAACCAGCAACAGGAAACTATGCAAAACCACCAATAGGAATCCATGCAAAACCAGCAATAGGAATCCATGCAAAACCAGCAACAGGAATACATGCAAAACAAGAACAGGAATCCATGCAAAGCCAACAACAGGAATCCATGCAAAGCCAAAAACAGGAATCCATGCAACAGGAATCCCCGCAAAGCCAGCAACAGGAATCTGTGCAAAACCGGCACCATGAATGCATACACTAAGAATCAATGCAAAGCCACCAACAGGAATCCATGCGAAACCAGCAAAAGGAATCCATGCAATAGGAATCCATGCAAAACCAGCAACAGGATCCATGCAAAACCATCAACATGGATCCACACAAAACCAGTAACAGTAATCAACACAAAACCAGCAACAAGAATCCATGCAAAACCACCAATAGGAATCCACATAAAACTAGCAACAGGAATCAACACAAAACCACCAATAGGAATCCATGCAAAACCACCAATAGGAGTCCATACAAAACCAGCAACAAGAATCCATGCAAAACCACCAATAGGAATCCATGCAAAACCAGCAACATGAATCTGTGTAAAACCAGCAACAGAAATCCATGCAAAGCCACCAACAGGAATCCATGCAACAGGAATCCATGCAAAACCAGCAACAGGAATCCATGCAATAGGAATCCATGCAAAACCAGCAACAGGAATCCATGCAAAGCCAACAACAGAAATCCATGCAACAGGAATCCATGCAAAGCCAGCAACAGGAATCCATGCAACAGGAATCCATGAAAGCCAGTATCTGGAATCCATGCAAAACCAGCAACAGGAATCCATGCGCCAAGAATACATGCAAAGCCAACAAACAGAATCCATGCAACAGGAACCCATGCAACAGGAATCCATGCAAAGCCAACAACAGGAATCTATGCAACAGGATTCCATGCAAAACCAGCAACAGGATCCATGGAAAACGAGCAACAGGAATCCACACAAAACCAGTAACAACATGAATCTATGCAAAATTACCAATAGTAATCCATGCAAAACAAGCAACAGGAATCCATGCAACATGAATCCATGCAAAACCACCATTAGGAATCCATGCAAAACCACCAATAGGAATCCACATAAAACCAGCAACAGGAATCCATGCAAAACTATCAACAGGAATCCATGCAAAACTAACAATAGGAATCCATGGAAAACCACAAATAGGAATCCATGCAAAACCACCAATATGAATCCATGCAAAACAAGCAACAGGAATCCATGCAACAGAAAACCAAGCAAAATCACCAATAGGAATCCATGCAAAACCACCAATAGGAATGTATGCAAAGTCAACAACAGAAATTCATGCAACAGAAAACCATGAAAAACCACCAATAGGAGTCCATGCAAAACAAGCAACAGGAATCCATGCAAAGCCAACAACAGAAATCCATGCAACAGGAATCCATGCAAAGCCAGCAACAGGAATCAATGCAACAGGAATCCATGCAAAGCCAGCAACAGGAATCCATGCAAAACAAGCAACAGGAATCCATGCTCCAAGAATCAATGCAAAGCCAACAACAGGAATCCATGCAAAACGAGCAACAGGAATCCATGCAAAGCCAGCAACAGGATCCATGCAAAACCATCAACAGGGATCCACACAAAACCAGTAATAGTAATGAACACAAAACTTGCAACATCAAACCATGCAAAACCACCAATAGGAATGCACATAAAACCAGCAACAGGAATCAATGCAAAACCAGGAATAGGAATCCACGCAAAACATGCAACAGGAAACCATTCAAAACCACCAATAGGAATCCATGCAAAACCATCAATAGGAATTAATGCAAAACCAGCAATAGGAAACCATGCAAAACCACCAATAGGAATCCATGCAAAACCAGCAACATGAATCCATGAAAAACCACCTATAGGAATCCACATAAAACCAGCAACAGGAATCAATGCAAAACTATCAACAGGAATCCATGCAAAACCACAATTAGGAATCCATGCTAACCCACCAATAGGAATCCATGCAAAACCACCAATATGAATCCATGCAAAACAAGCAACAGGAATCCATGTAAAGCAACCAACAGGAATCCATGCTAAACAACCAGCAACATCATCCATGCAAAAACAGCAACAGGAATCCATGCAAAACCAGTAACAATATGAATCCATGCAAAACCTCCAATAGGAATGCATGCAAAGCCAACAACAGGAATATATGCAACAGAAAACCATGCAAAACCACCAATTGGAATCCATGCAAAACCAGCAACAGGAATCCATGCAAAGCCAACAACAGATATCCATGCAACAGGAATCCATGCAAAGCCAACAACAGGAATCCATGCAACAGGAATCCATGCAAAGCCAGCAACAGGAATCCATGCAAAGCCAGCAACAGGAATCCATGAAAAACAAGCAACAAGAGTCCATGCTCCAAGAATCAATGCAAAGCCAACAACAGGAATCCATGCAAAACGACCAACAGGGATCCATGCAAAGCCAGCTACAGGATCCATGCAACACCAGCAACAGGGATCCACACAAAACCAGAAATAGCAATCAACACAAAACCAGCAACATGAATCCATGCAAAACTACCAATAGGAATCCACATAAAACCAGCAACAGGAATAAACACAAAACCAGCAACAGGAAACCATGCAAAACCACAATAGGAATCCATGCAAAACCATCAATAGGAATTAATGCAAAACCAGCAATAGGAATCCATGCAAAACCAGCAACAGGAATCCATGCAACAGGAATCCATGCAAACCCACCAATAGGAGTCCATGCAAAACCAGCAACAGGATTACATGCAAAACCAGCAACAGGAATCCATGCAAAACCAGCAACAGGGATCCACACAAAACCAGTAACAGTAATCAACACAAAACCAGCAACATGAATCCATGCAAAACCACCAATAGGAATCCACATAAAACTAGCAACGGGAATCAACACAGAACCAGCAAGAGGAATCCATGCAAAGCCACCAACAGGAATCCATGCAACAGGAATCCATGCAAAACCAGCAACAGGAATCCATGCAACAGGAGTCCATGCAAAACCAACAACAGGAATCCATGCAAAACCAGCAACAGGAATCCATGCAATAGGAATCCGTGCAAAACCAGCAACAGGAATCCATGCAAAGCCAACAACAAGAATCCATGCAACAGGAATCCATGCAAAGCCAACAACAGGAATCCATGCAACAGGAATCCATGCAACAGGAATCCATGCAAAGCCAACAACAGGAATTCATGCAAAACTAGCAACAGGAATCCACACAAAACCAGTAACAGTAATCTATACAAAACAAGTAACATGAATCCATGAAAAACCAACAATAGGAATCCTCATGAAACCAGCAACTGGAATCATTGCAAAACTATCAACAGGAATCCATGCAAAACTACCAGTAGGATTCCATGCAAAACCACCAATAGGAATCCATGCAAAACCACCAATATGAATCCATGCAAAACAAGCAACAGGAATCCATGCAACAGAAAACCATACAAAACCACCAATAGGAATCCATGCAAAACCAGCAACAGGAATCCATGCAAATCCAACAACAGAAATCCATGCAACAGGAATCCATGCAAAGCCAACAACAGGAATCCATGCCACAGGAATCCATGCAAAGCCAGCAACAGGAATTCATGCAAAACCAGCAACAGGAATCCATGCTCCAAGAATCAATGCAAAGCCATCAACGGGAATCCATGCAAAACGAGCAACAGGAATCCTTGCAACAGGAATCCATGCAAAGCCAGCAACAGGGATCCACACAAAACCAGTAATAGTAATCAACACAAAACCAGCAACATGAATCCATGCAAAACCAACAATAGGAATCTACATAAAACCAGCAACAGGAATCAACGCAAAACCAGGAATAGGAATCCACGCAAAACAAGCAACGGGAAACCATGCAAAACCACCAATAGGAATCCATGCAAAACCATCAATAGGAATTAATGCAAAACCAGCAATAGGAATTCATGCCAAACCAGCAACAGGAATACATGCAAAACAAGAACAGGAATCCATGCAAAGCCAACAACAGGAATGCATGCAAAGCCAACAACAGGAATCCATGCAAAGCCAAAAACAGGAATCTATGCAACAGGAATCCCCGCAAAGCCAGCAACAGGAATCTATGCAAAACCAGCACCATGAATGCATACACTAAGAATCAATGCAAAGCCACCAACAGGAATCCATGCGAAACCAGCAAAAGGAATCCATGCAATAGGAATCCATGCAAAACCAGCAACAGGATCCATGCAAAACCATCAACAGGGATCCACACAATACCAGTAACAGTAATCAACACAAAACCAGCAACATGACTCCATGCAAAACCACCAATAGGAATCCACATAAAACTAGCAACAGGAATCAACACAAAACCACCAATAGGAATCCATGCAAAACCACCAATAGGAGTCCATACAAAACCAGCAACAAGAATCCAAGCAAAACCACCAATAGGAATCCATGCAAAACCAGCAACAGGAATCTGTGTAAAACCAGCAACAGAAATCCATGCAAAGCCACCAACAGGAATCCATGCAATAGGAATCCATGCAAAACCAGCAACAGGAATCCATGCAAAGCCAACAACAGAAATCCAAGCAACAGGAATCCATGCAAAGCCAGCAACAGGAATCCATGCAACAGGAATCCATGAAAAGCCAGTATCTGGAATCCATGCAAAACCAGCAACAGGAATCCATGCACCAAGAATACATGCAAAGCCAACAAACAGAATCTATGCAACAGGAATCCATGCAACAGGAATCCATGCAAAGCCAACAACAGGAATCTATGCAACAGGATTCCATGCAAAACCAGCAACAATATCCATGGAAAACGAGTAACAGGAATCCACACAAAACCAGTAACAACATGAATCCATGCAAAATTACCAATAGGAATCCATGCAAAACAAGCAACAGGAATCCATGCAACAGGAATCCATGCAAAACCACCATTAGGAATCCATGCAAAACCACCAATAGGAATCCACATAAAACCAGCAACAGGAATCAATGCAAAACTATAAACAGGAATCCATGCAAAACTACCAATAGGAATCCATGGAAAACCACATATAGGAATCTATGCAAAACCACCAATATGAATCCATGCAAAACTAGCAACAGGAATACATGCAACAGAAAACCATCCAAAACCACCAATAGGAATCCATGCAAAACCACCAATAGGATTGTATGCAAAGTCAACAACAGAAATTCATGCAACAGAAAACCATGAAAAACCACCAATTGGAGTCCATGCAAAACAAGCAACAGGAATCCATGCAAAGCCAACAACAGAAATCCATGCAACAGGAATCCATGCAGAGCCAACAACAGGAATCCATGCAACAGGAATCCATGCCAAGCCAGCAACAGGAATCCATGCAAAACCAGCAACAGGAATCCATGTTCCAAGAATCAATGCAAAGCCAACAACAGGAATCCATGCAAAACGAGCAACAGGAATCCATGCAAAGCCAGCAACAGGATCCATGCAAAACCAGCAACAGGGATCTACAGAAAACCAGTAATAGTAATCAACACAAAACCAGCAACATGAATCCATGCAAAACCACCAATAGGAATCCACATAAAACCAGCAACAGGAATCAACGCAAAACCAGGAATAGGAATCCAAGCAAAACCAGCAACAGGAAACCATTCAAAATCACCAATAGGAATCCATGCAAAACCATCAATAGGAATTCATGCAAAACCAGCAACAGGAATCCATGCAACAGGAATCCATGCAAAACCACCAATAGGAATCCATGCAAAACCAGCAACAGGAATCCATGCAAAAACAGCAACAGGAATCCATACAAAGCCAAGAACAGGAATCCAATCAACAGGAATCCCCGCAAAGCCAGCAACAGGAATCTATGCAAAAACAGCAGCATGAATCCATGAACCAAGAATCAATGCAAAGCCAACAACAGGAATCCATGCGAAACCAGCAAAAGGAATCCATGCAACAGGAATCCACACAAAACCAGCAAGAGGATCCATGCAAAACCATCAACAGGGATCCACACAAAACCAGTAACAGTAATCATCACAAAACCAGCAACATGAATCCATTCAAAACCACCAATAGGAATCCACATAAAACTAGCAACAGGAATCAACACAAAACCACCAATAGGAATCCATGCAAAACCACCAATAGGAGTCCAAACAAAACCAGCAACAGGTATCCATGCAATACCGCCAATAGGAATCCATGCAATACCAGCAACTGGAATCTGTGTAAAAACAGCAACAGAAATCCATGCAAACCCACCAACAGGAATCCATGCAACAGGAATCCATGCAAAACCAGGAACAGGAATCCATGCAATAGGAATCCATGCAAAACCAGCAACAGGAATCCAAGCAAAGCCAACAACAGGAATCCATGCAATGCCAATAACAGGAATCCATGCAACAGGAATCCATGAAAAGCCAGTATCAGGAATCCATGAAAAACCAGCAACAGGAATCCATGCACCAAGAATACATGCAAAGCCAACAAACAGAATCCACACAACAGGAATCCATGCATCAGGAATCCATGCAAAGCCAACAACAGGAATCCATGCAAAACCAGCAACAGGTTCCATGCAAAACCAGCAACAGGAATCCACAGAAAACTAGTAACAACATGAATCCATGCAAAACTACCAATAGGAATCCATGCAAAACCACCAATAGGAATCTAGGCAAAATGACCAATAGCAATCCATGCAAAACCACCAATAGGAATCCATGCAGAGCCAACAACAGGAATCCATGCAGCAGGAATACATGGAAAGCCAGCATCTGGAATATATGCAATACCAGCAACAGGAATCCATGCACCAAGAATACATGCAAAGCCAACAACAGGAATCCATGCAACATGAATCCATGCAAAAGGAATCCATGCAAAGCCAACAACAGGAATTCAAGCAAAACTAGCAACAGGAATCCATGCAACAGGTATCCATGCAAAACCAGCAACAGGACCAATGCAAAAGTAGCAACAGGAATCCACACAAAACCAGCAACATGAATCCATGAAAAACCACCAATTGGAATCCACATAAAACCAGCAACAGGAATCAATGGAAAACTATTAACAGGAATCAATGCAAAACCACCAATGGGAATCCATGCAAAACACCAATAGGAATCCATGCAAAACCAGCAACAGGAATCCATGCAAAGCCAACAACAGGAATCCATGCAAAGCCAGCAACAGGAATCCATGCAAAACAAGCAATAGGAATCCATGCTCCAAGAATCCGTGCAAAGCCAACAACAGGAATCCATGCAAAGTGAGCAACATAAATCCATGCAACAGGAATCCATGCAAAGCCAGCAACAGGATCAATGCAAAACCAGCAACAGGGATTCACACAAAACCAGTAATAGTAATCAACACAAAACTAGCAACATGAATCCATGCAAAACCACCAATAGGAATCCACATAAAACCAGCAACAGGAATCAACGCAAACCAGGAATAGAAATCCACGCAAAACCAGCAACAGGAAACCATGCAAAACCACCAATAGGAATCCATGCAAAACAATCAATAGGAATTAATGCAAAACCAGCAATAGGAATCCATGCAACAGGAATCCATGCAAAACCACCAATAGGAATCCATGCAAAACCAGCAACAGGAATCCATGCAAAGCCAACAACAGGAATCCATGCAAAGCAACAAACAGGAATCCATGCAACAGGAATCCACGCAAAGCCAGCAACAGGAATCCATGCAAAGCCAGCACCATGAATCCATGCACCAAGAATCCATGAAAAGCCAACAACAGGAATCCATGCGAAACCAGCAAAAGGAATCCATGCAACAGGAATCCATGCAAAACCAGCCACAGGATCCATGCAAAACCATCAACAGAGATCCACACAAAACCAGCAACATGAATGCATGCAAAACCACCAATAGGAATCCACTTAAAACTAGCAACAGGAATAAACTCAAAACCAGCAACAGGCATCCATGCAAAATCACCAATAGGAATCCATGCAAAACCACCAATAGGAGTCCATACAAAACCAGCAACAGGAATTCATGTAAAACCAGCACCAAGAATCCATGCAACAGGAATCCATGCAAAACCAACAACAGGAATCCATGCAAAACCAGCAACAGGAATCCATGCAACAGTAATCCATGCAAAACCAGCTAGAGGAATCCATGCAACAGGAATCCATGCAAAACCAACAACAGGAATCCATGCAAAACCAGCAACAGGAATCCATGCAGCAGTAATCCATGGAATGCAGCATCTGGAATCCATGCAAAACCAGCAACAGGAATCCATGCACCAAGAATACATGCAAAGCCAACAAACAGAATCCATGCAAAGCCACCAATAGGAATCCATGCAACTGTAATCCATGCAAAACCAGCAACAGGAATCCACACACAACCAGTAGCAACTTGAATCCATGCAAAACCAGCAACAGGAAACCATGCAACAGGAATCCATGCAAAACCAACAGCAGGAATCCATGCAACACTAATCCATGCAAAGCCAACAACAGGAATCCTTGCAAAAACAGCAACAGGAATCCATGCAAAGTCAACAACAGGAATCCATGCAACAGGAATCCATGGAAAGCCAGCATCTGGAATCTATGCAAAACCAGCAACAGGAATCCATGCAGCAACAATACATGCAAAGCCAACAACCAGAATCCATGCAAAGCCACCAACAGGAATCCATGCAACAGCAATCCATGCAAAACCAGCAACAAGAATCCATGCAACAGGAATCCATGCAAAGCCAACAACAGGATTCCATGTAAAACCAGCAAAAGGATCTATGCAAAACCAGCAACAACATGAGTCCATGCAAAACTACCAATAGGAATTCATGCAAAACAAACAACAGGAATCCATGCAACAGTAAATCCATGCAAAACCACCTATAGGAATGCTTGCAAAACCGCCATTAGGAATCCATGCAAAACCAGCAACAGGAATCCATGCAAAACCAGCAACAGGAATCCATGCAAAACCATCAACAGGATCAATGCAAAACCAGCAACAGGAATCTACACAAAACCAGTAACAACATGAATCCATGTAAAACCACCAATAGGAATCCATGCAAAAATTGCAACATTAATCCATGCAACAGGAATTCATGAAAAACCACCAATAGGAATGCTTGCAAATCCACCAATAGGAATCCATGCAAAACTAGCAACAGGAATCCATGCAAAGCCAGTAACAGGAATCCATGCACCAAGAATCCATGCAAAGCCAACAACAGGAATCCATGCAAAGCCAACAACAGGAATCCATGCAACAGGAATCCATGCAAAAACAACAGCAGGAATCCATGCAACAGGAATCCATGCTAAGCCAACAACAGGAATCCATGCAAAACCAGCAACAGCAATCCATGCAACAGGAATCCATGCAAAATCAGCAACAGGAATCCACACAAAACCAGTAAGAACATGAATCCATGTAAAACCACCAACAGGAATCCATGCAAAACCAGCAATAGGAATCCATGCAACAGGAATCCATGCAAAACCAGCAACAGGAATCCATGCAACAGGAATCCATGCAAAACTACGAATAGGAATGATTTCAAAACCACCAATAGTAATCCATGCAAAATTAGCAACAGGAATCCATGCAAAGCCAGTAACAGGAATCCATGCACCAAAAATCCATGCAAAGCCAACAACAGGAATCGATGCAAAACCTGCAACAGGAATCCATGCAAAACCAGCAATAGGAATGCTTGCAAAACCACCAATACTAATCCATGCAAAACCAGCAACAGGAATCCATGCAAAGCCATCAACAGGAATCCATGCAGCATGAATCCATTCGAAACCACCAATAGGAATCCATGCAAAACCAGCAACAGGAATCAATGCAAAACTATAAACAGGAATCCATGCAAAACTACCAATAGGAATTCATGGAAAACCACAAATAGGAATCCATGCAAAACCACCAATATGAATCCATGCAAAACTAGCAACAGGAATCCATGCAACAGAAAACCATGCAAAACCACCAATAGGAATGTATGCAAAGTCAACAACAGAAATTCATGCAACAGAAAACCAGGAAAAACCACCAATTGGAGTCCATGCAAAACAAGCAACAGGAATCCATGCAAAGCCAACAGAAATCCATGCAACAGGATTCCATGCAGAGCCAACAACAGGAATCCATGCAACAGGAATCCATGCAAAGCCAGCAACAGGAATCCATGCAAAACCAGCAACAGGAATCCACACACAACCAGTAGCAACTTGAATCCATGCAAAACCACCAATAGGAATCCATGCAAAACCAGCAACAGGAATCCATGCAACAGGAATCCATGCAAAACCAACAGCAGGAATCCATGCAACACTAATCCATGCAAAGCCAACAACAGGAATCCTTGCAAAAACAGCAACAGGAATCCATGCAAAGTCAACAACAGGAATCCATGCAACAGGAATCCATGGAAAGCCAGCATCTGGAATCCATGCAAAACCAGCAACAGGAATCCATGCAGCAACAATACATGCAAAGCCAACAACCAGAATCCATGCAAAGCCACCAACAGGAATCCATGCAACAGCAATCCATGCAAAACCAGCAACAAGAATCCATGCAACAGGAATCCATGCAAAGCCAACAACAGGATTCCATGCAAAACCAGCAAAAGGATCTATGCAAAACCAGCAACAACATGAGTCCATGCAAAACTACCAATAGGAATTCATGCAAAACAAACAACAGGAATCCATGCAACAGTAAATCCATGCAAAACCACCTATAGGAATGCTTGCAAAACCACCATTAGGAATCCATGCAAAACCAGCAACAGGAATCCATGCAAAACCAGCAACAGGAATCCATGCAAAACCATCAACAGGATCAATGCAAAACCAGCAACAGGAATCCACACAAAACCAGTAACAACATGAATCCATGTAAAACCACCAATAGGAATAAATGCAAAAATTGCAACATTAATCCATGCAACAGGAATCCATGAAAAACCACCAATAGGAATGCTTGCAAATCCACCAATAGGAATCCATGCAAAACTAGCAACAGGAATCCATGCAAAGCCAGTAACAGGAATCCATGCACCAAGAATCCATGCAAAGCCAACAACAGGAATCCATGCAAAGCCAACAACAGGAATCCATGCAACAGGAATCCATGCAAAAACAACAGCAGGAATCCATGCAACAGGAATCCATGCTAAGCCAACAACAGGAATCCATGCAAAACCAGCAACAGCAATCCATGCAACAGGAATCCATGCAAAATCAGCAACAGGAATCCACACAAAACCAGTAAGAACATGAATCCATGTAAAACCACCAACAGGAATCCATGCAAAACCAGCAATAGGAATCCATGCAACAGGAATCCATGCAAAACCAGCAACAGGAATCCATGCAAAACCAGCAACAGGAATCCATGCAACAGGAATCCATGCAAAACTACGAATAGGAATGATTTCAAAACCACCAATAGTAATCCATGCAAAACTAGCAACAGGAATCTATGCAAAGCCAGTAACAGGAATCCATGCACCAAAAATCCATGCAAAGCCAACAACAGGAATCGATGCAAAACCTGCAACAGGAATCCATGCAAAACCAGCAATAGGAATCCATGCAAAGCCTGCAACAGGAATCCATGCAAAGCCAACAACAGGAATCCATGCAACAGGAATCCATGCAAAGCCAGCAACAGGAATCCATGCAAAACAAGCAATAGGAATCCATGCTCCAAGAATCCATGCAAAGCCAACAACAGGAATCCATGCAAAACGAGCAACATAAATCCATGCAACAGGAATCCATGCAAAGCCAGCAACAGGATCCATGCAAAACCAGCAACAGGGATCCACACAAAACCAGTATTAGTAATCAACACAAAACCAGCAACATGAATCCATGCAAAACAACCAATAGGAATCCACATAAAACCAGCAACAGGAATCAACGCAAACCAGGAATAGAAATCCACGCAAAACCAGCAACAGGAAACCATGCAAAACCACCAATAGGAATCCATGCAAAACAATCAATAGGAATTAATGCAAAACCAGCAATAGGAATCCTTGCAAAACCACCAATAGGAATCCATGCAAAACCAGCAACAGGAATCCATGCAAAGCCAACAACAGGAATCCATGCAAAGCAACAAACAGGAATCCATGCAACAGGAATCCACGCAAAGCCAGCAACAGGAATCCATGCAAAGCCAGCACCATGAATCCATGCACCAAGAATCCATGAAAAGCCAACAACAGGAATCCATGCGAAACCAGCAAAAGGAATCCATGTAACAGGAATCCATGCAAAACCAGCAACAGGATCCATGCAAAACCATCAACAGAGATCCACACAAAACCAGCAACATGAATCCATGCAAAACCACCAATAGGAATCCACTTAAAACTAGCAACAGGAATAAACGCAAAACCAGCAACAGGCATCCATGCAAAATCACCAATAGGAATCCATGCAAAACCACCAATAGGAGTCCATACAAAACCAGCAACAGGAATTCATGTAAAACCAGCACCAAGAATCCATGCAAAACCGCCAATAGGAATCCATGCAAAACCAGGAACAGAAATCCATGCAACAGGAATCCATGCAAAACCAACAACAGGAATCCATGCAAAACCAGCAACAGGAATCCATGCAACAGTAATCCATGCAAAACCAGCTACAGGAATCCATGCAACAGGAATCCATGCAAAACCAACAACAGGAATCCATGCAAAACCAGCAACAGGAATCCATGCAATAGTAATCCATTGAATGCAGCATCTGGAATCCATGCAAAACCAGCAACAGGAATCCATGCACCAAGAATACATGCAAAGCCAACAACCAGAATCCATGCAAAGCCACCAACAGGAATCCATGCAACTGTAATCCATGCAAAACCAGCAACAGGAATCCACACACAACCAGTAGCAACTTGAATCCATGCAAAACCACCAATAGGAATCCATGCAAAACCAGCAACAGGAATCCATGGAACAGGAATCCATGCAACAGGAATCCATGCAAAGCCAGCAACAGGAATCCATGCAAAACAAGCAATAGGAATCCATGCTCCAAGAATCCATGCAAAGCCAACAACAGGAATCCATGCAAAACGAGCAACATAAATCCATGCAACAGGAATCCATGCAAAGCCAGCAACAGGATCCATGCAAAACCAGCAACAGGGATCCACACAAAACCAGTAATAGTAATCAACACAAAACCAGCAACATGAATCCATGCAAAACAACCAATAGGAATCCACATAAAACCAGCAACAGGAATCAACGCAAACCAGGAATAGAAATCCACGCAAAACCAGCAACAGGAAACCATGCAAAACCACCAATAGGAATCCATGCAAAACAATCAATAGGAATTAATGCAAAACCAGCAATAGGAATCCTTGCAAAACCACCAATAGGAATCCATGCAAAACCAGCAACAGGAATCCATGCAAAGCCAACAACAGGAATCCATGCAAAGCAACAAACAGGAATCCATGCAACAGGAATCCACGCAAAGCCAGCAACAGGAATCCATACAAAGCCAGCACCATGAATCCATGCACCAAGAATCCATGAAAAGCCAACAACAGGAATCCATGCGAAACCAGCAAAAGGAATCCATGTAACAGGAATCCATGCAAAACCAGCAACAGGATCCATGCAAAACCATCAACAGAGATCCACACAAAACCAGCAACATGAATCCATGCAAAACCACCAATAGGAATCCACTTAAAACTAGCAACAGGAATAAACGCAAAACCAGCAACAGGCATCCATGCAAAATCACCAATAGGAATCCATGCAAAACCACCAATAGGAGTCCATACAAAACCAGCAACAGGAATTCATGTAAAACCAGCACCAAGAATCCATGCAAAACCGCCAATAGGAATCCATGCAAAACCAGGAACAGAAATCCATGCAACAGGAATCCATGCAAAACCAACAACAGGAATCCATGCAAAACCAGCAACAGGAATCCATGCAACAGTAATCCATGCAAAACCAGCTACAGGAATCCATGCAACAGGAATCCATGCAAAACCAACAACAGGAATCCATGCAAAACCAGCAACAGGAATCCATGCAATAGTAATCCATTGAATGCAGCATCTGGAATCCATGCAAAACCAGCAAAAGGAATCCATGCACCAAGAATACATGCAAAGCCACCAACAGGAATCCATGCAACTGTAATCCATGCAAAACCAGCAACAGGAATCCACACACAACCAGTAGCAACTTGAATCCATGCAAAACCACCAATAGGAATCCATGCAAAACCAGCAACAGGAATCCATGGAACAGGAATCCATGCAAAACCAACAGCAGGAATCCATGCAACACTATTCCATGCAAAGCCAACAACAGGAATCCTTGCAAAACCAGCAACAGGAATCCATGCAAAGTCAACAACAGGAATCCATGCAACAGGAATCCATGGAAAGCCAGCATCTGGAATCCATGCAAAACCAGCAACAGGAATCCATGCACCAACAATACATGCAAAGCCAACAACCAGAATCCATGCAAAGCCACCAACAGGAATCCATGCAACAGCAATCCATGCAAAACCAGCAACAGGAATCCATGCAACAGGAATCCATGCAAAGCCAACAACAGGATTCCATGCAAAACCAGCAACAGGATCCATGCAAAACCAGCAACAACATGAGTCCATGCAAAACTACCAATAGAAATCCATGCAAAACAAACAACAGGAATCCATGCAACAGTAAATCCATGCAAAACCACTTATAGGAATGCTTGCAAAACCGCCATTAGGAATCCATGCAAAACCAGCAACAGGAATCCATGCAAAACCAGCAATAGGAATCCATGCAAAACCCTCAACAGGATCAATGCAAAACCAGCAACAGGAATCCACACAAAACCAGTAACAACATGAATCCATGTAAAACCACCAATAGGAATCCATGCAAAACCAGCAACATTAATCCATGCAACAGGAATCCATGCAAAACCACCAATAGGAATATTTGCAAATCCACCAATAGGAATCCATGCAAAACTAGCAACAGGAATCCATGCAAAGCCAGTAACAGGAATCCATGCACCAAGAATCCATGCAAAGCCAACAACAGGAATCCATGCAAAGCCAACAACAGGAATCCATGAAACAGGAATCCATGCAAAAACAACAGCAGGAATCCATGCAACAGGAATCCATGCAAAGCCAACAACAGGAATCCATGCAAAACCAGCAACAGCAATCCATGCAACAGGAATCCATGCAAAACCAGCAACAGGATCCATGCAAAACCAGCAACAGGAATCCACACAAAACAGTAAGAACATGAATCAATGTAAAACCACCAACAGGAATCCATGCAAAACCAGCAATAGGAATCCATGCAACAGGAATCCATGCAAAACCAGCAACAGGAATCCATGCAAAACCAGCAACAGGAATCCATGCAACAGGAATCCATGCAAAACTACAAATAGGAATGATTTCAAAACCACCAATAGTAATCCATGCAAAACTAGCAACAGGAATCCATGCAAAGCCAGTAACAGGAATCCATGCACCAAAAATCCATGCAAAGCCAACAACAGGAATTGATGCAAAACCAGCAACAGGAATCCATGCAAAACCAGCAAAAGGAATGCTTGCAAAACCACCAATACTAATCCATGCAAAACCAGCAATAGGAATCCATGCAAAGCCAACAACAAGAATCCATGCAACAGGAATCCATGCAAAGCCAACAACAGGAATCCATGCAACAGGAATCCATGCAACAGGAATCCATGCAAAGCCAACAACAGGAATTCATGCAAAACTAGCAACAGGAATCCACACAAAACCAGTAACAGTAATCTATACAAAACAAGTAACATGAATCCATGAAAAACCAACAATAGGAATCCTCATGAAACCAGCAACTGGAATCAATGCAAAACTATCAACAGGAATCCATGCAAAACTACCAGTAGGATTCCATGCAAAACCACCAATAGGAATCCATGCAAAACCACCAATAGGAATCCATGCAAAACAAGCAACAGGAATCCATGCAACAGAAAACCATACAAAACCACCAATAGGAATCCATGCAAAACCAGCAACAGGAATCCATGCAAATTCAACAACAGAAATCCATGCAACAGGAATCCATGCAAAGCCAACAACAGGAATCCATGCCACAGGAATCCATGCAAAGCCAGCAACAGGAATTCATGCAAAACCAGCAACAGGAATCCATGCTCCAAGAATCAATGCAAAGCCATCAACGGGAATCCATGCAAAACGAGCAACAGGAATCCTTGCAACAGGAATCCATGCAAAGCCAGCAACAGGGATCCACACAAAACCAGTAATAGTAATCAACACAAAACCAGCAACATGAATCCATGCAAAACCAACAATAGGAATCTACATAAAACCAGCAACAGGAATCAACGCAAAACCAGGAATAGGAATCCACGCAAAACAAGCAACGGGAAACCATGCAAAACCACCAATAGGAATCCATGCAAAACCATCAATAGGAATTAATGCAAAACCAGCAATAGGAATTCATGCCAAACCAGCAACAGGAATACATGCAAAACAAGAACAGGAATCCATGCAAAGCCAACAACAGGAATGCATGCAAAGCCAACAACAGGAATCCATGCAAAGCCAAAAACAGGAATCTATGCAACAGGAATCCCCGCAAAGCCAGCAACAGGAATCTATGCAAAACCAGCACCATGAATGCATACACTAAGAATCAATGCAAAGCCACCAACAGGAATCCATGCGGAACCACCAAAAGGAATCCATGCAATAGGAATCCATGCAAAACCAGCAACAGGATCCATGCAAAACCATCAACAGGGATCCACACAATACCAGTAACAGTAATCAACACAAAACCAGCAACATGACTCCATGCAAAACCACCAATAGGAATCCACATAAAACTAGCAACAGGAATATACACAAAACCACCAATAGGAATCCATGCAAAACCACCAATAGGAGTCCATACAAAACCAGCAACAAGAATCCAAGCAAAACCACCAATAGGAATCCATGCAAAACCAGCAACAGGAATCTGTGTAAAACCAGCAACAGAAATCCATGCAAAGCCACCAACAGGAATTCATGCAATAGGAATCCATGCAAAACCAGCAACAGGAATCCATGCAAAGCCAACAACAGAAATCCAAGCAACAGGAATCCATGCAAAGCCAGCAACAGGAATCCATGCAACAGGAATCCATGAAAAGCCAGTATCTGGAATCCATGCAAAACCAGCAACAGGAATCCATGCACCAAGAATACATGCAAAGCCAACAAACAGAATCTATGCAACAGGAATCCATGCAACAGGAATCCATGCAAAGCCAACAACAGGAATCTATGCAACAGGATTCCATGCAAAACCAGCAACAATATCCATGGAAAACGAGTAACAGGAATCCACACAAAACCAGTAACAACATGAATCCATGCAAAATTACCAATAGGAATCCATGCAAAACAAGCAACAGGAATCCATGCAACAGGAATCCATGCAAAACCACCATTAGGAATCCATGCAAAACCACCAATAGGAATCCACATAAAACCAGCAACAGGAATCAATGCAAAACTATAAACAGGAATCCATGCAAAACTACCAATAGGAATCCATGGAAAACCACATATAGGAATCTATGCAAAACCACCAATATGAATCCATGCAAAACTAGCAACAGGAATACATGCAACAGAAAACCATCCAAAACCACCAATAGGAATCCATGCAAAACCACCAATAGGATTGTATGCAAAGTCAACAACAGAAATTCATGCAACAGAAAACCATGAAAAACCACCAATTGGAGTCCATGCAAAACAAGCAACAGGAATCCATGCAAAGCCAACAACAGAAATCCATGCAACAGGAATCCATGCAGAGCCAACAACAGGAATCCATGCAACGGGAATCCATGCCAAGCCAGCAACAGGAATCCATGCAAAACCAGCAACAGGAATCCATGTTCCAAGAATCAATGCAAAGCCAACAACAGGAATCCATGCAAAACGAGCAACAGGAATCCATGCAAAGCCAGCAACAGGATCCATGCAAAACCAGCAACAGGGATCTACAGAAAACCAGTAATAGTAATCAACACAAAACCAGCAACATGAATCCATGCAAAACCACCAATAGGAATCCACATAAAACCAGCAACAGGAATCAACGCAAAACCAGGAATAGGAATCCAAGCAAAACCAGCAACAGGAAACCATTCAAAATCACCAATAGGAATCCATGCAAAACCATCAATAGGAATTCATGCAAAACCAGCAACAGGAATTCATGCAACAGGAATCCATGCAAAACCACCAATAGGAATCCATGCAAAACCAGCAACAGGAATCCATGCAAAAACAGCAACAGGAATCCATACAAAGCCAAGAACAGGAATCCAATCAACAGGAATCCCCGCAAAGCCAGCAACAGGAATCTATGCAAAAACAGCAGCATGAATCCATGAACCAAGAATCAATGCAAAGCCAACAACAGGAATCCATGCGAAACCAGCAAAAGGAATCCATGCAACAGGAATCCACACAAAACCAGCAAGAGGATCCATGCAAAACCATCAACAGGGATCCACACAAAACCAGTAACAGTAATCATCACAAAACCAGCAACATGAATCCATGCAAAACCACCAATAGGAATCCACATAAAACTAGCAACAGGAATCAACACAAAACCACCAATAGGAATCCATGCAAAACCACCAATAGGAGTCCAAACAAAACCAGCAACAGGTATCCATGCAATACCGCCAATAGGAATCCATGCAATACCAGCAACTGGAATCTGTGTAAAAACAGCAACATGAAAAGCCAGTATCAGGAATCCATGAAAAACCAGCAACAGGAATCCATGCACCAAGAATACATGCAAAGCCAACAAACAGAATCCACACAACAGGAATCCATGCATCAGGAATCCATGCAAAGCCAACAACAGGAATCCATGCAAAACCAGCAACAGGTTCCATGCAAAACCAGCAACAGGAATCCACAGAAAACTAGTAACAACATGAATCCATGCAAAACTACCAATAGGAATCCATGCAAAACCACCAATAGGAATCTAGGCAAAATGACCAATAGCAATCCATGCAAAACCACCAATAGGAATCCGTGCAGAGCCAACAACAGGAATCCATGCAGCAGGAATACATGGAAAGCCAGCATCTGGAATATATGCAATACCAGCAACAGGAATCCATGCACCAAGAATACATGCAAAGCCAACAACAGGAATCCATGCAACAGGAATCCATGCAAAAGGAATCCATGCAAAGCCAACAACAGGAATTCAAGCAAAACTAGCAACAGGAATCCATGCAACAGGTATCCATGCAAAACCAGCAACAGGACCAATGCAAAAGTAGCAACAGGAATCCACACAAAACCAGCAACATGAATCCATGAAAAACCACCAATTGGAATCCACATAAAACCAGCAACAGGAATCAATGGAAAACTATTAACAGGAATCAATGCAAAACCACCAATGGGAATCCATGCAAAACCACCAATAGGAATCCATGCAAAACCAGCAACAGGAATCCATGCAAAGCCAACAACAGGAATCCATGCAACAGGAATCCATGCAAAGCCAGCAACAGGAATCCATGCAAAACAAGCAATAGGAATCCATGCTCCAAGAATCCGTGCAAAGCCAACAACAGGAATCCATGCAAAATGAGCAACATAAATCCATGCAACAGGAATCCATGCAAAGCCAGCAACAGGATCAATGCAAAACCAGCAACAGGGATTCACACAAAACCAGTAATAGTAATCAACACAAAACTAGCAACATGAATCCATGCAAAACCACCAATAGGAATCCACATAAAACCAGCAACAGGAATCAACGCAAACCAGGAATAGAAATCCACGCAAAACCAGCAACAGGAAACCATGCAAAACCACCAATAGGAATCCATGCAAAACAATCAATAGGAATTAATGCAAAACCAGCAATAGGAATCCATGCAACAGGAATCCATGCAAAACCACCAATAGGAATCCATGCAAAACCAGCAACAGGAATCCATGCAAAGCCAACAACAGGAATCCATGCAAAGCAACAAACAGGAATCCATGCAACAGGAATCCACGCAAAGCCAGCAACAGGAATCCATGCAAAGCCAGCACCATGAATCCATGCACCAAGAATCCATGAAAAGCCAACAACAGGAATCCATGCGAAACCAGCAAAAGGAATCCATGCAACAGGAATCCATGCAAAACCAGCAACAGGATCCATGCAAAACCATCAACAGAGATCCACACAAAACCAGCAACATGAATGCATGCAAAACCACCAATAGGAATCCACTTAAAACTAGCAACAGGAATAAACTCAAAACCAGAAACAGGCATCCATGCAAAATCACCAATAGGAATCCATGCAAAACCACCAATAGGAGTCCATACAAAACCAGCAACAGGAATTCATGTAAAACCAGCACCAAGAATCCATGCAAAACCGCCAATAGGAATCCATGCAAAACCAGGAACAGGAATCCATGCAACAGGAATCCATGCAAAACCAACAACAGGAATCCATGCAAAACCAGCAACAGGAATCCATGCAACAGTAATCCATGCAAAACCAGCTAGAGGAATCCATGCAACAGGAATCCATGCAAAACCAACAACAGGAATCCATGCAAAACCAGCAACAGGAATCCATGCAGCAGTAATCCATGGAATGCAGCATCTGGAATCCATGCAAAACCAGCAACAGGAATCCATGCACCAAGAATACATGCAAAGCCAACAACCAGAATCCATGCAAAGCCACCAATAGGAATCCATGCAACTGTAATCCATGCAAAACCAGCAACAGGAATCCACACACAACCAGTAGCAACTTGAATCCATGCAAAACCAGCAACAGGAAACCATGCAACAGGAATCCATGCAAAACCAACAGCAGGAATCCATGCAACACTAATCCATGCAAAGCCAACAACAGGAATCCTTGCAAAAACAGCAACAGGAATCCATGCAAAGTCAACAACAGGAATCCATGCAACAGGAATCCATGGAAAGCCAGCATCTGGAATCTATGCAAAACCAGCAACAGGAATCCATGCAGCAACAATACATGCAAAGCCAACAACCAGAATCCATGCAAAGCCACCAACAGGAATCCATGCAACAGCAATCCATGCAAAACCAGCAACAAGAATCCATGCAACAGGAATCCATGCAAAGCCAACAACAGGATTCCATGTAAAACCAGCAAAAGGATCTATGCAAAACCAGCAACAACATGAGTCCATGCAAAACTACCAATAGGAATTCATGCAAAACAAACAACAGGAATCCATGCAACAGTAAATCCATGCAAAACCACCTATAGGAATGCTTGCAAAACCGCCATTAGGAATCCATGCAAAACCAGCAACAGGAATCCATGCAAAACCAGCAACAGGAATCCATGCAAAACCATCAACAGGATCAATGCAAAACCAGCAACAGGAATCTACACAAAACCAGTAACAACATGAATCCATGTAAAACCACCAATAGGAATCCATGCAAAAATTGCAACATTAATCCATGCAACAGGAATTCATGAAAAACCACTAATAGGAATGCTTGCAAATCCACCAATAGGAATCCATGCAAAACTAGCAACAGGAATCCATGCAAAGCCAGTAACAGGAATCCATGCACCAAGAATCCATGCAAAGCCAACAACAGGAATCCATGCAAAGCCAACAACAGGAATCCATGCAACAGGAATCCATGCAAAAACAACAGCAGGAATCCATGCAACAGGAATCCATGCTAAGCCAACAACAGGAATCCATGCAAAACCAGCAACAGCAATCCATGCAACAGGAATCCATGCAAAATCAGCAACAGGAATCCACACAAAACCAGTAAGAACATGAATCCATGTAAAACCACCAACAGGAATCCATGCAAAACCAGCAATAGGAATCCATGCAACAGGAATCCATGCAAAACCAGCAACAGGAATCCATGCAACAGGAATCCATGCAAAACTACGAATAGGAATGATTTCAAAACCACCAATAGTAATCCATGCAAAACTAGCAACAGGAATCCATGCAAAGCCAGTAACAGGAATCCATGCACCAAAAATCCATGCAAAGCCAACAACAGGAATTGATGCAAAACCAGCAACAGGAATCCATGCAAAACCAGCAAAAGGAATGCTTGCAAAACCACCAATACTAATCCATGCAAAACCAGCAATAGGAATCCATGCAAAGCCAACAACAAGAATCCATGCAACAGGAATCCATGCAAAGCCAACAACAGGAATCCATGCAACAGGAATCCATGCAACAGGAATCCATGCAAAGCCAACAACAGGAATTCATGCAAAACTAGCAACAGGAATCCACACAAAACCAGTAACAGTAATCTATACAAAACAAGTAACATGAATCCATGAAAAACCAACAATAGGAATCCTCATGAAACCAGCAACTGGAATCAATGCAAAACTATCAACAGGAATCCATGCAAAACTACCAGTAGGATTCCATGCAAAACCACCAATAGGAATCCATGCAAAACCACCAATATGAATCCATGCAAAACAAGCAACAGGAATCCATGCAACAGAAAACCATACAAAACCACCAATAGGAATCCATGCAAAACCAGCAACAGGAATCCATGCAAATCCAACAACAGAAATCCATGCAACAGGAATCCATGCAAAGCCAACAACAGGAATCCATGCCACAGGAATCCATGCAAAGCCAGCAACAGGAATTCATGCAAAACCAGCAACAGGAATCCATGCTCCAAGAATCAATGCAAAGCCATCAACGGGAATCCATGCAAAACGAGCAACAGGAATCCTTGCAACAGGAATCCATGCAAAGCCAGCAACAGGGATCCACACAAAACCAGTAATAGTAATCAACACAAAACCAGCAACATGAATCCATGCAAAACCAACAATAGGAATCTACATAAAACCAGCAACAGGAATCAACGCAAAACCAGGAATAGGAATCCACGCAAAACAAGCAACGGGAAACCATGCAAAACCACCAATAGGAATCCATGCAAAACCATCAATAGGAATTAATGCAAAACCAGCAATAGGAATTCATGCCAAACCAGCAACAGGAATGCTTGCAAAACCACCAATACTAATCCATGCAAAACCAGCAACAGGAATCCATGCAAAGCCATCAACAGGAATCCATGCAGCATGAATCCATTCGAAACCACCAATAGGAATCCATGCAAAACCAGCAACAGGAATCAATGCAAAACTATAAACAGGAATCCATGCAAAACTACCAATAGGAATCCATGGAAAACCACAAATAGGAATCCATGCAAAACCACCAATATGAATCCATGCAAAACTAGCAACAGGAATCCATGCAACAGAAAACCATGCAAAACCACCAATAGGAATGTATGCAAAGTCAACAACAGAAATTCATGCAACAGAAAACCAGGAAAAACCACCAATTGGAGTCCATGCAAAACAAGCAACAGGAATCCATGCAAAGCCAATAGAAATCCATGCAACAGGATTCCATGCAGAGCCAACAACAGGAATCCATGCAACAGGAATCCATGCAAAGCCAGCAACAGGAATCCATGCAAAACCAGCAACAGGAATCCACACACAACCAGTAGCAACTTGAATCCATGCAAAACCACCAATAGGAATCCATGCAAAACCAGCAACAGGAATCCATGCAACAGGAATCCATGCATAACCAACAGCAGGAATCCATGCAACACTAATCCATGCAAAGCCAACAACAGGAATCCTTGCAAAAACAGCAACAGGAATCCATGCAAAGTCAACAACAGGAATCCATGCAACAGGAATCCATGGAAAGCCAGCATCTGGAATCCATGCAAAACCAGCAACAGGAATCCATGCAGCAACAATACATGCAAAGCCAACAACCAGAATCCATGCAAAGCCACCAACAGGAATCCATGCAACAGCAATCCATGCAAAACCAGCAACAAGAATCCATGCAACAGGAATCCATGCAAAGCCAACAACAGGATTCCATGCAAAACCAGCAAAAGGATCTATGCAAAACCAGCAACAACATGAGTCCATGCAAAACTACCAATAGGAATTCATGCAAAACAAACAACAGGAATCCATGCAACAGTAAATCCATGCAAAACCACCTATAGGAATGCTTGCAAAACCACCATTAGGAATCCATGCAAAACCAGCAACAGGAATCCATGCAAAACCAGCAACAGGAATCCATGCAAAACCATCAACAGGATCAATGCAAAACCAGCAACAGGAATCCACACAAAACCAGTAACAACATGAATCCATGTAAAACCACCAATAGGAATAAATACAAAAATTGCAACATTAATCCATGCAACAGGAATCCATGAAAAACCACCAATAGGAATGCTTGCAAATCCACCAATAGGAATCCATGCAAAACTAGCAACAGGAATCCATGCAAAGCCAGTAACAGGAATCCATGCACCAAGAATCCATGCAAAGCCAACAACAGGAATCCATGCAAAGCCAACAACAGGAATCCATGTAACAGGAATCCATGCAAAAACAACAGCAGGAATCCATGCAACAGGAATCCATGCTAAGCCAACAACAGGAATCCATGCAAAACCAGCAACAGCAATCCATGCAACAGGAATCCATGCAAAATCAGCAACAGGAATCCACACAAAACCAGTAAGAACATGAATCCATGTAAAACCACCAACAGGAATCCATGCAAAACCAGCAATAGGAATCCATGCAACAGGAATCCATGCAAAACCAGCAACAGGAATCCATGCAAAACCAGCAACAGGAATCCATGCAACAGGAATCCATGCAAAACTACGAATAGGAATGATTTCAAAACCACCAATAGTAATCCATGCAAAACTAGCAACAGGAATCTATGCAAAGCCAGTAACAGGAATCCATGCACCAAAAATCCATGCAAAGCCAACAACAGGAATCGATGCAAAACCTGCAACAGGAATCCATGCAAAACCAGCAATAGGAATGCTTGCAAAACCACCAATAGGAATCCATGCAAAACCAGCAACAGGAATCAATGCAAAACTATAAACAGGAATCCATGCAAAACTACCAATAGGAATCCATGGAAAACCACAAATAGGAATCCATGCAAAACCACCAATATGAATCCATGCAAAACTAGCAACAGGAATCCATGCAACAGAAAACCATGCAAAACCACCAATAGGAATGTATGCAAAGTCAACAACAGAAATTCATGCAACAGAAAACCATGAAAAACCACCAATTGGAGTCCATGCAAAACAAGCAACAGGAATCCATGCAAAGCCAACAGAAATCCATGCAACAGGATTCCATGCAGAGCCAACAACAGGAATCCATGCAACAGGAATCCATGCAAAGCCAGCAACAGGAATCCATGCAAAACCAGCAACAGGAATCCATGCTCCAAGAATCAATGCAAAGCCAACAACAGGAATCCATGCAAAATGAGCAACAGGAATCCATGCAAAGCCAGCAACAGGATCCATGCAAAACCAGCAACAGGGATCCACAGAAAACCAGTAATAGTAATCAACACAAAACCAGGAAAAGGAATCCACGCAAAACCAGCAACAGGAAACCATTCAAAACCACCAATAGGAATCCACATAAAACCAGCAACAGGAATCAACGCAAAACCAGGAATAGGAATCCACGCAAAACCAGCAACAGGAAACCATTCAAAACCACCAATATGAATCCTTGCAAAACCATCAATAGGAATTAATGCAAAACTAGCAATAGGAATGCATGCAAAACCAGCAACAGGAATCCATGCAACAGGAATCCATGCAAAACCACCAATAGGAATCCATGCAAAACCAGCAACAGGAATACATGCAAAACAAGCAACAGGAATCCATACAAAGCCAAGAACAGGAATCCAATCAACAGGAATCCCCGCAAAGCCAGCAACAGGAATCTATACAAAAACAGCAGCATGAATCCATGCACCAAGAATCAATGCAAAGCCAACAACAGGAATCCATGCGAAACCAGCAAAAGGAATCCATGCAACAGGAATCCACACAAAACCAGCAACAGGATCCATGCAAAACCATCAACAGGGATCCACACAAAACCAGTAACAGTAATCATCACAAAACCAGCAACATGAATCCATGCAAAACCACCAATAGGAATCCACATAAAACTAGCAACAGGAATCAACACAAAACCACCAATAGGAATCAGTGCAAAACCACCAATAGGAGTCCATACAAAACCAGCAACAAGTATCCATGCAAAACCGCCAATAGGAATCCATGCAATACCAGCAACTGGAATCTGTGTAAAAACAGCAACAGAAATCCATGCAAACCCAACAACAGGAATCCATGCAACAGAAATCCATGCAAAACCAGGAACAGGAATCCATGCAATAGGAATCCATGCAAAACCAGCAACAGGAATCCATGCAACAGGAAACCATGAAAAGCCAGTATCTGGAATCCATGAAAAACCAGCAACAGGAATCCATGCACCAAGAATACATGCAAAGCCAACAAACAGAATCCACACAACAGGAATCCATGCATCAGGAATCCATGCAAAGCCAACAACAGGAATCCATGCAAAACCAGCAACAGGTTCCATGCAAAACCAGCAACAGGAATCCACAGAAAACTAGTAACAACATGAATCCATGCAAAACTACCAATAGGAATCCATGCAAAACCACCAATAGGAATCTATGCAAAAATGACCAATAGCAATCCATGCAAAACCACCAATAGGAATCCATGCAGAGCCAACAACTGGAATCCATGCAGCAGGAATCCATGGAAAGCCAGCATCTGGAATATATGCAATACCAGCAACAGGAATCCATGCACCAAGAATACATGCAAAGCCAAAAACCGGAATCCATGCAAAGCCAACAACAGGAATCCATGCAACAGGAATCCATGCAAAGCCAACAACAGGAATTCAAGCAAAACTAGCAACAGGAATCCATGCAACAGGAATCCATGCAAAACCAGCAACAGGATCAATGCAAAAGTAGCAACAGGAATCCACACAAAACCAGCAACATGAATCCATGAAAAACCACCAATAGGAATCCACATAAAACCAGCAACAGGAATCAATGCAAAACTATGAACAGGAATCAATGCAAAACCACCAATGGGAATCCATGCAAAACCACCAATAGGAATCCATGCAAAACCTGCAACAGGAATCCATGCAAAGCCAACAACAGGAATCCATGCAACAGGAATCCATGCAAAGCCAGCAACAGGAATCCATGCAAAACAAGCAATAGGAATCCATGCTCCAAGAATCCATGCAAAGCCAACAACAGGAATCCATGCAAAACGAGCAACATAAATCCATGCAACAGGAATCCATGCAAAGCCAGCAACAGGATCCATGCAAAACCAGCAACAGGGATCCACACAAAACCAGTAATAGTAATCAACACAAAACCAGCAACATGAATCCATGCAAAACAACCAATAGGAATCCACATAAAACCAGCAACAGGAATCAACGCAAACCAGGAATAGAAATCCACGCAAAACCAGCAACAGGAAACCATGCAAAACCACCAATAGGAATCCATGCAAAACAATCAATAGGAATTAATGCAAAACCAGCAATAGGAATCCTTGCAAAACCACCAATAGGAATCCATGCAAAACCAGCAACAGGAATCCATGCAAAGCCAACAACAGGAATCCATGCAAAGCAACAAACAGGAATCCATGCAACAGGAATCCACGCAAAGCCAGCAACAGGAATCCATGCAAAGCCAGCACCATGAATCCATGCACCAAGAATCCATGAAAAGCCAACAACAGGAATGCATGCGAAACCAGCAAAAGGAATCCATGTAACAGGAATCCATGCAAAACCAGCAACAGGATCCATGCAAAACCATCAACAGAGATCCACACAAAACCAGCAACATGAATCCATGGAAAACCACCAATAGGAATCCACTTAAAACTAGCAACAGGAATAAACGCAAAACCAGCAACAGGCATCCATGCAAAATCACCAATAGGAATCCATGCAAAACCACCAATAGGAGTCCATACAAAACCAGCAACAGGAATTCATGTAAAACCAGCACCAAGAATCCATGCAAAACCGCCAATAGGAATCCATGCAAAACCAGGAACAGAAATCCATGCAACAGGAATCCATGCAAAACCAACAACAGGAATCCATGCAAAACCAGCAACAGGAATCCATGCAACAGTAATCCATGCAAAACCAGCTACAGGAATCCATGCAACAGGAATCCATGCAAAACCAACAACAGGAATCCATGCAAAACCAGCAACAGGAATCCATGCAATAGTAATCCATTGAATGCAGCATCTGGAATCCATGCAAAACCAGCAACAGGAATCCATGCACCAAGAATACATGCAAAGCCAACAACCAGAATCCATGCAAAGCCACCAACAGGAATCCATGCAACTGTAATCCATGCAAAACCAGCAACAGGAATCCACACACAACCAGTAGCAACTTGAATCCATGCAAAACCACCAATAGGAATCCATGCAAAACCAGCAACAGGAATCCATGGAACAGGAATCCATGCAACAGGAATCCATGCAAAGCCAGCAACAGGAATCCATGCAAAACAAGCAATAGGAATCCATGCTCCAAGAATCCATGCAAAGCCAACAACAGGAATCCATGCAAAACGAGCAACATAAATCCATGCAACAGGAATCCATGCAAAGCCAGCAACAGGATCCATGCAAAACCAGCAACAGGGATCCACACAAAACCAGTAATAGTAATCAACACAAAACCAGCAACATGAATCCATGCAAAACAACCAATAGGAATCCACATAAAACCAGCAACAGGAATCAACGCAAACCAGGAATAGAAATCCACGCAAAACCAGCAACAGGAAACCATGCAAAACCACCAATAGGAATCCATGCAAAACAATCAATAGGAATTAATGCAAAACCAGCAATAGGAATCCTTGCAAAACCACCAATAGGAATCCATGCAAAACCAGCAACAGGAATCCATGCAAAGCCAACAACAGGAATCCATGCAAAGCAACAAACAGGAATCCATGCAACAGGAATCCACGCAAAGCCAGCAACAGGAATCCATGCAAAGCCAGCACCATGAATCCATGCACCAAGAATCCATGAAAAGCCAACAACAGGAATCCATGCGAAACCAGCAAAAGGAATCCATGTAACAGGAATCCATGCAAAACCAGCAACAGGATCCATGCAAAACCATCAACAGAGATCCACACAAAACCAGCAACATGAATCCATGCAAAACCACCAATAGGAATCCACTTAAAACTAGCAACAGGAATAAACGCAAAACCAGCAACAGGCATCCATGCAAAATCACCAATAGGAATCCATGCAAAACCACCAATAGGAGTCCATACAAAACCAGCAACAGGAATTCATGTAAAACCAGCACCAAGAATCCATGCAAAACCACCAATAGGAATCCATGCAAAACCAGGAACAGAAATCCATGCAACAGGAATCCATGCAAAACCAACAACAGGAATCCATGCAAAACCAGCAACAGGAATCCATGCAACAGTAATCCATGCAAAACCAGCTACAGGAATCCATGCAACAGGAATCCATGCAAAACCAACAACAGGAATCCATGCAAAACCAGCAACAGGAATCCATGCAATAGTAATCCATTGAATGCAGCATCTGGAATCCATGCAAAACCAGCAAAAGGAATCCATGCACCAAGAATACATGCAAAGCCACCAACAGGAATCCATGCAACTGTAATCCATGCAAAACCAGCAACAGGAATCCACACACAACCAGTAGCAACTTGAATCCATGCAAAACCACCAATAGGAATCCATGCAAAACCAGCAACAGGAATCCATGGAACAGGAATCCATGCAAAATCAACAGCAGGAATCCATGCAACACTATTCCATGCAAAGCCAACAACAGGAATCCTTGCAAAACCAGCAACAGGAATCCATGCAAAGTCATCAACAGGAATCCATGCAACAGGAATCCATGGAAAGCCAGCATCTGGAATCCATGCAAAACCAGCAACAGGAATCCATGCACCAACAATACATGCAAAGCCAACAACCAGAATCCATGCAAAGCCACCAACAGGAATCCATGCAACAGCAATCCATGCAAAACCAGCAACAGGAATCCATGCAACAGGAATCCATGCAAAGCCAACAACAGGATTCCATGCAAAACCAGCAACAGGATCCATGCAAAACCAGCAACAACATGAGTCCATGCAAAACTACCAATAGAAATCCATGCAAAACAAACAACAGGAATCCATGCAACAGTAAATCCATGCAAAACCACTTATAGGAATGCTTGCAAAACCGCCATTAGGAATCCATGCAAAACCAGCAACAGGAATCCATGCAAAACCAGCAATAGGAATCCATGCAAAACCCTCAACAGGATCAATGCAAAACCAGCAACAGGAATCCACACAGAACCAGTAACAACATGAATCCATGTAAAACCACCAATAGGAATCCATGCAAAACCAGCAACATTAATCCATGCAACAGGAATCCATGCAAAACCACCAATAGGAATGCTTGCAAATCCACCAATAGGAATCCATGCAAAACTAGCAACAGGAATCCATGCAAAGCCAGTAACAGGAATCCATGCACCAAGAATCCATGCAAAGCCAACAACAGGAATCCATGCAAAGCCAACAACAGGAATCCATGAAACAGGAATCCATGCAAAAACAACAGCAGGAATCCATGCAACAGGAATCCATGCAAAGCCAACAACAGGAATCCATGCAAAACCAGCAACAGCAATCCATGCAACAGGAATCCATGCAAAACCAGCAACAGGATCCATGCAAAACCAGCAACAGGAATCCACACAAAACAGTAAGAACATGAATCAATGTAAAACCACCAACAGGAATCCATGCAAAACCAGCAATAGGAATCCATGCAACAGGAATCCATGCAAAACCAGCAACAGGAATCCATGCAACAGGAATCCATGCAAAACTACGAATAGGAATGATTTCAAAACCACCAATAGTAATCCATGCAAAACTAGCAACAGGAATCCATGCAAAGCCAGTAACAGGAATCCATGCACCAAAAATCCATGCAAAGCCAACAACAGGAATTGATGCAAAACCAGCAACAGGAATCCATGCAAAACCAGCAAAAGGAATGCTTGCAAAACCACCAATACTAATCCATGCAAAACCAGCAATAGGAATCCATGCAAAACCAGCAACAGGAATCCATGCAAAGCCAACAACAGGAATCCTTGCAGCATGAATCCATTCGAAACCACCAATAGGAATCCATGCAAAACCAGCAACAGGAATCCATGCAAAGCCAGCAACAGGAATACATGCAACAGGAATCCATGCAAAGCCAGCAACAGGAATCCATGCAAAACCATCAACAGGGATCCATGCACCAAGAATCCATGCAAATCTAACAACAGGAATCCATGCAAAACCAGTAACAGGAATCCACGCAACAGGTACATTTAAACCCAGCAACATGATCCATTCAAAGCCAGCAACAGGGATCCACACATAACCAGTAAAAATAATCAACACAAAACCAGCAACATGTATCCATGCAAAACCATCACCAAGAATCCATGCAAAGCCAACAACAGGAATCCATGCAAAACCATCAACAGGAATCCACAAAAAACCAGTAACAGTAATCCATACAAAACCAGTAACAGTGATCAACACAAAACCGGCAACATGAATCCATGCAAAACCACCAATAGGAATCAACATAAAACCAGCAACAGGAATCAACGCAAAACCAGCAACAGGAGTCCATGCAAAACCACCAATAGGAATCCATGCAAAACCAGCAACAGGAATTAATGTAAAACCAGCAACAAGAATCCATGCAAAACCGCCAATAGGAATCCATGCAAAACCAGCAACAGGAATCTATGCAACAGGAATCCATGCAAAGCCAACAACATGAATCTATGCAAAACCAGCAACAGGAATCCATGCAACAGGATTCCATGCAAAACCAGCAACAGGAATCCATGCAACAGGATTCCATGCAAAACCAGCAACAGGAATCCATGCAACAGGATTCCATGCAAAACCAGCCACAGGATCTATGCAAAACCAGCAACAGGAATCTATGTAAAACCAGTCTGTATGACCATTGATTCCTGTTTTCGTTTTATGCAGTCTTTTTGTGATGCACTTCACATGCTACAGTGCCAGACTTGCATTATACAAAGACACAAATCTGTACATAAAACAATATATTTAAAATATTGATATATACAATTGCAAATGGAACAAAGCAATACAGGTACCTGATGTCCCCTTACTGCCATGGACCATTTAACATATAAATGAGTTTCCAAAAAGCAATATTTAGGAAGTAAATTAGATAAAGTTTTGTCAATTTAGGGGATTGGTACAAAATGAATATTTGGTAGCACTCTAAAGATATATTTTTACTTTTTCTGGCATGCACTTTTATCTATGTATTTGCATAGATGCAATTCCAAAAAGGGCATGAGACACTTATGTACCTATAGAAAAGTGAATTGTATCTGCATTTTTTCTGGTAAATAATACATTTTGATAATATTCTCCTTTTGAACTATTGTAGTTATTTTATTTTCTGCATGATAGAAATAATGTGATTTAGCGTGTTCATATTGATCATTTGGCTCCAGTCCAAATCACTAAAAGTAAAGGTGAATAAATAAATTTATGACACATAATGAGTTAGTTGATCAATGCAATAATAATTTAGCAATTTGTTAGGAATAACTTAACAATTCAAAATCAATAATCATGTTTCCGGCAGAGTAGATTCATCATTTTCTTTCTCCTTATTTCTTTAGTTAAAAACCGTACAGAGGTGCAGTGAGACATTTCAGGTGGCAGCTAGAGTGATAGCAGTTTATAAATGATGAACTTCTGCTCTGAAACAAAGAGTTATTTCTGTGCAGTGCCATATACAGTATTTAAATGGTTTGTAGGAGGTGTCTGCATCTGGATTCATCAGGTATAAATAACTATTTCCCAGGCATTTATGTTTCCTGAAATAAGCATTTTGATTATAATATTAACTATAGAAATGGGGGAGAATTTCCACATGTATTAATTTTTGAATGGCAACAAGCTGTTTCACAGAGGTCCATTTATAGTGATATATTCTTTGTATTTTGATTACCGGGAATAGCTCATGGAAGGTATTTCCACCCACCATGGACAGCGCACTGGCCAACCATGGGTGTTTATTGATCATGACCAGCAGCGCTTGACCAGAATTGGCCGTGGTAACAGACAAGCACACTGGCTCAAATCACATCCCCATTCAATGCAGGAGGTACCAGATGCATATCCAGCAGGTCAGTGCAGCGTTCTTTAGCTTTCGTGGAATATGAGAACAGAAGACTTACCAGAGTGACACCGGACACAGTGCCTCACCTGGGCTCAAGACATCGCTAATTAGACCCTGGAGGACTGGCAACATGTGGCGTGGTCCGATGAGTCACGGTTCCAGTTGTTTTGAGATGATGGTAGGGTTCAGGTGAGGCACAGACCCCATGAGGCCATTGATGTCAGTTGTCAACAAGGCACAGTGCAAGCTGGTTATGGTCCCATAATGGTGTGGGGTGTGTTTACGTGGCATGGGTTGGATTCGTTGGTCTTCCTGGTACACACATAACAACATATATTGAGAAATGTTGAATGTCCGTACAACTTTGGAAATGGAATATCCCCTCTGTCGGACACCCACTGTCATGCCCGTTCGAATTCAGATAATTCATGTTGGATTGCCGTGAGCAGCCTAGCCAGTGTTCAAACTGACTCAAGTGATTTCAGATTACAACTGATGCAGATCTGGGCATTTCGAAGACATCACAGTATGGTGGCACCATTACCATTACCTTTATATACTGCTATCTCATGACAGTTGGCACACTATATACAGTATATATATAAAATAGATGCAGAATACAACACTCCACAAAAAATGCAAACAATCTGCCATGGTGTCCTCCTGGGTATAAAATACTAATTCAGTACACAATCAAAAGGTGGTACTCATGGGTCTTCATATAAAGAACTCACATTGACAAACTGTTCTGTTTGTTTATTTCAGTCGGGGAGACTATATTAAGAACACACAAATATATGAAACATACAAACCTTATATACCAGTAGATCCACTGTGAAGAGGTGCAACTCCCCTATGTGTCACGCTGGGTGCTAGGGTGTGCAGTCATAATTGTGTAACTATAGAAAGAAAGAGTCCATTTGCAATCCATGCTACAAGAAGGCAGCAAGTAACCCGTGTGATGTACACCAATCACAAATAGTCTATAGATACAATATAAAGAGGTTCCAAGCACTCTTCTCTAGGTACAGTTCAATAAAGAATTTTTCTTAATTTTAAAAGAATATATTTAGAAAATCACATATTCATATAGTCACTCTTCTGTAGTTCCAATAGTTCCTTATTCCTGTAGATATTCCAGTAAGTCCTGTTTAAACAGACAATATTACCTCCAGAGAAAGGGTACAGCAATGGGTAGTAGAGTGGCATCGGTTTACACTAATTTATTTATGGGATGGTGGGAGGATCGGGTGATATGGAATAACAACCCATATAGTGAAAATATCCTTATTTGGCTAATATTTATTGATGATATATTTTTTATCTGGACAGGTGGAGAGGATGATCTTAATCTATTTTGTAAATATCTTAATAACAATGATTTTAATATTTCTTTGACATTTAATATTAATCAAGAGGAAGTAAACTTTTTGGACCTAATCATTTACAAACCAGGGGATAATTTAGCAACGAAGAGTTATGAGAAACCAACTGACAGTAATTCATATATCAACACAAATAGCCACCACCACCCTAGGTGGCTTAAAAATATCCAAAAGGGACAAATACGAAGAATACGTCGAAATTGCACAAATGATGATATTTTTAATGATCGAGTTAAAAACCTTAGGCAAAAATTTATTGCAAAAGGTTATGAAGAGGAAATAGTAGATAACACTATTAAAGAGATGAAGACCATCCCATAGAGAGATCTAATAGTGTATAAAAATAAAATAAATATGGATATGACAAACAAGGTACCCTTTTTACCACATATAACAAATATAAGGCTATAGAATATATTTTTAGAAAAAACTGGCACCTTCTACAATAGGATCCGATTCTAATAGATATAATCCCCTGCAAACCAACGTTTACATACAGGAGAGCCCTCAACATTAAGAATAAACTACTTAAAAGCGCAATACCTGAAAAAAGAACATGACGAATAAAGACAAAAGTCTTTCATCGCTGTGGGTCCTGTATTGTATGTACTACACACACAAGACAGATGAGCAAAACAGAAACATTTAAATCAAATTCAAACAATAAGGTGTTTAAAGTGAATGAATTCATTACATGTAACAGTACAAACTGTATATACATTATTGAGTGTAAATGTGGTCTGCAATACATTGGTAAGACATCAAGGAAACTTAGAGAGAGATGGGCGGAACATCGTAGAAATTTAAAGAAGGGTGTCACCAACCATTCACTTTCCAAACATTTTTTTAAAAAACACCAAAGTTCAGTGAATGATATTACTAATATAACTGGCATTAAAAAAGTAGAAGGAAATTGGTGGACAAAGAGAACAGAGGCATACCTAGCAAAAACAGAAATGCGGCTAATATATGAAGCCAAAACTCTGGAACTATACGGTCTAAATGCAGACTTCGAGCTTAAGTGGTTCTTGTAAAGATGGTACAATAGAGATATGATACAATGTATATTATTAATAAGTGGTTAAAGTGTCATAATTTTATCATCAATTATTATTTCTTAATATACATGTTTTATCTCGTGACCTGTTTTATCATCATTTTATGAATACCGTGTTTTATCTGTATATTTTAACACTGTATATTGACTATTTTTAATGACATATTTATCAAATAGAATAGATAATATGAACTGCAGATGAACGTATATGTATTAATTGTACCATGAGGGTGATACATATTGTTATTAGATGTGTGATCTATTAGATAGATCAGTGTTCCCACTGGGTATTAGGATCCCACATTTTTCATATGAGTATATTTATTTATAACCGATTATCCTCATTATATGTTATGCAGAATATGCAATGAAAGTGGACAGCGCTCCTATAACTATAGCGCCTCTCAATAGATCACAGGACACACCTATCACATGATGTGTTCCAGGAGGTGGAACGCAGCAAAGCTAAATAGATGGGTAACACACGTGACACATTCTGAGAACACGTGATGAGTCACGCGATGCGTTCCAGGAAGTGGAACGCATCGCAGTTTTTACACACGTTGGAACATACTTCGGAACAGAAGGGAACCAAATAGAAATAGATGAGGTAAGGAACTGGTAACAGCTTAAAATCCAAAACTGACATCCACTATATAGGAAACCACTAAACATAATAAGAGCAGTGATTGAACACCTTTTTTAGGGGATGGGAGGAGATAGTAGTATATAACCTGGTCAACTCTGCATGCACATTACACCTTGATAAAGACCATACGATGGTTGAAACGTGTTGGTGCGGATATTAAAAGGCTCCAGTATCCAGATTGATCTTGGAAAGGTATTGCTTAATAGGGGAAGCGTTAAGACCCCTATATGCTTGGAATTGTGCCTTTCAAAAAAGGTTATTGATGGTACGGGACCATTTTTATTGAGTTTTAATGATTGTGTTTTATACAAATAAATGTTATGGTGTTACACTATATGTGCTTTCCCCTGTTTTGTTACATGTACACCACATTTGTGAGTGCATCAGTAGAAAGGGGTTAAAGTGTGAACCTACAATCCTTATCATCAGAGAGACCAGGTTACAGAAGATTTTTTAAACAGGACTTATTGGAATACCTACAGGAATAAGGAACTATTGGAAGTATAGAAGAGTGACTATATGACTAGGTGATTTTCTAAATATATTCTTTTAAGAAGAAAGAAAAAATCTTTATTGGACTGTACCTAGAGAAGAGCAATTGGAACCTCTTTATATTGTTTCTATAGATCATTGTGTAACTGTTTGCCACACATTAAATTATTTGGGCTGCAGAAGCAGAAGACCTTTCTGTATGTTTTGGGGTGCAGATGATGGAGGAACACCACCGCACATATCATTGCTTACACTGGAAGGAAAACACACTATGCCAATTTTTGTGCACTAATTTCTTTGTTTTTTTATACACAAATAACACTTACAATTGTTTTTACACACTAGGAGGAACAGGACTTTGTAAAAATAGTTTTGGGGTGCTGATGATGGGGGGATACCACCACATACACCTCCACTTACACAGAAAGGAAAATGCACAATGCTAATTTTTTTTGCACTCATTTCTTTGTTTTCTATACACTACCAACACTGGCAATTGTTTTAATGCACCATGAGGATCTTGTCTTTGCGAGGATTGTTTCAGGGTGCAAATGATGGTGGACACCACCGCACACAACGTTACTTACACTAAATGGAAAACACACTATGCTCATTTTTTTTTGTACTCATTTCTTTGTTTGTTATACACAAACAATACTGGCAATAGTTTTCCCGCAGTAGGAGGAACAGGTCTTTGTGAGAATTGCTTTGGACTACAGATGATACATAGAACAGTAATATAGGCTACATCACTCATCTGAACTCACACTTCTTGAAATACACAATATCATTTTTAAATGCAATTAGAAAAGACGGCAGGTTTATTTGTTTTAGACAATAGGAAAAAAAATATGTTTTTAAAATAATTTTATATAATTGAGTACAAACTCAAAACAAAGAGGTCTTCTTCAGACACAGTAGATTATTTTTTGGACAGATAAACGATATGAAGTCCTTTTGACGAAACCGGTAGGGGCGTGGCCTGGCACATTCCTGCTCCATCATGAAGGAGATCCTTGCTGTGTCTGTGATATATGGTATTCATGACATTTATGCTGATGAACTTGCGGTATGTGACCGCCACCTGTGGTATGCAAGCTGTTTACCTGTACTGTCTGTGTGCTAATTAAAAATGTATTTTAATGCAGTATGAGACGCCCCCGTGTTACTTCTATTTGTTAGCAATATCCTTACCTGAGATGTGAATTCGGGTGTAAAAATGAAGACGCCAACTTAATTTAAGAAGTTATTTGTGCATAAGACCGGCTGTGATATCATCTGAGACTAGTTTTTTCTTACAAGCAAACGTTATTGAGACAATTGTTCCTGGATTTCATTTCAAAAAGGACTGGTTAGCGCACAAACCATATATATATATATATATATATATATATTAGGGGTGTGCACCGGCCACTTTTCGTGTTTTGGATCTGGATCTGTCTTCGTGTTTTGGATCTGGATTGGTTTTGCCAAAACCACCCTTCCGTGTTTTGGGTTTTGTGTTTTAGATCTGGATTTTTTCTTAAAAGATAAAAAAAAATGCTAAAATCACGCTATTAATAACCCCAATAACATTAATTTCCACTCATTTCCACTCTATTCTGAACACCTCACACCTCACAATATTGTTTTTAGGCCAAAAGGTTGCACCGAAGTAGCTGGATGACTATGCTAAGCGACACAAGTGGGCGGCACAAACACGTGGCCCATCTAGGAGTGGCACTGCAGTGGCAGACAGGAAGCCAATCAGCGTTATGGTGCCCATTTGCATGTAGCATGAACCCGGGAGATCCGCGCTACATGCATCTGTGTGATTGGCACAGAGCAATGACAGGTCCGTGAGACCCGTCTGTGCTGCTGTGGTAAAAAAAAAAAACAAACCTGTGTAAAAAAAGAAAAAAATGGCGTGCACCCCCCCAAAAAAGAGCAACCAGCCCCGGGCATTAGTAACCCAGTGCTGGGTGTGCTTAAATACAGGGGACAAACGACGTAGGGGTCCCCTGTACTTAAGCACAACCAGCACCGGGCTAGTCAGAACCAGCGCTGGTTGCCAAAATACGGGGGACAAACGACGTAGGGGTCCCCCGTAATCTGCGCAACCAGCTCTGGGCTCTGATCCGGTCCTGGTTCTGGAAATACAGGGGAAAAAAATTAGTAGGGTTCCCCTGTATGTTCCAGAACCAGCACTGGACTTTTTCTAGCGGGGGGCTAATGCCACAGCCAGGGGAGCCCTTTCACCGGGCCCCCCAGCCGCAGCATCAGCCCTGACCGCTAGTCAGCCCAGGCCGGGGATCCCTGGAGAGCTGGGGACCCCCCCAATAAAGGGGTCACCCTCTCCAGGGCACCCCAGGCCCAGGCTGATAGCCCGGGGCTATCCCCGCCACCCCTGGTGGCGGTGGGTGGCGGGTTGATTGTGTGGTGTGGTGTAAATAAAGAATATCAAACATTGTCTTTACAAGTAGAACTGCAATTCCCAGCTAGCCTGTCCCGCATGCTGGTACTTGGAGAACCACAAGTACCAGCATGCAGGGCATTAAGGGCCCACTAGTACCTGTAGTTCACCTGTAAAAAAAATGTTTAAAAAAACACAGGACACACACACCGTGACAGTATAAGTTTATTAAACATACATACACACACACACACACACATGTACACATACTCACCTATGTAACATCGTCCACTTGTCCGGTAAAGTATCCATAGGGGACCTGTGAAAAAAAACATACTCACCATCTCCTATGCAAGGTTCTGTCCTCTTCGTTCCAAAGTAGGCATCCCCGGACTTGGCAAAAAAACAAAACGAAAACGCGATCCACGAAACTTAGTTCCGTTCTACAGAACGGTACTTCCCGAATGAGAGCTTAGCGGCGGGGTATCACCATGGAAACCCCGCTGCTAAGCGTTCATTGGCTGAGAGAGGTCATCTCCCGTCTCTCAGCCAATGAACGGCTCCCTCCATTGTAGTCAATGGTGGGAACCGCAGGGTAAACTTTAATAACCTTGCGGCTCCCACCATTGACTACAATGGAGGGAGCCGTTCATTGGCTGAGAGACGGGAGATGACCTCTCTCAGCCAATGAACGCTTAGCAGCGGGGTTTCCATGGTGATACCCCGCCGCTAAGCTCTCATTCGGGAAGTACTTGTTCTATAGAACGGTACTAAGTGCGTGGATCGCGTTTTCGTTTTGTTTTTTTGCCAAGTCCGGGGATGCCTACTTTGGAACGAAGAGGACAGAACCTCGCATAGGAGATGGTGAGTATGTTTTTTTTCACAGGTCCCCTATTGATACTTTACCGGACAAGTGGACGATGTTACATAGGTGAGTATGTGTACATGTGTGTGTGTATGTATGTTTAATAAACTTATACTGTCACGGTGTGTGTGTCCTGTGTTTTTTTAAACATTTTTTTTACAGGTGAACTACAGGTACTAGTGGGCCCTTAATGCCCTGCATGCTGGTACTTGTGGTTCTCCAAGTACCAGCATGCGGGGCAGGCTAGCTGGGACTTGCAGTTCTACTTGTAAAGACAATGTTTGATATTCTTTATTTACACCACACCACACAATCAACCCGCTACCCACCGCCACCAGGGGTGGAGGGGATAGCCCCGGGCTATCAGCCTGGGCCTGGGGTGCCCTGGAGAGGGTGACCCCTTTATTGGGGGGGTCCCCAGCTCTCCAGGGATCCCCAGCCTGGGCTGACTAGCGGTCAGGGCTGATGCTGCGGCTGGGGGGCCCGGTGAAAGGGCTCCCCTGGCTGTGGCATCAGCCCCCCGCTAGAAAAAGTCCAGTGCTGGTTCTGGAACATACAGGGGAACCCTACTAATTTTTTTCCCCTGTATTTCCAGAACCAGGACCGGATCAGAGCCCAGAGCTGGTTGCGCAGAATACGGGGGACCCCTACGTCGTTTGTCCCCCGTATTTTGGCAACCAGCGCTGGTTCTTACTAGCCCGGTGCTGGTTGTGCTTAAGTACAGGGGAGCCCTACGTCGTTTGTCCCCTGTATTTAAGCACACCCAGCACTGGGTCACTAATGCCCGGGGCTGGTTGCTCTTCTTTGGGGGGGGGGCACGCCATTTTTTTCTTTTTTTACACAGGTTTTTTTTTTTTACCACAGCAGCACAGACGGGTCTCACGGACCCGTAAGTGCTCTGTGTCAATGACACAGATGCAAGTAGCACGGATCTCCTGGTCCGTGCATGCATCTGTGTCATTGAAATACACAGCAGCACAGACGGGTCTCACTGACCCATCTGTGCTCTGTGTCACTGTCAGTCACACAGATGCATGTAGCACGGATCTCACGAGTCCGTGCTACATGCAAATGAGCACCATAATGCTGATTGGCTGAGAGCCGTGACAGACCGAACCCGCTCATCCCTAATATATATATATATATATTAGACATGAACGGGTTCTGATTTTAGAAATCCGAACCCCCCTGAGCCCCCCCGATCCGAGCCGGGTACCGAGTACGGCTCGGGTTTTCCCGCCACTCGGTTCCCAGAACGAGGCAAAACTTCATCCTCTTGCTGTCGGATTCTTGCGGGTTTTGGATTCTATAAAAGGTCCCCCCGTCAGCGCCATTTTTCACTCCGGCTGTGGACAGTGAAGAGGGAGGGTGGGGGTTGCTGTGCTGGTGCTGCTGTTGTCCATAGGGGCTGTGTCCAAAGACCATAGGGGCTGGCTGGGCTGTGTTGTGCAGTGCTGTTGTCCCATAAAGGCTGTGTTGTCCATAGGAGCGGTGTGCAGAAAGAAGAGGGAGGGCTTCAGTGGCTCCTGTGTCACTGTAGTCCTAAAAGGATGCTGTAGTGTTGTCCAAGGGTGCTCTGTGCATCAGGGGTGCTCCCCCCAAGTGCAAAATAAATTATATCAACAAAGTAGCAGCGCCAAGCATGCGCCTGTGTCATAAGTCAAGGACCGGCTGCTCTGTTGAAGGGTGGTGTAGCCCCCAAAGTGCCCAAAAAAATTAAAACATTTAAAAAGTGTTTATTTTTCTGTGTTTGTGTGCGCATTAGCTGCACGTGCATCAACAAAGGATGAGGACGACATCTTGCCTCTGTAGAGCCAGTTTGTGCAGGGACAGATTAATTGCCAGCTTGTTTTGTGGGGGCCCAAACGAACCAATCATTTCAGCCACAGTCGTGTGGCAGACCCTGACGCTGAAATGATTGGTTTGTTAAAGTGTGCATGTCCTGTTTATACAACAAAAGGGTGGGTGGGAGGGCCCAAGGACAATTCCATCTTGAACCTCTTTTTTTTCTTTGCAGTATGCCCTCTTTGGGCCTAGTTTTTCAAACTGACATCCTGTCTGCCACTGCAGTGCCACTCCTAGGTGGGCCACGTGTTTGTGCCGCCCACTTGTGTCGCTTAGCATAGTTATCCAGCTACCTCGGTGCAACCTTTTGGCCTAAAAACAATATTGTGAGATGTGAGGTGTTCAGAATAGACTGGAAATGAGTGAAAATGATTGTTATTGAGGTTAATAATAGCGTAGGAACGAAAAAAAACTAATTCTGTGATTTTAGCTGTTTTTATGCTTTTTTCAAAAAAAATAATGATCCAAAACACAAAACTAGAGATGTGCGCCGACCCTCGTGTTTTGGTTTTGGATCTCTCCTGGTTTCGGATCTGAATCTGGTTTTGGATTTTTTCCTTTGGTGTTTTGTTTTCGTGTTTTGGTTTCGGATCTGGATTTTTTTCTTAAAAAACCATAAAAACAGCTAAAATCAAATAAAATGGTTTTGTTCCTACAGTATAATTAACCTCAATAACATTTATTTCCAGTAATTTCTAATCAATTTTGACCACCTCACAATATTATTTGGTTCATCTAGTTAAGGCCAAAAGGTTGCATCCAGCTAACTGGATGACTAAGCTAAGTGACACAGTGGACGGCACTAACAGCTTCTAATTTCCAACATGGATACAGTGTGTTATACAGTGTGGGTTGGATACACCAATAGTGCACTTATTGTGACAGCAGTGTCGGCAGAGTGGGGTTGGTGACGGTGCCCTCAGTACATAAAATGGCAGTGCTGCGGTGCTGGCAGTGTGCTCAGTGAAGGGTGCCAGTGATGTCGGCAGTGCGGGGGTGCCAGCGGTGTCTTTAGTGCAGGTTTGCTGGCAGTGTCGGCAGTGCAGGGGTGCAGCGGTGTCTTTAGTGCAGGTTTTGCTGGCTGTGTCGGCAGTGTGGGGGTGCCAGCGGTGTCTTTAGTGCAGGTTTGCTGGCTGTGTTGGCAGTGCGGGGGTGCCAGCGGTGTCTTTAGTGAAGGTTTGCTGGCTGTGTCGGCAGTGCGGGGTTGCCAGCGGTGTCTTTATTGCAGGTTTGCTGGCTGTGTCGGCAGTGCGGGGGTGCCAGCGGTGTCTTTGGTGCAGGTTTGCTGGCTGTGTCGGCAGTGCGGGGGTTGCTGGCGGTGGCCTCAGTACATGGAGTGGCAGTGCGGGGGTGCCAGCATGTCTTTAGTGCAGGTTTACTGGCTGTCGGCAGAGCAGGGGTGCCAGCGGTGTCCTCAGTGCAGGTTTTCTGACTGTGTTGACAGTGCAGGGGTGTTGTCAATGCAGGGTGCCGGCAGGGTGTCAGCAGAGTGGGGGTGCCAGCAATGTCCTCAGTGCATGTGTGTTGACAGTGTCGGCAGTGCAGGGGTGCCAGTGGTGTCCTCAGTGTGGGAGTGTCTGTAATGTCGGCAGTGTGGGGGTCGCTGACGGTGTCCTCAGTATGTGGGGCAGCAATGCAGGCGTGTCGGCAGCTGTGGTGTCGGTAGTGGGGGATGCTGCCTGTGGGGGTGTTGGCAGTGGGGGGTGCCAGGAGTTTCAGGCGGCGGGGGATGGCGGGTGTCATCATTTTCTCTCTCCTAGTGCATTTTCAATGGGCTTAACGCTGATTGGCTGAGAGCCGTGACAGACGGCTCTCTCAGCCAATCAGCGTTAAGCCCGCTCAAAGCAAAACCTTGCGACCCGAAATTCGGGTGGGTTCGGATTTCTGAGATCTGAACCCGCTCATTGCTACACAAAATACGATAGGGTAGTTTTGGCAAAACCAACCCAGATCCAAAATATGAAGAAAGATCCAGATCCAAAACACAAAACGTGGCCGTGCTGTAATAGACTCCCTAGAGAAAAAAAAGTGAGGGTTCACTTTAACAAGAAAAAATAATGAACAACACCACATGTGTTGCCTGCACCAAACACTGCAGTGTGTGTGTGTAGTTGGTGTCAGTGTAACAGATTAAACAAACACACTGACAATGTGGATGGTGCCTGAGTCGACCTGTCCCTTTACACCGGGCACCTACTCCAGCTACTACTTAAAACATATTTGCACTCCTACCTACTCATCCTAGGCCTAATGGTGACTAGATAGCATGCTAATGGAATTTCTTTTCAACACAGTGCTCCAGCCCACAGTCCCACACCCTCTCCCTCCGCTCTCCTGTGTGAAATGGCGCCCGATCACAAGGAAGGGAATTTTATATGCAATTCAAAACACACTAGATCTGATGCCGGAAACATGATGCTTTGCTTCATTTTGGTATCCGAATGGTGGGAAGACTCAAGTCTGTACTCGGAATCACTTGGATCCCCTAAGTTTGGGTGTGTTAACTTTCCAAGGAAACCAAACCCCTCACATCTAATATATATTTTGTATATACCACTGCACACTAAGGACTGCTCTCTTTGCACTGAGAGACACCAGCCCATGAATAAAGCAATACCATATAGTGTATAAAGTGTATGGCAGCGTAGCAGTTCAATATATACAGTACTGTGCAAAAGTTTTAGGCAGGATTCCCTGTTCTTCTTCACGCTGGATATATATATATATATAGAGAGAGAGAGAGAGATAGATAGATAGATAGATAGATGGATAGATATCAAGCAGTGGCACTCAGATACTTTGTAGAAAGTATAAATGGAGTATTGTTAAAAAGTCTCTGAGTGCTGCTGCTTGTTCGTATTGCCACTGCATATTGTTGATGTCCAGAGGGCACCAGAGCACGTTGTCTTGGAGGGTGGCGTGCCGGTCCGACCACTGATCATATATATATATATATATATATATACATTTTTTTTTTTTTTGAATCTCACAAAATAAAATACAAATTGTTTAGTTTTTTTCCCCATAGAAATCCAAAAGTACTCATACTCATTTGGGTATGGTCTTTGAACTTATAAAACACATTGAGGTTTTTCATAATACTCAATTTTGTTTTAGAAAATTTCCTTTGGAAAAAAATTACCTCAGATCATATAAGAAAAATGGTATAGGAGTTGGAAAATTTCTTGAATAGAAGTTTAAACAATGGATGTTTCTATAATAATGATTATTAATATGGATGGCTAAATACCACCACCTACCAAAGATACGTAAGAATCATGTTAGTTCCCTGCTATGGCCTATGATATGGTAAGTTGGATCAGTTGGCTAGAGTTTCAGAATACACAAATATATTTTGAAATAACTATATTTTTAGATTGGAGGCATATACACTTTTGAAAAATAAATAAATAAATGGAATGATGAATATACAGTATGTACTGTACTGTGGATGTAAAGTCACTATACTGTATAAGGCAATTCCACATGAGAAGGCTTTAGACGTTATGGGAGAAATACATGAAGACCAAACCCTAAAACAGAGGAAAAAGTGCTAATTTCAAAGGGTAAATAATTAAGTTTAGACCTTAAGGGGTGCTATAAAAATATTTATTTATTAAGCTAATGCGTGTGTAGTGTATAGTTTTCCAGTGAATATAAATTGATGGTATCTTGATTATCAGAGAAAGGATAAAACAATCCAAAATGTTCATTTTATATACTAATATTAATAAAGATAAAATGGCATTTTTGACCTGTTTATTGAAACACAAAATATAAAGATGACTTACGGTACTAACATTAAACACACAACATTGTAGTGCATTATAACAGTTATCTTGACTATGCTTGACGTAATTTAAAAAATATCAGCACTTGATCAATCAATAGCCTGATCATTCTGCAGCCTAGGATGCACAGAGCCACCAGCAAGATATTTTATGTGCATCATTGAGCTCTCCAGGCTTCCAATGAAAATCTAGTGAGCATTGCTGCCGGACATCATCACCCACAGCCTGACTCCCTGTTCCTTTTGTTATTGAGGAATTCAACTAATGACTTCCCAACAATGTCAGTGTAAGGGAGGCAGAAGAAGCCTGTCCATCTGCAAAGAACATCTGCATCACAGACACTTGGGTATGATTGAATCAGAGAGGGGCAGGGCCGCTGGAAGGCGCTACTGAGCCAACTAACGTAAAAAATATGAAGGATGTCACATCTTTTCAGCTGATGCTGGCGACGGCCGCAGGACCTAGCAGCCGCCACTATCCCTGTCACCCCGCAAAGCACACTACAATGCCAGCCAAGGTAGTGTCGGTCTCAGCACTGATTAGTGGTGACTTACAACAGCAGTACAGCAGCACTGACACTCCACTCCAGACACATGACTGATGTGCAATGCACTGTGATGCCCGTCCGCGGCTCTATGCATAGTGACTACTTAGTAGTCTCTTCTTCCCTTCCTGGTCAGTGGCGGATCCTCCCACTCCCATTTAATTTGGTGTTCACTCTGTATGCTGCGGATCAGCCTGGTTCTCTCCTCTCCTACCTCCACTGCGTGGCTGCCCAATCCTCCCCCGATGACAGGCAATATGTTACAATATTTAGCCAGAGCGGCTGCTGTTCATGTTATGTGAGTACAATAGGACTGCATGTATATTAATGTGATCATGCCAGTCCAGCAGGGAGGGGGGCACAAAGTAATACAGGCCGCACACTGTCTCTAGCTTGGCATCGGGCATCCTCCCCTGTGGGTCTAAATACAGTACAGCACTGCTCCTTGAAATCAACATCCAGAGGTGAGCAGGCTGGCAGTGTGCAATTCTGGGGTGTCAACTACCTGTAACCTGCACCTGTCCAGCTGATGGGATACTACAAGTCCCAGCACAGCTTGTCCGCTGGATGAGTTGGTAATTTTATATATAGAGAGGAGAGAGCTATTTATAATGAGCCATATGAAGGTACCTAGGTTGCTGTCTGTGCAGCACTGCAATGGTGTCTGTATTTTATGGCGGTCACTTATTTATAGAAGGAATCCTTACATAATGAAGGCATCATTAGATGTATGTACCAGGACAGCACAGTCAGGTATTCTGTAAGTAACAGATTATCACAACTATTTTACAGCAACATGACAGGCCCGCATGCGAGCAAGGGCGATGTTGTGCAGTTTTGCCTAGGGTGATAGGAAACCTTGCATCGGCCCTGGAGAGGGGATAGGCTTCCTGAGAGAACAGATGATCGTGGAAAACAGGATTCAATGCTAAATGGCTGAGGAAATATGATGTATTTAAAAAAATTAATAAAGGTCCACTATGATTGCACAAGCTGGAACACTTTATCAAAACTGAAAAATACCACTCCTTTTTTAAAAATTTGTGAGAATTAAGAGGAATTGTTCAAGAATTGAGACATTTGACAATCAAGAACATTTATATATAGATTTAAAGAGCTGGTTTCTTTTCAATGTACAACAAGGGCCAGCGTTACTGATTGGCAGTTTATTCAGTTATAATAGAAGCGAAGAGATGAACATAAATTATAAAATGGTTTTTCCCTTTTTTCACAAAATATAATGATTCAGAATGAATAACCACAAACATACTGGCATATAGTAGCCTTTTTTGAAATTGTACCCAATTTTAGCATGGAATGTTGATACAAAAATCCACAATTTTGTTATTATTTTTTTATTTATTTTAGGACTTTGAAATAATACTAGTTTTCTAAAGAGGCATAATAAAACATCTACATCTAAATGGTTAAGGTGCGTACACACTGGGCGATAAAGTGGACGACTGAACGATAACGATATCGTTATCGTTCAGTCGTTCACTATATCGTCCATTTTTTACACCAAAACGATGAACGATAACAACGATGCGCGTTCCCACAGGTCGTTCGTCATTGTCGTTCATCGGATAAACATGCAGGCCACCCTGACGATATCGTCCGGTTGCTGCATGTTGGGGAATGGGGGAGAGAGCCGGGCGCTGAACGATATCGTTAATTATATCGTTCAGCTGGTATGCTCAATTTCATGAACGACATTGAGCACACCCTACCAAGGACACACTAGACGATATCGCTCAGGGAGCATATCGTCTAGTGTGTACGCTCCTAGCCATAACCAAAGGTTTATTTTCCTGAAACCACTGTAAGGTTTGTAAATATTGACAACCAATGCAAAAGTTTTTTTATGTATTTAATAAGAATAATTAGAAAAGAAAAATCTGTTATGTATGCAATACCACTTTTATGGATTGAGTATTGAAGTGTGGATTTGGCTATTAAAATTAAAGTTATCTACTCAGAAAACTCTGGAACTTATAATATGGTTTGATGGTTTGTAATGAAGAGACATTTGGACAGAAGGTACTTCAGAGGCTAGCCAATTTATTTTTTATAAGTTACTAATTTTGTCACCAGGCCATATTCATGCAAGAAAGTGCAACACCCTACATATCTCATTGTGCCTCCGGCATTAGAAGCAAGCAGTTTTTTTTTTTTCATATTAAACCGCCCAACAGGGAGGAAGGGGTGTGATGGGCCGCTGCTGCATAATTATCCAAAGGGGTATAAGGGCAGTCTGAACTGTGTAAGGGCATACTGCAGGAATTCACCCCCGGAAAGACTGCAAAACCCCACCTCCATGCCACTGTTATTGGCTGGATGACGGGGAACCAAAAACAGCTGTGCTTCGAGGGACTTCAGTGACCGGTCCCACGGAACATGCTATTCAGCAGTCTCTGCCTTGTCCCCTCCCTGACAAATTTGGACGTATAGATAGACAATTTGAGTGGGCATTCCTGGGTGTTAACAGGGGGCATGGCGTGAAGCAACTGCATCTTTTTTCACAGTTGAGCAGGCACTAGCACCCATGTTTTGACGAACCTTTTGAGCAACCATAGGGCTGTTCTAATGTGTGATGGTGCGACCGATGTGTAGGTAATGGTGCCACTTATTACACAAAGCTTTGGATTTGAGTCACAACCGGTGAGTGTCTCTGTATAAATACAATTGATTGCAACATTAGCATAAATACTAAGTCCCACTGCATAAAAGTTGCATTACCGTCCACCTCTGAATCAGGCTCTTAATGAGAACATATCTTAAATAAATTGAAAGCTCAGCAGCAACGTTTCGGAGAACTCAGCTTCTCTCTCAAGCTTGAGAAAGGAGTTGCATTCTCCGAGACGTCACTGCTGAGCCTTCACTTTGTTTATAAGTTCTCATCAAGTCCCTGTCTGCTTCTCTTCCTTGCCTGTGTAAACACTCTCTTTATTGTTTTTTTTGCTGTGCACCTGCACTATTAATGACAGGGAGGTTTGTGCCTATCGATGGGCTGATGGATGTCATACCTTGTGAGGTTTGAAAGACAGTATATTGGATGTCATGCTAGCAATTCCACCTGACTTGTTAGGTTCTGCTAAAGAGAATGCTGTTCTTCAAATGGAAACTGTTGTTGACCACTTTGAATATGTGTAGCACCCATCAAGTGATTTGTATTGCCATGTAGCCTACTGGTGACAAAATTTGTATCTTCTACATGTTTTTTATTTTCAATAAATGGCTAGCGCTAATTCTTTTTATTATGAGCCTCAGAACTCACTCCAGAGTGTTCTAAGAAATAACATTACCAGCCCTGTAAGTAGTTAGAACAAGATCAGCATTATGCCGTATGACAGGGCACAAATGGTGATGCGTTAAGTCATTGATTCCCAAATGCAGTCCTCAGGGCACTCTAATGCTGGGTACACATTATACGATATATTGTCCGATATATCATTTTGACATGGATCAGAACAATATATTGGGCACATCGTCTAATGTGTAACTGCAATTGCGCATTCCCACGGGTCATCAGTGTCGTTGCCACATCTGCTGTTCGGCAAAGCAGATGTGGCGACTGACGGCATGCTCCTGGATGTGGCCACTGAACGATATATCATTCTGTGTGTACGGGCGACCAATTTATCGGTCGTCTCATCGGCCTCAATCCAGGATTATCTAATGTATATGCATGTTTTCCATGTCTCCTTACAGAATCCCAAGTGAAATAATTACAGTAGTACCACTTGCGGATCTTTTAAAATGTGTCAGTCAGTATCGTGAGTATAAAAAACATGCACTGTTAAGGGGCCTATCCATTACCCAACTTTGTGAACAATCCGACCAAAACCAGGAGGTTTTGGTCGCATTGTTCACAAAGTCGGGTAATGGATAGCCGGCAAGGACCAGCGATGTGCATGCACGCTGAGTCCTTGCCGTCCCCGACTGTCTACTGAACATGCCCATCAGCCTGGAGGTCGGGCTCCTTCACTGAATGACGTTCAGTGAACGCCGTTCAGTGCGGTGCCCGCACCTTGGCGACCTGAAGGTCTGAACACTAGACATTCAGACTTTCAGGTCGCCTAATGGATAGGTACCTTTAGGGTTCCCCAAGGAATGGAGTTGAGAACTATTGTGTTAGGAGATTAGTATATCTTTGAAATCAACAGTTAGCTTGAGTTAGTTTGTCAACAGATCCAATGTTTCAAATGTGAAATTGAGGATACTGACCCTCTGTAAAATGATTTTAACATTATTCTAAGGGACACTATTGTTTAATAATTACAGTATGGGGAAATTAAAGTGAAATTAAATAGTATTTCCCTATCATAAATATTTTATTATTGCCACCATAATTGAATCATTATATATTATCCTCTTAAATAATGTGAAAATCATATTGATCTCTTAATATAATAACATACTGATTTGTCCCTCTTATTTATTCATAAAATAATGTTGGACTAAAAGATACTATACATATTGATTGTTTTAGACCCCTTAATCAATAAAGAATGATATCCCTCATAATAAATATGTGTATTATGCCTCCTCTTATGTTCTTATTGGCCAGATAGCTTTTCCAGCTGTATTTTCAGTTTGCCATTTGTAAACCACCACACATCATTGGCAGTTTGAAAACTGATGAATTGTTATTTCAGCAGTTTGAAGATGAAAATTGTAAACAATATTCGTCGGTATTAAATTGCTAACAAACACAATTTATAGTTATAAATATATTTATTTATTATTAAATTTTCCCCTACTATGGCTGGGACTCTGAATCGGAAGCACTGCTGATGTTGGATGCAGTGGAGCAATGTTTTTCTATTGCGCATGCATCATGTGTCCTGATTGTTAGCGCACGGAGTCATAGTACATAGTACTGATCCAGATGCACGGTCTTGAAATGTATTATGAATGTATTGGGCAATCCTGGACAATGTATGGGAGGTGACACGGATGTGGCTACGTCTTATGAGAGTGTTATGGGAGTGTCGCAGAAATTAATTGCATGCAAAGACGTTTCATCGCTCACACCACATTGGAGGTCATACTCAGATGGGGTATTTGCACCTAGCATAGGGCTGGTGAAAGCTTCAATGGTGCAACCGATGGTGGCGTCTGAAAGTAGGTCATATCAGTCTTTGCACATTTGAACGCACTGCTGTACACCAGGGAAGGGCTTTGTATTGGTATTAGCATAAAGCCTCTGACACGATTGTGGCAAAAGATGCAAGCATCTTACTCAGGATCAGGCACTATATATTCTTAGTATGATAGTGACAAGGTACAGAGACTGTCAGAAAAGAGCAGCACTATTGAACGTCATTGGACTGAAATAGAAGCATGTTTTGGCCTCTACTATCGACATTCTACTGCTAGGGTGTAATTCACCCATTTCGTGATTTGTGATCTCTCTCTCTCTCTCTTGAATTTACAACATAAAGACAATAGCTTTGCCTAATATATATATATATATATATATATATATATATATATATATATATATGCTTAGAATGGTTTTCAGCATGCTCATAGGTATACACAGAACATACTGTAGACTGTATAATTTTCCAGTAAGTACAGAAAAATGCTGGATGTTTCTTTCAAAGCAAACTGTCGTTGCAAGCCAGTGAGTGGAATGCAAAACACATGCTGTACAGTATGTCTGCCCAAATAACAGATGTACAGTATGACACATACATACTGATAACCAGAGAATATTCTACTTCATACCATTTGCTCCTGCCAGTTTCATAAGTACATTTCAAAAACTTAAAGCTATGCTATAGGATGCTAAGTAGTGTCCCATGCAAGTTCTACAGGATTTATTTGTCACATTAGAATTCCTAAAGGAACAGTTGTAATTGCTACTGTATGTCAAACAATAAACCAACTATTATTGGTGTTTCCAAGGCATTATATTTTTTTTTACAATTCACTTTCATGAACTGAAAATATATATACAGTATATAAACAAGTTTGTGAAGGAAGTGGACAAGCTGACTACTTCGGTGTGCAGTACTGCTTATTTATAGTCATGTGCCCTGAAATTTTAGAACTTTAGCCAGATTCACAAGCAGACATCTGGAAATTATGACATACCCTCGTATATATAAATATATCTGCACCCCTGGTCAAGGCTGTAGAGAGGCCGACAGTGCCCGAGTGAAGGGGGCGTGATCTAATTGCAGGAGGCGTGGCTACGACCCCATAGGATCTTTTTTTTTTACATTTTCCAGCGGCGCTGCACGCTTGGGAGGGGGCGCAGTGAGCCTCTCAGCCCGATGCAAAGCCAGGGGGGGAGCGTCCAGCGAGAACGCTCCCCCCCACAGACATAGGAGACTGCTGTTCAGCAGCTGCGAGCAGTCTCTCACTGCAGCCCAGCACACAGCAACGTGTGCTGGGCTGCTGCGATTTAAGAGGGAGAAGGGGTGGTGCCGGACCTGGGCATCCCACCGTGGCACCTCCAGCAACCCGGGCCAGAGTAATTAGTACCGCTCCACCCCCCTCTCGGTGCCCCTGCCCCTGATGTAGTCCTCCAGATTCCAGATAAAATGCATCAGGTGGCCTTCCATGCTCTGTCTTTATTTTATAAAAAGTACACATTTGACTAATATATTTATAAATATATACACTAGTATGGGGAGAGCGATTCATAGAAGCTTTCCATTTTACTTTTAAGAAAAAGTTGTCATCTTTGGTTTAGGCACCTCCTGACGGAACTAGAGCAGCGAAGACAGATGTCTCCCTACCTTCTATTCTTCCCACCCCCATCTCAATCACTGGCCAATCAGAGGAGCCCAGGGGAAAATAAAATCCCCCACATACCACCATTCTGAACTGTACGTGCCGGGTCCCCTTAGTCTTCTGCTGACTGCCTGCTGCCGGCTTGCTCTGCCCCCAACCCAGACACCACAATATATTAGTGAGGTGACCCGACATATGCATATGTCGGGTCAACACTGACTACCCGCTGCCCCCATGGCCAACTCGTTCTGCGCCTTCCCACCCCAAGATCCCTCCACCACTGCTGCCACAGGTGAGGTGAGGTAACCTGGCGTATGCGTAGAAAGGACCTGCTTTCCACTCCCTGGTTACACAGAGGACCACAGGAGAAGACTGGATCTCCGGATCCTTTGTTTTGGATCGCTTTGCCGGAAAGTATGCATGAATTGCGACTTACCAAAGCTATATATTGGATTTAGTTATTATAGCGACATGCAGCATCCTTTGCTGAAGAAATCCTTATGCCAGAATGCCACTACCCTGCTAGAAGACCAGCGCCAGAAAACAGACAGCAGGTGACATCCCAACGCTGGAATCCCGACAGCCAGGATGCCGAACGTAAGTATAGCGGGGCTGGTCTGCCGAGGGGGGAGGGTTAGGTTAGACTAGGGGAGGGGGAGGTTAGGGTCAGGTACCCCCTGGAGTGGGTTAGGGTTAGGCACCACTGGAGTGGGTTATGTTTAGGCAGTAAGGGGGGAGGGTTAGGTTTAGGCACCAAAGGGAGAGGGTTAGGTTTAGGCACTAACGGGGAGGGTTAGGGTTAGCATGGGGTGGGGGGAGGGTTAGTGTTAGGATGTACAAACTTAGGGTTAGGGGGACAAGGGGGGAGGGTAAGTATAGTTAGCTGCCCCCACCCTGCAACTACTGCCGCATGACCAACTCGAGCAGTTCCGGAAAAGCATTGTTAAATAGGTCGATGCCAACTTCCGACAGATGCCCCCTGTCCCTTCTGTACATGCCCTCTGTATTGTTAGCTATGTCCCCGTGTAGTACGAAATTACTCCCCACAGCAGTGACCAGCTTTCTGACTGCTGCATTTACCTTCTTCCTGGCTCTCTCCGTCCCTGCCCCCCACCATGCTCCATACCATGTTTATCTGGGGATGATACTAAACCAGATAATGTGCACCGCACTCCAGCGGTCCGTAATCCCTGCCCACTCCTCCTGTATGGTCGTCAGCAGGGACCTCACTTTGCCCAGGTCATTGCCCCCTAGGTGCAGGACTATCACGTCTGGCAGCCTGGCCACCTCTCCCGTGAGTAACAGAGTGCTTCTTAGTCCATACCATCTTGTTCCCCTCTTCCCAAACCAGAATACCTTCCCGACCTCAACTGGCCACCCCAATTGCTTCCCGTAGGGTCTGATGGCGACCCTAGTAGCTGCCCAATAAATAAAGGAGTGCCCGACAATCCATACCTGCCTCCCTCTATTGCATCCTGTGGGAAAATGGGGGGGGAGGGTAACGAAGACATTTGGTAATCCATTTTGCTGCCTTGCTCTCTTCTACAGGTCTGATATAAGCCTTGAAGCTGTTTGACCTCCGCCTGCCCAGTGCCTTGATACCGTCCACCAGATGCCCCCCACTGGCTGCTGAGGTTGCTGCCCCTATCCTAAAAAAGTGGGTACGAAATCTGCGCACAACCCAACCCAATTTTCTTACACATTTCGTAAACACAGCTGAGAACTGCAACCTAGTTAGTGGGGATGAATCCACATGGACGAGAAAGTTGTCGCCCTCCCTGGGTCTATTGGCCAAAAATTCCCTGTCACTTCTTTACACTTAGCTGCTACCCTTGTACTGAATGGTGCCTCCACCGTTATATACTACCAACTTACTGATGGCTGCATTGGGATTTGAGGACCAAGGCCCCACCTTGCAAGTTACTCCTTCCAGCATCTCCTGCACTGCCCTAATTTAAAGTGCCCATTATTGATAACTGCCAAAAAGCACTCCCTCGCCCTAGTATGGGCCACTAGCTTTGAGACTGATGCCCTTATGCTGCATAATTCTGCCTGCCCTGATAGATGATAAGCCTGGGCATGCAGCTTTCCCATATTGTGCCTGCATGGTTCCCTGGTTTGCTTATTTTTTTTTTTTTTTCATCTCCAAATGCATTTTACACATTTCTGTGGCACATAGCTTAAGGCAGAAATACTTCACATAAAAAACTCTCTGTGGGGACTGCGGTCACTAGCTTCTAGCTTGATCCTGACGGCTGCTGCCGATTTATGATCTGGTGGCATTTTTATGATAAGGAACTTGTTATCCCTTTACTTCAGCCTCAGTGTTTTGGAAGTTTCCTTATTTTTTTTCCCTTACGGTCCCGCGCCATGTCAGAACCGTGGTTGCATCTCTACAAGAGACGACTTGTTTCTTCATACCGGGATATTTTGATCAGGTATTGAAGTACTTGCAACTGCTGTCCATGCAAAATCTTCCACGTTGTAGCTGTATGCTGATTGTGACACAGCTTGCCCATGTTCCTGACAATGCTGTGATAATTGCTACTTCATGGGGATCCTCTGAGAGTTAATCAGAGTCAACCCCTCTGAACACATCTCACCCGGGCAGTCCTTTAGCGACAGCGGGACATAAAAATAGGCCCGTAGAATACTCAACCCCAACTCCCTCCTGGTTGAGTTTCTTACATCACCCATCTACAGTCCCCACCGTCTTATCACTTTCAAGCACAGGATCATGTAGATCGGGATGTATCCATGACGGACTCGAAGAGTCCTAGCTCGACCTCCCTCTATCCAATCTTTAAGGAAGGGCAACACCCATTCTCCAAAACCCTCTTCCCATCGAGGAGGAGTCTCTAAAACAAGACTCCCAAGGTTGAGTTTCAAAAAAGTTGATACAAAAAAACACAGGGTTGACAATGCTCAGGCCTCCCTCCTCCCTTGATCTGTAGGTGATGCCTCTCTTGACTATATTCATTCTGTTTCCCCACAACATCAGGAAAAACAATGAATTTATCCTAGACCACAATAATTGAGGCAAAAATCAGACACAGCTGATGTACAAAAACACTGGAACCAAGTAGACCTTGCACAAATCCACCCTTTCCCTTTAAGAAAATGTCCATTTTCTCCAATAAGCTACCTTCCGGGATTAAATTTCCAGCTTCTTCTCCCAATTAAAAGTGCCATAATCACTGTGATTGAAAAGATTCCTAAGATTTTGATCTGTAAACTGGCTTTGGGGATGGTATCACCATTACCTAGCAATCCCCCTTGCTCCAATTCCTTTCTTGAACATTCCGGCACTTCCTTATTTGAATCCACAAGTGAAAGTACCGTACCTACTCTCCTATGGTCTTACTACTCTGCCACTTTTGTTGCAATTCAGTAAATCTCTGTGCTCAACCTTCCCCTAACTAAGATCTGTATGGTCTTTTATTCTACTGGTATCTGTCCAAAGATCGCATCTTACTAACCTGGGTGAACGCTATATTACAACAACCCCATTCTGTCCCAAACTCCCCTCCAAATTAGCTGCTTGAAAGACTTTGCCATTCACTTTGCTCCACTTAATGAGCCCAATTCAGCCCCTATAATCTATTTTAAATGCAGCTGCGAGACCAAACTACTTACAAGATCTGCTGATGCGCTGCATTGTTGGTACCCGGCCTTGGTTTATACCTTTCTTTTTTTTAATTAATGCTTAGCTCCTGATTGCATAATGCAAATGAATACTTTGGCACCTAGGTAAGTAAATATTAGCCAATAAATAACCTATATTCCCTTGCTGACTCCTATTATGCTTCCCCTCAGCTCTGCACCAGCTTTGCCGCTCTCATTCACCATCCTTAACGGGAGTTTCCCCGAGCTGTTCTTCCTTGGACAGAAAGACTTTCCTGTATCCCTTGAAGCATTCCTTGAAATAAAATTACATCTTCCGGCAAGCTCATCAAATTCACGAACCCTCGCATAAACCCCCAAAGTTATTTGCCAAAAATGCCTCTTTTTTTTTTTTTTAACCAGGTCAAATCTGTCCTCTCCCCGGACTCTGATCCTAGGCGGCATTGTGACTGGACCTAATAATCCGTTTGTACAAATTTACAATATATGTTGCTTATTGTTGTACATTGAATTCCTATTTTCCTAAACGTTGCATAAAGTCTTGTTTTATTAATGCTCTGTCCTCAGTTAGGAGGTGTGCTGGATTATGCTGGCTCACCTCCGGTTGCTGCAATGTTCATATGTGCTCTGATCTTGGTGACATCTTTGCCGGTATTGGAGTCCCGCTGGCATTGGCATTGACCTTATGAAACATCTGGGCTGGTGCCATGCTGGCTGTGCTGTCCCGCGTCAGGCACATTTGGCATTGGCCATCTGTTGTGATATGCTGTTCAATGTTAAATTCCCTTGGCCCTGTTGTGGACCTTAAGATAGCCTGCCGGCTTCTCACGGGTAAATGTGACTTCTTCCCCGGAGCATTGCGTGAGTGCTAAAAGCTAGCAGATCTGCTTCCCGATTCCGCTTCATGTGATCATACAGAAAGAAGAACAACAACAATACATGGATAAACAGGTAGCAGGTTTACTCATTATGTTCCTGAAAAGACTGTTTATAGCGCTATTTAACACTTAGGCTAACAAGATATTCCCCATATAAAATGCCTCTGGAATATGAAGCAATCATTGCACTGATTCACACATGCACTCTGTCCTTGAGCCTACCTATGTACTCTTCTATCCATACATCTATGTATACACAAATCCATGTGCCCAAACATGCACACATATATAACTGCACACGCCTAATACCCATATCCATGTGAGATAAAAAATTAGACGATTTGCTTAAGATGGGTACACACTATAGTGATATATCTGCAGATGATGGTCATTCATACACACTGAACGACCATCATCTGCATGCTTCAGCGGGTCGGGCCGGCCTGGGGGTGGGTAGGGGCGTGGCCTAATCAAGGACCTCATGGCCCCGCCCCCTTCAAAGAAAAATCCCACCATTTGTGGTGCGGCGCTGGGGAGGGGGGCGCTGTGTGCCCCTCAGCCCGGCGCACAGCCAATGGAGGGCACGATCCGCGTGATCGGTCCCCCCCCCATTGGCATAGGAGACTCTCCGGTTGCTGCTTTAGCAGCATTGGTCAGTCTCCCAGTGCAGCCCAGCATGCACTGGGCTACTGAGACCTAAGAGGGATAGGGACCTGGGTGAATAGTACCCGCTCGCGGCTCCCCCCCCTCTCAGCGCTTCTGTGTAATGGCGATCAGCAGACCGCCTGTACACACTTGCCGATGGACAGACATGTCTGCAGACATATCTGTTCATAGGCTGGGCAGCCCAGCCGATACGATATGTCTGTGAACGACGTCGTTCACAGACATATCGTCTGTACACACTGGCCAACGGGGGCACGATATATTGGCCGATCAATTGATCAGCCAATATATCGGCCAGTGTGTACCCAGCATTAATCTAGGTATATAAAACTCCTGTGACCCTAATTCAATGCAAATAACCCTATCAGATTTTTACATTCTTCAATAATTTATTATTTTTAAAAGGTGCATTAAAATTGCTTTTTCCCATGCTTATAACCAGCAGCCAGGCAATGGCTGCATCAGTGGGGTAAGGCCTTGGTTTGGGCTGGTATGCTGGGGGGAAAGGGGGTGGAGGGGTTATGTGGGAGGGTGGAGGATGTGCAGTCAGGCCAGGAGGAGGGGGGGTTAAAGGGGGAAGGGAAAAAGTATTGGCAAACTGTTCAAGGATCTGGCTTGCAAACTGGGATTTACAGTGATATTGATTAGAGTGCCATAGCATGCTCACACTGTATAATAAAGCAAAGGATGTCTACTTTATACCCAACCTCATTGCATATGCCTGTGACTCTCCCATCAAATGACATGCAATGTAGAGAGGCTATTATTTTCTATAACACAAAACCATACACCTAAACCCTTTGTGCTAAGCCAAAGGGGGCTCTTATCAGTAATGTGCTAAGTGGAAGGGGAAGGGGCGAGGAGGCGGGTTGAAAGTCTGGCTGCTATTTAGGCACATTGTTTCCAGCAAAATGTGGCTGACCTCTGGCCAGGCAGTTTTATATATGAGACATGTCTGTTCTCTCAATATCTCTGTGTTTTGTCTGTATTACCTAACCTTCCCTCCTCTGGTAGATATAACACTGTGGTGGATCTCACTAACCTCCCGCCCCTCATGTCCGCAGTGTCCCACCAGTGGCACCATCACTGGCTACGCCAAATTCCAATACTAGGTGCCTTTCTGCATTTAATTAAATCAGTTCCCTTCATTAGCTTAATACACATGGTAGTATGTACCTTTGTGATGGCAGGGTCTCTCAGTCCCGATATTTGTATATGCCCTGTCTGCTGGCTTTCTGTGACAGCTTGTTCTGCTAAGTGCGCGGATACACAGCAATATGTCTTGGCCCCCTCCCTCCTCCTTATTTAAACCCCTGTGCACTGCCCCGGGCCCCAAGCTGGTCCCTACTGGCTGCCCTTTCACCCGAGGTGTGAAAAGGGAAGGATGGGCACACCTGTCCGTCCCTCCGTTTCCCCGCTGCTGGCCCGCGGGCCGCGAGCGCCCCTCCTCCTTAATGCGCTCCGGCACCATCATTGCGGCGCCTTGGCTCCCGAAAGCAGGTAATAGATCTGAAATCTGTTATGCTGCTCAGCCTGTCTCTTGGTCCTGAGTGCAGCATCTCTGCTGTACAGATGCGCCCTCACACATTTTTGCTGCAGTGACGCCAACAGCCCCTCTCTGTGTGCCAGGTCCAGTGGAACTCTGATAATGCCAGGTGTCTTTTTCCAGGAGACTGTGCTGATTAAATTGATATGCGACACATATATCTGTGTGCGGCTGAGTCTCTGAATCAGCATACAAAGTGTTATGATGCAGTGGTCATAGCTTTATTCCATGCCAAGTTCTGTTTGCAGACTCAGTCGTACACAGATATACAAGTGTCAAATATCAAATTAATCAATGCAGTCGCAAATACGCCCAACGCTAGCAGAGTCTCATAGGACCTGGCGGCATGTCGTGCTGCGTGGTGTATTGATAGTAGTTGTGGGAGGACACATCTGTATATGTGAAAATGCTGGAGTGCAGACATTTCCTTTCTATAAGTTACCTACATGCCATATATATAGGGACAATTAGCAGTTAGAGATCATTTCAGGTTCAATACGTTTAAAGTACTCTGCTCAACGTTATCCATTGCTACGCGCTTTCCTCATCCCTTCATCTCCATGTTATGAAAACCAATTTCATTAGACTATAAACAGCTATTGACATTGTATTGTACACGTTGGTGTAAAGATGCAAGCTAGCCATGACATACGCAATAGTTGTCAAATCTTCTATGGATGGCTTGCGTGGGTGAGTGGATAAGGTGAGCGCTTTCCAAAGCTTGAGCCTCGGGTTTGAGGCCAGGAAAGGGACAATATCATTTTGTAAATAAGTATATTTTATTTATTTTTAATCTACTATACAGGTTCAAATAAATGATTAAATGATTTGGTGTGTGAGTCCTGTGTTTTATAAGAATACATATCTGCCTTGGTGTGAAGACACTTGCGCAGCATTTCTTAAAGACAAAGCAATTCAAGGTCACCTTTCAATTCTATGTTATACCACCCAGCTGCATTTGTTTTTATTTTATTTATTAACAGTTTCTTATATAGCGCAGTATATTCCGTTGCACTTTACAATTGGAAACATTAATAGATCAAAACTGGGTAATAACAGACAGATATATAGGTAGGAAGGCCCTGCTCGCAAGCTTACAATCTATAGGGAAATAGGCATTGATACACAAGGATAGGTGCTATATATTGCATTTTGGTCTAGCCAGAATGCAGAGTTTCTTGATGGGCCTCATGATCCAGTCACACAGAAATGTCGGCAAAATGTCTGGAGAATGTGAAAGAAAGAATGTGTGTGGTTATGTGTGGACTGTGAAAGGGGATGTAATTAGATATGGAAGTTACTTTATGAAGTTTATGTGGGCAGTTCTGGAATGTGATAAGCTTGCCTGAGGAGGGGAGTTTTCATGGAAAGCTTGAAGGATTGGAGACTAGAGGAAAGTCTTATTGTGCATGGTAAGGCATTCCATAGAGTGGATGCAGCCCCAAAAAAGTCCTGTTACCTTGAATGGGAGCAATTAATGTGTGGGGACGAGACACAGATCTTGTGCTGAGCGGAGAGGTCGGGTTGGGAGATATTTTGAGATGAGTGAAGAGATGTATGTTGGTGTGGTTTGGTTAATAGCCTTATGTGTAAGTAAAAGTATTTTGTATTGAGTACGGTCGAAAACTGGCAACCAATGGAGGGACTAACAGAGCGGAGCAGTAGACGATGAACGTTTGGCAAGGAAGATCAGCCTCGCAGCTGCATTCATAATGGATTGTAATGGCGAGACCTTTTTTGGGAAGACCAGTAAGGAGTCAATGCAGGAAATAATGAGTGCATGGATTAGAGTTTTTGCAGTGTCTTGTGTGAGATATGGTCGAATTTTGGATATGTTTTTTAGATGTATGTAACATGATTTTGAGTCAGATTGAATGTGGGGAACAAAGGACAGTTCAGAGTCAAGGATGACACCTAGGCAGCGAGCTTGTGGGGCAGGGTGGATTGTTTCCAGTTATTAACCGTGATAGAACGATCAGGTTGGTAACTGTTATTGGCTGGTGAAAATATAATTAATTCTGTTTTAGAAATATTAAGTTTGAGGTGGTGAGATGACATCCAAGATGAAATGGCAGAAAGACATTCAGTGACACGGACCAATACAGATGGTGATAAATATGGGGAGGATAGGTAGATTTGAGATGGTACTGAAATCCAAAAGAGCGGATTTGTTTGCTATGAGAGGTGGTTTAGATTGAAAATAGCAGAGGACCTAAGACAGAGCCTTGCGGTACTCTAACTGATAGAGGTAGCGAGGAGGAGGCAGAATCAGAAAAATGAACAGTGAAAGAGCAATTAGATAGGTAGGATGATAACCTAGAAAGAACTGTGTCCTTTAAAACCTAGGGATTGTAGTGTTTGTATCAGAAGAGAGTGGTCAACAGTGTCAAAAGCAGCAGAGAGATCTAGAAGAATTAGAAGTGAGTAATGGCCTTTAGCCTTGGCAGTGACCAGATCATTCACTACCTTAGTCAGTTCTGTCCCTGTGGAGTGTTGGGAATGAAAGCCGGACTGAAGTGGGTCCAATAAATTATATGAGTTAAGAAAGTGTGTGAGACAGGTGTAGACAAGTCTCTCAAGTAGCTTGGAGGGACATGGGAGCTGGGATATGGGACAGTAACTTGAGAGTGTTAGGGTCAGAATTTTGTCTTTTCAGAATGGGTGTAATCACTGCATGCTTGAACAGTGATGGGAAGATGCCAGTAGAGAGAGAGAGATATTACAGATTTACAGATTACTGGATGAGAAAAGTGTAGATACTTCATTTCCGTTTGTGGGGTCAAATGAGGAGAATGTGCCAGAGGGTTCAGATAGGGAATTGAGCAGGTTACTAGCTGAGGAAGAGCATACCATTTCATTTTGGATCTTATCAATCTTGTCCTTGAAATAGGAAGCAAGATCTTATGCACATACAGTAGCAGGTGGGTTGGGTGAGGGAGGGGTTAGAAGCAGTTTAAATGTATTAAAAAGTAGCTTGGGGTTAGACGCTTGAGCAGAGATTACACTCTTAACTGCTGCAGACATTCTATTGTACTCATTCCGGACTATCTGTACTGTATACAGTCATTACATGGTGTAAAGACGCTTGGCCTAAAGACCCATGAGTAGTTTTTCATAAAGAGAGATCATTTCAGGTACAATACTTTTAAGGTACTCTGCTCAACTTGCATTGCTCAGCACTTTCCCCCTCTCTTCATCTCTATGTTATGGCTCCAAGCTGCATTTGACTTTAAACTACTATTGACATTGTATTTTACATGTCATTTGGTGTAAGGACGCATGATGTATTGCAGATGTTACAGGCTGTCCTGCCATCCTGCGTCCTGTCAAAGTGGCAGTTGAGGTATAGACCTTTTATAAAGGCGAGCTGCTGATCCTCCTATGCTGGTGGCAATTTGGAAAATCAGCAGGCATATATGAATGCCCACCATGAAATTAGAGCCATATATTACTGGTCCCAGACACTCTGGTCACTCCAAAGAAGGTGGAGCGACCTCATCTGGAGGGACCCCCAGCAGCTGCAGATGCTGAGTGACCACCTAAGGAGTAGTAAGTACATTGATGTACATTATTGCTGGACAGTACATTAAGTTAAGTTATTGTCTGTCAATCAGTGTCTGCTGTAGTGGCTTTCTGTTTGGCTTAATGTAAATGAAAGTGAGGTGCAGAGAGGTCAGTGGCTGGGGAGGCCCTGGCTAGTATCAGAGACAGATTTACACACATACTGTGGAATCGGTCGGGGTGCCTCCTGTCAAAATATAAACAGCGGCATCCCGATGGTTGGTATCCCGGATTTACCTGGTTCGGGCTGGCGTCTGTGTTCCAGCATCGGGATTAAGATAGGCATTGGTATTTCAACGCCTATCTTAAGTCTCGTGTCAGACTTCCAACATTGGGATTCCGCCGGTCTGCTAACTACATCCCAATACTGTACAGCACCATACAGTACTGTTATATAAAGTATAGTATACAGTATATGATTTGGTTGTTAGTTTTGACTATAGAAATGATTAGAATAACACAAAGATGATATAAATAATACAAATATATTTATATTATGTTATAAATGCTGTATCTTCTTTGTATTATTATAATCATTTTACCTCAAAACTCTGGAGTGTACTGGAGAATGACAGGCTAAGCTCTGCTTCCCCTGCCTACCTACTACACTGGTAAATGAGCTCTGTGTAAGTTACAGTAGTAATTATAAATAGGACTAGCACAGCATGGGTAAGTTACATCCTTGAGGAAGAGACCAGGAAAGTCTAGAAACATGTTAGCGTACCCCCATGCTACCCGGACCCCTGATGCAGCAATAAGGACGTATCCCAACTGGTAAAGCCTAGGAGCCACATGCAGGGGAACCAGTGCCTCTGCATGCTTTTTTTGCCTAAACACCTGCGGCTCCTTTTCACAGTTGGTGGTAGGACCTTTTTTTTACTTATGTGACTTATGTTTTTACCATTGTTTTATGATTCCAAGTTCTGGAGAACTTAGCCTTCTTTGTTAAGTCCTTTTTATGATCATTTTTGGCACATTATTTCTACCTACTGTTGGGTGACCAGTGCATAATTATCTATGCACATAATTACATGTTTAATAAATAATATATTTTTATGGTTTATTGGGCTAGTGCCAATTATTTGTGACACTCTTTTTCTGCCATTATTGTTACCCTTGTGAGTTCTAATTAGGGAGACTCACAGTCACATTTAGGCTTGCTCTGACCCTAGAAGTGCCCACACAAGCACACGGTAAAACCTTTTCCCATTGCATTTCTGCTCCCTAGTAGGGCTTGTCAGGCAGTATCATGTTAAACCATTTTAGTAGAAGAAATGAAGCAATGAAAGAAGCTTTTTCTATTAACTTTAATTCAGAAGAAATTATGATAAATGACAACAACAGGTTGGGTGAGTGGCTCATCAAAGAAAACAAATTATGGTGGGAAGTAGCCAACCTTGAGAAATATCAAGCTGAAAAAGTCATACAGTACCTAAGGGTCTAAGGATTGAAAAACATCCCTCATTTACTGATGCAACAGAGGACTTCACTTCAAATTGGTCCAAGATTTTGGATGCATGTTCCTTTGCCCTTATTGATCTCATCATAAAAGAGAGGACACAAAAATTAACAGACACCAAAGACAGAATCGACACTCTTGAGTCCTTAATACAACCCTTTAAAGAACTACCTTTATATGAAACCTTGGAAAAAGAACTATCCTTGAAGATGGAACAAAACACCAAGGAACTTGTAAAGAAAAAACAAAAAAAAATTACAGAGGGACTTTGATTTTTATAACTTTGGGATAATCAGACCACATAAAAACAGGAATCTTGTTCCCAATCAGGACCGACGATTATCCCCCCACTAATATTTTCAAGGGAGATACACCAGACAGAGAAACCATCGAGATTCAAAAGACCTTTCTAAATGACATTTTTTCCCTTATAGAATTAAAAGGCTGCAGAACATAAGGAATAAACCGCATAACCAGTTCGATAAATGACAATCCTTTCTCCCTAAGGATGACTATTCTAGACGATACACACCAAGAAGAAACATCAGGTTCAACACGAGATACCGATATAACGAACCATTTATGGGCTATGGTACCACACATCGGCCATACCTATCGAGAAATAGGTTCACACAGTATCATCATTCACAAAGAGATTTTTCTCCTCCATCAAGGGAAGAAAGGAGAGAACACCATAGACAGTCCTTTCATCATTCACGAAGAGACTTTTCTCCTCCATTAAGGGAAGATAGGAGAGATCGCCATAGACAGTCCCTTCGAAGACCATCGCCTAACAGAATAAATCTGCTTAGTACCATTCGAATTATTGACAGATGGCCCTCCAAAAAATCCACCTGAGGTCAACAGAGAAAACGAAGTAAACCTAGATTCACTCCATGAAGATAACCAAAAAGCCCCAACACCTTTAAGGATTAGGTCTCCTTTTCAGGAAGAAAGGTTGGACCGAAGAAGACGGAATTAAAAAATTTCACAAAAAAGAAGAGTAATCTGACATCTACCACTTCAGGCACCAAAACGAACAAGAGTAATAAGAGCTGGAAAGAAAAAAAAATCCAAAAACAGTCAAAAACGGACTGATAAGAAAAATTATTCAGAAGATAAACAAGAGAGACGTGCGATCTTTAACTTGAGTTCAAGAGCTTTAACAGAAATAGAAGAAAGAGTTCTACACAAGGGTCTCAAATTTGCTCCTACGTCCCTTCCAGACGCTTTTGAAAAATGTATAGATTTTTGTCTGCAATATCTCCCTAAAAAAGTTATTTGAGATGAAGAGAACAGAAAACCTAGGGAATAACAATGCACAAGATGCTCCATCCCAAGGGATCACAGAAGAAACATTTACAAAGTGTAAGAGACAATCAAGCTTCAACCCTGTACATATCAAAGGGAACTTTATATAAACATTCCAGAAACTAGCCACAGATGATTTTGCACGAATAAAGAAAAAGAAAAAGATCTTTTGGAATTTAACTAAAAAGGACCGAGAAGCTACTATTAATCTCAAAGAAGATGAGAATATTATCATCAAGCACTGTGACAAGGGTGGTGGGATTGCAATTCTTAACACAGAGGACTTTGAAAAATAAGTTTTCAGACAATTGGCAGATGATACCATGTATCAAAAACTGAAGAATAACCCCTCCATGAAGATAAAAAACAACTTCCAAAAGTTAATCAATAAACATTTGGAATTAGGAGCCATATCCAAAAATGAATATGATTTCATTAATATAGAGAAGCCGATCACCCTGACCATCTATGTACTACCTAAAGTACACAAAAGCCACCTCCTGGAGGACCCATAATTGCAGGAACCGGAAGTTTAACATCTAACCTCTTTGCATTTATCCACCATCTGTTACAACCACTAGTCGTAACAAACCCATCATATCTTAAGGACGCAGGAGATACGATAAGAACATTTCAAGACCTCATTTGGTCACCAGATATGTGGATGGTAACAGCGGATGTTACTTCGTTATGTACTAATATAGAACATCAACATGGCGAGGAAGCCATTATATGATTCCTGGAAAAAAGTGACTATACCATTGCAGTCAAAAATGTCATCAAAGAAACAATAAAATTTATTCTGGAAATTAATTTTTTCTTTTTTGACAGACGGCATTACTTACAAAAGAAAGGGACTGCAATGGGGACACGTTTCGCACCCAGTTATGTGAACCTTTTCATGTTGTACTGTGAATTTAGGGAGATTTATTCAAAGGAAATATACCAAACCAGTTTACTAAATTGGAGTCGTTACATCGATGAATGGATGTATATTATTATTATTTATTTTTTTTTTTTATGCATATTTATTTATTTATAAATTTTCCCCCTTTATCCCTCTCACTATATCTGGAATAAATTGATCCTACCACCTGTGATGACAACCATTATTACACATCCACCCAATCTGGAACAATCTATAGTGGAAAATCTTTCTGAACATAATCTCCACCAAGATGGCTAACGGAAAATAAAACTCAAGACACAGTCCTCCATTGTATTTCACATATTTATTCCTTCCAGAAAATGGCTGTAGAAACATCTATACACTTATCCTCTACAAAATGGCTGCCATGTGTTTATCTTCTACAAAATGGCCGACGGGATACCACCATCTATTTGCCTATAAAAAGATGGCCGAGGGAACTTCAAAAAAATGGCCGACACAACAACATATTAAAGACACCACAACTTGCAGCTTTCTCTTTAAACCAACATCACCTGTGTTTATCATCATTTTATTCTGACATCATCTTCCCACAACACACATGGCAGCACACAGGATATGGAGCCACAATCCAGCACCAGGACATCCATCAGGTATAAATAGGACTAGCACAGCATGGGTAAGTTACAGCCTTGAGGAAGAGACCAGGAAGCGTCTAGAAACATGTTGGCATACCCCCATGCTACCCGGACCCCTGATGCAGCAATAAGTTGCTAATACATATGCAATCGGTCGATTGTTGTGTACTGCATATGCGTATGCATCGCAGTGCACTTGCGCGAACCAGCCACTGTGATTGGGACTGCGATCACAGTGACTATGCAGACCCATCTCAGAGTGATTGACAGAAAGTGCCATTTGTGGATGGTAACGGGGGGAGGTCGGGCGAATGCAGGCATGCCAATGCGTTTCAACGCCGTTGCAGGGGCGTACATATACTAGCCACTGCGATGCCCTATTAAGCCTGGGGACTGATATAGTGTGCATGGATGTTAGCAATTTCTGAGTAAGGTCAGGGCTTGTGCAAATGTGCGTGAGGCTACGATGGTACACGATTGTACCAATGGTTTTGCAGTCCTGCTAAACAGTATGGATGTGTATAAGGTAAAGTGGGCGTCCTTATGTTGTGCTGCGATTGCATTGCGATCACAATGGATTAGCATACTATCGCAGTGAGACTGCGTGCGGAATCGCTATTGCAGTTGCGTTCCTTGCTGAATCAAGCCCATAATTTGACATGCTTTGATTGAAAGTTTTGAAGGTACAATAAAATGAATTACAAAATTACTTTGCTCCCTAATGACCAAAATTGCCACCGAAGAGCATGGCTCAAATTGCAGTGTGTATCACTTTCATACTGTAGGCAGCTCCCCCACCCCCACTCCTCTGTGAGATTTGTGATGTATGACTCGTGCTGGCTTAGGTTTGGGGGGGGAAGGGCCCCATCCAGCAATACATTATCTATAGTGGTTTAGAGTCTAATGCAGTTTGGAGGCTTAACATAGAGATGAAGGGAAGAGGAAAGTGCGGAGCAATACATAAAGTTGAGCAGAGTACCTTATAAGTATTGAACCTGAAATGATCTCTCTTTATGTAAAACTACCCGTCCGTCTTTAGGCCAGGGGTCTTTAGACCATGTAGCGACAGTATACAGTACAGATGGCCCGTAATGAGTACAATACAATGTATATAGCCGTTTACAGTAAAATGCAGCTGGGTGGCATAACATATAAGGTCGTGGCAGAGTACTTTAATAATATTGACCATGAATTGCTCTGTCTTTAAGAAATGCTGCGCATGCGTCTTCACACCAATGCAGATATGTATTCTTGGAATACTCAGGACTCACACACCAAATGATTTAATCCTTTATTAAATTCTTTATTGTACAGTATATAAATATATATATATATATATATATATATATATGTATATATTTAAAAAAGTCACAGGTCCGCACTCTCACCTTCAACCTTTGACTTTGCTGGGGTGCTACCCAAGGAGATTATTAGATATATAGTCACATTGAAAAACCAAAAATCAGTGGTAAGGGGCACTCACCAGTCTTGCGGCGCAATATACTGTATATCAATTTATTAGACATACATATGACATCTATCCAAAATAGGTTGCAGTATCAAAATCATCCGTCAATGTTTCGGTTCAAACATGGACCGTTTTCAAGACTTGCACTCAAAGCAGCAAATTTGATCCATCGCAGCATAAACATCCTGAATAGCATTCATTTTGGGACAGCAGGATGCTAGCTTAGGTTTTGAGGGAAGGGACCCATTCTAATGAAAACAGTACCTATAAGGAACTACAAAAGACCGCCTCCAATGATGATATGTGGCAGAGGAAATGGACCTCCATCACTCCATAGACAATTTATATTAAAAAAAGGGAAAATAGTACAAATTACAGTGTATATTATTAGATAAACTTCATCCCATACATCTTGAACCCAGTAAAATTAAAGAGCTGTTACAAATCTGCACTGTAATAGGTAAAGGAGATCAAGCCCCACCCTGTAGTGGGTGGTATATAAAGCATTAAATCAAACCAATAGGGAAGTCTATTGTTTTTTTTTACTATTCTTAACAGCAGAAATGAATAGATAGAAACCATATACCCCGTAAAACCAGATATAGTAAACAACACAAATCTCACAGTTTCTCCAATGGCTGTGGAAAGAAGAACATTAAGCTCTTAGAGCAACAGTTTAAAATAATGGAAAGAAAGACAACATTGGTGGTCAATATCAGTAATAAGCCCAACCTATTATAGAGCTTATATACTCAGGTGAGAATAATATTACATAAAAAAACACAGAAATATAACATGAGCTGTGACTACAGAGTTGTTATAAGGACGTAAGTGAAAGGATATCAGGTCAATGAGCCTGCTTGCGAAAAGTCCCTATCAATCCGCGGACTGCCTGGGATCTTTAGTGAAATGTCCTGCAGGTTCCAGGACACCAACAGCTGTATGCCATCATCCGGGGTAGAAATGACGTTGGTAGAGCCATTTTTCCTATTCAGCAATTTGGCGGGGAATCCCCAACGGTAAGGGATATCCGCTTTCTGGAGAGCCCTAGTGACTGGTAGAAAGGATCTCCGAAGGGCCAGGGTAGCTGCAGAAAGGTCTCCAAATATTTGGAGGTCACCAAGGATTGGAGTGGATAGATCCGATTGTCTAGCTGCACTGAGTATTAATTCTTTGATGTGGAAATAGTGAAGATGCATTAAGGTGTCTCTAGGGGCTCCAATTGGTGCAGTACGTGTCTTGGGTAAACTATGAATGCAGTCCATGAGAAAGTCATTATTCGGAGTGGTTGGGAGTAGCTTCATGAATAGATCCTTTGCATATTCTTTACAGGACCGCATTGTAGACTGACTGCGGGATGCCGCAGATTTTAATATTATTATTATTTGTATTATTATGATTTATTTATATGGCGCCAAAAGTGTTCTGCCGTGCCTTACAAAATGTATAAACCAATACGTGACTAAAGACTTAAAGTACAATACAATAGAATGCAGGACAAGGACATGGATAATATACATTGCTACATTAGCGACCACAACACCCACATAAGCAGCAGAGCTTAAGCAACCAAGTGTTAGGTCCCTAGTGGGGAGTAAGAAGTAGATGAAAGTAAAGTAAGGAGAAGCACAAGAGGGTAGAGGGCCCTGCTCATAAGAGCTTTCGTTCTAATGGGGGAGGGGCAGACAAACAGGTGTGACACAGATGGGGTAGATGGGGAGGAAGGCGGATATAATAATAATTTTATTTATATAGCGCTTTTCTCCCTTAGGACTCAAGGTTGCTTTAAAGACATTATTTTCTCTTGATTGGTCTTCGAGGTCCCCCAACTTTTGAGTGAGGTTACTTCTACCTGAAGTTCTTCATGTTGGGTGATCAATTTGTTGTGAGACTTAACCACCTCCTCTAATTTGATTTCGAGGTGATCAGTGCGAGACCCCAAATCGTCAACTGATTGTAGACATGTTTGTAGAGCGGCTTTGAAGTGAGCGGAGATGTCCGCTTTAAAGGAGGCTAACAGCAGTTTCATGGACCCCAATGTGAGGGGGGCATCATCCGCCATATTGCTCTGTTGTGACGATATAGGGGGAGAGTAGTCAAAAGGTGCACTGAGTGCAGACAGCTGTTTAGTATTCCTATCTTGTGTTGAGCTTGCTTTAGAAGATTGAGACGATGGAGAAGGCTTAAAGCTTACAGGAGGAACAGCTGGGGGAAGTTTCTGATGCTTAGGTGCCATGGATAAATCGGACAGCAATCAGACGGAGAAAAAAGAAACTGATGATAGTCAGCAGTAAATATATCCGAATCTATGTGGACTGTGGTGTAATTTGTACATCAATAAAGTATCATATCATAAAGGAGCAATGGAGGTCAGTAGCATATTTAACGCAGAAAAATTTTCCAGGTAGCCGGATCAAGGGTAGTATATATGTAGATGATAAATTGGAGGACCTTTGGGCTGCTATGGAAAAAAGTGCCCACACTGCACTGGGCTAGAGTGACCTCTATAGAAATCCCAGCTTAGTATCCCTCTATAGTAGTCCCTCTAATGTTGGAAAGGTAGTCCAATATATTTCTCCAGTGAGGACTTGTAGGCTAAGTGCAAACATCCACCAAGTAAGTGGGTAACATAGAGTTGGGGTACCTGGAGTTGCAGAGGTCCGGAGTATTCAGTGTCTGTCCTCTGTGCTCCGTGAAGCAATAGCTGCAATCAAGATGGCCAGTGAGGGCGGGGGTCTCTGTCGGTGGTACAGCAGGGGGAGGGAGTCTGGACCAGGGAAATGGCAGCTGGGAGCGTCCAAGGAAGGCCTCAATATGCAGCCGTCCTTCCCCGGGGTCAGCCGCACGTCTGAAGTTCCCCCAGCTCGCCAAGCATGGCACCCGGGCACTCAGTAGGTCAGCAGGAACAAAATGAGGAGGTTCCCGATATATCAGGAACAGGCAAGGGTCACTTCTCCAGCAATCAGTTTGGAGCTTAGGAGAAAGCTTCCACCATCTTAGACTACCAAGCCACGCCCCCGACACAAGTATTTTCATGGCTGGGCCAATTAGGTTAATGCAGAAATTCATGATCAATTTCCAATATCAATTGAAGAAGCTTTTGCCTTGTTCGCATACCTCACTTTATTAAAGTTACTTCCACTAGTATAATGTTCTTTATCATCCTCTTGATTCCTAATCTTCTCCTTATCTAGCAAATTGTGCTACAAGATGCTTAGATATCCTTAGTTCTTGGTTAACCCTGAGAAGTATCTAGAAGTTGCACAGTCAACTTGCTATCCTCCTTGTGTGACAGACACAGCCCTACACATGCAGTACTCAGTTCTCTGTACTGTCTCCCACTCAGGGAGGCAATCGGGAAGCCGACTGCCTAAATACCGGCAGCCGGCTTCCCGACTGTCTTATCCCGGCAAGGGTGAAATGCCGGGCGTCTAGATGTAGACTCCTGCATTTCCCCGACGCCGGGCGCTGCGAGCGGACAGCCGCGGGGGGGGAGGGTTAGGTTTAGGGCTCCCGGGGGGGACTTAGGGTTAGGCACCCCCCCGGGAGGGTTAGGGTTAGGCTAGGGGGAGGGAGGGTTAGGGTTAGGCACCCCCCGGGGGACTTAGGTTTAGGCAACGGGGAAGGGGGTGGTTAGGGTTAGGCACTTAGAGGGGGGATTAGGGTTAGGCACTTGGGGGGGAAGTTAGGGTTAGGCACCCCTAAGGAGGGTTAGGGGGGTTAGGTTAGGTTAGTGGATACTTACCTATCCACGATCAGGATTTCCAGAGCTGTCGGGCTTCCGCTGCGTCGCACTCTGCTTCTGTCGGGCTGCCACTGATGGGAATCGAACCGCCGGCCATGCGGCCGACGGTATTTCATACCAATTCCCCCACTCACACAGGCATTGTGTACTGTACTTCTTGGAGATGTTGCTTTGTTCTTTGCAAATATATGTTCTGTGATGATATTGAGTGATAGTTTACTGCTCTGAGACTTTATACATCATTCATTTATATCTAATAACACCTTCTCCTTGTCTCTAGTATACACTTTGACATTGGTCACATGGGAGGTATGTAAATTTGGAGTTAAGTTTGCAGGACACTTTAGATGTTCAGCAAGTCGGTTGTCTCTGTCAATACTGACGCCTCCTGTGCATTACTTATCCGAGTTGCGTTGACCAATGCAGCATCGGATAATCTGCGTACCATCGGCCGGCTGCGTGACCCAGCCGGCCACCACAGTTTTGAGGAAGAGGCCAGTAAATCAGTAAATCAGCCGATGAAGATCCTGGCTTCTTCCCTCCCCTGCAATAATGGCGACACGCCTCTGCTTTGGGAAATGGAGGGCATCGCCACCCCCTTCTCGCCCCCAAACGGCAGCAGACTGTCAATCACTGACAGTCTGCTGCCAGTTTACGTGCGGCCTCGCAGACCCGTTCTGCACATGCGCAGAGCGTGTCTGGCATCTGCACAGATTCCCGAACATTGGGAATCTGCGTTCAGCAGTGCACAAGCGTGCACTGCTGAATTAGGCCCATAGCTTGGATTTTTCTAAACAAGAGCTTTACATGATGTATTTACATTACAGTATAACATGTATTTTTCTACCACCAGCATATTCTATAGCTCTTTACAATAGGGGACAAACACAGTAATAAATGACTGGGCATTTACAGGCATAGGCAAGCTTTTAATCTATAGGAAAATAGAAGTTCAATACATTAGGTGATGTTCCAAACATTGGTTATTGGTACAGCTAGTACTTTCTGACAGTCACACAGCAATGCTGGTCAGAGAAGTCTGTAGTCTGAGTATAGAAGGTGAATGCATTTAAGTTTAATTAAACTATTTAGATATCTACAATACAGAAAAAACAAAAGAACATGTGTTCCTATTAATATATAATATGATTGTGTGAGTGCCCCATAATAGGAACACATGTTATTTGTTTTTTTCTAAGTTAATTCGGCTCCATAGTAAGCTAGAGATAATAGTCACTGGATGAGAAAGAAAAAACATATTTAAACCTTAAAAAATATCAGTCTGTGCGGATACAACTTTGTTTTTGTTTGTATATCTATTATACAGTAAACTAGAGAGGTTAAAAGAAGGGTCGACAATTTGATAAGCTTAACTGAAATAGAGATGTCAAGGAACACTACAAAAACTAAGAAAATCTTTATGTATGAGGACGCAAATCCACATAAGTGAAAAAAGTATGTTGGTACTGTTTTGTAAATTTCATTGTATGTTAGTTGAAGTATTTTAAATTGGATGAAATCTTAAATAGCATAATGCTGAGTTTATGGTAACCCCTATACTCAACATTCAACCCCTAGGATATCCCTTGAGTCTATGGGTCCCCACACCAACACCATTATTCTGGTGATTTTGGTGCTATATTTCCGAAGAAAACAATTTTATGCAAAACCTTTATAAAAAAGTAAGCGCGATTCGATTAGTTGCAATTGGAATATTCAATTTATTAAAATTAATGAACTTCAAATATCGCTTTCTTTTTATGAAGTTTTTTCATAAACAATATTTCTATTTAAGTTAAGGGAGCAATACTCTTAGAAAGCTGCAATTTGATTAGTCATTTATTGTCAACAATAAGCGCCCTGAAAGTTATTTTTGTGTGTTATTTTCTGAAGAATACACTGGAAATATAGCATCTGGCCAGGGGCATCTCCTCTCATTCCGGTGGCCGGCATTCGACTGACGTGGCTGGCCGGCCACTGCAGAATCAATAGACTCTGGGCACTAGAGTGTGCCCGGAGTCTATTGCGCATGCGCAAAACACCGGAAAAGTGGCAGCAACGTTTTCCAGCGTTTGAGCAGCGCAGGGAGACCCGACGCGGGACCACGGAGAGGTAAGTTTTACATAATATGGGTGCAGGGTGTGCCGGGGCCCGTGTGCACCGCACACACTGCACCCATTATAGATGCGCCCCTGCATCTGGGCCATATTTCCTAAGATATTTCCTGTGCAAATGTAAAAGATAATAAAAGCATACTTACCTACCTTTTATAATCTCTTCCCGGGAGAAGCCCGGGTAAGAGAAGCAGCAGGGGGCCGATGGGGAAGGGGCCTAACAATTTGCGTCATTAAGCCCCGCCCACTCGTGGCAAAACTGCGATTGGGTAAAATTTACATAGGGGGCGGGGCCAAATGCTGCGATTCATACAGAATCACATCTTGAGACCCGCGATTGCCGCGGGTATTCTCCTCATTCTGCCCACTTCACTAGGAAGTGGGCAGAATGCGGGAGAAATGCCTACCCTTCCGGGGGTGTGGGGGGTTACCCGAAAAATCGGGAGCCTCCCGCGAAAACCGGGAGGGTAGGCATGTATGAATAAAAGCTCTCTCACTGTGTCGTACATTTAGTGGGGGAGAGTGCCATACCAAATTTAAACACAGGCCACCTACTGTTTTATACCTCTTCAGACATATGGAGTGATTGTCTGTACTCATTGGCTCACAGAGGGCCTGATTCAGACCCGCTCGCAAGCGGGTCGATGGTCCCACTGCGCATGCACCGCCTCCGGCGTGCACATGCGCGAGACCCATCCAGTGCCGGCTGCTCTGTCGCTACGGGTCTCGCTATAAGACGAGGCGGCTGTCGATGTTGATTGACAGCTCACCCCGTTTTGAAGGCGGGCAGGGGGGGTGGCTGTACAATCGCAGGCGTTCGCTTAGGAACGCCTGGCATTTGTGGGCGGCCCTACTGACATCACTAGTGATGTCAGTAGTGGACTTCCTGCTCTATTAGAGCAGGGAGTCTATTTGTGCTTGTGAGAGCTGAGACCCTACCACAGGGTTTCCGCGCAAGCCCGATGGTCGCGATAATCGCATCGGGCACCAGGACGCTCGCAAAAGATGTGGGTGGTCACCCACAGCTTAGCGAGCAGGTCTGAATCAGGTCCAGAGTTTGACCACAAGCCCCAAAAGCCAGAAATCTACAGTATAGCCAGAAATCTACAGTATACAGTATTTCCCTAGTTGCCAGTGTCACTATTCCACTATACTACAGAAAATAATTTTCTGCTTTGCCCAACTGCAGATCACAGATGCCCAACCTTATTATTGTTTATCAGAGGTTATAAACACAAAAATCCTATATAATATTAGATTCCAGTGGTTATATCTGCACAGTAGTTAATTGGTGGATACTTACGTTTCCGCCAGCAATTCAATTCATAAGCACTCTGCTTTATATATTATTGAATATACATTATTTTATGTATTTGATTTGCTATCCTGCTATGCAGTTCTTAAAGTATAATTATATGTTATAATCAAAGTACAGTATAATGTTTAAAAATGTTAAGATATTCTATTACATAAATGTCGTGCTTGACAGGGCTGAAGTGCTTGGCTCTCAATCAGAAAAGTTGATTTACATGTAGATTATAGTAATAAAACACTCATACCTTTGGGCTCATATTAGTGTTACAATGACATAATTATAAACAATATAATTGAAGGCAGTTGAGCTTGAATACAGAAAGCTGTTATTTAGAATTCATCTATTTAAAGGTTTATTAAGCTTAAATTTAACTACACAAAAAGCTTTAGTTATTAATGGTGCCCAGTCAGTCACAAGATTTGTATTTTAAAAAACATGTACAGTAGCTGATCTTATGTTTTCTTTTATATCAGAAACCTGGACAATAAATCATACCTATCTTACCCCAACTATGTTTGCATATCTTTTTTGTCATGTGACCAATCCAAACTAAACATTTTATTTAAAATCCACCATATTAAGCAACCCTCCTCCCTCCCCCAGAAATTGACTGTAGAAGCTAAAAACTCAGCTCCAAAACTCTTGATAACATTTAAAAATTATTATTTTTAGATTTGGGGGTATTTTTTGGTAGTAAATTGGAATACATATTTTTATGGTATGCAGTCGGGAAGCCGGCGGGCCTAATCCCGACAGCCGGTTTCCTGACTGTCATATCCCGGCAAGTGTCTAAAGACAGGTATCGATATGCCGGGAGCCCGACGCACGGCATCCCGATCAAAAGGAAGCCGGGCGCAGATAGCCGCACGGGGGGGAGGGTTAGGTTTAGGGCTCCTGGGGGGGGGAATTAGGGTTAAGCACCCCCGCGGGGGACTTAGGTTTAGGCGGCGGGGAAGGGGGATTTAGGTTTAGGCACTTAGAGTGGGGATTAGAGTTAGGCACTGGGGGGAAGGTTAGGGTTAGGCACCCCTAAGGGAGGGTTAGGGGAGGGAATTAGGTTAGTCAATACTTACCTTAGGGACGATCAGAATTTTCACCCATGTCGGGCAGCCGCTGTCGGGATTCCATGCGTCCGGCGGTAAATCATACCGATTCCTATTTTTATATCAGGGGGGGAATTTAATTAGACCCAATATTTTTGAGGGTGAGAAAAATGGAGGGATGCGAAAACATATAGCGCTTGCAGTAGGGTATAGTCAACCTCAAGCACTGCGAATGCATGCGATGGTTCTCGATGGTACCGATGGTTGCAGACACTTCCTGGAGATGACATGTGCAAGTGGGCATCTTAAGATAGGCTGGTGGGCGTCTGCATACACAAACTGATCGCACGCCAAGTGGGCGTGCTTATGCCTTACCGTGCGATCGTCTGCCTTCCCATCACTTAGCCGAATTTGCATACTCATCGAGCAAGCGTACACATCGAGGGAGCGTACGCATCTAGTGAGCGGGTCTGAATCGAGCCTTATGGGTTTTTCGGAGCCCCGGCCATGATAATGGGGCTGATTATCGGGCACTTTTTTTCACCTGCCTAAGGCAGTGGGCTGCAGTGGGATAAGGGAGACTGCAGCCACTAAGCAAAAGTTGCTTGGCGGTTCGTGAACACTTTTGCAGATAACTGGTGCATTTGGAATGCCAAGGCTAAGGTGTGTATTTATGAGGGTGAGTAGTGACTGTAAAAGCAACAAAGTCAAGAGCAGAAGTAAGGGAGACATTGTATAGGGAAACTGCTTGGTCAGGGCAAGAAATAGATAAAATGGAGTAAGAAGGAGTGTGGTGTCAATAGCCTCAAGGTTACACTTAGTAATGGTGTCCTTGAGAGGCAGGGGTGGAAAAGGAGTGAGGGATAGGCTAAAAGAGAGAAGACGATGGTCAGAGAGGTAGAATGGGGAATTGATGAAATCAGAGATATATAACAATGGTGAGTGAAGACCAGATCAAGTGAGTGCCCCTCACATGGGAAGGTGAGGAGGTCCATTGGGAGAGACCAAATGATGATGTGAGGGTAAGGCTTAGAGGCAGTGGAGTCTGTTGGGACATTAATAGGGATATTGAAGTCACCTAAGATGAGGGAGATAAAATCTGAAGAGAGCAAGTGGAGGAATCAATAAGCAAAGTTGTCAAGGAATTTGGAGTTAGGGCCAGGGGGACAATATATGACAGCACTTCGAAGGTGAACAGGGTGGTTGACGTAAATAGCATAAACCTTGAATGTAGAGAATAAAAGTGATGGTTCTGAGGGTACAAGTTGGTAGGAGTGACCGGAAGATAGAGGACACCAACACCACCACCGTAGCAACACCCGGGCTGGGGTATGAGAGAATGTGAGGACACTGGAGGAGAGAGCTGCAGGAGAAGTGATGTCAAAGGGGGAAATCTAGGATTCATGATTGCTAGGAGATTCAGGGAGTTGGAGATTTAAGAAGTCTTGGAAAGGGACCAGTTATTACAGACAGATCTGGCATTCCAGAGGGAACAGGAGAGAAGGATAAGATAAGAATGAGATTATTAGGGTTGTTGCAGTGTTAGGATTAAATTGATTTTGAGCAGGGGGTGAGAGTGTGTAGGGATTGGGTGGGTTCCTGAATGAGAAAGTGTAAATACAGGTGGTGGGCAAGGTGGAAGTTTAGTGTGGCATCGATGGAGGATAGTTGAGGTGACTAGGAGAGAATGGAGGCTGCAGGGCTTAGTGGTGGGGTAGCAAGACCATATACAGTGGGGCAAAAAAGTATTTGGACAGCCACCGATTGTGCAAGTTGTTCAACTTTAAAAGATGAGATAGGTCTGTAATTTCCATCATAGGTACACTTCAACTGTGAGAGACAGAATCAGAACAAAAAATTCCGGAAATCACATTGTATGATTTTTAAACAACTTATTTGTATATTCTTGTCCCTGTCACGATTTTGCAGATATTAATTAATAACAATTGACCTAAAAATAATATTCCAGACAGATTTTGTGCTCTAATAACAGATGCCTGGTGCCAATAGATTCTCAATAATATAGTAAGGCTCGTACAGAGCTGGGTCCTGCCCTGTTACTTTCCGGGGAGTGGGCCTAATCGCAGGAGGCATTGCCAAGCCCTCCTTAGAAAAAAATAGAAAAAGGTATTTACGGTGCTACACTCTGAATTAGGGATGAGCGGGTTTGGATTTCTGAAATCTGAGTCAGGTTCGAGTTTTCCCACCTGGCTCGGATCTGAAATCGAGGCAAAACATCATCATCCCACTGTCGGATTCTCGCGGGTTTTGGATGCTATAAAAGGTCCCCGCGTCGTCGCCATTTTTCACTCTGGCTGTGGACAGTGAACAGGGAGGGTGGGAGTTTGCTGTGCTGGTGCTGCTGTTGTCCATAGGGGCTGTGTCCACTTCAAAGTCCATAGGGGCTGGCTGGGCTGTGTTGTGCAGTGTCCCATAAAGGCTGTAGTCCTAAAGGGGTGCTGTAGTGTTGTCCAGGGGGTGCTCTGTCCATCAGGGGTGCTCCCCCAAGTGCAAAAAAAAGAATAATTTTTTTTCTGTTTGTGTGTGCTGTAGCCGCACGTACATCAACAAAGTAGCAGAGACAAGTGTGCGCCTGTGTCATAAGTCAAGGGCCGGCAGGCTCATCTGTTGAAGGGTGGTGTAACCCCCAAAGTGCCTGAAAAAATTATATTTTTTATTTCTTCTGTGTTTGTGACTTGTGTGCGCTGTAGTCGCACGTGCATCAACAAAGTAGCGCCAAGCATGCACCTGTGTCATAACTCAAGGGCAATCATCTGTTGAAGGGTGGTGTAACCCCCAAAGTGCTCCAAAAAAGTGCTCCTGTGTTTGTGTGCACCTTAGCCGCATGTATATCAATATCACATAAATGGAGGACAAAATTTGGCCGATAAAATAAAAGATCAAGAACCACTTCTTCCAAGTGCTGAAGCTGCTGCCACTAGTCATGACATAGATGATAAAATGCCATCAACGTCGTCTGCCAAGGCCGATGCCCAATGTCATAGTAGAGGGCATATAAAATCCCAAATGACAAAGTTCAGGAAAATTACCTTAAAAAATAATTTTAAATCGTAGGAGGAGAAACGTAAACTTGCCAATATGCCATTTACGACACGGAGTGGCAAGGAACGACTAAGGTCCTTCCCTATGTTCATGACTAGTGGTTCAGCTTCACATGACGAAGGAAGTCCTCCTCCCGCTAGTAAAATGGAACGAGTTAAGCTGGCAAAAGCACAGCAAAGAACTGTGCTTTCTAATTCTAAGAAGATATCACAAATCCCCATGGAGAGTCCAAGTGTGGCGACGGTTGCGATGCCTTACCTCAGAGCCTGCCCTAGCCCATTTGGTGCCCTAGGCAAAATTTTGACTGGTGCCCCCTAACAACTTCCCATACCGAGCTGAACAGCACCTCAGTAAAAAACAGGCGGCACTCCTCAGTAAGTGCTGTCGACTTTTTTCCTTACTTAGGAGGGCACCCTCAAGATTACCAGTAAATTTATCCAGAGTGCCAGACTGAACGATATATATATATATATATCTACAGTACATACACATATATACACACAAATACATATATATGTATTTGTGTGTGTATATATATATATATATACACACATACTGTACATACACAGTATATATATATATATATATATATATATATATATGGGAAGCACAGATGGCGTAATGGTAGCATTACTGCCTCACAGCACTGAGGTCGTTGGTTCGATACCCACCACGGCCCTAACTGTGTGGAGTTTGTATATTATCCCTGTGCTTGCGTGGGTTTCCCCCGGGTACTCCGGTTTCCTCCCACATTCCAAAAATATACTGGTAGGTTAATTGGCTCCTAACAAAATTACCCCTCGTGTGTATGTGTGTGTTCATGTGATAGGAAATATAGATTGTAAGCTCCACTGGGGCAGGGACTTATGTGAATGACCGAATATTCTCTGTAAAGCGCTGCGGAATATGTGTGCGCTATACAAATAACTGGTAATAAATAAATATATATATATATACACACACACACACAGTACAAATACTGTACACATATATATATATATGTATGTGTGTGTGTGTGT